>JAHLJT010000631.1:197635125-198235125 GCA_031308135.1 Acheta domesticus | reverse complement strand
ATAGTAAACCAGAGCGGGGTAGAGATTACGGAGCTCAAGAAAATTTGCTGATGTACTACTTCTCCCTTATACGTCACATAATTTCATGTTTTTTTTATATTAAATAATGATTTGTATGCAATGCAGTAGTGTGTTTCTCTCTAGGTAATTCGAACTCGTTAAACAAATGGTTTACGATTAATTTAACAAAACAAGGATTTCACGAGTTAAAATTACATAAGAGCATTTAAAAAACAAGAAATGGCACTCGCAGATGATCTCATAGCTAAAACTGCTGCCACCACTCTCGGCTTGTGGGACATAAAGGCATTTCGAGACATCGAATAACCTCTTTGTAGTGTGTGGACGCAGTCTCGCTGCCTCTTTCCTCATTTCTCGTCGCATTCCTCGGTGTAGTCTGTTGCGGGCCTTAGTGAATAAAGTTGAAATGTGCTTAAGCATAGTTGGCAGACTTGCTTGGCTTGTGAAGAAAGACAGTCGTGCCGTCTGCCCCCGCTCCCCGCTCCTGGGTCCCAATCGTGGAACTTGACTTCTGGGATTCCCACGCGTGCTGCCCAAGTATGACTGCATCAGTAGAGGGGGAATGGAAGGTTAGGCAGTTGACGGGAGGAGATACACGAACGTCCATGAGAAGCCTTTGATGTGAGAAGCTATGTCACATCTCCGGCAGTCGAAACCAGGCAGCTTGCACACAGCGTATGGCCGTGAGTTCAATGACCCCGCCAACGAAGTGAGGTCGTTCGAGGGATGTTTCTTGGCCCGTCACATCCAGGGAGGGGACTAAGACCTATTGGACTGCGCACGTAGATGGCGAGAGGGAATAGAGAAACAGAGGAAGATACTTAACAGAAGAAAATAAAATACTCTATTGAAAATATTTTTAAGTGATGGGAAATTAAAGTATGTAACACATCATACGCATACATTGAGCATACGCCACTGCTTATTTGTAATGTAAGAGAAACGGGACCAGTGAGTTAAGTTCACTATAACCGAGAGTTCACTATAACCGGAATCGACTCTATTTGTTGCCATTTTCACCTTATTTACCACGGACTCCTTAACATAGAATTCGGCAACGGTAGAGCTTCGCCACTCACCAAAACGTTTGTAATCTGTAATCGAAGTCGGCCAATGCCATAGCCGAAGTTCTTCTGAAAGGGTGGTCGGTGTATTTTTCGGGTTCTGGGAGACCAAGATAGGTAGCTATAATTTTTGGCACTCATACAATCTAGTGAATGCCACGTTGACATGAAGCTGCTTTTTTCCAAGCCTTAAATTCTTGGTATTCCTTTTCGCATCGTCCTTTGGATTTTTCTGGGATTAAATCCTCTGTGACTTCTGCAGCGGGATCTAAAATTTCTTGCGGTAGAGACGAATTTTCCGTAACCATCTTCTTGGAGCCACGGTATGCGAATGTATTGTTGTGATACATCGGAAGCAAAACCCAACAATATCGATTAACGTGCCGCAGCAATAGAATTCATTTGTTTCATATCGCGGTAATGTAAATTTTCGCAAGATTTTATGGTGACCGATAAAACGCTGAATATACCACGAAATGTTACAGTGTTATTACTGCCTCGTCTAAATTAAAAATCTCGGCTCCTTTACGCTCCGCCTCGATTTTTAACTTTTGCCCTCGGCAGTATAACACTCATAACATTTCTATAATATTCTTCTATAACATATATATATTCTTCTATAACATTTCTATATATTATCATGGTATAGCCTGAAAACGGCTATATTAGGTATGTTAATAGCTATAACATCAGACAATAGCATATCGTTCATATTCGATGGAATGTAACGACGTTTATTTCAAATGGAAAACTGCATTGAAACCGCTTTCCCTGCGTTTCCCTAGGTATTTATTACGAAACCAATTTGAAACATCGGATATTGTACTGTAAGCTTACGTACTGTTTCTGAAGAAGCGAAGATTGCAGAGAAAATTCGCGTCATCAGCAAGCGAACTGATATTCCGTTTCGAATCGATGAGGGCATCGTTTACGTGCGGAGTTCCATAACTGTGCAGCCTGACCAAGAGAACACTCAACAATGGGGAAACTTTCCGAGCACCAGATACCCTTATTTCTATCGTGGTAATGCTGTAAGTTTACAAACGTCATCTTAATCAGTGCTGTAAAGAGAGGTCCTTGAGTGGGATGCGGTGCGTGGAATCTCGTGGTGTTTCTCTTCTTCACAAAATATCACACAGCTCAGACTGCGAAGAATATTACCTGAAAGACAATCGCTTCTAGGAGTTTGACCATCCGCCCTCCAGTCCAGGTTTGACATCCATCAATTGTACTACCTCTTCTCAAAACGAAAGCAAACCTTCGGCGAAGACAATTTTCTGAGACAGTGAGTAAAAGAAACAGTTTTTAACCATTCGGTGGACAAAACATTAGATGTTTTTTTGAAAGACTTAGAAATACGAATGCAATAATGTGAAAAGGAAGATGAAGTTGAATAGTGACGTTGTCTTCTTTGTATCGCAACTAGATAGTGAGACCAGAAACTTAAAATGTCTTTATTTTTGGCGAGGCTCAGGCCGCAAGGCTTGCTCTTCGCCTAACCACTTAATTTTTTTACCTTTACATAATTACAATTGAGGCGTTCGGGAGTAAATAATGAAAACTGACATTTCACGTTACTTACGAAAGTGATGGTATAAATTAACGGAAATGTGCTGCACATAAAGTTTAGTACGAAGGTTGGTCAGAAACTAATCCTCCACATTTTCCCCTTCATCCAATAATAATAGCTGACAGTTGTAGTTATTAACCCTTTAAAGTTTCGAATTTACAGCGTTGGTATTTGAAGTTAAAAGGCTCTCCTATAGACGGCAGTTCTTTAACGAACTGTTAAAATGGCGGCTGTAAACTACATGCGTTTCAAACAGCATGATGTGAAATTCCTAGTTGCGGAGAAGGAAACTTATGAACATTCACGAACGCAGTGTGTGGCACTGCAGCTGTCGCAAAGACCGTTGGACGTTTGGGGAAACGAGTTAGAGCTTCGGAAACTGAAGAATGCGATCTCCTGGCGATCTCCATGATTTGCCGCGCTCCGGGCATCACGCCACAGCGACGAGTTCTGACATGCTGATCTCTGTCTTTTGGGTCCTTGATGGTATCATTCATGTTGATGTTATGCCCGAAGGCAGTACCATCAATTCAAATTCTTACATCAGCAATCTGAATACCCTACAGAAGCATCTCCCACGAGTACGATCCCAGAAGAATTATGCACAAAGCTTGCACGTTAACGCACGCCTAGCCTACACACAAGTGGGTCTAGAGAAGCACTGACAAAAATAGGTTGGACATCCCCGATCCCCACTGTACAACCCCGATTTGGCCTCCTCCGATTTTCGTCTCTTTGAGCCACAGAAAATCGCTATTCCTGGAAGAAAATTTGTTGATGCCGCCAGTGTGATCCGCGAAGTGAAGGAATGACTACGTCGTCAGGAAAAGACTTGGTACCGGCAAGGCATAGTCGGCCTTGTTTCATGCTGGCGCAAGGCAGTACCGTGCAAATCGATGGAAATTATGTGGCAAAAGAGCAAGAATAATAACCATGTATTAATATCTTGTGCAAATTTCAGGTTCTTCCAATAAATATTTCAGGGGGAAAAAGATGTGGGACATTTCTTTCTGACCGACCCTACTATTTTTTGCCAATTTTTTTACTCCAAAGCTAATGATATAAAGACATGTATCTCATTTATTTACATTGTATAGATTTGTATCTCATTTACAAGAAGGGCGAAATAAATCAATAATTTTATTTTTGAAACTTTTTCTCTTCTTTTGAATGTCTATTTAACTATTAATAAACAAACCATTCCAATTAAAGATATTCAATACCACACAAAAGCGATTCATTCCGTTTCAACTCTTCACTACAAGTTGGCAAAGCGTCGGTCAAGCCCCCTCTAGCCATCCATACCAGTTTCAAAGAGAAACAGAAAGTAGATTGACAATTACTGCAATAACTTATTCCCAATCCTTTCAAATTCCTCCAACCACAGATCACAAGCCATTACTATTCAGAAAATTCTTCATCGCAAAAACTTATGGAAAGAATTCATTTGGTTTTTATGATCTAATTTCTCGTGTTATATCACTTTCCCATTGTTTTTGTTTAAAATTAATATTTAATTTTCCATTTGTCTAAATCTAAACCCGAGAGTCTACTAAAATATTTTTTATGGTTTACCAGTTCATTGCTGTGTGTTTACGGACCTGAAACAAAACACGTAATAGTGTACTTAATACCCTTGCGGGCCTGGCCTTTTGAATACTTTATGGCCCAGCACAATACATACGACATTTTTATGAATTCGATTTTTGAAAGTTAAGATGCAAGCAAACACAATTAATAAATGGCAGAATGCTCAAATAAGTAAAATAACTCGTTATAAACCTTATTTTGCTTAATTGATATGAAAATTGCAATTTTGGAATGTTCTCGTGAATTTATAATTGCTATCAGTCACTAATTTTTCACTGTTACGTTTCACCTTTTTTAGAGAATTTCCTCAGGAACTTCACAATTTTCTTTAATTTTGTACGAACAAATCAGTCCAATAACGAGTATGTAATAGCAGATATACACTCTGTTTTGTTTATCTTACGTCTTATTGACAAATGATTATTACAGTGCGTCTTTCTCTTTAGACCCAAGAAAAATTATAAAATGTTCGAATTCTCGTTTTGTTCAGCAACGAGGTATTAAACCATACAATTTTGTATGCACCCGGTCGTTACTAGATGTTTTGCCCCTCAGGCGACTTCCAAACCCTCGGGCCAGAGGTCATCGCTTTTGGAAGTCGCCCTCGGGGCAAAAACATCTACTTAACGCCCTTGATAAATAAATAACTATAATGGATTCTCAATCATTTTAACGACTGTTGCTATGACCTTAAACCGTTTAGTTGGTTGGTTGTTAAGAAGCTGAGCGCATTTTTACGGACGTAAATAAAAGAATAATTGTTATTTGTATCAATAGCATTGTCATCTGCATCACATGCTTCATAGAGCCTATGAATGATTTCATTTTAGTTTTAGATCACAGTTGCACAATATAGTGTATTATTTAATTAGTCGGTGTTTGCATTTCTTGCTATTGAAATAATTAGTGCATCAGATTCATTGTATTTTAATTCTTTCGTTGCAATTTCATATCTAGTAGTGTTTTCGTTAATAATAATTTGATCGATTGCTGTTAAATGATGTGTGGTCCGTGGAGGTACATTTATTTTAATATCTAAACTGAAGTGATTAATTCAATTTAGAAACTACTCCCTTTCACAAGATTCGGCCAGAAAATCGATGTTAAAATCTCCACAAACAACAATAGTTAATTTATACATTTAACACAATTTTCGAGTTTGCTTTCCTTTTTAAGGCTAAATGTTCTGATAGTAGTTCAATTTGCCGCCACCACGTGGCAGCACCAAAATAAGCAAAATTTACTTTACCGATGTCTTTACAAATGGTCCGATTTTCGAGCTGTAAATGGCATTTGACTCCTTTTTAAAACAGAATTTACGCTTCGAAGTCTTTTTCCAAAAAAATATCGGTAAAGTCACGAAGTCTAGTAGACTTCGTGGGTAAAGTAAATTCCCCATGATAGTGCTGCGATCTACTGAATTTTCCTGCAAGAATTTTTCGGCACATTTAGCCTTAAAGAAATTGTGTTCTATCAAAACACACATACATTTTTTTGACTCCTTAATAATTTAATTGAAATGAGACTGAGACTGTTATCATTCATCATCATCTTGAACAGCAGGTGCCTGTTCCTGTTAAAAGACAATACATCTGGTGATATATAATGATTATATTGTAGAAGAGTAAAACCTTATTTCTCATAGATATTTTAACAGAACAATTTAAACCATTTTTTCAGCAAACATTGTTTGAACATTTTTGAAAATGCAGTTTTTTAAGCCCTTTTACTCCAAAAACGTTTGAGGTTTTGAGGAACTATGTAAACGACCATTTGAAGCGCTAGTGCTTACAATTGCATTAATTTATACAATACATTTGTAATATAATATATACACTGTGCAAAATATCTTAAAAAAATTGTACATGTGTGTTTTTGAAAAATCAAAATTTTTTAATTGAAATTACACTTGTCACACGGTTCAGTGGATTTAGGTCTATCTGTACACAGAGTCGAAAGAAAATAATTGGAGCCATTTGTGAGAAAGTCTTGTTTACAATTTTTTTTAATTAATACAATTTCTTGCATATTACTAGGGCCCAGTCATTTATGATCTAAAAATGTTAGAAAAAATGTAAGCATTTATTCCCTTAAAATATGAAAATATAACCATAAATATGACTTTGAAATTGTTTGATTGCATTTTCAAAACCTTCAAAATGTTACCGCTGTTTAAATAACCAGTATATTGAAAATATAATTTTAAAATTAGCTTATTCACAATTCACCCCTTCTCCTTTGGCCATGAAGACAATTCTACCTGCTAAAGTAATGTATAGAAATAATTGACTATGGCACAAAACCTGACAAAACTAAACTGCATTCACATCTGGGGTTTTCTATGCTTTCATTTTCTCTGTCCACATAGCTTATCCTCCAAATTCACATAGATGTATAGGAAAGTCAATTAACAATTAGATACACTGATAAGAAATTAGATAATAATTAGGAGATATGAAAAATGTCTTTGAGATGACTGGAAGCAGGGTCATTCCATATTAAATCAACACAGTCATTTTACATCACCATCTCAAATTCAGATGAAATTTGACACATAGGTAGTATGAATGAAGAATAAGAAAACTACAAATTTTCAGTAAAATATTTCCACCCGTTTGTGAAATACAGCCATGTAAAATTTTACAAAATTGAGTTCCCGAAAATTTTTAAATTGATGTAGAATCTCTCCAAATTAATATAGAGAGCTGGAACAGGTGTCATTTTGCAGCTTTCTTTATGGTCTTTTATATGATATACAACTCAATAGGGGTTGGGTTGAAAAAAAGGTTTTCAAATTTGAATTTAAAATTTTGATTTTGAGTTTTTTCAAAATGCTCATCTTCAAAAAAATTGAAAAAATTCTAAAATAATCCGTATATGTTTCCAAACAGATGATGCAAGTTTAAACATGGGACTGCGATGGGTTCATTTGGTAATCTTTACTTAAAATGCACAATATTTACTTACTCTACATATTACTGATTTAAAATGCATTTTATTTCAAATTATAAGGCCTAATGTATACAAATTATTAATTTAGTGTTTGTTGTTGGTGAGTGTGTTGTGTTTTATTGTTATTGTTATTATTATCATCATTATTATCATTATTATTATTATTATTATTATTATTATTGTTGTTAGACCGCAGAACTTCATGCAATTGCATATTTTTACTGACAGTGCATATCAAAAGAAAATGTATATAACTTTACCTATCACCAAAAATAAAACAAATCTATCCTATTTTTATTTTGCATGTGTGCATTTTTTTAGTTTAATTAAATTTTGCGTAATTGTGTGTATTTTAAGGTATGCAGTATATTTAAGTGCATATATTCCAGATATTTGTTGAGAAGTGGATCAAAGTCAGATCTTTTCGGGTATTTCTCTTTCAACTTACGAGTGGCTTTCTTCTGATAATGCGGCTATGGAAATTGAACTTCCTTAGTAGCCTTCGCATGGTTTCGGGATTTACTTTATTGCCAATGCCAATTTATAACTATAGAGTAATTTTTGGTGCATTAATACGATTTATTATTTTCACTTCGAGATTCTCTTCTCGATCAGAAAATGTCTTTGGGTGTTGTCGTCTGGGTTGCAGTTCAATCGTCTATTCATTGATGTTCAATGAGATTATGTCACTCACTGTGCTTTCTTCACTAATGGCATTTGGCAAAATTTTGGGCATCATTAACCCTTTGCATGAAGGTAAATAACCAGCTGACGCTGCTCAAAGTTGGTGTTCTTTCCTCAACGATTCATTTCACTTAAATGTTTAGGTTCCCTCATAACTGGTTCATCAACTGAAAGGTGACCTTGATTTGTTTTATTTTTGGTGATAGGTAAAGTTATATACATTTCCTTTCGTTATGCACAGTCAGTAAAATTATGCAATTGCATGAAGTTCCGCGGTCTAATAATAATAATAATAATAATAATAATAATAATAATAATAATAACAATAACAATAAAACACAATACACTCACCAACAACAAACACAAAATTAATAATTTGTATATATTAGGTCTTAAAATGTGAAATAAAATGCATTTTAAATCAGTAATATCTAGAGTAAGTAAATATTGTGCATTTTAAGTAAAGATTACCATATGAACCCATTGCAGTCCCATGTTTAAACTTGCATCATCTGTTTGGAAACATATACGGATTATTTTAGAATTTTTTCAATTTTTTTGAAGATGAGCACTTTGAAAAAACTCAAAATCAAAATTTTAAATTCAAATTTGAAAATCTTTTTTAACCCAACCCCTATTGAGTTGTATATCATATAAAAGGCCATAAAGAAATCTGCAAAATGACACCTGTTCCAGCTCTCTATCTTAATTTGGAAAGGTTCTACATCAATTTAAAAATTTTCTGGAACCTAATTTTGTAAAATTTTACATGGCTATATTTCACAAACGGATGGAAATATCTTACTCAAAATTTGTGTTTTTTTTATTCTTCATTCATACTAGTTATGTGTCAATTTCATCTGAATCTAAAATGGTGAGGTCAAATTTTAATTAAAACTGTGTTGAGTTAATATGGAATGACCCAGCATGTTTATAAAATTGGAATCAAAAACAAAGATATGACAAAAATATGAAAATTCATGGAAAGAATATGACCATAATATGAAATATTAAAGGAAAATGACAAAAGGGTTAAAAATAGCCAACATATGACTATATGACACATGAAAATTGCATAATTTTAGAAGGGATAGTGCGAAATGTACTTTAAGAGATGACAAGACTTAAGAGACTACAAGACAAATTGCATAATTTTAGTCATATATAGTCATATAAAATCATTCTTATATTTTCCATGGAAACAACACAAAGAAAAAAATGGTATGTCATAAACATCCAGGCTCTATATATTACTCAAACACTTCTTATATTTTGAAAAAGTGTGGAACACCATTTAAAGATCTGATTTTGAAAAATTTATTTCATTAAAAAATTTCAGTTCAATATTTCAGTTGTGAGAGTGGCTCTGAAAATTTTTGAACTTCAGCATTTTTGAAAGTACAAAGTTATTAAAGAAATCAGATCTGTTCTGTTTTTTTTAGTGTATTTTGCTGAGCAAAAAATTCATAGAAAAAATTTGTTGGGCACTTTGACAAAATTTTTGAACTATTATTGGGGCTACATGTAAAGAGCATCAAACGATTTTAAAATCCATTTGAAATTTGCAGGGTCTAGAGTGCAGTTAGATTCATCATGGAATATAAATTTCAGAGAAAAACTTGTGAACGATGTAGATGCTGGTGTTGTCCACAGTAGTGATTAATACAAGAGGAGTCATGTGCCCCCTCCCCTCAGCTGTGTTTTATAATTTTATTAACTTTATTCAAAACTAAAAACACGTATAGTTCTCATTACACCAAAATCAGTTTTCCGTTACGAGTATATATATTCATACTTTTAATCTTTTTCTTTTTTCTCCAAACTAACAAAGAATATTGTTTCAAAGGGGGGACAGACCTTTATGAAAATAAAATTTTTCCAGTCAGGGACTCAAATTGTGTATTTTGCTCTTCAGTCAAAATAGAAACATCAATTTTGTGATGCTTTACATTCCTCTATAGTTCTAGTACATATATGAGAATTGATTGTTTGAATTTTTTTATTTGTTGTTGATAAAATACAATTATCTTCAATGTAAATAATTAGACATCGGATGTTTAGGCACTGAAAAATTGCCTTTTAGGTGATTTTTCAGTGCCTAAACAGATTTTTTAGTGCCTAAGATTTTTCAGTGCCTAAAAAACGCACTGAAAATGTCAAGAATAAGGAGAAGAAAAGACACTGTCATAAATTACATTCACAAATTAAATTAAAAATTATTTGTAAAATCTGTACATATTTACAACTCTTCTACATTTTATTCTTAATAGTTCCCATTGCAATACATTACCAGTAACGTTTCAAGGATCGCAACTTCAAATCTGCAATGATTGGGAGACAAAATCAGTTTGAATATAGAGAAGGATTTCTGAACATCTACTGATGTGTCTAGTATATATTTTAGAGGTCCAACATGAGCAACACTGAAACCTTCTGGGAATTAACATTATTTCCACTCAAAAGGTGCCCTCGGTGTATTGTCAATCGACCATTTCAGAATGTGGCTAGTATTTATGAAATATGGAAATGGAGAAAAATATGTTAATATACTTCCAGGAATTCTCTCGAAGTTCAAAATACAAATATGTGAATTGAAGGTTCCATAATGAATGGTCAGGTTAGATCATGGCCAATTTTCTGATATCTAAGCATTGTATTTAAAAATAAAACATAAAAGGCAAAAACGTGCAATAATTCTAAAGAAAAGGCATTTATGCTAAAATAAGCAAAAATTAAATTGTTGAATATTTATGTCAAGTTCAACAAATAATTACAGAACATATCATAATTAAAGATTTACTTATTATTGCATAATTCAAAAAATTCAAGCCAATGGAAATAATTCTGATGTCGAAATGTAATATTTCAATTTCATTTCCCGTTTCTTCATTAATTTGAAAACTGTAGTGTAGACGCAATTCAAGAAATTCCCTTTAAACTTCATGTGTAGTTTCTTATATTCGTGTAATATACACAACAATTATTTTCCAATTCCTACAGATTACCCATAATGATAATGGAATTTGCCTCACTGTTATGGTTTATGATTAAAGATAAAACTCGTAGGTGGGTTCTTTTAATTCAAAACAATATTTTTTTGAAGATAAATGTTCATGACACTGAAATATCACAGATAGGATCATTGAGGGAAAAGAACAAAAGGAAAATACAGGTATAATCGATTAAGAGAACTGGTGGACATTATGTCGTTTTATTTGAAAAATTTGTTGTAAATTTTGTAAGAATTGTGAAGGCTGTTAGGGGAAACTAGGTTCAGTTTCCATTTTATGTCAGGTCTGAATTTTTCTTTCTGCTCAGACCTGTATGTGTCACATGAGACTCATGGTCATGCACATGCAAAATTCATATTTCATTGATATTTGTTAGTGTATCAGTATGTGAATCAATGGCGGGGTGGGATGGAATTCTCCAGGTCGTAAAATTGCTTACCTTGACAGTGATGTTTTTATGTCACAGAAAATTATTTTTCTCCCTCTCTTGGTCCAAGCCAATTACAATGAACTTTGGTTATCCCTAAACACAAATTAATGTTTCTTGTACACTATTCTGAATTTTGAATAATTCAAGATCTACAAAAGTGAAAACAATTAAATTTTTACCACTATATCTTTAAATTGTGTGAAACATTAATGTGCAATGCAAAAGTGGGAAGATGAAGGCTTATTGACTTCATAAAACAATGCTGTAGTATTTTTCAATTGCAAAACTGTGAAACTTTCAAAAAAATTTGGTAACTCTACTTGTATTTTCAGTAGCATTATTTTCACGCTTTGAAAGTTGCGTTACTTCAGTTGAGGTTTAGATACAATGGAATTTTCTTAATTATTATAAATTGGAATTTCCTTTTTCTAAAGACATAGAATTGAAGGTGCAAATCCCTTTAATTTACTGGTTTTGGCATAGTCTGTGATAAATGTAACTGAGAAAATATATCTATTTTCTTGGCAGTTAAATCAGATCTCTTCCCCCCCACACACACACACACACACACACACACACGAAGCTTGATTCACACTCTGATGTGTACTAATTAGCATGCATGTTCATTAGTTTATTATATTTTCATATCTAATAGTTGTGCAGGTTTTCCATATATGTATAAGGACATGTACTTGAGACTCATGTGTCCTGTCACATAGGCACAACTTAAATTCTTTCTGAAAATATTTAATTTACTTCCAATTTAGGGCTTTGTAGTTACTAGCTAATGTAAACCAGCATTGCTCATTTATGCTCTGCTCTCTCAACCCTGATTGACCTTGCCTGATATCCTCCACAATGCCTTGCCGCAGGGCCTGCATTGCAGGTTTCCAATAACAAATTTTGGAGAGTAACCAGTTTTTTGGTAAAATTTTGGGATTGTGCACCCAATGGTTTTTCTAGGCTTTTCAAATGTGTTTATGCAAAATTTGGGTGCAGTCTTTTTAGTTCTTTCAATGTTTCTGTGTAACAACTGTGAATGCTTACACATATCCACCCATTTTTGTACCCTAAGCCTAGCTGACTACCTGGTCAATTTATGTTATCTTGAAAGCATAAAGGAACAATTGATGAAAATCTTCAAAGCATTGTAAACATGGAAGAAGAGAAAGCACGTTATGAGTCAAATTGAGGTTACATTTCCCAGACGAAAATTTTCAGATATGTTCTATCAGTGTGTTTATAATTCTGAAATATAATATAATATAATATATAAACATATTTATTATTATAATAAATAAATATAAGACATAACAATTTAGGAGAATATTTCAAAGAATTTTATCTAACTTTCCCAAATAGAAATAAAATAATAAGCGATCATCTGAAAGATGTAAACAAACAGCATTGCATTCACAAATCTAATGAATGTTGAAAGGAATTTTTATTGTGTTCAACGAAAAATTTGGTTGACTAGCAAAATATTTTGCTAGTCATATGTTGACATTATTAGAAGGCTGTGTTCTGTTAATTACAAAATATACTGAATTAAAATAGTAGCCAAGATTGCTAAAGATTTGATGGGCAATTAAGTGAGAAAAGTAGTAGTGTGATTTATTAACAAAATATGAATATTTTGACCTTAAATATGAACATTTTTATTAGAGGAGTGTCAAACATTACCAGAGATATCCTATAGGACGGCCATTGTCTCATTTGGTTAAAATGATCACCATTGATACAGTGGGTGCTGAAATGTGATGCTTTCACTACTGATTTAATATTGAATGAGAAGTAAAGAGAAACACAAAAGAAATAAATGCATCCAAGATAGTGATCAATTCCAAAAATGCTTTTAAAGCAATGAGTTTTTGAATTATTAACTTAAGCTTAGGCAAATATATTTGTTAAATATTTTCTTCTCCTTCTATGACTTTCAAATTTTCTATTTGGAAATTAAATTTTGTAACTTACATGTAAATAGATTGACACTAGATTTACACTATCATTTCTTCCAAACTCATCTGACCCAGCTATGTGTTAATACAGCCTATTGGATTGGCTGGCTCTTCGATTTACGGGGCGTGCTGCTACCCAAATAGTGAATCCTTTCTCGAGACGTTAGTGCAGGCCTCCTCAAATGATGTGAGTGGCTGGGGCAGTGCTGCCCTTGTGTCTATGCTTCCGAGTTTTCTCTCCTTATTGGTGTGTGTGTAGGTGTTGTTTTTATTCAAACTGTAGATTCTGGTATCTTCCATCATGTCTACTTGGCTGTGTTTTTTTCAATATTTCCCCTTTTGCACTATCAGCACTTTCCAGCAGATGACAGCATCCCTCATGGTGTGAATAGGTGTCAAAATTCAAATGTCATGACTAGTTTGAAGACATAAAAATGCATATTTTTTGGCAGTTGAGACTTCGTGAATCACTGAGTAATACTTGATAAAATGAGATCCTTTTTATTATGCTATCTTTTAGGTTGTACTGAAGGTTTTTGTTTAGAGATTTCTGAAAACCCTACACAAATACTAAAACAAATATACGAGCATAAAATAACACAAAAACAGTTTTAAGGTTGTACATGGTAATGTCTTTAGGCTGTATCATCCAAGAATTTTATTTTGTTTAATATTCCCAGATGTTTTGTGGATTCCCATACAGTTTTACCAAAACATCTTACATCCCTACATAGAATACAATAGTTTATGTTGCATGTTTGCTATTGTTTTCACTGTTATCAAATGTGTCTGGGCATGTAGATGTTATCATTACTCTATCTGTATGTTCTGAGATAATATTTATATTATTTTTAGTTTTTTGATTAAGTTAAAAAAAATACTTTCATTCCAGATATTTACGTGATTGGTAATTATTATTTACAGTCTCGTGGTGGTGGCTTTGAAACTGAGGTGCATTATCCACAGTGGAGACGTGTGAACAAGCCCATTGATAGACATTCTGTGTTGTTGGACAGTCTAGCTAAACTCATGGATGGTGAGTATGTACAAAAAATTATGTTTTCAACATCTACACAAATAATGTTTTAAAGATATGCTTGTAGTTAGTAGAATGGCTCTATTTTGTCGTGCCTATGAAACTTTAACTCTCAATACCAAACAGTGTTTTGAGTAAAACTCTTTTCCTCATCAGATGGATTATATAATATATATTTAGTATATCTTGAAGCAAATGAGATAATAATTATGTTAGATGCGCAGTTGCCACACACTTGAATATTAACCCTTGAATGCATGACCTAATATTTTACAACTTTTCCATGACCTGGGTCCAAAAGACCCGGATGTTTACTTTCAGGGTATTATTAAAATATATATTTTTTCAACGATTTAAATGAAGATGATGATTTCTTGAATTAAATCATAAATGTTTTTAATAATGAAGTCCTTGAAGAAAATTCATACTGTTTATTAAAAAGTTAATTATTTTCCCTATCTGCAGTTTTTACAAATCAAAATGCTGTGGTCCCTGCACACATGCTTGTTGCATTTGCTGCAGGTTTTCAACATTTTCCTGTCTTTGGATGATGGGCATATACTTCTCTTATTCATTGTTCTACCTTCCTCTCTGTTTGATCAGATTTTCCATTATTGCCTCATCTGAAAACTTTTCTATGTCCTTCCTAATTCCTTTGTAGGATGCTTTTGTTGACCTTTCCATCATATAAGACTTCATTTCCATTGGCAGCTCTTTAAGAAATAGATGCCTTTTGTGGGAAATTTTGGAGGAAAATTTCGATGTTGCCACTGGTGAAGTATAATGGCATTCAAGGCAGCAATATCCCCTATATAACACCAAAAGGCCATCAGCCATCTTTTTGTTGAACACTTTACAAGTGAAATTATTAACTTTCCTCCTTAAGTTTTATTATGAAAATTATAAGTAATATAATTAAAAATATAAATATTTAAGTTTTATTATAAAATATTATAATTTCTGGTTTATTCTTCATTGTACTCTTTTCAATGATTTTATGATACATTGTAGCCAGAAGTACAAACTTTTTTCTTCTTTCTGGGACGTAGCTAATCCATGTCTTTGTCATTTTGAAAACCAAATTTGGATGAGTAATCATCAGTAGCATTATTGGATTTAATTTCTGCTGCTGTATTACTCTGATAAAGATATCCGGCTACAAATATCCCGCCGGGTCCAAAACACCTGGGTCATGCATCCAAGGGTTGAGATTTTCACATCAATGAATCCTAGATAGGTATTTCTAAATAATTCATTCAAATATAAATTTGTAGAAATAGCTTAATGTAAATTAGTTTATAGAGTATTATTAAATTTTTAAACTTTCTTTCAGCATGCAATGATACTTCAGCTTCAATGGATCGTTGGCTCTCCCGTCTAGAGGCTTGCAACTGGATGTCACACATCAAAGATACTCTCAACTGTGCATGCCTTGTTGCACAATGTTTAGATCAGGTAACATTATAGTTGTAAAGTTCTCTTAGTTTTGAATGTCAGTAGATAAAAATATAATAAGTACTGAACTTGTTCCTCCCTTGCAACAAAACAAAAAAATCTATTTCTATACTCTAAGCAAAAAAATCAGGAAGGATACTGCAGAAACAAGACAAGAATTATTTTAATGATGACCCATCAAATTTATGAATTATTTTAGTATATAATATTTACATAGATGCTGTTATTCCTGAAACTGATTTGTATGTTACTGAAAGATTGATGGTTCAAATTGAATGTGAGAATGAAACATATATATATATATATATATATATATATATATATATATATATATATATATATATATATATATATATATATATACATATATATATACATATGTATATATAGATAGATAGATATTTAGATATAGATATATACACTATAATGGTGGTCATTGTACAATTCTAATCCTTCAAAATATACATAAAAAAAAGAATTTTCCATTAAGGAGAAATAATTATTACAAAATGATATTATTTAGGAGGTACTTATTTCATAAATAGAAGAACAAGGAAAGCCCCTTGAGATAGACAAAAGAGAATAATATAGCAGTCAATAAAACTTACGAAAGAGATACTCTAGTAAATTATAAAAAAATAATGCAAGCTTAAAAAAGATAATAATTTTGAAGAGTTGGGCAAGAATTATTTAAATTGAAGACTACTACCATAATCTAAGCATTTCAAAAGTAAATGAACAAGGATGTGCCAAAGAATAATATTCCCAAATGCAACATTCTATTGTATGCAACATTCTATTGAAGATCTGCTTTTTATTAACACATTTCATTAAGAAAAAAATTGTATCTTGACAACTGTATTTGTAGGAAGATGCTAAAAAATTTTAGTTTTTTGAAATTTTCAAAAAAGTAGATCGATTTGGGAATATTAGTTTTGGAGAAAATCGCCAGACCAGTTTTGTCATCAGCGTTGTTCATAGACGGACAGACGTTTTGAGATCACTCTATTTTTAATTGAATTTACCAC
Source organism: Acheta domesticus (assembly GCA_031308135.1). Taxonomy (NCBI): domain Eukaryota; kingdom Metazoa; phylum Arthropoda; class Insecta; order Orthoptera; family Gryllidae; genus Acheta; species Acheta domesticus. Next base: position 198,218,326 of record JAHLJT010000631.1, on the reverse strand, counting down.
GTAAGCAGTAGTGAGAAAGTTAAAATTATCCTTTTAAAAAAGGTGATATACAATGTTTTGAAGGAACAAGATGTTTCTGCGTAATTTGTATTTAAAATGTATGTAATTTACTAGCAGAATGAAACGTCGTCGACACTTTAAACTACTTTCGGTTGTTTGATTTTTCTTTTTTCTCCGGTTCAGAGTCCTTTTTGTTCAGTTTTGATGTTTTGTTAGTGTTGTGAACTAACTACTTAAATTTTGTAATTATATTGTGATATTGAGCATGATTTCTACATTTTGCTTTCCTGAACACAGGTGATGTTGGTTTCATAGAATTGACTTTGCTATTGAAAATGCGAAATTTGAAGCTCTTTTTCACAGAACATTTTTGAGTTTTGAAAAAACTTCATTGTAAGAAAATTGAAACACTTACACTCACAAATACAATAATGTTTACAAATTGCTGGTAATATGCATAATAAAGATGTGAGAGATCTTTCAAAAAAATTACATTTGTGTAATTTTTGAAAAAACAAAAAAAATACCCCAAATTGAACTTTACGTCATATTAAAGAGTGCGATTAGCACTATCCATTCCAAAAGTTTGGAAAAAAAATTGGAGCCATTTTTGAGAAAATGGCGTTTCAGCGTTTCTGGAAATGAGGAAAGTTGAGCTAGTTTTCACAGAAAACGGTTGAGTTATCGAGAAACTTTATTAGACATTATTTAAAGTACATGTACTTATTAATGTAATAATGTGAACAAATTGCCGCTAATGTAAATGTTAACAACGTGAGAGACAAGTCAAGAAATTACATTTTTGTAATTTTTGAAAAAACAGAAGGATAGAGAAATATGGCGTTTATGTCATCTCATTGAGTATGTTAGGCACTACCTCTACGAAAAGTTTAAAGAAAAAATTTGAAGCTGTTTTTGAGAAAATCTTCTTGTAATTTTTTAATATCGCAAATATTGTACGCAATATATTGCGTGAAAACAATAATTTTCAAAAAAATGTACATGAGCTTAATGATAGAACTCACTTTGAAGAACAAATTTTATTGGGAAGAGAAATCTCTATCTTCAATTTTGTAGTTTTAGGAAGACGCAGAAAAAAATTCATACTTCGGCAATTTTCGAAAAATCAATTATCCGAGAAAATGGGATCTATGCCATCTTTATAAGTGTACTTTACTCTGTTCTTACAAGAAATTTAAAGAAAAACTTTGGAGCTATTTTTGAGATAATTTTGAAAATGTCCGAGGGGAATATTCATTTTGGAAGAAATCGTACCTATGGTTTAGGAGCTAGTGTTGTTCACAGACTGACAGACATGACGAATGGTCGGACAGACAGACGTTTTGCTTTCAATTGGTTTTTCGGTATCAAGGACCAACAAAACAGGGATTCTGGCTACACAATGTGTTAGGGGATTTTTTTCTTAATTTAGCAACCGGATTTATCAACTTTTTCATTATCAGGGTCCTACAATGATTGTTTCTGCCAAAATACCGCATCTATTTTCTTTATTAAAAATTCTAGAGGAAAATAATAGTGTTGAATAATGTGAATGTTCATTTTCAAACAAAATATACTCTACAAATGAAACAATATAGGCATATAACGGTATTGTTTACATTGTAATATTTAAGATAGTTCCTGATTATCTTGTATGTTAAGAGTTAACATTATTTTCTTAACTTGGAATAGTTTTGTCCCTCTATGTAATAACACTGTATGTCACATGTAATAAAAGAACAGATAAATATTCAAGTAATCCTTTCTGAAAAATTACAAAATTGGAAGTAAGAAAAAACATCAAAATCAATTACACCTGCTTTTTAATAACTAGTGGTGTTACAGAATGGCACAGACTTTCCCATATTAGTTTTCTATTTTCTTTGGTCTCGGAATTGCTATTTGGAATTGCCTCATAGTCGTGTCAGCTGCCATCTATCGCCACCCAAAGTACATTTTTTTGACATTTTCTTAATGTTTCGGCTTCCTAATGGTAGAACAGAAATATTAATTTTAGAATATTAAAGAACAGTAAAACCTTGTCCTAAATCGCGATTTTCTTCGAAAAGTTAGGAGCCGTTTTTAAGAAAATGGGAGTTTAAGCGCTGCTACTGTGAATGTGAAAATTGAAGCTCTTTTTCACAGGAATTTTCTGTGATTTCGAAAAACTTCATTACAAGTCATTTGAAGCACTTTAACTCACAAACATTAGTGTTTACTAATTGCTGGAAATGTGCATATTAACAGTTTGAGTGATATTTGGCGTGATTTTCTTATACCTTTTATAGCTTTGATGTTGAGTCCACTAAATATAATGAAGTACATTTTTTGAAACTTAAAGCAGATTGATTATGTAGATTGTTGAATTTATTAATATTATTGACGTCTTCCAATGCACTTGAACATGTTTGGACTGTTTATTAGAAAAAAAAAAGAATTATTTTTGCTCTCTTCCAATTTAATATGAAGGAAATGTTACATTGATATTTCTCTGCCATACAGGAAGGTGCATCAGTACTTGTTCATGGGTCTGAGGGAACAGATGCAACTTTGCTGGTAACTTCCCTGGCACAAGTGATTCTCAATCCAGATTGTCGAACTGTTCGAGGGTATGTATTTCATGGGATTATTTTGTCAAGAATTCATGATTTTGATTTCTTGATTATTATGGAAATCTGCAGTGCTAAGCCCAAACATTTTTAGGTAGTTCTATGCAAGTTGTGAAACTGCAAAAAATACAATTCAGATCCAGTTTTGTAATTTTAAATGTTTAATAATCAATCCTAATTTAACATATAATTTTTAGTTCTGATAAATCAAGAATAACGGTGGCCCTTTTTGTGTCTGAAAAATAATTTTTACTGGATTTTATGATATACTAAATTTTTAATCACCAACCAACTCCGAATGGCTTCCCTTTTAATTAGGGCTTGGATTTTGATAAATTTGCATCTTTTTTGTCATTCTTCAGAAACACTTCTCCTTTAGAATGAACAAATTTCGCAATGTTTTGAGGTTTTCCGGTGAATTTTTGGATGTGTTTTTTTCTTAAGATTGAAAATATATTTTTGGATTCATATAATTTCATAGATCATTGTGCAGTGTTTTTTTCTTTCTTTTTTCCCATTAATTTTCTTACCACTTTCATGGCCAGTCCTAAAAGGGTGATAGGTCTCTTAAGTTCTAAAAACAAATGAATCGTGTAAGTGTTCGAGGCATGATAGTGGTAGAGTAGTAGAGAAGCTCTTTTGATAGCAATGAATCAATGTATACAGGAGCTCTTAATTGATCCAAAAAATGGAAGATAAATTTTCTTATACAAAAATGAATTACGGATCCCTCCAAGTCGCTTTAGTGTCTTTGGAATTATCTGATGTTAAATGTATTTATCAAATTGCTATTTACAAAAAAGTTGAGAACAACATGCAGGCAGTTGATGGTAAAAATGGTGACAAAGTCAGTGAGAGCGAAAAAAATGGACCAAATTTAGGGGGGTAATGCCTGTTACAGCTCTGTGTTTTATTAGCGCCATTTTTGTGAAGAGATATTTTCATTTTAAGAAAATAACACAGAGTTAAGGGAGAAGTGATATATTATTTTTTAACTTTTCTCTTGTTGCGTTGTCTGATGTTAAAAGTAGTTTTTCAATGAAAAAAGTCTTCTACCTGATTAACCATTAGTTTTTGAACATCTACAAAATATCTTTGAAGGCCATTCATAATCAAAATTAAATGTTTAAAACAAGAAATATAATTTGTAACTCATAATAGGAGTAAGTTACACATTACTTTTGTTTCAAACTGAGCTTTAGTTGATTCCAACTGAAGAAAGAAATATTATTTTGCAAAATAAAAATCACAAAGTAAACTTTTGGGTCATTTTACGAGGGTATGTTTTCAAGAACTTTAAAGCATAAATGCATTATCTTTTGATCATTTGTAAGCAGTTTCTGTGACATCAAAATCCTAGCCATACTTAGAATTCTGGATCAGCATAAATCAAAATATTTCATTAGGAATTAAACTAGGAACCTCATGCAACAAGAAGACGCAGCACAGTCTACTTTACATGTACCATTTAATTTAGAAAAATGTAATGTGATATTATTGTTACACAAAACAAGAGGCAAATGCCATAACTTACAAGTGAATTACCATTGTCATTTGTTCTTGAAAATAATTTGAAATAGAGAAAAAGTTACCTTTTCTCCTTCAAAAAAGCTAATAATCTCAATTTTAACCAAAATATCAGATACCGTTATTTACACCTGAATGTCTCAAACGAGATTGGAAAAACAGGTCCAATAAACTTAAAAAAGTATTTCTACAACTAGATATACCTTCTCAAATTCTAATAGTCAAACAAAAATAACATACTACAAAAGTCAAGTATGAAACTCGATTGTTATTTTCATTTTAATCTAAAATGACTGAAAATATTGAAAGGGAAAAATATTAGAAAAGAGTACTATTTTATATTATAATGCATAAAATCTTGTAAATGAGTTTAATTTATATGGAATAAATCCTCAGAGGTTATTTTTGTGTATCTTTGAACATTATAGAATCATAAATTTGTTCATTGTAACATATGTTTTTAAAAAAGAATTAATTGTATTGGGATCTTAAATTTGAATTAGATCGATGACCGAAGGCATAGTGAGTAGAAGCCTCTTGAACGATTGCTCAATGCTTAGAGAGTGGTTTGTGGATCTTCTCATATCAATAAAAGTTAAGCAGACAAATTTGATTAATCTAAATAATATTGCAAAGAAAGTCTTTCACATCTCACTAAATTAAATATGTTTTGAAAACATTTCATGAAATATTACTAAAAAAGGTTTCCTATTTAGTCCTTAATAATAGTATATCAAATGTTAACTCTCAGGCTTTCAAATGTTAATCAAGAAAATTTCTTTGACACTGGATGGAATATTCAATTGAATGCAGTGGGAACCATGTTTCTGAAAAACATTAGTTGATGAAGATATTTTTTGAACTCTTGATGCTTGAGGATGGCACAGACTTTTATCTTAATATTTTAAACAGTTACATAAAATGATAATAAAAAATTGGGCACTTCTAATTTTACTACTATTATGTATCTATCTATATAGATATACCACTAGGGAGCAAATTAACATGTAACATGTTATTCTTTTGCACAGTCTTGAAGCCCTGGTGGAGAGGGAGTGGTTGCAAGCAGGTCATCCCTTTCCTGTGCGTCATGCTCGTTCGTGTTATGCTTCAAGTGGAAGCCGCGGCAAGGCCCAGGCACCTACCTTTTTACTTTTCTTGGACTGTGTCAATCAGATCCACCAACAATTTCCATGCAGTTTTGAGTTCTCAACTCATCTGCTTATCCTTCTTTTTGAACATTCTTATTCATCTCAATTTGGTAAGTTTTATTTTATTTTTTAATTTTATTTACTTTAATTACATTCAAATCTTACACAAAGATCAGATTTTACCACTTTTTATGACTTTTACCCTCTGATCATAAGCCCTATATGGATGTAGCTAGAATTTTCATCAGGAGGGGAAAAAAATAATAAGTAGGTATTATTAAGAAAGCAAAACAATAAATAAGGCAATAATTAAATAACAGTAAAATAAATCATGAAAAAAAAAATGAAAATTGATTACATTAGAAATAACTTTTATTATCAATCAAACCTAGCAACTAATTGATTTCATTAATATGAAATTGATTTGTAGTTTTTTCCTTCCCTCCCTTCCTGACTACTTCTTACCATTCTGAGAGAAGAAATCACTGTTGTATTGGGTATTCAATATTTTCATGTTCTTGTATAGTTTTTGTACGTTGTAGGTACATTCCAGGGTACATGTGAAGCTGACAGGGTTCGCCTGCAACTTGCCCAAAAAACAGTTAGTTTGTGGTCCCATCTTAATAGACCTGATGTACTGCAATCATTCTTAAACCCTATGTATGATCCTAACAACAGAGTTATTTGGCCATCAGTTGCACCTATGAGTCTAGTAAGTTTACTCTTAATATTCATGCTTGTTTAGAATTTAATATGTATGTTCAAGTAATAAAAATATGTAAAAATAATGAGAAAAATATGGAATAGCCAAATAGTAATCTGATTCTAAAATTAGTTCTGGAAAGACCAAGTTTCAGCCTCATATCTTTCAATCTTTCATGAATAATTATTGTTAGTATAATTTACGTGCATTAATTGCCAGAGATGGTTAATTGGTTATTGTTCATTTCCAGACTCTGTGGTCTGAGCTATTTCTTCGTTGGGTGGTAGACCAGTCACCACAGCGCCAAGCATGGCGCACCATCACAGCTCTTCGTGAACGAGACAAGGAGCTGCGCCTGAAAGCCACAAGGCTGCGCCGTCAGTTGGCTGAACTGGAACGTGAAGCAGTGGAAGCAGGAGTGCTGGCTCCAGCAGCTGTGCTGCCAGCATCTCCTACACCTGGTGCTGATCTGCTACCTGCTCCTGTGCCAGCAGAGGTGGCCTGAGAGGGGCGGTGCGCAGGTGCCTGTTGCCTGCGCTGGTACCGGCAGGAGATCTCCGACAACTACATCAGCATTGCTATGATCCCCGTTCAGAACAGCAGGTACTAAGCACTCTGGCCAGGCCATGGTACCGGTCGGTGTTTTTGACCTCCCCCACCCACAGCCTGCTCCCTGCCCCTTCTTTAGTTTCAGAGGTACCAGTTGCTAGGCATGCATGGCGCTCGCATTGCAATCACATTCCAGTTCCCTGTGTTGTGTCCTATTTCCCTGCTGTACACGACTTCTTTTGTATCAGAAGTCTTTGTTGTGTGTGAATACAACCCATTTTGTGTTGGATTAGGGGTACCAGAGCCAGAGAATGTCGGGGGTAAGTTTTCAGATAAAGAGATCTCTACAAGCGGTTCAAAAACTCACAACATTTGATTTTACAAAGCCTTGGATTTTGAAGGCAAAACTGAATTACAGCTGCTCTCTATGTGTAGCTAGATAATAATAAAGTACATGATTTGAAAAGAAAAATATTTAATAAAGAAACACTCCACAGTGAAATAAAATGTGCACAACTCAAGACTATCATTTAAAAGTTCTTGAGGAGAACATGTGCTTATGTTACATATTAACTACAGTTTTTAAGCTACAATTCAGAAGCTACAAATTGAAGTTGCTTAATCTATAGATTACGGTTACGGTTTTATGCTGCATTCTTAAAGTTATGAAATTTGGGCACTCTCTGACTCTTATAGTTATATCGGAAGTTATCTTTTCCCCTCTTATCTGAAAACCCAGCCCCATGAGTGAGCTCCCTTCTCCTCCTGACTTGACCATTTTCCTCTCTGGTCTTGCAGTAGGTTGAGAGAAGAAATTCAGGAACATTTTGAGTGCTTGTGTAAGGAAATGCACGCCTTTTAGAAGCAGCAAAAACCTCCCTTTGACATCCTATAAACATAGTTAGCACATATCTCTAGTTTAAAAAACAGAAAATTTGAAGTACATTACCATCTTCCCTTCAATTTTTTCAGTAGGGAACTGAAAAATAAACCTGTAAAAACAGGATATTGGAATATTCTATAAACTATAGTAATACCAATTGTTGGTGATAACCAAAGATCTGTAGTGTGATATATCTACATTATATAGAATGCAAGTTGTGTACTTGATTTATGTAAAAACTGCCTTGTTGAAATATTGAATGTAAAAAGTTATCAAAAACAATATGGATTTTTATTTACATACCCCTTGTTTTAGCATTTCATTCCCTTCCTTCCAAGTTAAAGTTTGTATTTGTGTGAGTGCAGATGTTTCTGAAAAATTCATTTGAATAATATAACTAATGCAGATAACACCAGAATCTCTGCTTGTTATAATAGACTGTCTGCATGAAACCATAAGAAATAATTCCATTAATGAGCAATAAATATGCAGAAAGAATTGTGTACTATGTCAAAACCCTGATTAAATCATGTTCTGATGAGAATTTTGTTTTACAGAACGTTCTGTACATAAAAAGCAGTGAGAAATATGCAAAGAATGTAACAGTGTCACATTGTTCTTTGAAGTCATCAAAATTCGATATTTATTACACATTCTTTGACAAATTCCTCCTCACAAATTTGTCTAGAAAGGCAGTCTAAAGTTTGAAATTTGCAACAGGAGCGATTGTGATAATTTTGTGAATAGAGTTGCAAGAAAGTCTGCAACCCTGCATTCTAGTTTTGAATTTTGAGAACTTATTGCTATAAAATTCAATTACTCAGAACATTTGTCAACACTCAATAGTTCTAAGTGGTTTTGAAAAGTTTAGGATGTCAATAAAATTTTGGCTTCTTCAGAATATATGTTTTAAGTACAGAATACTTAGCATGACCTGGATAAATTCAGAGAAGCCTGTTTACTGCTGTAGTGTTGCAGCTGCAAGAAGTAATTTTAAAAATTTGTTTGCATTAAATAATCCTTTCAGTAATTTAAATTTGCAGTTCCCAAAAAATATCCTTACTATGCTTACCTACGCATACGCAAAACAAGTGACAATAATACCAGCAGGTACTAGCAAGTTTTTCTGTACTCTAGGGTTGCTTATTTGGAAAAATCAACCCTATCTTGTCATTAATATTAAGTAGAACACAATATGGAGAGAGAAAAAAAATAGAGGGAAGCTAATTGCAATTAGTTTCTCTTCTATGTAATGTGGAAATGCCCTTACATTTAATGTTGAAACTTCTGCAGGTATTATATCAAATATTTTGTACTTAACTATTTCATGTTTGATATTTTATTTCAAGGGAAATTTTTTCATAGTGAAAATTCTGAAGATTTTTTTTTTTAAAGAATCAGAGTTGAGACTGCAATTCTTCAGGGTTGGGAAGCTTTTATTAGAAAGAGTGCAGATTTATTGAAGTAATTAGGTTGTTGTACTATGGGGAACATTCTTTATTCTAATTTTCTGCTGTGGTTATCTAATACATTTTAAAATAAAGAGTACATTGAGCATTGTATGTATTTAGACATGTAGATTCAGAGCTTGTAAATTCAATTTATGTAACTACTGATGTTGCTTAAAACATATTTAACAAGAAGAGTATGTATAAGACGACTTAATTAAAAATAAAAAAAATTGGGGAGAAATTTAATATTTTGAAAAATTACGTTGCAAATCTCTAAAATCAATTCTACATAGGATCTTGAACCTGGTCAACAATTTACTGCATTACATACCTTTTCAGAGGACGTAAAACGTAAAATTTTGTTCTAAAGGAATCTTTCGAGATTCGTTTTAAGACACGCTTTTACGCTTGCTAGAAATCGCACAATCTTGACAGTATTTTTACTCCAAAGAAACGCGACGTTCAAAGTAAAATAGTTACGTACGTCACACTTTACGTACAGAAAAATTCATTTTATTTGGTCGGCTGAAACAAAAAAATTTATACGTATTTGAAAAAATATTTATAACATTGCGCCATAAATAACACTACATACTAATAATGCAGTGGCAAATCCAGTTCGTATCAACAATGCTTAGTAGCTCTCACGTTAAATGTATGAAATTTGATCATTTGAATTGTATCAAATTGAATTTGAATAATTTTGCGGCAGTAAATTGTTTACTTGGCAATAACAGTTTTATTTTTCTCACTCTTCACAATATAAAATCGCTGATTCTGGAAAATTTTGTTTCCCGTCTAGTTTCTTTAGCGGATAATACACGGTCGTCGGCCATGAGGTTACCCTATTTTTCCATTACAGAGTCTCCTGAAATAGCAATCCTCTATTTCGAGGAAACAATGACTTATGCCCACAGATTGTAGCATATACCTTAAACGAATACAATTAATGTAAAGTTGAACAAAATGTTATATATGTTATGGGAATAAAATGTAATGTGATCAAATATAACAAGCGTAGTCAAATTGTTCACTTTGGAAAGTAACTGAACATACACAGAGGATATAGCAAAATGTTTGTTTGGTAGTTCATGTCAATTCGCAATGTTATGTAATTAATCGTTATCCAAATACCACTAAAATTTCATTCTAAATACTTTTCAAAGCGATTAACCATCGAATAAAGAGGACAAATTGTCATGTCTTTTTATTGTGTATTAATAAAACCTGCATTTTGATTTTTCCATTTCGAAAACTCATTTCTCCAATTTTTGAAGATTGTATCTGTGGGGCATTCCAATACGAAGGCCAACAGAAAAGGGTGGGGGACCAACAAAGAAAGATGACTTAGTTTTAATCAACACAATGCATTAGTTTCCATTTTCTTTCAAAGCTCAGACTTCAATTTCATTAATTGGTGTCTCTATAATGTTTAAAAAACAAAGTAATCTTTAGTTTTTACACAAATTCGGACCAATCAATTCTTAATTTGAAACTCCATTATGTAAGCTCATTAAAGACGTATATTTTAACGCATATTTTTAGGTATATTTATTAAATTACGCCGCGTCGAGAGAATCGTCAGATAAGAGAACGCCTGATCCCGTACTTTATACCTGCCGGTGTACCTTTGCGGACGTGGGCATCTTGACCAGATTTCAAATATTAAAGCGATACCCTGTTGAAGGCTACAGTAGATATTCCTTTGGTCAACCGTCACTGGAGAAATTCCCCTCAGGGTACCCTGAAAGAACGTCCCTATTGTAGGTACGAGGAACAGGACGGAGGGGAGCTGCTCGGGGGTGGGGGCAAGAGGCGGTTCTCGTCGCTCGGCTATTGTGTAGGCGGCACGAGAAAAACCTCGCCGGTCCGCGCGGGAGGGTGGGAAGGCAGGTATACGATTTAACAACGGAGTTTCCTCCCTAGGGGGATAATGCACTGAAATTGCCCGGCGGAGCGAGCGCGCGGGACGCGGCCGTGAGGCGGCGGAGAAGGAGGGAGCGAGCGTTACTTTCCAAAGCTCTTATTTTTGTTTCTTCATTGTGGGGGCCCGCCCGGTCTACCTGCGGCGGACAGGTGTGTGCGCGCGCGCGAGTTGGCGGGCGGATAAGCAAACCGAGGTGCAGTGGGCTGGCCCAGCCGAGCGGGCGTCGGTCGGAACGACCGTTGGGCGGCGAGACGACCGCAGGACCTGGCACACGTACGCAAATAACCAAACGCGTCCTTGGACTTGTGTGCACGCAACGGCCGGCCCGAGAGTCGCCGCCGCTTGACCAGCGAACCTTCGTCGGAAACCCTTTTTATTGTACATTTGCGGATCCTCGTGCCCCGCACACCTGGAACAACTAACATACGAGGCCAGAACATGAATAATAATGGTACTTCTAAAGAAACTTTACCTAAACACGAAGCCCATTAACCAAAATCTCGCGAAAACTTGTACAATAACAATATTTGAACAGTACGATACAAAAGCTATTACGCCAAGAAAATACGCTGTTAGCTCCCGCAATTCCTTCCTTAAAAGCATTTTGAATATTCTAAAAAGCCTCTCAAAGTTATATTAATTAAGAAAAATATTAACTTTTTAGTAATGCGGACGCTGACCACTGACGCAATCTGCGGAGTCCTTCCTAGTACTGTTCTCGGGAATAGTCTGTGGAACGGTTTCCAAGGTTTCCACGAATGCTACGCCTTACATTCTCGTTGCGTGGCGCAACAGCACTTCACTCTCAACTGCTCGAACTCGGAAGGCGAAGTGCTTCGTTCTGTATCTACATACGTCTCCACACGAGATTTCTTCCGTTTCTAGTGATCTCTCCCCCTCCTGCAAAGAGATAACGCTATTTCTGCCACGATAATGCGGCCTTTGTTCGCCCCCACCCGCCCGCGCCCTTAGGATGTGCATACACTTTCGATATACTCTGCAACGCGACGCGATGACTCGCACCCATTCATTCGTGCTTATGTTTACATCCTGTTACGGCGCGCACATCTGCCTTTGCAACGAGTTGTTTCGTGCATTTTTGGCATTTGTGTTACGTTAAAATATTTGAGGTTCGATCGTTTAATGATCAGTATATTTTATTCTGCGGCTATTCCTCTAAATTCTCGAAGAATTAGAGGCCACGAAATAAAATGTTCTTACGATAGTACTGACGGCAAGAGCAACGCAAGAAGTTGTAATTTTAAATGATTCACTGCAAATAGGATGATCTAGTTTGTAGAATTATTATTAGATATATTTTCAATTTAAGACTTCTGTTAATTTCTTTTCAAAAGAAAGAGGAAAAGCTGAGTGCTTAACATTAATATCCGTAAACCTCCCTTGAGAAATTCCGTGGGGCGTTTGATCTCCGCAATGAAAGTTATCGCGCCTCGGCGTTGAGAGCGGGCCGCCGGCGACGGCGGCAGCTGTCGGCGCAGCGCCCAAGAACAGGGCCCGCGCCCACGCCCTCTGACTCAGCACCGCAGCAGCCTCGCGCAGCGCACCGCCTCGGCAGGCGGGCTCGAACCTAGGCCGAGCGCGCGCCGCACAAGCGCCTCTCCCAGGATCGCCGCCGCCAGCGTAATTTGAGCGAAGCCAGAGGGAACCCAAGCGAGAAGGAAAGAAAAGACCGTGAGGGGGAGGGGTCTGGAGCGAGCGGGCACGGAAAAAAAAGAGGCGGGCGGCGCGGAGGCCGCAATTACAGAAGAGCTCGCGTGCGGCAGCGGCGGCGTGGGGCTGGGGCTGGCTCGCTCAACCGCCGCGCCGCGCGGGGCCAGGCGGCGTCAGCTGAGGCCGTAGCCGCCGCCGCCGCCAGCGACCTTGACCCCCGCGCATTCCAGGGCGGGGAGCATCCGGGAGCCCGCGCCGTCGCCGAGGCGCGCGCGGCTGCGGGCGGCGACAGCCCTCATGCGGGCGGCGGTGATTCAGCCCCGCGCCCTGGACCACCCGCCCGCGCGCCACGTGTCCCACGGCTGCGGGCACCCGCGGCCTCGCGTCGTCGCCGCGCCGCGTCATGGGCGCGGGGAACTTGCGTGACGTAGCGTGCGCTGACGTCAGCGGCGACGACCGCGACGTCGCGGTGACTGCGCGCGGGGGGCCTCCGCGCGCACGAACCGGCGAACGCCAGCGCGACGGCGGCCGGCGCGTGCGAAAACGATACGCCGGTGACGCGCAGCCAGCGCGCTCCTGTGCAGACGTCCCTCGGCGAGGCCCACCGGGCCGCGGATGAGTGTGGATCTAGTCACTGGCGCTCAGCACGTGCACTAGAGGCGCACCCACCCGCGGCCACGGCTTGGCACGACACTCCAAGACGCTGGGCACGTCTCCGTCCGCCTGCAGCACCCGCTCCCTTTTCCTCGCACGACGCCGCGCACACGACACGCGCGCACAGAGCCGCCGCGGCCCTCGTCGACGCCGACGACGCGCCGCGGGCGCAGGTGGCCGCCGCTCCGGCGCGATGCGCGGCGTCTCCCGCCGGTCCCCCGACGCGGCCGGCGCGCGACTGCAGAGCGGCGACGCGGACGGGCTGCGCAGCGCGCTCGCGAGGCGCTCTCGGCGACGACGGCGGCGACGACGGCGGCGGCGGCGGCGGCGGCCGAGGAGAAGGCGCGTCGTCGCTGCCGCCCCGGGTCGGCGTCGGCAGCGTCGTAGTGCGAACCCCCGGTCGCGCCGCCACCGCTGCCGTCGTTCTCAACGTTGCTGTCGCTGTCGCCGCCGCCACCGCCACCCGCCGCAGCTGCCGCTCTCATCTAAACGACGCCGCAGTCGCCGAGATTCGAAAAATCCTAGCCCGCCGCGGCCGGCGGCGCAGCGGCGCGCGTCCGATTGGCGCGCGGGCGCCGGGGGAGGGTGGTGGCGGCAGGCGGCCAATGGCGCGCTCCGCCTGTAATTGCGTGCCGCGGCGGCGGCGGCGGCGGTGGCGGCGGGAACCGGCGGCCGGGGCGCCGGGGGCGGGGGCCGCTGAGGGGTCCCTGGCCGAGCGCTCGCTCGCCCGCCGAGCCGGTTCTCGCTCGCTTGCTCCCTCGTCCGCTCGCCTGTCCGGCGCGCAGCCCGGCGTCGCCGCCTTCTCCGCCGCCTCAGGAGTTCGGGGCTCGTTGGCCGTCGCCGTCACGCTCGCCTGCCCGCCGCCGCCGCCGCCGCCGTCTCCTCGCCAGCTCCTCGACGACGGTGGCGGCAGCGTCTTCGCGGCGTGTCCGGCGTTGCCACGCCGCCTCCTTTATTGCTGTAATAACGCGGGCGCGCTCGATGTGCATGTGACGTCAGGAAATTTCCCGTCATTATCGAGAACACGAAAAAAGCAAATGTGGAACACCTGGGAGCGACGAGGAGCGAGGCGTCCGCGCGTCGCGTCGCGTCGGTCGCGGAGAAGGGGGCCGAGACGCGGCGGCTGCGCCCCTTTCAAAAGGGTAGGGTCCAGGGGGAGGCGCGAGGAAAGACGCTGCGGTGATGCGGAGCAGGGACAAAGCCGCTCCGGCACCACCTCTTTGCCACCCCTAGAGCGGCGACGCCCCGGAGGCTTTGTCCGCGGCCTCACCGGCCACGTTCCCACGTCCCGCGCTTTCCCACCGGCGGGGCACGCGAGAGACGGAGGGGCGCTCGCGAGAAGGTGGCGGCTCCCCGCTCCTCTGCACCCCGCTCGCCGGTCATCCCCGTTTTACCCCGCCCCGCCTCGCCTCGCTTCGCCCCGCCCCGGTGCGCCCCACTCGCTGCTGCTGCCTCTGCCGCTTGACCTGCCTCAACGTGCGCGGGCGCCCCGACGGGGCCCCGCGCGTCGCATCTCTGCCGCGTCCATGCCTTGTCGTTCTCCTTCTTCTCCTCCTCCTCCTCCTCCCGTTCGCCATCTTGGTCTTGGCCTCTGTGGGCGCGGGCGCGCGGGGGAGAGCGGAGAAGCGATCCCACGACCGCTTGTGATGCCGCGTCGGCGGAAGTATTGCAACGCCGTAGCGGGCGGCACCGTCTCCACCGCCGCCTCCGCCGCCACCTCTTGAGTGTCCAAAGCCCCCGGCGCGGCGCGGCGCGGCGCGCGGCTGGCGTCGCGGCGTCAGCGTCGGAAAGGCGCAGCGCGGCGCAGCGCGGCGCGGCGGGCCGCGGCCGGCTGGCGCTGCCTCGGGTGCCCTCACGCACTCGGCGTCAAGGTTATCCGGCCGAGCGGCGGACGGGGCCGCGGTTGAGGAGCTCGCCGCAGCCTCTGGCCGGAGCACCACCGATCCCCCCCCCTCCCGCCATTTTTATTGAAGAGCGATGGTCTTTCGACGTCATGCGACGCGTCGCGCCGGTGGTGCGTGCGTGGGTGGGTCGTGGAGGCGCCGCAGCGTGTCCGCGACCACGCGCTCGCGACGACTTGCATTGGCTGCGGTGATGCGACCTAGCGGTTGGACGCGAAATCAGTTGACTTTTACGCTGGCGGGTTGTGATGTGCTGGAATCGGGCATATTCTAATTTACGAGCTTTTTGCCTATCGGAACGTGGCGCATGAGTCCGCCACAGCGCGCGGGTCTGCGGTTGATGCGGCGGCGACGTCGGCGGTGGAGGAGGAGGGGGGGCCTTGGCCTTCTGGAGCGGCCGTCGACGCCCCCCTCCCCCTCCCCCCGTGCCCTCCTCTGCCCCCACGCGACTGTTGAACCCTGCGGCAGAATTTCGCCTGTTTCTTTGTGTTTGCTGGAAGAAGTTTTCGTCCTTGATCGATGTATGACTGACCGCTTGTTTTCAAAATTTGCATCTTTTTATAAGAGCCGTCATTTTCCCATGCAAAAGTTGGAGTTTTATTTCACGAGATTGCTAGTTTTATTGTTTTATATTCCAGGAACATGTTGCTTTGTCCCTGTTGATGTTAATTTATTTCGTTCCTTATAAATTAGGTATAAATGCGATTTACATGAGATCTTACGTACTAAAGGAAATACGGAAGGACGTAAAATGACCATATAGCTAGTATTAAGCATAAAATAATATTGCATGTTTATACGCTCGGATCTAACAGGTGAAAGAATTCAATTACTAAAACTTATGGGAGTTTATAGTCAGTAGATTGGCAGTTTGAGATTCTTCTTATTAATTCCTATTTAGTTTTTTGTTACATTACCGTATTGTTCGCAGATTATATTTAGTATTGAAAATTGTAGCTTTACATTGGTTCAAAAAAACTAGCTGGCAGCTCATTCCTACAAACTATTTGTACATTTTTGACTCGTAAGTGCAAAAGAAAAATTAATAGTGGAGACTATTTCAAGATGACGGAAATAGGCTACTCTTTTTTTTTATTATGACCGCCGAATCAGACATTTGTTGCTTCTTATTTAATCTCGTTTAAACGAACAAATACTAGTTTTTTGAAATTAACAATTTTCCAATCCAAATTTAATAATATTACACGGTTCTCATTTTGGGTGCTATAAGTTATGACAATGAACAAATCATCCACTTAATTTTGTCGACTTCTGTATCATTGAACTCAGTGAATTACCTGTTGTCAACTTTTTGTTGAAAATAAGGTAAGTGTACTTAAGTGTTCTTAATTGTCCTTTATTCCGTACATTTGTAGTTAATCAGCAATGTTAAATAGCATCTGATTGCTGAGTAATGGACACACGTGTATTTACGACCATAGAATAGAAAATCAGAAACCATAACAAGTTTAATTGAGCAGTCAGATTATTCACGCTATGATAATCATGTGATATCTGTTTAATCACATATCACATCACATCACAAGATAAGTTCAAATAATTATTTACGCAATTGTACGTTTCCCAGAACGTCTCACACTTAACTATTTTTTGGCGTTAAATTGTATGATATTTTGCTTTCCTATATAGAAGGGAGAAATAAGGTTGTGTGTTGAATCCTTGATAAAAATTCAAAATAGAAGATATAGATACATTTTAAATTTGGCAGTGAAGATAAACACCTGGGCACATTAGTCTACCATATATTGTTACCGGATCTGTGAGGATTATTCCCTAGGATTATAAAACATGAAACATTTCGGCGTTTTACCTAGTTGTCAACATCATTATAAGTCAACTTAGTTGTCTTTAACACGACTCGCTGTTTTTCAACATGTAAAATTGATCTTTTTTTAATTTTTGCAAAGAGAATATATAAATACACCAAATTGCTAAATAATTGCATATTTTGAAGACAAGAACGTGAAGAAACGTTCGAGTCTACCTTTGAAAGGTGGCAAATTTGGACTCGCTCCCCCCCCCCGTACACACACAGAAATCTCTAAATATGCAAAAAAAAAAACAGTCGAAAAGAGCTAAAAATTATGAAAAGCATACGAAACCCTCCCGAAAAAAAGCAACCAAACCAGAGGTAAGTCCTTCAACAACCACCTAAAAAGCATTTTAAAAATTCAAAAAGAGACAAATTTTTGGTGCAAGTAAAATATTATATAATAATAAAAAAATCGAATGGATAAAGTAACCCAGAAACGTTGTTGCCCCGTCTAGTTTTAGGCTCCACACGCCTATCCTCTCCTATAAAATGAGTTTTCATGACTTATCAAATCAATGCACAGATGCCAAAAGTAAGTTCAATTTTAATCATTGCCTTTGTGTCTTTAATTCGTCAAACAGAGAAGTCAAAGGACAATTCGCGTCACAGTTTTCATATTTAATAGGTTTGTCTGTAAAAAACTACAATAAAACAATTTAATAAAATTTTGAAAATATTTTTAGAAATGGACCTTTCAAATTACTTTGCTTACTGTGTGAGAGCTTAAAAAAATTGAATGTTAGAATAATTTAACAAAGTAAAGGCTGAATCAACTATTATTATAGTGTAAAATTCCGTTAGTTTTCTAAAAAAAGAAATGTTACATTGTTATCACAGAAAGAATTGGGACTCTCTTAAGAGTCACGCAAACCGTCAATTTTTAATGTAAAATGATAGACTGAATAAAATGTAAATAAAATTTAACAATACTCGTGACATATTCTATTGTCTTCGATCAGTGACCCTGGCCTCCCGTCTGTATGCGGAGCTTTCATCGTTTAGCAGACCGTGTAGCAAATGAGGTAGTAGGCGAGACGGGATCTTTGATACGCTAGGCTATAAAAATAGAATAATTTTAAATATACGTCTTGGAGATTTATTTACCACGGGAAAGACCTTTCATCACTTTCTTTTATGCTATGGCTGTTCTTGTGTGGTTGCTATACATGTTGGTTTGTCAAGAATAGTTATACGGCATCAGTGTTATGAAATAAACTTTTTCAAAAGTCCTTGCAGTTTTTGCTTTTTGGCACTGACAAGCAGCTTTATGTGGTTTAGTTTTACTTTACCGCCTTACTATGTACGCACCAAGTAAAAAGTATTGCAGTGCTAAAGCAACAATCGGTAATTTTTCCACAGAAAAAAACTCGTATTGTAGGGCTCAAATATGGAAATCATGGATTAATCATTTTCTTGTGTTGTAAACTACGTCCTCTATCATGTTGCGTAAAAATGGTTGACGGCAATACGTCTGACCGTCAACGCTAGTGTATAAACCGTTCAATTTTCTCGAAAATTGATATTCCCCGATAGATCTAAACGAACTCAATGCCTGCGAGTCTGAAATGGAAAATTGGTTTTTTGGGGAGTTCTTTACATGAAGCCTCAACACTTCCAAACTGTTCTCAAAACGGCTCCAACTTTTTTATTTAACATTTTCCTCGGATAGAGCAAAAGACGTTTAAAAAGTTGCGCAGGTGTAATTTTCGTAGAACACTGAATTTTCGAAAACTGCAAAAGTTTTAAATGCTTTCGGCGTCTTATTGGAACTATTCTATTGAAGTGGGAGAATTTTTATTTAATGAAATTTGATCTTCAATGACAGGACTTGAAATAAGGTCCTTGTTCAATTTATTTCGAAAATATTAATAGTTTTCTCGTAATTATTCCGTAAAATATAGACCATTTTTGAACATCAATTTCTTGTGGCTAGTTTTCTGTTACTGTACAATAATACTTTTCTCAAAAACAGTTCACTTTTTTCCATCGTATGGAGCAAAGGATGCTTAAAATATGCCTTAAGTCTCATTTTCGTTGAAGTCTGAAGTTTGCTGGAGGATGCGTAGCTTTCGTTAAATTACTGCGCTCGTTGGAAATTAGTGATTAGTTTTTGTGGTTTTCCCAAGTGTGTGGGTATCGACAAAACCAGACAATTTTCACGTGGTTGAAGACTGCCGCGATATTTTTCTTTCTTCAATTTCCGCACGCATTTGAAATTAGAAATATAAATGTACTTGCATTTTCCCTCGATTTCCTTGGTATCTAATGAAGCTTTAGACACTTGTAATATGGTTGGAAGCTGCATAGATTTTTTAAAATTTCTGCGCGCATTGAAATTGGTGTTTTTGTATATTCCCCGTGTTCCTGAGTATCTAACGAAATCCTAGCCACCTCTGACATGGCTAGAGGTTGCTTAGTTTTCTTGCAATTTCTGTGAACAATCTGTTCAAACTCTACTACTCTGTCAAAAATGAATTTCCAGTTATACACCAACTTCAAAACTAGGTTCACTGAAATCTTAAATGCATCATCAATAAGAAGTCATTATGAAAACCCCGAAGTCCCAGACAATATGCTAACCATCATGACAAAATTTACCATGCATCATACATTTCTGTGTATTCAATGTCCTCAGACTCCTAAGTATTCCCTCCCTCATGTCAATAAATTTAATCTCTTCACAAAAGTAACTTGATTCTGTGTTTAGCCTAAAAAATAGCAATACTCATTATTCAAACGATGTTTAAAATGAGTCTTCGATTAAAATTGAAGCAAAAACAGTTTCCTTAGAAATGATACAAACTAATATAGCATTATTTCATTTCTTTAGTTGCTACGAACCAGATACACACTAATTAAACGACATGGCTTTGAAGATAATTCGATGAACACCAAGGGACCAATAGCATTTCTTCAGAAAACTAGCCACATGAAATAGATACCGTGATGATCTCGCTACCGCTTACGTAGTAGAGACAAAGTTAGGTAATGCTGCGCTAAAAATTAGCGAATTTTCAGTAGAAAAACTCTTATTACAAGGCCCTGGTAACGGAAGTGGATAAATCCAGTAGCTAAATTTAGAAATAAAAATCCTCTAACACGTGGTGTAGCCAGAATTCATGTTTTGTGGGATCTTGATACCGAAAAATGACGGTAAAACGTCTGTCCGTCTGTGAACAAACAGGAATGCACAGGAATATTTCCAGATATTTTCAAAACAGCAAAAATCAAGCCAGTTTTTAAAAAGGGAACAAAAATGAAATTCAAAATTACGCTCCAATTGCTCTTTTGTCAGTTTTCTCAAAAATATTAGAGAGGTCTTTCCCCACGCGAGTGGAAAATCAAAATCTACGGAAACTGCCATTTTTTTTCTTTTCTTTAAGATGTTGCTTCATCAACGGACCAACATGAAGCACCCATTGGAATATTTTTAGATCTTTCGAAATCTTTTGACGTTATTGACCATAACATCTTGCTCTCAAAATTACCTTCATATGGAATTCGCGTCATTGCCCTAGATTGAACAATTTCGTACCTTAAACATCGGACGCAAAGAGTGGAAATACCGTACTGGCACGAAAGGACATTATTTACTTATCTTTCCAATTCTTTGCCAATTGAGCATGGGGTCCCACATGGTTCGATCTTAGGTCCTATCCTCTTTCTGTTGTACGTAAACGATATGCCCTCGTCTATTAAAAATGGAAGAACAGTTCTGTTTGCCGATGACACGAATGTTCATTGCAAAAAAGAAGCAATAAGTAGTACGATTTCAGAAGTTTCAAATTGGTTTCGTAATAACAAATTAATAGTTAACGATGGAAAAACGGTTTCAATGCATTTTTGCATCTCAAATCGGCAATCACATGTTCCATTGAAAATGAACAATATGCAATTAGCTGATGTTAAGGTAACAAAATTTCTGGGTCTCTCAATTCAGTCAAACCTCAAATGGAATGTACATATTACAGAATTAAACAGTAAATTAAATTCATTTTGTCACACATTCAAAATTCTTTCAAATTCTGTCAGCCTTCATGCAGCTCGTTGCGTGAATTTTGCAAATGTACATTCCCGCCAGAGATATGGCATAATACTTGTATTCTGGGGAAGCTCATCTACCCAGACTTTTATATTGCAAAAGAAACTTATTCGAATAATGAAAAAATGCTATCCACGTGATTCCTGCAAACCCCTTTTCATTGAGCTTGGAATCTTACCATTGCCTTGCCTATTTATTTACGAGTCTGTAATCTTTGTCAAAACTGGCTTACTTAACGGTGGGAACATATTTTTATGTAATACTGATATTTATAATTGCAAAACACGTCGTAAAAATCACGGTCATCAAGTGTCAGTATCAACAGCTCACTACAAGAAATCTACATACAAGTACGTTACTTGTACGTATCATGTACGTTACATGTACGTAACGCATTGCCAGATGACATTAAATAATTAAAGTCGGTACATAAATTTATGTTAGAAGTAAAATCTTTCCTGCTACATAACTGTTTCTACACGATTAGTCTACACTGACCAGCAAAAAGAAAAATAATGTTAATTTTAACAAAACAATGATATACAGTGAATTAGTTTACAGTTGTATTATATAATTTTTTAAAAAAGACTTAATACGCCTGTAACAAGTAATGTACTTCAGCTTCCAGGTCAATGACTCCCATCTCGATAAGGTTTTTGTCCAGTTTCCTTGATCCATTGAGCAAATGCTGAGATGGCCCCTTGTTTTGCTTCTGGACGTAAATGTGGCTTCACTATGCGCACGTTTTGTTGAGCACTCCTTTTGCTTTTAGTGGTAGGAGTAGAACTGAGGTTGAGTTACTATTTTATTAGCAATGCAGACAAATCGCATCTGCATTTCGTTTACCGTCGCAAGTATGTTTTTTATAACTCGGGAAAGAAATATCTAGTTTTTCAAATGCTGCTAATCTCGCGCTTTTTAAAATTTTATTATTATATCTTTTTTATATTTTGTTCGTCTTTCAACCATCGTATTTATAGTTAAAATGTTGGGAAGGGATTGTGAAACTTAAGAAAACGTCAAATAATCTTCTCCCACATACGTCATATACAGTTTTCATTGTTTTTTGACAAAAAAATCACATCAAATCAAACGGCTAAACTGTTCAACCGATTTTCTCCGAAATTGATATTTCACTATCGATTTGGCTGATGTCGCGGCCCCTTGAATTTGAAATCGATATTTTAATTTTGGGGGATACTTTACTTGACGCCCCTGCGACTTTTTCAAAATTACATAAAAAGGCTCCATCGTTTTTTATTAAATTTTGTTGTTGGATAGTGCGAAGGACGTTTTAAAGAATGGTTGTAAGTCTCATTTTCGGTGAAAACTCTGAAAAATTGCATGTATTCAATTTTTTAAAAAATATATTGTCAACCTACAACTACCATTATGAAGATAGAGATGTTTTCCCTTAATGAAATCTGTTCCTTAAAGATAGATTATGAAATAAGGTCATGTACTATTTTTCGAAAATTGAGAACTTCCGTGTAAATTTACATGAAAGCACGGGCGAGATAGTACGGCAAGCACGTGTTGCCGATCCTCGGTGTCCGAGATCGCTAAAACAGTAGTGTCGAGGCCCGCCTCGGGCTTAACAAAATGCCCTTTGTGTTCGTCCTTTCACTCCCTATCATTACCATAACATGTCATCTTCACAGTTACCATAACGTTTAACCCAATAGTGGTCGCTAATGGCCTAGATGTTGATGCGACCTTAAATAATAATAATAATAATAATAATAATAATAATAATAATAATAATAATAATAATAATAAAGTACACAGTTTCAGCACCACTAGTTTTTGACATTCATTAATGTCAAACCAAAATGGGACGGTGGTCGGTGATTAACACGTAGAAAGAAGCTCTTCGTGTGAAATCACTACATTTATGTAACTAGAGTGCAAGAAAATAATACTTTAAAATTTCCATTTTAAGGAACATTTTTTCATGTTTAAGTTATAGAAACTAGTACTGGCCACTGCGTCAGTAGTTCCCACTTCAAACGAACAAATTGGAAAATAAGAATTTGAGAATTCCCATTTGTGGCCCCCAGCCTTCTTGTGGCATGGTGTATAAAGATTATTTACTTTTTTCTTCTTATAAAAGATAAATTAAAAACTCTTATTAATATTAGCATTGCAATAATGAAATACAAGAACTGATCCTTTTTTGGACTTGAAGTGTCTCAGACAGGTTCAGGATTGGCCATTTCTAAATCAAGTGTTTGATAATTGCCAACATTTTTTAATTTTCAGATGGCCGCTACTGGATCGAAACAGGGGGAGGAAATAAATTAATGAAAAACGGATCAAATTGAAATATGCCTTTGTTTGGACAACGTATCTTTTCAGAAAGATGTCAGTTTATCACCCAAACTCATGAGTTTCACATAACTAGAGCTCGAAAGTTTAACAAAATGACCATTTATTTCTGTTACAATTTTGTCTTTTAACAATGGGAATTACATAATTGTACTGCTGTAGTTTTATAAGATTTTCAATTTGCCTTTCTGCCTATTTTAGATAATGTGCATTAGTTTTTCCTTTTTCTTCATTATTTTGCTCTATTTCTCCCGGCATCGATCTCTGTCAAGCTGGAACATACCTGCCAGTACAATACGAAAGAAGATTACACCAGTCAAGATTATTTTTTTCATTGATGCCGACAGGCCTTATTCACTCACGAGGAATCTCATCCTAGTGTTGAGTATGGGCTCCAATCCCTTTTTAGAACTGAGCTCTCTGTTTATGCTATATCCTTCTCAGTGCTGGCGATTACACGAGTGCGAAGAACGAAAGATATAATTGTTTTCTCTGATGCCATTTTCAGGATTGAAAAGGAAGTCCGTAAATCTCATTCAGCCCATTCTACCATTTCGTAGAGACAGTGTCACGAGTAAAACATAGTAGCTGCGGATCCCTGGTGGCCGAGATCGCTAAGCCAGTGAAGCGAACTCGGAGCTAAGGATCGCGGGTTGGAATCCCGCCTAGGGCATGGTTGTATTTGTTTTCGTCCTTTCACCCGTTTCATCACCAAATCATGTCATCTTAAGTTACATAGCGTTAAACCAAATCGTGGTCGCTAATGACCTTGATGTTGATACGACCTTAATAACAAAAAAAATGTTATCACGCTGGGTGGTCAAGTGGAACCAAGATTACAAAAAAAAGATTGTTGCTTTACCCGTACGTGCAAATGTTAATTTTTGAGTTAGAATAAAAATGTGAATCATTTTAATTGTTCATGTTTTGACAAAAAGTCTTTTTAAATGTAATTTTTAATTTTTTACATGCATTTTTGGACCCCCACTTTAAACAGAATAACTGCCTTTTTGCATGCCTATTTTAGTAAAAAAAAATTACGTTTCTGCCTACCTATTTTAAGTCAAATAAATGCCTGAACTTCCGGGCTCTACACATAACAAATTTAGTGGGATCTAATAAGAAAAATTATTTCACAAAGGGGGGGATTAGAGGCGGGCAGAGGGAAGACGACTTGATGGAATGAAGTGTAATGAGCATAATCCCCTTGCATTTATGACAAATGCTCATATATCGTCTTCGCTACTGATTCAGTCCTCGCTCAATTTCAGCTTCGAACTGTATTATTGCTTGGCAACGCCTTGCGAACTTCTTTACTTCTCGTCAACTCGATACTTCAGTTGGCTTTTGAAAACAGTGTTGTTTGCGTCGGAAGCCGTCAAGAAGTTTCTAGAATTCTTTCATTTTTTATGTGGAAAAGGATTCATTTTTCGAAACTCAGAAACTTTGAATGAGCTACGGGAGACGAGTGTCGCGAACTTGCCTGGCGTACCAAACGTTTGCATCTTAGTCTTTTAAAAACATTTTTTAAAAGAAATATCGAACATAAATTTTTCTAAGTGCTAAATCTATGGATAACTATCCGTTTATCATATGTCCATCTACCACTGACAGTTTGAAGTACAATTTGCTCGTGGTTGCAAAGATTGTCCATACAATATATTTTATGTCGAAAAATGAGCACGTTTGCCTTTGCACGTTTGCCTCAGTATTGTATAACGTTTCTGTAGTCGTAGTAGTATACGAGAAAGTAAAAATTAAATTGCAAGATGTTGGAAATGGACCTAAACAGAAGAAGAATACTAGAAGGCCATCTAACAGAAGCAAATAAACTAGTGGTGCTACAGAATGGCACAGGCTTTCTTGTGAAAGTTATTTTTCTAATTTCTTTGGTCTTGCCACATACTTTTGCCAGCTACCATCTATCGCCGCCCCAAGTTCCTTTTTTAAAATATATTATCAATTTTTCGGATTACTAATAGTAGAACCGAAATATTACTTTAATAATATTATAGAAGAGTAAAATCTCGTCGTAAATGGCAATTTTCTTTGAAACATTTGGAGCCGTTCTTTAGAAAACATCGTATAAGCGTTAATGTAAATGCGAAACTTGAAGTCCTTTTTCACAGAAAATTTTTGAGTTTTCAAAAAACTTCATTGGAAGTAATTTGATGCACTTTTACTTACAAATGCAATAATGTATGCAAATTGCTGGAAATGTGCATATTACCGGTGTGAGAGATATGTCAAAACAAAAAGCACAGGAATACAGCAAAATTAATTTTATATCATCTTAAACAGTGCAGTTCTCACTAATTATTCGTATGAAAGTTTGAAGAAAAAATTGGGAGCCATGTTTGAGAAAATGGCGTTTAAGCGTTTCTGAAAATGCGGAGTTTTCAGCTCGTTTTCACAAAAAAGTTTCGAGTTTCCAAGAAACTTTATATGACGTCATTTAAAGCACAGGCACTCGACTCATTAATCCAATAATGTGAACAAATCGCTGCTAAGGTAACTATTAACGACGTGAGAGAAAAGTCAAAAAATTACATTTTTGTAATTTTTGAAAAAGAAAAAGAATAGCGTCAGCAAAATGTCATCTTATAGAGTGCATTTAGCACTATCCCTACGAAAACTTTAAAGAGAACATTTGAAGCCGTTTTTTTTAAAATCGTGTTTTTGCTATTTTTACTTTCCCGTATACTATACGTACGTACGTAATTATAGTATGAGAAAGTTATGTAATGCTGCGCGAAAAAACGGCGGGTTTTCGGCAGAAAAACTCATAATTACAGGGCCCTGGTAACGAAAAAGTGGATAAATCCAGTTACTAAATTAAGACAAAAATCTCCTAACACGTGGTGCTGCCATAATCCCTATTTTGTGGGTCCTTGATACCGAAAAACCAATTAAGTGCAAAACGTCTGTCCGTCCGTCTGTGAACAACGCTAGCGACAAAACCGTTCAACCGATTTTCTCCAAAATTGATATTCCCCGATCGATTTAAATATTCTTGCTTCCCCTTGACTTTGAATCCAATATTTTGCTTTTGTCGGGTACTTTACGTGCAGCCCTTGGGACATTTTCAAAATTTTGAAAAAAACGGCGCCAAATGTCTAAATTTTGTTTGTGGATAGTCTCAAGGTCATTTAACAGAATGGAGTAGGCCTTATGTTCGTTGAAAACTCTGATTTTTCGAAAATTGAAAAAAATCAAAATTTTTATAACTGCAATTATGAAGATACAATTTTTGTTCTTAATGAAATATGTTCCCAAAAAATAAGTCTTCAAACAAGATGCACTGAAAAAAAGGATTGCTTGCCGCACATTAAAATTCGGTTCTCCCAACCAAATTTAATAGTAAAATATGGCCCAGCTATTTGTGTGGTTGACGCAACCTCGGCGCCATGTGTGAACCTCCGTGGTGCCCTCAACCACCGCTGGGTCTTGTGATTCCCTTGCCGACGTAGAGTCTTGAACCACAAAATGTTTGCAGTGCGTGGTTGACTGTCTCGGAACTTCGGTGGGTGGTTGAACAAACCAAAATTTAGTGCTAGTTCCTAGATAAATGTTTACACGAAAAATGGAAAATTTTGCATCAACCCTTGTTTGCATGTATGTTTACCTTCTTTTGTACTCGTACCTGTAGCATTAAATTGTTGGTTATGTAGTTAAGAAATTATAAAATTTTTCAGAATTGCATAAATTTGTGCGTATGCAAGACAATTCAAAACCACAAGTAGAGACAATGTCAAAATTCAAATTTTCAATTAAATTCAGTGTAAATTAATTGGATAAATGAATTAAATTTTGTATAATTTTGTAAAATTATGTAACAATGTCTGGAATCAAATTTTATATAAACATGATTCTAAAAATTGTTACATTTTAAAAATTCAACTGAAAAAGAAGTAAGAAGTCAATTTGAAGAATTTTTTTAACAAAGATTTTTGCAAATTTGACACTAAAAGTACTTGCTGAATAGAATTAGATATATAAAAATTAATTCTGAAATAATTTCATTCATAATATTTTGCCAAATATTTTCACTCTTAACATTTAATAGCAACAAGTAAACACTCAAGACCGCTAACCAACACAAAAAAAATTAAGCAAAACTCAATACAGTATTTGTAAAATCAATTAACCAACTCAAAAATATAGAGTATTTCTTAATTCATTTCTTCAGTCCTTTATTTCACCAAGTCATTTGCAACTTGTGGCACACAACCATCACTAAATAAAAGTTTAAATTTCTTACATTCCATGAAACTAATTTATTAGTTTTAACCGTCACATAATCTCTTTTAAGACCAAGTTGCAAATGACTCCACTGAAACAAGGGTCAGACACACAAACTCAATCACATTAAACTGATAACAGTTTTGCAGGCATGAAAATCACAAACAGGAATATGAACAAATGTGAAAGCAATTGAAATAGATATATTTGGGAAATTGATACGAGAAAAACACTTGATGGATACTTATAAATGCTTCCTTATATTTTAAATAATTATTTACATTATCTTTTTATACATTTAAAATGAACATTTCACAGCAACAAGTTTTAGCTAGTAAGTGCCCTAGGCGCCACAAAAAATAAAACATTACAATGAAGCCAAATACTGAAAAGTAAGATACTAGTTTTGCATCTGAGAACAATGCAAGTTTTCTTATGTAGTAAAAACCACACAAGAACATTTTGGAAACTGCCCATAGCCTTGTATAACACAAAAATTGCATGCAGGGCTTACTCCTTTAGAATAAGAAATATGATAAAGAGATGAAAATCCATTTTATTTATGCACATTATTAATGTTATTTTATTGAACTTCTAATTAGTACTTGCAGGCCTCTCAGTGTTTAATGAGTTTCAAATTAGTCTAATCAAATAAGTTTCGTTGTCCAAAAATAGTGAGTCAGGAAACAATGTAAACATTGTTTATGAAGAAATAATAATTACAAGAGGAAATAGCTTTTATAAATGCATTAATCATGACCATTTCTTTGCATCAATCCCAAACTATAATAAGTGTTCCCAAATCACAAAGTTTTATTAACAAAAGCACAGTGTAATTAAATTTTCACATGAGAGGGCTAGTTCCAATTTCCATGTCTTCTTTCTAATAAAAATTTAGTTATTGCATAGTAGATCAATGTTGGACATTAGAATTGCATGTTCCCTGAAACTAGACAAAAATATTTATGATTTTTTCACAATAGAAATCGAAGACAAAATAAATGCCAGCAGTCTTTAAAAATTGATTGTTCCAAATTGTATATAATACTTTTTATAGAAACAAAATTCTCACCTCTCAGTATGAAGTTAGCATTTGTTACATGAGATACCAATTATTACAAAGTTACATTACAAAGTTTGCCAATATAAACATTGTTAATCCCTAGTAATTTCTGAAAGTGACAGTATTCCGAATATATAAAATAAGAACAATCAAAACTGTTCAGTAAATTAAAACTCAAATCCATAGAGTAAAACCATTAAAGAAAGAAAGTTTCATATTTTTTTAGACCAAGGTCAAAATCCAACTATGCAATTCTAAATTTTGTTTTCTGAAGTAAGAATAATTGTGTATTTACACACTCATCTAAATAATCATGTACACTAGTAAAAAATCGTCAATAAAGATTGAATTAAAAAATTAAATTAATAATTCAATATTTGTTAAAAAAAGTGAGAATAATGAGGGAACATGATGGCAGTATGAAAATAGTTTTAAGAAGTGTGTTGCTAAGGGATCTGTACTAGCAAATAATTAAAATATGTAAATAAAACATAATTGAAAGGATCAGAAATAGTGTATGCATCCCCTGTCTGCACACTCCTAACATAAAAACTCAAATTCTACAATGTAGAGTCCATGAAATTTGCATGTCTGTGACAACTGAAACTTTACAATAAAAAAATAAAAACCACATACATTGAGAAAAATTTACTTAATACATCTTCCAATTGTTTTTTTTATATTTTGATGTAAGTTTTCAAATTAAATTGGGTATAACGTTAATTTTTTTTAACTTTAGTGATTTTTATGTTCTTCCTTAATTTAACAAATATTGTAAACACTAATTTGGCTTCTTCTTCGGAAACTAATTTTGTAGTTTGTTACACTTGATGAGGGAAATAGAATCTCAAATGTAAACCCTTCATTGAACAAAATAAAAAATAAATTTGGATTTTTTAAAATGTGGTTGTCCTACATAAAAAAGGGACTGAAAAATATTAGAAAATATAATTTCAATAGTGACAACCAAATCAAAACTTTTCTTTCAACTTTTCAAAAGTTTTCAGTCCTCAAGAAGCGGTATCACACAGTACTGCCTCATATTTTGAAAAAAAATTTTTGACATCATGTGTTGGGCACACATTTGTATTTTAACAAGTTTATCCTAACTACATAAACTCAACTAATAGTCCCAAAATTCTGGAATACACAAAATATGCATTACATAAAATATGCATACATATGCATTTTACATTGCATTACATTCAAGTTTCTGAGAGAGATTGGCATCAAAAAATGTGCAATTACATGAGCATTCATAGCTTTACAAATAACAAGTATGTACAGAATGTAGAGATACAATTCTAAACCTGAGATATTCTAAGCCTGTTCGTTGTCATTTTGTTTAAAAATTGACTAATTTTGTCTAGGAATGTAAGGTTTGAGAAATTATGCTTTTTAACATGGATTTGTTCAACACTTTTGCTGTTTTTTTTTTCATTAGCACAATGATACAATGACTTTCAACAATATTCTTAAAATTCTTATACTGAAATTGAAAATAAGTTAATTAATTATTTTGGGCGTCAGGTTATATACCTGAAGTATTTAAATTATTAATAATTTAAAAATGATGGGGAACGGATGTGACTAAATGTAATTGAATAATTTTTGCCTTGCCACGTGGAACAAGTTTCAAATATAATTAGTTTTAATTATAAGATCATCACAATTGGCATGTCGCAGCCTGTGTTCAGATTTTAAAATATATACCTTACTGATATTCAATGAGAAATGAAGCGATTATCAAATATCTGATATTACTGATTTGATGCAAGTATGAAAAGAGCAAAAATAAATCCCACAACATTTGAAAACTAGAAATGAACCCTTCCTATAAAGAAGGCTCGAGTACTTGATTCTTTTAATATACTATTGTACACTGAAACCACTTCCCTCTATTCGCAGAGGACGCTATTAATTTATATTTAAAGATGAAAATAAACAAATAAAATTAAAATCAATAAGTTAATTGATTAATTTTGATACAAAGAGATGATACGAATTAATGAATTTTTTAAAGAGACAATTACCAACAATGCATGCAATCTTCAGAATCACAAGAATACTTTTAACAAATGCTGGACCCCAAAAACAATTCATTCAGTTTACTGACATACCAGCCATCTCGTATACAGAGGCTTGTAGTCAAGCTTCACTTTGTATAATCTTTAAGATTCATAGATACCATTTGAAACCAACAATAAAAAAGCATGGACATGGGCAGAATATTAGTTTAGATTTTACTTACATACATTTGAATCCTGAAAGATATCATTTTCTCATTTGACAAATATAAATTTAAGCAATAAAATAATATGGAACTCATCTGATTACTCAAAACACTACATTAATTTATTAAAGGAAACAGAGTAGGGACAATGGAATTTAATATCTCTGAAGAACATTAGATTGCTTGCAGTTCCACAATTTTCTTCAGTTATAAAATAAAATGGTAGCAATTTTCTTAATTAAATTGCTGAACCATAGCAAACATAAATATTTGATGAACTACAAATGCATCAAAACATTCCAGTGCATGACAGTGCAAATAAATCAGTTGTCAACTTTTTCACTTATGTACACTACATTTCAATGTGAATGCTGGTATGTAACACAGCACGGAACAAAAGAACACTGCAAGAATTCAAAAGCACAGCATCACAGGATGTCACCAAAAGCTGACATCAAATAGGGTCTATTGAGGTTTTCATATCTGTGATGTCCAATTCAAATCACATGCATCTTAACTTGATTGTTTAAAAACTGCCTTTATTTACTCATCCTTCAAGAAACACACATTCAATGATATCAAGTTGCACATCATTTTGCAGTGCCCATTGTGTAAACGTTCTGCATGTGTAGTTTTCTGGTCTTAATCAACAACTTCTCTGACACATTTCAACACTTTTTATAAACATATATACTGCGTATTTTCATCAACAACGAAATACCATGATCAACATAACCAAGTTTCAACAGAATTTTAGAAATTCGAAAATTTTCTTCTTATAAAGATTCGGCGCAATTGCTAACTACTCTCACAACAGAATACACTCATTTTCCAAATTAAGTACTGGATTCCCCTCCACATACACACACACACACACACACACACATCTTCGTGTACCGCCAAACGATAAACCTGCAATGAATCATAAATTATACGTTAAAAATACTTGTTACTCGATTAGAGTAATGTGGCCGTAACCTCACATGAAAAATGTTTCACTTACCATTGAGTGACAATGAGCATTCTCTTGGAATCGATTCAGCAGATATCCATCTTAATATTTCGTCTTTTAGAAACTTAAGTGAACACTCTCTCCAGAGTCCTTATTAATCACACTCTGAAACTCGTCCGTATTTCCAGCTGTCAAATTCATCCTCAGGCCGCGCTGGTCTCCCGCCAAAGGTTGGTCAACTCAACCATGTCCGAAGCGTTGAGGAAGCGTTGAGAACCCCGTGGTTGCGGGAACCAATTAGAACGTTATATGAAGTCAACTGATGGTTATAAGAATCGCGTATTTTCCAACCTTCGTCGGTTGGTTAGCTTGACAATCAACTACCAGCACGTCATCTATGGCGATTATTGCCACAATGTATAAATCGATCGTCACAACTGGAAGACACTTAACCATGGGTTTGTGGTTGAGAGTCAATGGCCCTTTTTTTTCAGTGTGATGTTCATTTTTTCAATAAAATAAGTATTTTTTTCGAAAAACTGTGTCAAACATAGACAATTTTTTATTTTCTTTAAGCCATTTTTACTTTCCCGTATACGTACGTATACACGGAGTGATATACGTAGTATAGGGAAAGTTATGTAATGCTGCGCGAAAAAATGGCAATTTTCGGCGGAAAAAAATTTATTGCCGGGCCGTGAAAACGAATAAGTGGATAAAACCAGTTGCTAAATTAAGAAAAAAAATCCTCTATCTCGTGGTGTGGTCAAAATCCATGATTTGTTGCTTCTTTATACTTAAAAATCGATTGACGGCATTCCGTCCGTCTGTCCGTCTGTGGTCAACGCTAGCGCCTAAACCGTTCGGTCGATTTTCTTCAAAATTGATATTCCCCAGTCGATCTGATTCTAGTCGAAGCTTTGTGATTTTGAAAAAGATTCTTTAAAATTTGGGGGTACTTTATATGAAGCCCCCCGGGGATTTTCAACATTTTCTCAAAAACGGCTCCAAATTTTTTCTTTAAATTTCTTGTATGAATAGAGGAAAATACACTTTTTAACATGGCATAGGTCCGATTTTCACGTACAGCTCTAAATTTTCGAAAATTGTGAAAGTTTGAATTTTTTTCGGCGTCTTTGTCCAACTACAAAATTGAAGATAGAGATTTTTTCTTCAAATAAAATTTGTTCTGCATATTGAGTTCTTTAATAAAGGTCATGTGAATGTTTTTCACAATTTTGGTAGTTTTCGTGCAATATTGCGTGCAATATGTGCAATTTTAAAAAATTACAAAAACAAAATTTTCTCAAAAACGGCTCCAAATTTTTTCTTTAAACTTTTGGTAGGGATAGTGGTAAATGTACTCTATCAATGACATAAAAGCCATTTTGGTCTATCGGTTGTTTTTTTCAAAAATTACAAAAATGTAAATTTTTTTACTTGTCTCTCACGTCGTTAATATTTACATTATCGGCGATTTTTTTACATTATTATATTTACGAGTACATGTGCTTTAAATTATGTCAAGTAAAGTTTCTCGAAAACACTACCGTTTTCTGTGAAAAGTAGCTCAAATTTCGGCATTTTCAGAAATGCTCAAACGTCATTTTCTCGTATATGGCTGCAATTTTTTTCTTGAAACTTTTGTAACGGATAGTGCTAATTACACTCATTAGTATAGCGTGAAGTTTATTTTGAGTTTTTTTTGTTTTTTCAAAAATTATATAAATGTAAATTTTTTGAAAGATCTCTCACATCTTTAATATGCACATTATCCGCAATTTGTAAAGATGATTATATTTGTGAGTGTAAGTGCTTCAAATAACTTCAAATAAAGTATTTTGAAAACTCAAAAATTTTCTGTGAAAATGAGCTTCAAATTTCGCATTTTTAGTAGTGCTAAAACGCCATTTTCTCTTAAACGGCACATAATTTTTAAAAGAAAATTGCCATTTACGGCTAGGTTTTTGTGTTCTTTAATATTCTAAAATTAATGATTCTGTTCTACCAATAGGAAACCGAAAAATTAAGAAAATGACAAAAAAATGTACTTTTGGCGATGATAGATGGTAGCTGGCAAGAAAGAGTATGTGGCAATTCCGAATAGCTAGCGAAGACCCGGGAAAATAGAAAACTAATACGGGAAAGTCTGTGCCATTCTGTTTCTGTTTTTTGACAAATAAATAAATAAAATAAATACGGTCATGCTTAATGTTTTCAAAATACGAGTAGTTTTTCTTTAATTTTGTGACAAACGTAATAGGCCGCTGTAAATTTACTGCGCTTCGGACAGCTGGATGCGTCGTAAATTAGAATGTGCAATTTTGTATATTATTTCTTTCTTCGTTTCTTACATTCGAACTTTGTTATAGACTTACACATTAATATTTTAGAAATTGTTTATTTTGAAATATTTGAAATAAGTAAAAAGAATTAATAGCTCTCAGAATAGCGACAATGCAGGGTCTGCAACAATGGAATTCACTTTGCGCTCGCGAATATCTGTGAATTAGTGTCATTGTTGTGACCTAATGGAGCTGTATGAAAAGGAGTTATAATTGTCTAATTTATGTTGATATTTGCAGGGAAATATTTAGTTTTGCACCAAATGCTGTACCATTTGTAGTGAGTAGAGAATTTGTTGCATGGTTTTAAAATACTCTTCCCTAATCATGGCCCAATGGAAGGCATTTCTATATTTCCAGGGTATCAGGCTTCTTTTTCCAATACAGGGTTACAAAACTTTTGCATTCTATTTTTGTGAAGTTGTAGAATTCACATAGTTCTGACAACACTGCAATGGAAATAGTGAGTTCCAAGCGAAGATGTTAGTAGCGCATAAAGTGCAATATTACAGTACTACTTAGCTGTTTCCTCTAATACGGGAAAGTAAGTGCTGTTGTAGCACCACTAGTTATTAAATTGGGATCTGAGATAGCATAAAGAAAGCCTTAGAGAATGGTGTAGGTTTCATGTTAGTTGAAATGCCTGATCTTTAAATAAGGTCATGTTGAATTTTTTGAAAAATGAGCAGTTTTTCTATAATATCCTGACAAACATAATAGTCCGTTCGGAATTGACTGCGCTTCGTTTTCGTCGTTTTCTTACAACTATAATTTTAAAAATACAATTTTTTCTCAATTAAATGTATTTATCAAAACTACATCTTCAAATAAGGTCATGCTTATTTTTTCTAAAATACGAGTAGTTTTTCTATAATTTTGTGACAAACGCTTCTTGGTTGAATTGGACGTTTTCAAATAATATAGCTAAGATATTAGTAGCGCATTAAGTGTAATATGTCAGTATTACGTAGCTGTTTCCTCTAATACGGGAAAGTAAGTGCTGTTGTAGCACCACTAGTTTAAAATTACTCATATTGCACGCAATATTGCGCAAAAAATACTAACATTTTCAACAAATTTTACTTGAAGAAAGAATCTGTATCTTCAATTTTCTAGTTGTAGAAAGACATCTGAAAAATTTGAAAATATTGCAATTTTCGAAAATTCAAAGTTAACTCTGAAAATCGAACCTATGGCACCTTTATAAGTGTATTTTACGCTATTCTTATAAGAAATTTACAGAAAAAATTTGGAGCGCTTTTGATTGATTGTGCGTGATTCTGGACGTGTCAACTACAGAGGGCATTAGTCCCGTAAGTGTAGTGTGTTTTTTCATCGAGATGTGGCGGTGATCTTTCTCCACCGAATGGCGAGATCCGGCGCCGATCTGCCGTCGACAAGCGGTGTTTTCCCCTAACCAGGTATCTCCCACCAGTGGGGCACCGACCCAGCCGGGACAAGCTCTAAGCTCACGACCGGTCTCCCGGCGTCTGTGGTCGTGTAGTGCATGTTAGTGTGTGTGTGTGTGTGTGTGTGTGTATGTGTGTGATAGGACAAGGAAGAGGCAGGAAAGATCGCGCGCGGTCCGTGGCCCGTTTGTTAGGGTATTGCTCCGGCATTCGCCAGGTGTTGATAGGAGAAACCACGGAAAACTACCGATCAGACCAGCCGGCCGCTAGAATTCTCCATTCAGCTAGTGAATTCGACCTAGCTGACAAGCTAGTATCGAAAATCCTACCACCGTCGGGACTCGAACCTAGGACCTCCTGGTCAGAGACTCTGCAGTGACATCAGTTGATGTACTGAGCCATGTCTCCCTGTGTTGTTTTTTAAAAAAATTTTGAGTGTCCCAGGGGCTTTCATATAAAGTACATTCAAATTTTATAGAATGTTTTTCAAAAGCTTCGACTCGAGCTAGATGGACAGGAGTTTCTTTAATTTGGAAAAAATTCTGTACATGGTTTAGGAGCTATTGGCGTTCACAGACGGACGGACACACGGACGGACGAACAGACGGACGGACGGATGGACGTTTTGGAAGGGAAAAAAAAACACACGTTTTCGGTATCGTGTGTTTCCTTTGAAATCTCGAAATAGATTTTCTGAAGCTTTTCATAACTTTCTCTACAGTACGTATAATTACTCCGTTTATACGTACGTATACGAGAAAGTAAAATCACTAATTTTTCTGTCTGTAAATTTTTGAAGTATTTTTATGCCAATATTGTAATGTTCTTACTTTACGACTGATTATTTTGCAAATAGTAGCTTAAAAGTTGAACGTACCTTCTTCAGAGCGATCAACGACGAGGAAGCTTTGGCGCCATGGGGGCGAACGTCTGACCCATGTAGTTGACATACGCAACGCGGAAGTTGATACGAGTATTATTGTAACAGGCGCGTCGCTGCAGACGGACGTCATAGCAGTCTCTCTCTCATTTTAATCGAGTAACATTGCAAGGAAGACGGATATGTGCATGAACACACTGCAGAGGAATGTAAATTCTTTGTGTGTCTATAAGTTTTAATCGTACGCCCTCAATTGTGAATAGTCTCACACTGTTATTCTCTCTAACAGTTTGACCCGTGAGAACATTCAGCTCTTTGTAAATTTTTTTAATGTGAAAATAGTCTAATGCTGTAACACAACTGCGAAGGCCCAAAATGGGAACTGTGCGTTACATCATTATTGCATTAAAAATGATTCTACTAATGCATTAGTTACCTTTTGCATTGTGTAATTCCAGAATGTTTAATACGTAAGCAAATACCATTGTACAGTTGATTGTAAATAACTAATGAGAAACTAAAAAAAACAAAACTATTGTACAGATTTGTTTCTAAGGCATTGACCCCAATTTCGATTTTAGTTTTTCAGTTTCTCCTGAACTATTGATCAAATGCAGCGATTGTCTCTTGTTTTGCTTCTGAACAATAACTTTTCTCCTGAAGGGCGTTTAGGAAGTCCTAAACGTCACATATAACTTGTATTGGTTTTGACGTTAAATAAAGAAGAAAAGAAACAAAACGTAAAAATAGAGTGCTGAGAGTGCGTAAACAGCCTAAATCTGGATTTATTAACAGAGAGAAAACTTGATTCGTGTGATTAATTGGCACGGAGTACGAGTACTTACTAATCAAGTTTTATTTCCTTGATCTATTATTTTGAGATTTTCACGGTAACGGAGTGGGAGTATCTTTAAAAACTAAATTTCCAAGAATTTAATAAAAGATCCGTTAAGATATCTTCTCGAGTTTGGTCTAAGAAACAACACTTGGGCATTGAAATCCAATGTAGCATCGTTTCCGTGTTACGTACAATACATGTGTCAGAAAACATATTGCGAATTGCATATGCGCCTGCTTAAAAATTGAACATTACAAAATTCTTGAATGCATTCTTTAATGAATTCATTGAATAGCTTCATTGGTCTCTTTTAGTCGTGACCTAAGTGATTAAGCAGGTTAATTCAGATGAGGTCCTGAACTTGGTAGCGCCGAACATTTACTTTAAAAGTACCTAACAATTTCCACTGAAAGAGTTGAGTTACACTCAAAGTCTTCAAACTCTCTCATTTATATTATTGATAGCACTAACACTGTAAGTAAAACTAATGGAGCTATAACAGCATGTACTTTCTCGCTCGTGTTTTCACGTAAAATTACGTGAAACGTACTCAAATTTTCAAAAAATGATAACCTTATTTCAAAATCTATCGTGAAGGAATAGATTTTATTCAGGAAAAAATCTGTATCTTCATAATTGTAGTTGTAGAAAGACGCCGAAAAAATTTGAATTTTTGCAGTTTTCAACGAACATGAGACCTGCACCATTCTCTTAAACGACCTCCAACAACAAAAATTAATAAAAAACGATGGAGCCATTTTGTTGAAAATTTTGAAAAAGTTCCAGGGGCGTCATCTAAAGTATACACCGAAATTAAAATAACGCTTTCAGGCGAAAAGAGAGGAGGAAAGAAGGAAACAAGAGAGAGTGTAAGAAGGGAGAGTGGCAAAAGAAAGGAAAAGGGGGAGGGAAACAGTCGGAAAAAAGTAAGATGGAAAAAGAGTGGGAAAAGATATGGGAACCAGGGCCATCTTTAGGCACAGGCAGACGAGGCTCGTGCCTAAGGGGCCCCATGATCAAAGGGACCCCACAGATAATAAAAAATATATAACAAAACTGAACTAGTGGTGCTAGAACAGCGTGTACTTTCCCGAATTATAAAAAACAGCTAACGCAATATTAATATACTGCATTTTCTGCGCTACTAACATCTTAGCTATTGAGTTTTTCATTCATATCGCACAAATAATTATATCCATCAAATTTCAGTATTGCTGAATGGCTGGTTAATTTCAAAGGCAATGTTTTCCAGGAGTGAGGTTTTTTTATTTGCTCCCAGAAGACACAGCAATGTATGAACTCGTGGAACCTAGAATGTACGAACTCGTGGTGGCTAATCGCGCGTTGTCGCCAAGTTGCGCGCCTCTAGCTATTATCGCAACTCGTAACAATGACATGTACTTAATTCTTTACCTTAAAAAGAGGAATCAAAATGCTTATTAACTGTGTAATATTCAATTTTTAATAACTTATGATCGCCAGAACGTAATTTGTTGAACTAAGAATTAGGGGCCCCGAAATCTCTGAGTGCCTCGGGTACTTTCAAACCCAAAGACGGCCCTGATGGGAACAGAAAGGGAAAGAGGGAGAGAAGAGTATAAGAAGGGAAAGGGGAAAAGGGGGGGAAGAGTGGGAAGAAATGTAAAGAGGGAAAAAGAGTGAGGGAAAAGCGAGTGAAAAGTCAATAAACATTGGTCTCAACATCATTGACTCATTTCCATTTACTTTATTCATTTCGTTTTTAGTTGGAAGCTCATCTTTCTTCTATTTTCTACAGCCATAA
Source organism: Acheta domesticus (assembly GCA_031308135.1). Classification (NCBI taxonomy): domain Eukaryota; kingdom Metazoa; phylum Arthropoda; class Insecta; order Orthoptera; family Gryllidae; genus Acheta; species Acheta domesticus. The sequence continues at coordinate 198,179,351 of JAHLJT010000631.1, read as the reverse complement.
TCATTGATTTGGTTGTTTCTTCCTTCATTTTCATTTGTGACAAGCTAATGCGCTGCTAATTTGCAAAATGTTGTATTCCATACGAATTAGTGGTCATTGTTGCGTGTTGCCACACATTGTTGTAATGCCTCACTGATAACAAGGCGATAATGACGGCCGCAGTTCGTTCGCGTTAATATAAACTAATCATTTTATTTACGGTTAAAATACGCATCGTTGGTACAGTTATGTAGAATGTGAATACAGAGAATTCAATGGCAGAAAGCTGTTTTCGTTTAAACACTTGAATTAAAAATATATATTTTTCATATTTCGTTTAAGAATTTTTCAAATGGTAATTGAAGTGTATGAGGGAAGTTGCCATGCTATTTCATAGCTATTCAAATTCATAGCTATTAGCAATATCGAGAAAAAGTACGTGCTATTGTAGCTCCACTAGTTATAACTGATATCCTGTCTATTTTGAGTGAAAACCAATCGACTCTCGTCGAAAACAGAAACATCAACTAGTGTAATTATAAAAACGACTGTCGTGAATTTCGTAACAATAGTTCGATCAATTTTGTGGGAAAATGTCTATGTTGATGTTATTTGGATAAATTGCTTTGATGTGGTCTGCTGATTTCTATATTTAGCTGGCCTTGAACTTAATTTGTCTCTTCTCAATGAAGAGAGGACAAGCAATTATCTCTTGCACTGAAGTGCTAGTTGTTAGTGTAACTTGACCGATTTCGCAGAACATAATAACTACAGCCTACTGGCTGCTGTGTGTTGCTTTATAATACAGAGACATTATATGTTGAATGAATTATGATATATATTATATTTACAGTAGAACATCGATTATCCGGGGTAAAGGGGGGGGGAGGAAGGTTCGCACGGAAGAATGAAAACTACTGTCAAAAATACATTAAATTTAATGTAGTTTATTGCACTATTTTGCATTAAATGTAATCTACCGTGTATATTAAAACAGTATTAATGTACGTGTACATTAAATTTAATGTTTAAAATCAATGTAGATTTAATGTACTGCAGTACATTAAATTTAATGTACCGTGTACGTTAAAACGAGATTAATGTGTTTGTGCATTAAATTTAATGTTAAAATTAAAATCAGTGTAGATTTAATATACATCAGTACATAAAACTTAATATACCTTTTGCTACATTAGAGATTAATATAATTCTTGTTAAATTTAATGTTTAAATTAAAATTCATGGAGATTTGATAAATAATTATGGCATGTATGGAACACAGATACTGTTTAAAAACTTAGAAATATTTTCTTCCGCTATTTGAACTTACGTATAATAAATTTAAAATATATTTTCAACATGTATACAAAAATATAAATTTTTAAAATTCGGATTTACAATCAAATTAGTATCAAATAAAATTGTAAAAATCTAATAATACAATTGTAGAGACCTACATAGCACGGTAATTTTTTAGTTAACAATTTTTTCAAATTCACCGCAAATATTAAAATTTTTTCAAAGAATTGTCACTATAACAAGATCAGAATTTAGTATTCTTTTCAGCTACGAAACATATTTCCGAGCGTAAACGCGTACAAAACAGGTGACGCAGTAGTGACAATTATATATAATATCACGTCTAAGAACCTGTTTAAGCAATTGGATGTCGAGATAGATCAGTGGTTAGAGCTACTGCTCGAAAACCAAAAGTCCCTGGTTCAAATCCCGGTCGGGGTAACTGTTCGATGAACAAATTTCAATATTAAAATGGTTTTGGTACTCAGTAACAAAGTCAGAACTTAGTATTTTTTACATCTGCGGGACATATTTCCGAGCGTAAACGCGTTCAAAAAGATGGTGACAGTTGCATAAATCCCAACGGGCAATAGATTAGACCTAAGAACCTGTTCAAGGAATTCGTTGTCTCGATAGGATTAGGATTAGGGGTTAGAGGAACTGGGCCTAAACCAGTAGACCCGGATTCGAATCCCGGTCAGAGTGACGATGCTTTGATCAAATTTTAAATATTGAAGTTAATGCACACGTACAGTAAATTTAATGTAAAAGTACATTAAAGTAATTATCATGTACGTAAATTAAATTTAATGTGCACGTACAGTAAATTTAATGTACACGCACGCATTAAATTTAATTGTACACATACATTACATTTAATGCACACGTACTTTAAAGTTACTGCACGTGTACATTAAATTTAATTTACGTACATGATACTTACTTTAATACACTTTTACATTAAAAGTAATGCAGAAATTTCTGACAGTGCACGGTTATTCAAAATACTTCAATTTAACGAATTACATGTGTATAAAAGATTATGTTATAATGTTATCAGGGCTTGAAATGTATTACTCGTTCACTTTACATTTGCAGACGGAGCGCTGGGATCGTGTTTATGAGGTCACCGCCGACTGAATGAGAAACGCGTCTGTAGTAGATACTGACTGTTTAATATGATATTGATGGCTGTGAGCAGCACCCAGAACACCGGCGGGCCAAGAACATGACCATTAAGCAGTAGATAAGTGCAAAGAAATGAAAATATCGTACGTGAACGTTGTGAACTGCGTGTGGTGTGATCTATTTTATTGTATATTACCTTAACCATTAAGGGTGCGACTCCTAGCTCAATGTCAGAATGGCATAATTCGTCAGCTGTGTCCTTAGTGCTTGTGCTGTCTTCGGAGACAGTTGATTCTGTTGAGATGGAATCTCGGTTGGTTGAACTTTCACCATCAGAATTATCACTCTCCATACCCAAGTTTATTATTACGTTTTTAGCTGCTTTTTCCAACAACCCGTCTCGATGCCAATATTCCTCCATAATCTCTTTAATCTTGTCACAAGCTTTTTTAGTCTTCCTATATTATGCTCCCTATTGCTGTCTTAGTCAGTTATACAAGGAATGGAAGAGAAATACTGCTGACATTGTTAGAGGCAATTTTTTGTTTCATTAAATTCCAAATCAATTCAATGAGATTTAAGTCGCAATGATATGGAGGTAGGCGTAAGACTATAAATCCACGCTCGGTTAATAACCTGTATATAATACGAAAATACTAGTTCAGGTTTATGACATCTCACTCATTTTAAAAGTTCATCTCTTCTTAAATCGGAATTAAAATTTATGTCGTGGGACCGCAGCGAGGATTATATCTCTGTTTTGCAGGTTAATGAATTGGGAGCTTTATTTTCTCGTAGTGTGATATGGTGCGTTATCCGAAAAAATAATACTTCCATCTGGAATATTTGGTATTAAACGCTTTTTTAACCATCTATTTCAATTATCATTGTTCATATCATGGTGATAATCCCCAGAAGCCGATTTCGAATAGTAAATAAGTTCTGCATCTTCGATAAATCCCATCTCCCGGCCGGCATGAACTACTATTGCTCTTTGGCCAGGGCTCTCATTCTTCAGTACACCAAGTACTCCAGTGTGTTGCCAGCACTTATTTACAGTGTAGTGAGTGTGAACCTAAGTATTATCGGTGTAAATCACCGGTTTACGAGCACCCTTGTCGTTTTCTCGGAGTTCTGAGAAACGTTGCACGGCGCTCAATGTCCCTCTCTCCACTAAAACTGATATACTATTTTTGAATTTTTGTAATTTAAAACCGATTTCCTTTAATATTTTCCAAAATGTTCTTTTTCCTGAAAATTTAATGTCTGGGTCTTCTTTAACTGCATTTTCGAAGAGTCGGAATTTTCCGCATAACCTCATAATATTAAAAAAGATATTTTCACTAAATATTTACCGTAATCATCTACAAATACCTGTTTCTTTCCCAATCTCTCTTTCCTTGGAGTCACAACTTTTTTACCACTCTGTTCTGCTTCACGTACATCTTTTATTACGTTATAAACTGTTCTTATACTCTCTCCTACTAACTCTGCAGCTCTTTTCACAGGTCTTTCTAATGAATTAATAATATTTTTTTCTTTTCCTCTCGGCAATAGTTCACTACATTATCTATAATTAACTTACTGCCTGATCGTTCTCTCCCATACCGAAATGGATTTGAGTTTTCCACAGACATCACAGAAACGACAAAATCAAAACAATCACTATTTCCCGGACTGTCTCAGCTGGCGTTGGCATTGGTCAGATGCTGATTGACATCGGGACCATTCATGTATTCTCGGTTGTGTGTTCGGGCCTTCACTTTCAAAACAACATTAGTTCCTAATTCTGCTGTCTGATACTGTAAAGTGAACGAGTAATAAAGTAATATCTGTTTTTTTTTGCGGTTTAAAATTATTTTCGTTACTTCAGTTCTAATTTGCCCTCAGATTCATGACGCCGTCGAAGCCACAAAGGCCGTGGAAGTCGTTGAAAAACTATTCAAGAAATATAAACTGATTGATTCAAGCCTTTGGGCGGCTGTAATAGTCGCATGGAAAACATCTCATCTTTGTTCCTTTAAAAGATCTTCTTAACTTAGCTTTCCCAATTACTGTTATTTTGCTCTTGTGTGTGCCGGTCGCGTTTGAACACATTAGACCGTGAATTGTTCTTTGCTAGATATGTGTCTTGGAGCTGATGTTCAGATCGTGAAGCAAGTGATTTTGAAGAAAGCATTTTCCATAATAGACCTGAATCACGTTTGTACTTGGTTAGAGAACAGATTCAGTGTTGAAAGCCATAAATTATACTCATTGAACAACGCTGCAGCAGTGAAGTCTCCACTCACATATTTGCCTTAGATGATCAGCTGCCTCATACCGTGTCGTGTTTTGAATCTAGATAACGAGTCCTGAGAAGCTTAAAATGTTTCCTCAATTTTCAGATTTTCGAGAAATCATTTTGCCTTTTCCATTGCACAGTAACCATTGGACATTACATCGGAATTCCTTCAGAACGCTTCTGCCAGATAATGAAGACTTTTTCATAGTTTTTTTCGCATAGTTTTCTGTCGAAGATATGAACATGAAAACGTAATATTTACTTTCTCGCGTTGCTTCCTAAGAATATAAAGTATTGTTTACGTGCGCCGGAAAAGATTTTTCGGACAGAAATTCTCTTATTGCCGGGCCATGGTGACGAAAATACGTTTGTTCATTTACGTAAATTACTTTCTCTAACAAGTGGTGTCAAAATTCATGTTTTGTGGGACCTTGATACTGAAAAATCGATTGTCAGCGAAACGTGAGTCTGTCCATTCCTCTGTACATCTGTCTGCGATCAACGCTTGCGCCTAAACCGTTCAGACGACTTTCTCCAAAATTTATATTCCTTGATAGATCTGAAAGAAATCGGGACCCTGCGAGTTTGAAACGGATATTTTGATTTTGGAGGACACTTTATACAAAGACTCAACAATATTTTCAAAATTTTCATAAAAATGGCACCGGGAGAGGTGACTCAGGGCATCAACTGGTGTCACTGAAAGGCTTCAAAACGGGAGGTCCTAAGTTCGAGTCCCGACGAGCAGGATTTTCGACTGTAGCGAAAGTCGTCGCTGTCTGGAGAATACTAACAGCCGGCTGCTCGAATCGGTAGCTTTCCGTGGTTTCTCCGATGAACACCAGGCGAATGCTGGAGCAGTTTTCGAACGGGCCACGGATTGCGCACATTCTTTCATCCCTCTTCCTTGTCTTATCCTCACCCCTTACACGTACACTAACATGCATTACACTACTACACATGTCGGGAAACCGGTCGGGAGCTTAGAGCTTGTCCCGGCTGTGACGATGTCCCACTATTGGGAGATACCTGTTGGGAAAATTCGTTCCAGACATCTGGTAGGTCGGCACCGGTTCTCGCCATCCAGCGGGGGAACAGCCACCTCCCGAGGAAAAAACATGGACTACACTTACGGGACTAATTACCTGAGAAGATCACTAGGAATCAAAAATGGCCTAGAGCTCATTTTCGGTGAAATCCTTGATATTTTGAAAATTGCAAAAGCACAATTACAATTTTTACACAATCATCGATCAATCGTCAATCGATTTTTCTTCAAAAATTACAATTTTTTGCGACGTCTTCCTACAACTACAATATTGAAAACATATTTTTTCCTTTTTGAAATCTATTCTTCAATGATTGAAATAAGGTTATGAACAATTTTTCGAAAATATGAGTAGTTTCGATATATTTCCCGTGAAATATAGACAATTTTTAAACAATTATTTTCTCAAAAACGCTTTAAATTCATTCTTTAAATTTTCTCCTGGTATCTGGGAAAGGACGTTAAAAAATGCGGCTGTTCTCAATTACGGCATTTTTCAAAAATTGCAAAAAGTTAACATTTCGAAACTACAAAAACAAAAATAGAGATTTTGGTCTTTAAGAAAATCTGTTCCAAAAAAGCATCTGTTTAAAAAACATCACGAACAATTTTTTTGAAAAAAAAAGTAAACTAGTAGTTTTTGCGTAATTTCTACTTGGAATTAATATAATGTATAAAAAAACATTCTCAGAAACAGCTTGAAATTTTTTCTCTACAATTTTTCCTCGGATAAAACAAGGGACGCTTAATAAATGATGCAACTCTCATTTTAATTGAATTCTCCGAATTTTTGAAAATTGCATGGTGGAAATAATGGAAGAGAGAATTTGATTTTTAAGCGTCGGCCCAAGTGAGTACGACAAATCGACAGTGTATGTGGTAAAGTGCACTGGGGGTCCAGGGGGGACATGGGAGCCATGGCCATTGCATAGTATCATATCTACAGTTCATAAATAATATACAAAAAATAACAAATAAGTTTATACCATAACAAAACACAAAACAACACAACACAACATAACAAAACACAAAACAACAAAAATCTACGCCCCCCCCGCCAGTGATCAGCTGGATCCGCCCCTGAAGTGCACGAACTCGATGGATCTGAGTTCGACTTCAGTCTCTGGGCTGAACAACTTTTGCTGGTCGGAAACACTTTTGCACGTTCATGTAGTAGTATGATATTTCGAAGCCGTTACAAATAATGCGAAAAGTAAGTGGTGTTATTTCACCAGCACGTAGTTTTAAATTTATTCCTGCTTAGCCACCATTTAATATTGAGTTATTTAATGAACACGCGGGAAGACACATTGGGTGTCCATACCAATGATGGAGGGTCAAAAAACTGACGTGGGAGTTTTCGTATTACATGTTTATGGTGACTATTCCAATCGTGATAAACAAGGGTGTGAAAAACTCGTGAAAAACAAGGTATAAACCAATAGTGTTTAACGGTACATACAAAATGCCACAATCAGGGCGGTGTATATCAAAAAGTTTATCGCTTTTTCTATCAGATTTTTCTTAGCCCTTCTCCCTACTAGCCAATCATAAACCTTGCCTCATCTATTAAAGGAGGCGGTATAAATCGATCGCCATGTCGGTGTCTAATAAAACCGCGTATGTACTGTAACACAACATCTTTGATTTTGAATAGCTTTTAGTTATTTTCAATTTTTGGCGCATTTTGGAACTGTTGGACGTAATTTCACTCATGGAATAGTCCGATAAAATACCACTCATGCTTTGGAAATTCTCCTCCTTGCTTCGCGAGTCGGGGCTTTATTGATAATTCCCCAAGCACTCGTGATATTACCTATGATTATTTAGCTTACCATTTTTTAAATGTACGCCCGAAGGAATCTGTTAAATTTCGAGATAGAAGCGAGATGAGGAAGGAAAGATGATAAATGAACGGAGCTCGGGGAAATGTCGAGTTCATTATGTAGTAATTGAAAATTTGGAATAAACCAGGAAGCTCTTGCATCAGTACGCCAAATAACAGTAATGTGCGCCAGGAAAGTCTGTCCCCACTGAGTCGAATCAGGGCCTCCTATTGAATATTGCATTTATGTTGGTAATAACCGGATCACTCAGAAGCAAGAGCAGGGGACAACATTTCCATCATCTGTTATGATCGTGGCGAGAACCCAATTTGCCTTTTTATTTGTTACAAGCTGCAGTTCTTGCTACCAACATAATTTCTGTTGCTAGCACTCTCATCAGCCAATGGTGCCACTACGGAGAGAGTTTCCTGGCACGCTGTATGTTAACGCTTTGCGGAAGAGTATAAAATAAAATGCGAACTTCGTTGCAAAGGGCCTGGCCTGCATTGGGTCCAGCGGCCGCGTTCCGGAGGCCCTCGCCACCTGCAGCGGTGCAGCGTCTGTCCATCGTTGGCAGAGGCATAGGTCGGTCACCGTGAGCGGACGTGCGAGCGGGATTGTGAACGCTAGCGCGACGCTCGCATACCAGTGACAGTCAACATCGGGAGAGGTCGTCACTTGGCACCTAGCGGTTTCGCCACTTCTGAGAATGGGAACAGCGACAACCGTGTCGTATTCAGTCTGTTAGTGTTTCACTCTTTTAATACTCAATTTTACTACTCTTTCTCCTCTAAACTTCAAATAATAATGTAAAAATCGGAAAACAAATTGTCAGTAAAGGGTTTTTAAAAATTATATACGACACAAAACATGTACAGTATTTTGTTGTTAAATGAATCAGAAAATGTATCATAGCACATTCATGGAATTCATAGTATTTCTGCTTACAATTCCGAAACCTGGAAATATTGCTAAAGTAGCATTAGTTTTTTAATTATCGAAGATAATTGATCTATTGCAAATACAGCGTTTTATTTATCCTATCGTATACTCAATCTAAATAGGACATTTGGGTGATTAGTTCGCTGTTGTAAATTAGTGACAGACATAGAGACTCAAGGGCATCTACGTCCTTTTTGCTATTTTACTAAAACATCAACTTCTATTATATTTTTCACTTATTTGATGCGGGGGTCAAAGCTGACTAAGGTTTTGGTGGGATAGGCCGAAGCCCATAGACCTATACCATTAAATGCCAAAAACGCCTCCCTGTAATGGGATACCCCTGACCGAAGAGCATAAGAGAAAAATCTTTCTCAGAAGTCTCACACCGAGCCTCGGAATAAGACTGGACAAGTTCGACGACCAGGCAAGAATAAGGACAAGAAAAAAGGATTAACGTATATACTAAATGTGGCCACATGGAATGTCCAAGGACTAGGATCAAATGAGACAGAACTAAATAGAATCCTCAAAGAATATAATATCAATATAGCTGTGATCACAGAAACTAAAAAAAAAAGCTCGAAGGCACTAAAGAACTTGAAGACTATACCATGTTTTACAGTGGAGTTTCACAAACAAAAAGAGCAAGCTGTGGAGTAGCTGTACTTATAGATAGAAAATGGAAGAATAAAGTTAGGGAATACACATTTGTAAATGAAAGATTGCTAACAATAAGATTGAAATTCGATAGAGGTTATTTGACAATCGTCGGAACTTATGCACCTGAAGAAGGAAAAAAAAGAAGAAACAAATGTATTCTACGAACAACTCCAGAAGCATATTAATAAATCAACTAATGACCATATAATCTTTGCAGGAGATTTGAATGCTCGAGTTGGAAAAGTACCCATTCCTAATTTAATAGCAATTAATGGAGAAGACACTATAAATCAGAATGGGGAAAAACTTAGAGAATTCGTAGCTTTTAATGAACTAAAAGTAACAAATACTTTCTTTAAAAAGAAAGATATTCATAAATTTACATGGAATGCAAGAGGATATCGTTCATTAATTGATTACATAATAATAAACAAAAATTGGCCTCGAGAATAATTGATACACAAGTATTCAGAGTTAAAAATGTAAACACAGACCACCACCTTGTAAAATCAAAAATTCAACTCTGGCCCAGATGGAGAAAACAAACGAATAAAAATTTAGAGAAAACGAAATTAGGTAAAAGATTCAAGGTGCACTTACTACAAGAAGAGAGTATAATGAATTTATATCAGTACAGATTGACACAATTCCTCAAAGAAATACCCACTAGCCAAAACATAAACGAAGAGTGGATGAGTATAAAGAATGCCATCAATCGAATAGCTAAGGAAGTGCTAGGTGAAAAACAAAAAATATATAAAAAAAGATGTTTGAAAATTTGGAACGAAGTGATACAAAAAGCCATTAAAGACAATGAGAAAGCTTACAATGAATATTTACAAAAGAAGTCAATAGAAGCTAAAGAACAATACCACAAAATCAGAAATGAAACAAAAGCAATTGTAAGAACAGCACATAGGACATCATGGGATATGTTCATAAACAGAGTGGAACATGATGTCCATGGGAGGCAAGAAATAGCATTCAAACTAATGAAACATCTAAACAGAGAAGAGAGAGATACTGTAAACCTTAATATAATACCAATATCGGACTGGATAAAACATTATAAAGAATTGTGGTACAATCCAGAAATTGTAGAAATTGCTGATAAGGTGCAGTTGCTAGGGGTAGATTATATAGAATTGATAGAATTAAAGAGAGCCCTTAAAAAATGAAAAATAGAAAATCTCCAGGTTTAGATGGAATAAATTCTGAAATGATAAAATATGGAGGTATGCTTTTAGAATTTAGAATGCTTCATCTTTTCAACATGTGCTAGGAAAATTATGAAATACCAGATGAATGGAAAGTAGCAAAGATTATTTCTATGTTTAAGAAAGGAGAAAGAGGAAATACATCCAACTATAGAGGTATCAGTATTCTTAATTCAGCCTACAAGCTGTACAGTAAAATAGTCAACGAAAGGCTTCGAAATATCTCTGATTCAATTTTAGCAGAAGAACAAGCAGGCTTCCGCAAGGGAAGATCATGCACAGGCGACGTTTTTACTTTAAAACAGATAATACAAAAGAGGAGAGAATTTAATTTAGAGACACACCTAGCCTTTGTAGACTTTGAGAAAGCATTTGATAGAATCCAAAGAGAGAAGCTATGATAAATATTGGAAAAAAGAGGATTCCCTAAACATTTGATCCAAGTCTCAAAAAGTTTGTATAATAACACCAGGATCAGAATTAATGCTGGTAAAGTATTGACTTCTGAAATACCCCTCTTCAGTCCGTAGGTGCACATATGTGCACCTTCATTTCTAAGCACGTATTTCAGTGTGACCTGCGATTTTTCCTCTTTTCTTTGACGATTCACGTTTTTTAACCTTCAAGCTTTTTAATTTCATCAAGCATGGAGCCTCTGTGCACTTGTGTATTGAATTAAGCGTGAAGAAAATTGTTCATTGTAGAAGATGGCGGCCTGTTCTCACAGGCGTGAGAGGAAGTATTTTTGATAGCTTAGTGTATCATCAGATGATGTATTTTCTGTTTCATATCTATTTTATAAAGTTGAAAGTATAGCTTACTATCCTCGAAAAGTGAATAAATGGATTTTTGTATGCTCTGTATACAACTGTTTTTGCTGGTACACATATGTGCACCTTAGGTCATTACGTTAATTTGAGGTTATGGGAATACATCTTTACGGAAATTTTTTCCCGTTGGAACTGCGATGACTACTGAACAGTTATTTGAATTTCTGAATCAAAGTGATGTTAATTCTTTGGACTCAGGTAGTGATGATGAATTATTTCCTGATGAGGAACCCATGCCTGCAAAATCTAGTTCTGATTCTGAATCAGAAAATCACATTCAAGACTGTATAACAAGTGAGAAGATTTCTACTAAGGGCAGGAATGATAAGCTGTGGAAAACGATAAATATGATTGAAAAGGCACCAATTCTTGATGATGGGGAACTCTACGAAGATGATAACGAATCGAAAGGTATTCTAGAAGCCTTCATGGAATATTTTCCATTGGAATTTTGGATGTTAGTATCATACCAGACGAATCTGAAATAAGTGCAAGCTTCTTCTGAATGTATCAGAAATTTTACATTACGTAGCAATTAACACGTAGGAATTACATTACATAGGAGATAATAACGGAAACTCAAAATACCACAGGCTGAGATGTATTGAAGTAGACTTCTCCATTTTCCGCTTATCAGCGATACAATGCCTTGAGATAGATACTTCAAAACTAGGAATAATTTACATTTTGTTGATAATCTTTCATCTCACGATCCTGATGAAAATCCTTGTAAAATTGACAACAAATGTGTAACGCTACTGTCCTCGTGCGTTGGAAGCACTCCACACGATACATGCGAAAGATAGCCGAAATTAGAAGAGAAAAAATTATGTACCACGGTCTGGTGTTGTACAAGCATACAAAAAAGTGATAGGGGCAAAGGTCTATGTAAAAGGTTGCTTTATTACTACAGAAGCTCTGTAAGAACAAATAAATGGCCAATCAAATGAAGTATTCAGTCGTCTAGTTAATGTTGTAATTGTAAACTGTTGACTCATATCGTAAGAAAAAGGTCCGGCCTGAATAAAAATATCCGTTTCCATTGATTTCATTCAGATTGCATTTAGCCACATCATTGATAAAATTCCAAGACAGTAGGAATAACAGCAGACAGCCACATTTTACAGTTGATAATATGATAGGGACAGTGCTGAAAATTGAAGAAGGCATCCAAGAAAGAAATCCAGGCAGGTAGTAAGTCAACCTGTGGATGAAGTAAGATATGATCAAATTGGCCATTTTCCAGTTTTCTGTGATAATAAATTTGCAACAAAATGAAGAAATATTGATTTCAAATCAAGAACAAGAGTAAAAAGCACTAAATGTAATATGTATTTGTGTGTACTGAAGCATAACTGTTCTTTGAAATACCATACAAAAAATCGTAAAATAAGGAAAATGTGCAATTTTGTAACATCAATAATAAGAGTATGGAATAAATAATTTTTCCCGATTTCGATCTCTAATTATATCCTGATTTCCATTAACAGTTATGTTTTTTTCTAACTAACATTTAAGTAGGAAATTTACGGCATTGACCTAAGGTGCACATATGTGCACCAACGATTTCCAAAATATGAAATGTAAAAAAAAAATGTTTTGATATATTTGCTTCCTTTACTTCCCAAACAACACAATTCTGCAAAAACTATCAGAATTTCATAGTGCATTTGTCACCGGGTCTGAAGAGGATACAGACGAATCAAGGAGTGAAACAAGGATGTAGTATATCACCAACTCTATTCAACATCTATGTAGACGATATGATTAGAGAATGGAAAAGAGACCGAACACCACCAGGAATTAAAATCGCCCCAAAAATATATATTAACACCCTGCTTTTCGCTGATGATCAAGTAATCATACAAGACAGCGAGGATAAATTACTACATAGGCTCAATAAACTAAGTCTAACCTATAACCTGAAAATAACCTTAACTAAAACCAAAACAATGGCTTTTTCAGGTATTTATCCAATAAGAACAAAAATAGTTATAAATGACAAGCCAATAGAACAGGTGTCTCATTTCCAGTATTTAGGTTGTGACATATCATATGAGGAAGACCAAGATATTAAGAAAAAGATTAATATATATCAACAAATATGTGGCACAATTAGAACTCTGAAAACAAGAACACGAAAAAAAAACGCAATTAAAATTTTACAAAGTCATGGCAGTCCCCACTTTATTATATGGAGCGGAATCCTGGACGCTCAAGATCAAGGATCTTAAACAGCTAGAAGCCTCAGAAACGAAATTTCTTAGATCGGTTAAAGGCTGCACCAGAGAAGACAAAATCCGAAATGAAGCAGTCAGCAACGAACTAGGGATGCAATCAATAACCGAAATGGCGATCCACCATAAAGAAAAATGGAGAGAGCATGTCCTTCGTATGCCACCAGAAAGAATTCCAAAACAAGCAATGGAATATAAACCATATGGCAAAAGAAGTGTGGGAAGACCGAGGAAGAGCTGGTGAGACCGGAACAGGCCTCAGGCCTAATCCTGGCTAGACAGAAGAAGAAGACTTATTTGATGCACTTGGATATGTTCTACCTCTACGAGTATGTAAATGAAATAGGATTTCTGCCTTTGATTTCAAAATAAACTTTGTTTCATAATCTTATATGCTTATTTAGGTGATATAAAAAACAATCATCTCGTTTCCTGACTGGGGTAATCTCCGGAACGGTTGAACAAATTCCGATACGTTTTTCGCTGAAAGTTGTTGTTGAGCAAAGCTTAGGCTCTATTCTAATTTACTATTTCCTCTTACATAAAAAAGATGGTTTGTTTGTTTGTTCACATATAACTACAGTTCTATTCCAATCGTAATGAAATTTTGTGAACGGGATCTTTAAAAGAAGTGAAAATTTACTCTCAGTAGGAGATTTCTCTTATTACCCTTTTCTACCCCTCTAGTGTTAGGATACATGATTGATTTGATTCCTCTTCCTGTGTGATAAATGAATAGGATAAATAATTACCATTCCAACGCATGGCACTTCAGCTAGTTATTAAATATAATTATAAATAAATACATATGAATAAACTAATCTTTTGCATATATTTTTACTTTCCCGTTTACGTACGTATACACGGAGTGATATACGTAGTGTAGGGAAAGTTATGTAATGTTGCGCGAAAAAATGGCGAATTTTCGGCGGAAAAATAATCATTGCCGGGCCGTGATAACGAAAAAGTGGATAAAACCAGTTGCTAAATTAAGACAAAAAATCCCCTAAACACGTGGTGTAGCCAGAAACCCTCTTTTGTGGGTCCTTGATATCGAAAAACCAATTGAAAGGAAAACGTCCGTCTGTCTGTCTGTCTGTCCGTCTATTCGTCCGTCTGTGAACACTGCTAGTGCCTAAACCATACGCACGATTTCTTCCAAAATGGATATTCCCCGGTCGATCTGATTCTAGTCGAAGCTTTGAGATTTTGAAAAATATTCTTCAAAATTTGGGGGCACTTTACATGAAGCTCCCCTGACATTTTCAAACTTTTCTCAAAAATGGCTCCGAATTTTTTCTTTAAATTTCTTGTAAGAATAGAGTAAAATACACTTATTAAGGTGGCATAGGTCCGATTTTCACGGATAACTCTGAATTTTCGAAAATTGTGAAAGTTTGAATTTTTTTCGGCAGCTTTCTCCAACCACAAACTTGAAGATAGAGATTTTTCCTTCAAATAAAATGTGTTCTCCAAAGTAAGATCTTTGTTTAAGGTTATTGTTTTGAAAATTTTAATAGTTTTCGCGCAATATTGCATGCAATATGTGCAATTTTAAAAAATCACAAAAACTAGATTTTCTCAAAAACGGCTCCAAATGTTTTCTTTAAACTTTTGGCGAAGATAATGCTAAATATAGTCTATCAGATAACATAAACGTCATACCGGTCTACACATTGGTTCTTTACACATAAGCTTCAAAGTATCTCCAATGAAACTTTTTGAAATGTCCATAAGTGGTCCATAATAAAGGAACAAAATTGGCAAATTTTCTGAAATGTTTGAACGAAATTTTCTCAAACACTATTGAAAATTTTTCGCCAAAATTCTCAACAATGGCAAAGAGTTCAATTCTCTCCCATATTCCAGAAGCTTGATTTCGACCGCGATATTTGGGGCCCAAAAATCAAAATAATGCTGAAAAATGTAGGTGTTGTTTAATCACACACAAAATGAAAAGTATGCATTGCACTGAAACAAAAAGTAAACCATCGCGTCAATTGAAAAGTTTTCTAAATATTTTGTTTTATAACATTTTCTCGGATTATTGTAAAGATTCCCGAAAATGTGATTTTTTTCACCTGTTGTATTCGATCAAAGAGGACAGTGATTTTGAATTTGAATTGGTTACCATGACAAGGAAGTTGTTATTAAACAATGTGTGTTTATTTCTTGATTCAGGAAATGAACACGATAGAAGATTTATCACTGAATGAATATTACGTATATATGTGTATACGGTATCAGTCAAAATACATATTAGTGTTGTGGATTTAGGATCATCGTAGTGTATTACTTATGTTGTGAGTTTATTTCATGTGTATTTTTCGAATACTTTTAATACTGAAATACTTAGCTTGCTGTTTGTGCCGAAAGATCACTAACAATTTCATACGTATGTGGCAATTTTACGTCAAATTTGACAATGAATGATAAAACTATAATTTGCATTTATAATTTTTTTAATCGTTTGTAGTTAAACTATTTTGTTTAGTCACGGTATTGCTTTCCCTGTTTCAAAGAATTTGAAGTAATGTTCATTTGTGGTAATATTTACATTAGTGGCGATTTGTTCTTTATTGTATTTATGAGTACATTTGCTTTAAATAATGTCTAGTAAATTTTCTCGAGAACTCACTTTTCTGTAAAAACTAGCTCAAAATTTCGCATTTTCAGGAACACTCAAACACAATTTTCTCAAAAATTGTTCCAAATTTTATCTTCAAAATTTTCGAACGGATAGTGCTCATTGCACTCTTTAATATGACGTAAAGTTAAATTTGGGGTATTATTTTGTTTTTGCAAAAATTACACAAATGTAATTTTTTTAACCATCTCTCACTTCGTTAATATGCACATTTCCAGCAAATTGTAAACACTATTGTATTAATGTAAAATTAATGTTCTTCAAATGACTTCAAATGAAGTGTTCCGAAATCTCAAACATGTTCTGTGAAAAAGAGCTTCATGTTTCGCATTTTTACTAGCGCTTAAACGCCATTTTCTTAAAAACGGCTAAAAGTTTTTCCAAGAAAATTGCCATTTAGGAAGACGTTTAGTGTTCTTTAATATTCTAAAAATTAATATTTCCGTTCTACCATTAGGGAACTGAAAAGTCAAGAAAATTCCAAAAAAATATACTTTGGAAGGAAATAGATGGCAGCTGACACGAGTATGTGGTAATTCCGAATAGCTAGCCCAGACCCAAGGAAATAGAAAACTAATACGGGGAAGTCTGTGCCATTCTGTAGCACCACTAGTTTGCATTTGTGATATAATGACAGTTCAATGCACGCAGGGGTTGCGGCTTTGAGCGCAAGCACTCGGGACACCTACGCTGTGAGCACGAAACTCCGAAGAAGCTGAAATGCCTAATTGTGTTGTGGTATGTTTTGCATTCCAAGCACATGTCTCATCCTCGAACACTATTCCTTCCCTTTATATGACCTATTTTCATTTGCTAAGAGATCGAAGTAACCTCTTTCGAAACACACAGGAAGCATTTCAAATTAAATGAAATTTTAAAAAATGTGTTTATAAAACATAATAATGCGTTAAGCTAGTGGCCACCCCTGATAAACCTTGAAAAACTATGACCTATCTTCAAAACCAAAAACCTTCTAGCAGCCTGTACCGGGGATGCAGTCAGAGAATGGTTCGTGAAACTCTTGGGCATTTAGCAAATGGACTAGGAGGGGAACTACGGTATAAACATTAATAGGCAATTACAATTATGGTGGCAACGAACACATTCGGCATACAAATTCTGGATATCGACAATGTAAACAACACAAATCAAGATTAATTCTCGAAGGAAATAGCAGTTTTTTAAAAATCACATATGTTCTCGTGGAGAAAAGAAATTAGTGAGTATCTTGGTATCGAAAACTTACCAATATTAAATCCAATATTAATCCTCGAATCCAATATTAAATGGCCATCATGCTTACGATCTGATGTAATTCTAACTTGGTGTCAAAATATTTACGAATACAGCGAGGGAAAGAGATATTTTGTGTTAAACATTCGTATTTTCTCTTCATTAAATATGAACGATTTGCATATTCTTTCCATTTAATCATTTTAATGTATAAAACATTTCCTAACACGGATGCTAAAATATTATTTTAACACTGGAACTCTCAGACCAAACAGGTAAATTCTATAAATACCCATGTTAACCATTATATTTTCTTATTTAATGATTGCTTAGACGTCACCACAATTCTGATGTCTATTTTATCAGGAACAAACCCAGTATTATATCATATCAATCGTGTACAAATTAACCGCTATGGGCAACTCTTACACCTGAATGTATTTACGTTATATTTGCGAAAGAAGATTTTATAACAAGCAAAGTGCTTGAAATGCTTTAGATTAGATCAAAAAGAGGGGCGTTTGGATCATTTGGAAAATCGCTACATCCTCAAATTCGCTCGAGTATCATTTTGAACTATTGCTAATAAAATAAACCTTTATGTACTTTATACGTCCGTTATTGAAGGCTTGAAATAACTAAAACAGCGCGTACTGTCTCCCCCTTATTTTCACGCAAAATTACACGGAAAGTACTCAAATTTTCGAAACATTGTACATGACCTTGTTTCAAAATCTATCCTTAAGGAATAGATTTCCTTAAGGGAAGAAATGTCTATCTTTAATATTTTAGTTGCAAAACATTTGAAATTGTGTTCTAGATGAATAGAACGGTGTTTTGGATTCTTGCATTTTTGTTGATGTGTTATATAAGTTTTCGCGCCTAATGTGTGACTTGTAATATGGACAGATATTTTGTTATTGTAATTTTACGTTACAGGTCCTTATGCGAGAAAGTCCCTACTGTTGTAGCACGTCTAGTTCGAATATGTATAATTGGTTTGGGGAGGGGGTGGCTGGCTGAAGTTTAGGGCCCTCCTCCCCATTTGTGTGCGTCTCTGATTTTAATGAAAAAGGCTCATTTAAGTTGGAAGGCGGCGTGCGTGGTTTTTGAACATCGCTGTTTTGTGATCGATTTTTTTTCGATGTTTTGTTTATGGATGAAATATTCCCATAGCCACAATCATGTAAAAGTTAAAATACGAAATAATAACTACTGACACCACTGTCTCTGGCAAACAAACTCACGCCCGAGATGGTTTTCACCCTGGTTTTTACTTCTATTTTCTCATGGAGAGTCGTTTTTAACGTTGCTTTTCGTTAAACGTTAATTCCAAAATAATATACACGGCCATTGTTAAATTACTTTTTTTTATTTTTAGTTATTTCTCATTGCATCTACTTCTAGGTCAATAGCGATCACTATTGGATTTTATCGTTATGGTGCCTGTGAGGATGAAACGATATGGTGATGATAGGGGGTGAAAGGACGAACACGTACAACCATGCCCGAGGTGGGACTCGAACGCGCGACCCTTCGGTTCCAGATCGGTACGGCACTACTCCCTTAGTAAAGTCGGCCACCGAACCGGCAAATTAAATTTTGTGGCGCACGCTTTTAATTAGAGGTTACTAAACCAGCACTAAAACATGGATGGTTTTTGGTCGTTTTTTTATCAACATCGATGTTTTTATTTTGAACATCTATATTTGGCAACATCGATGTTTTGCTGCGGGTGTCGCATCACTATTTGACAGTGTGTCCCTCGCAGCGCGCTGTGGCTGCGCGGGCGGTGCAGCGCGGAGCGGCGCGACGCGGAGGCGCTCGCGGCCCCTTCCTCTTCCCTGCCCCCGGCGCTGCCCCCGCCCCCGCCGCCGCCGCCGCCGCCGCCGCCCCGGCGACGCGCTGCGCTGCGTTTTTGCGCGGCCGCGGGACCTCCGGCCGCCGGAAGCGCGTAATGACAACACGCCCCGCCGCTGGGCACCCGGCCGCCCCGTGACGCCCCGCGCCGCTCCGTGCCGCTGACGCCGCCGTCACTGCTTCGATTCCCGCGCACCGGCGGAGGCGGCTCGGGACATACTGATCTGCTGTGCCGCTGGCCGGGAGGACATATCGTTCGAGTCCCGACGGTGGCAAGATCTTTCGTACCTGGCTGGATTTTCGATTTCGCACTGGCTACGTAGCTAAGTCGATTTCAGTCGCTGTCTGGACGAGAATTCTAGCTCTGATCGGGGGTTTTCCATGGTATCTCCGATCAATTCCTGGTGAATGCCGGGGCAGTGCCTTACGAAACGGGTCACGGTCAGCTTGGGATCTTTTCTTCCTCTGCCTTGTCCTATCCTCACTCCTCATATGTCTGCGCCGGATCTCATTACCCGGCGGGAAAGAACCCCGACTGCCGTGATGAAAGCATGCATTACACTTACGGGAATAATTACCGTAGCAGTTGGCGCGCCCGGAAACACGACATAATCAGTCAATAGCCTGGTGTTGGTCGGAGAATCCACGGAAAACTACCAATGAGCAGCCGGCCGCTAGAATTCTCCTCCGGACAGCAACTGAATTCGACCTAGCTGGCAAATCAGTGTCCAAAATCCCGCCACCGTCGGGACTCGAACCTAAGATCTCCCGGTCAGAGAGACTGAAGTGAGATCAATTGATGCTCTGAACCACCTCTTCTAGTCCTTCGCGCTTTTCGGGGAGACCTTTGGCCGTGCCTTACGAAGAGGGCGGCGCGCTGCGGCGGATGCGCCAGAATTTTTAACAAACGTCGCACACACATGACACATGCACGTGAACGTACGTGGCACGCACGGGACCACATATGGCCTTTCGTTAACGCACATCGCACGTACGTGAACAAATCGTTTGGGTGCGCAGGAAATAAAGTAGTATCCGTACGTAATTTAAAACATTTTCACCATGAACTTGAACACCTGGCGCTAAGCAAGTAAAACGACGCCCGTCGACTCTTCTTTATAGTTTCCATAATGAAATTTCAATCAAGGAGGTTCTATATGTATTGCAGTGGCGTAGCGTGACTCACACGTTTGGGGATGCTCAACAATAACACACAAAATGTCACTATCAACTACTTCATCTAACAGGCGAACGCAACACAAGGCAGATACACTGGGACTACTTCCACGATCTCGATTGCTTACGACGGTGTAGGCGCTTCCCACAAAATCCTCACAGCAGTCAGGGCTGCCGATGTCTTGAAAGCAAATTATACAATGGCTCAGCTTTAATTCTTATACGCGAATGGCAATAAGACCATTTGTTAATTTATACATTGCCGACTTAAATAATATGTAATCTATTTAAGAGATAATACAATTTCTTGGATATTAATTAAGAAATAGTAGTCAGGCACTATTTCTACAGTTTGTACCCATGACCAAGCGGGGACTCCCGAGTGAGAGAGAGAAAGATAATTTACTGAACGCCTGAAGTGTGTTGCGCCCTCGTGCACAAACGAGCTTCTTTCCGCAGTAGACGCTAGCGTAAAGCAGTCGGGTTTCTCTGGGTCAGGGGTGAAGAGGGGAGAGGGGAACCTCGCCATCTGCGCATGCGTCATTGCTCGTCGCAATCTGGCGGCAGACGCTGAAGTATTTTAGCTTCCAAGCAATCAGAGGCCAGCTTCAACAGCCCGCCGAATTCAATCATAGGAAATCAATTTAATATTAATACAAAACGTGTTTCGCTCAACAGACTACTTGTAAGATTATCAATACAGTATTTAAGGTTCTTATATACGGGGATGCTCAGCATCTCAGCGTCCCCTGACGCTACGCCACTGATGTATTGGTTCCATTATACTTTATAGTCATTGGTATTGTAATATTTCTAATATTATGAGGCATCTCTGAGAACTATTAGTGGCCACAGAGTAAACAATGCACCCGCTATAGTCTGTGTGAACACATAATGTATGCATTAGAGGTACATAGATATAGTCTATGGTGGACACAAAGTGTGCCGATAATCGATACCAGCGCAACAAAAGAGCATCGCGTGTTAAAAATGAAGTGGACGATTTTGGACTTTTAGGGTTTGTGAGAAATTGTACAGAAACTGTGACTATTCAAGTAAATAGAGGCAATGTCGTGGAATATTATACATGTTGTTTGAACACGATCGGTTAGCGGGTTCGCTTAAAATCACAGAAAAACGAGTTCGGAAAGAGAACCATTCGTACGTTCCAAGAAGCATCAAACCGGAATTTATTAAAATTTAAGAAGAAACACAGAATTAAATAATGAGAGATAATGGGATTCATTGGAAGATAATTTCGGCCGAATTTAGAACTGGGTTTCTGAATTTTTAGAACACTGGGGAATGTATTATTAAATAAATATTAAAACGTAAGAAGATGATGAAACAAACGAAGACATGTTGCATAACGTCAACGTAGAAATCCACGATTTTCGGCTATAAATATTTAGAAAACGGCACTTTTAACAAGATAATCATGACATTGGATGCATGACGAAGCGAATGAACCCGAAACCCGCTCGAAACTCTTAAAATTGCACATTTTGAGAAAATTTTCTAGGACGACAATGAGAATAAGCGAAAGAGTGTGGTCGGCATTTTTTTTGAAAAACAAAGGTGTTGTGTTAAATCGACGCAATTTTTGAGACAGTTGGGTTCTGAAAGCCGTGGAATGCACATCGAATTCACGTCGGTCCGATTCAAAATTCATAATTATTTTTGGGACTTGTAATCTTGTTGTGGTGATCGAGCATTCAGTTAAGAACTGTGAACGTGTAGTAAAACGGGACGTATTCGTATTGAAGACAGAAGAAGTTTATGTTGTTTCGTTAGTGATTTTTCAATGGAACATTCTGGAAATTTATGGGATTTTCCACGGAAGGAGATTAATTGAAGAAGACGAGCCGCACGAGATTCAACAGACCCGACGGCAACGCACGCGAGGAGGCGCGTGTACATCGAGGGAAGTGGCAACGGCGCGGTTCTTCAACAACAAACGCAGGAATGTGGCGCATCAGCAAACGTTCGCGACGTAATTCATGAATCCAAGCTGGTTTCGCGATTTTTAACAATAATGTGAACAGTAATGGAGATTACGGAACTGAATAATCAAAAGTAACATTAATCCAGATAAGAACGATTTAACAAATACTAAGCAAGGATAATTAATTTCATTTTTTTTGTATTAGTATAGAATAAGTACGTACGTACGAGATTTTGCACAATATTAATAAAATTCAATTGCTACAAGGAATTCCTTTAATTAATTATCATTCATGATCAGCTGGTCAATGATAAATAAAGATTAGCATAAGAATTAATTGTGATTTATAAAACAGAGCGAATCGTAACAATCACGCCAAGAGCACCTATATTAAAATTTACATTGTTGCCGCAGTTAAAAGAAACGCTGATTAAAGTTTTGTTTTCATGTTTAAAAGGAAACACCGTGTTTGATTTCAGTAGCATATTTCCTGGAAACTGTTGTTGTTTTGAATGTTGTTTTCAGCCTGGTCCGTACGGAGGCACCCACCGCCCACGACCCATAAATTTTTGCAATCACGGGATTTAGCAGAGTAATATTCGGTAGTAACGTCAGATAGATAGAGAATCCAGAGGAAGTCCCGTGGGTACTTTTGCATTGGCAGCCCCGTGTGGGGCACAAAAGGGGGAGTACTTTTTGCATTGGCGCCCATAACGTGGAGCGTGGAAGAAAACTTCGTTTAGGATAACAGCACTTAGCAGGAAATTGATTAGATTTTGTTGTCAAAGAAACTAGTAGTCATGGAAACGCGTAGCAAAAAGACGCTAGGTGTCAGGGAGGAGACGGAACCTGAAACAATTTTTGCTCGAGACGGGGACGAGGAGCAAGGGAATTCGGTGGTAGTTGAGGTGGAAGGGGAAGACAATGTTGCGATTTCTGCAACTGAAGAAGTAGGGGGGCACCAGATTACCATCGAAACTACGGTAGAGGTACCTAGCAAATCGGAGCCGAGTTTGGCAATGATTTGGGGATTGTTGCAGAGCAGACTCGAACAGAATAGCGCGGTATTACAGAAGTTAGAACAAAACGGCGCGGATCTACGAAACAAGATCGATGAGAACAACAGCAAATTAGAACAGAACAGCGTGGCCTAGCAAAATTTAAGACAAGACAGCGCGAATGGACAGAGCCAGTTAGCACAGAACATCGCGAACTTGCAAAACAAGATAGAGGGCGAGATGCGTGACGCGGTGGCCAGCATGAGGGAAGGGGTCGAGGCATTTAAAGCCGAAACCCGGGAACAGTTTAAGAAAGCGGAGGGCGAGACACGGATATTGGAAGAAAAGATGGAAACTCGCTTCGCCGTTCAAGACGTTGTAAATCAACAACTGGGCACTGACGTCGGGGAGATCAAGTCGTCAATTACAACATTATGCCAGGCCGCCGAACAGCAGCGCGAGCAGCTAAGTAGTGTTAATCGTGAACTTCAAGGCGTGAAGGAGGCATCGCTGCGGCAAGATGCGCGGATTGAAAAAATTGAGGGCTCCGTCAGTGGCATCGCCGCAGATATTAAATCGACGGTCAGGTCAGAAATCGACCAGTTGAGGGCACCCGAAACCGGGAAATATCAAGCAGTGGAAGATACATTGCTGAAGAAAATTGCGGAATTAGAAGGTCGCGTGCAGGCAGCGCAGCGAATGGGGGTGTCAGGTGGAGTGATGGGTCACCCAACGTTGCCAAATTACTTAAGATTTCATGGGGAGAGTAAAGAGCAGCCGTACTCTTTCTTGACTGCTCTCGAAAACTATTTCTTAGTAAACGGAATCCCCGAGGCGATGAAATTACGATTTGTCGAGGAAGCGTTCAGTTCAAAAGCGCAGTATTGGTGGCAGGCCCTCACGCCCACACCTCGATCTTATGGGGAGTGGAAGGCCAAATTCTTAGAGAGATACTGGAATCAGCATCACAGATTCGAGCTGAAATTCCGTCTCATGTCGGAACGGTATCGGAAGGGGGGCACTGAAAGCATGTGCGACTTCGTGACCAGGAAAGTCAGTGCTTTCAAGGTATGCAGCGAGGATTTCAACCCAGATGAAGTGATTCACATTCTGATACGACAAATGCCAAACCATATCCGGAATTTATTGTGGAACAATATGCCGGAAACCATTGATGAACTGATCGAGCGTGTCAGTCGTTTCGACCAAATCAATGAAGGAAACGAGCAAGACGGTGGGGACCAGAAACCGCAAAACCAAGGGACCAGCGGGTATAACAAATTCTCGGCGAAACCGAAGTCAGAGAATATCTGCGCTATGGGTGTGCGCGCAGGTGACAAAGCCGGCAAGGTAGAGAGACCGCAGGGCGGGCAACCTCAACAGCAGAAACCACCGCAAGGAAATGTGCAACATTCGGCGACGGAACGGCCTCACCAGGAGGCGAAGATATCTTGTACTGGAGGAGAAAATGGAGCTTTTTCTCGATCACATGATCGACATCAGGAAAACTAGCAACGTTTAAGTCTGGAAGAGGCGGCGGAGACTTAAACGGGGAACCGGAGGGACGAGTCACGGTGATTGCAACAGCAATCGTAATGGTGTCAGGTGAAGAACTGTTAAGAGAAGAAGAGAACAACGAGGGCTCAAAACCGAGTAAATGCTTGATGTTGAGAGGCACCTGCTACGGTCGGGAGGTAGAGGCTTTGATAGATACGGGAAGCAGCATTAGCGCGGTGTCAGAAGAGTTTTGTGAGAAGGTGCGAAGAGACGGGCAAGAATTGGTTGAGCTACCGACGAGGAAGTTGAGGGTCGTGATGGCGAACCAGAAAGCGGCGTGTACCACCGGAAGGCAGATATGGGTGGGATTCTGCGTGGGAGAAATGACCATCGAAGTGGCAGCAATAGTGGTCCGTGGACTTGTGCGCGAGCTGATCATCGGGATGGACGCATTGAGGGCCTACCAAGCCGTTGTAGACGTAGGTACTGGGATAGTGACGCTACGATCACAAGGTTCTATTGGGGGTGGCTCAGTGGTCGCTGAACATGACACTGCGACAATAGGCGGAGACGAGGTGCTGTCGTTTATGGAAGAGGTTCTTCAAAAGTGGACACGGCCGTGGAGGGTGTCGTCGCCCAAGATGACTGTCCGAGGAAGGTGCGACAACTGCTGTTGGAGAATGTTAAGATATTTCAAGACTCGCTGGAGCCGGTGAAGGGCTATCGATTCGCGCTAGAAATCAAAGATGACACCCCATTTGCGACTAAGCAATACCCCGTACCGCAAGCATGCAAGGCACAGGTGCGAGAAGCAATCAGAGAGATGGAAGAGAAAGGGGTGGTTAAAAGGTCAATAACCCCATACGTGAGCCCGCTCGTTGTAGTTATTAAGAAGACCGGAAAAATTCGTATCTGCCTGGATGCCAGGAAATTGAACGCCGTGACAATCCCCCGGTATGAGACGCCACCTACCATTAATGAAATGATAATCAAGTTGGGGGGTGCAACAGTATTCAGTGCGCTAGACTTTTCATCAGCTTACTGGCAAATAGAGGTAGAGCCCCGGTGCCAAAAGTACATCAGCTTCAAGTTTGAGGGAACGGTGTACTCTTTTGCACGGTTACCGTTTGGGCTCAAGAATTCGGGGGCGGCTTTGATCCGTTACTTGAATGACGTCATCCCCTCGGAGTTGAAGGATACATTGGTGATGTATGTAGACGATATTGTATTGTTCTCTCCCGACATTCCCACTCATCTCAGGGACTTGGAAAGACTTTTTAAGATTTTTGATGAGTATAATTTAAAACTGAATTTGGAAAAGTGTCAATTCTGCTGTCAAAAAGTGCAATTTATGGGACATGAAATATCATCGGATGGTATGTGCATGCTAGAAACCAAACGGGAGCTTATTAGAAGCCTACCACCACCGAGAAACGTGCGCGGGTTACGACGCCTCTTCGGAATTTGTAATTATTATTCTCGGTTTGTCAAAAATTACTCCCAAAAGGTAGTGCCATTACTGCACCTGCTTAGGAAGGGTAACAGGTGGCAGTGGACGCCGCAATGCCAAGAGGCATACAAGGAGCTTATAAGAGCGTTTGAGAAGACATATATCGTGAAGTATCCGGATTTTCACCGGAGAATGTATTTACAAACCGATAGTAGTGGCTCGGCACTAGGGGCGGTGTTGTTCCAAGTGGGGGAGCACGGACAACAAGAAATTGTTGCGTTAGATAGCCGCTCGCTAAAAGGCGGTGAACTGAATTACGGGGCCACAGAGGCTGAGGCGCTCGCCTTGGTATGGGCGACACGCAAGTTTCGGGCGTTGCTGATAGGAAGACCTTTTACCGTAATCACCGACCACAAAGCGTTAATCTTTCTAATGCAAAGCCACACGAATAATGAGCGGTTATTGCGATGGACATTGTGGCTACAACAGTTCCAATTTCGCATCGAGTACTGCGAAGGAAAGAAGAACATACTCCCAGATTATCTGTCCCGGATAAAGGTGAAAGAAAAGGAGGACGAACGACAGACGGTCGCCGCAATACGCGTGCGAGAGATTAATCCGCGGTGGACCCCAGCAGCCATCCGTAAGATTCAGCAGGAGGACCCGTTTACAGAAGAGGTAACAAAAATGGTCACAGGACGAAGTTATGACGTCACGCAGGTCCGGAAAGCTCGCGACCGCGATCCGTCGAATTGGAGAATGCACGACAACCTGCTATTGCGTAAGGTGAATGGACCAACTGGCAAATTTGGAATTTGGGTCCCGCAAGGCTGGCGACGGAGTTTGATTATGTCAACGCATGAACGGTTTGGGCATTTTGGGGGCGAGAAAATTAATAAGATCCTATCAGAACACTGTTACTGGCCAGGGATGGGGAAACAAGTCCGACAGTTATTGAGCGCTTGCGACGTGTGCCAGCGGACGAAGCAGCCCAATCGGAACTACGAAGGCGAATGGCAGGCGATCATCCCGGAGAGCCCTCGAGAATTATATGCCGTCGACTTGTACGGACCTTTGCCCAAAACTAGATTTGGGAACCAATATCTGTTTGTGATTATCGACGTATTTTCGAAGTACGTGCAGATTTTTCCTATCCAAAAGCCCAACGCGACAAGTTGTGTTCGTCAAGCAAAGCGATTTTTTGCGATGTGCGGTAAACCGATCAGAATTTTAAGTGACCAAGGCACTCAATTTACAAGCGACAAATGGAAAGACGAAATGGAAGCGCTGGGAGTGAAGGTGTCGTTTACCACCGTGCGACATCCGCAAAGTAATCCTAGTGAAAGAGTCATGCGGGAATTATCACGTTTATTCCGCGTATACTCGGCAGAGAACCACCGGGCATGGTTTCAGGCGGTACCCATTTTAAATGAAGTACTGAACATCGTGCCGCACGCGAGTACCGGCCGAACGCCGTGGGAGGTCCATTTCGGACGTGAGAAGAAAGGCCCATTTGACAGAATCAAGGTTCCGCCGGAAATTAGTGGTATTCCGGAAGTGTTGACAAACCACCGAATTGTGTATGAACGACTGAAGAAGGCTGCGAAACAGAGGAAGAAGGCCCAGGGGAATTTCTGTCGGGGGGCGTATCACGTGGGCGACTTAGTGTTATTGAAATCGCCGCACTCGTCGTCGTCCGAGCAGAAATTGTTTCGCAAATTCTTTCCGTTGTATGAGGGCCCGTATATGGTCACGAAAGTGCTTGACAACAACACGTTGTCGTTGGCGGATGGTGACCGAGTGTTAGGTAGTTACAACAGGGCAAATATAAAACTGTATAGACAAATGACGTAAAGGAATGAAACGGGGAAAATAGCTTATCGAATAGAGATTCGAGAAGTGACAGGTGCAGGCAGAGTAACAGGTGTACTCTCAGAGTACACAAGAGTATAGGGAAACTGTAAGGTGCTATTGTTAGATAGAAATGGTGCTTGGCGGGATATGCTACAATGTACATAGTAGTTGTAAGTTAATGGTAATATTATAAGCAAGAAAGCAAGATTGTGTTAGAGTAAGTTTTGTTGTTTTGCTTTGTTTGTTTTGTATGTGTTGTGTTGGGTCAGTGTCGTGGACGACCATTCAGTGTCGCGTGTGATAGGTGGTGCGTTGGACGCGCGCAAGTGCGAAAAACAGCAAGTGCAGTGATTGCCAGTAGTCTGGGGGAACAGGTGTCGAGCGCGAACAATGGGGGAAGTGCAGCGCACCGGCTCGTGTACGAACCCAAGGCGTAGTTGCCGGTGGCGAGCAAGAATGCCCGTCAGGGAAT
The DNA here is from genome assembly GCA_031308135.1 of Acheta domesticus. Taxonomy (NCBI): domain Eukaryota; kingdom Metazoa; phylum Arthropoda; class Insecta; order Orthoptera; family Gryllidae; genus Acheta; species Acheta domesticus. Next base: position 198,150,766 of record JAHLJT010000631.1, on the reverse strand, counting down.
CGAACTGGCAGTGTTGCGCCGGCTCATCGTGACGACGTCAGCGAGTGAGCGTCGCTTAGTCGGGGGGAGATGTAATATTTCTAATATTATGAGGCATCTCTGAGAACTATTAGTGGCCACAGAGTAAACAATGCACCCGCTATAGTCTGTGTTGACACATAATGTATGCATTAGAGGTACATAGATATAGTCTATGGTGGACACAAAGTGTGCCGATAATCGATACCAGCGCAACAAAAGAGCATCGCGTGTTAAAAATGAAGTGGACGATTTTGGACTTTTAGGGTTTGTGAGAAATTGTACAGAAACTGTGACTATTCAAGTAAATAGAGGCAATGTCGTGGAATATTATACATGTTGTTTGAACACGATCGGTTAGCGGGTTCGCTTAAAATCACAGAAAAACGAGTTCGGAAAGAGAACCATTCGTACGTTCCAAGAAGCATCAAACCGGAATTTATTAAAATTTAAGAAGAAACACAGAATTAAATAATGAGAGATAATGGGATTCATTGGAAGATAATTTCGGCCGAATTTAGAACTGGGTTTCTGAATTTTTAGAACACTGGGGAATGTATTATTAAATAAATATTAAAACGTAAGAAGATGATGAAACAAACGAAGACATGTTGCATAACGTCAACGTAGAAATCCACGATTTTCGGCTATAAATATTTAGAAAACGGCACTTTTAACAAGATAATCATGACATTGGATGCATGACGAAGCGAATGAACCCGAAACCCGTTCGAAACTCTTAAAATTGCACATTTTGAGAAAATTTTCTAGGACGACAATGAGAATAAGCGAAAGAGTGTGGTCGGCATTTTTTTTGAAAAACAAAGGTGTTGTGTTAAATCGACGCAAGTTTTTGAGACAGTTGGGTTCTGAAAGCCGTGGAAAGCACATCGAATTCACGTCGGTCCGATTCAAAATTCATAATTATTTTTGGGACTTGTAATCTTGTTGTGGTGATCGAGCATTCAGTTAAGAACTGTGAACGTGTAGTAAAACGGGACGTATTCGTATTGAAGACAGAAGAAGTTTATGTTGTTTCGTTAGTGATTTTTCAATGGAACATTCTGGAAATTTATGGGATTTTCCACGGAAGGAGATTAATTGAAGAAGACGAGCCGCACGAGATTCAACAGACCCGACGGCAACGCACGCGAGGAGGCGCGTGTACATCGAGGGAAGTGGCAATGGCGCGGTTCTTCAACAACAAACGCAGGAAAGTGGCGCATCAGCAAACGTTCGCGACGTAATTCATGAATCCAAGCTGGTTTCGCGATTTTTAACAATAATGTGAACAGTAATGGAGATTACGGAACTGAATAATCAAAAGTAACATTAATCCAGATAAGAACGATTTAACAAATACTAAGCAAGGATAATTAATTTCATTTTTTTTGTATTAGTATAGAATAAGTACGTACGTACGAGATTTTGCACAATATTAATAAAATTCAATTGCTACAAGGAATTCCTTTAATTAATTATCATTCATGATCAGCTGGTCAATGATAAATAAAGATTAGCATAAGAATTAATTGTGATTTATAAAACAGAGCGAATCGTAACAATCACGCCAAGAGCACCTATATTAAAATTTACATTGTTGCCGCAGTTAAAAGAAACGCTGATTAAAGTTTTGTTTTCATGTTTAAAAGGAAACACCGTGTTTGATTTCAGTAGCATATTTCCTGGAAACTGTTGTTGTTTTGAATGTTGTTTTCAGCCTGGTCCGTACGGAGGCACCCACCGCCCACGACCCATAAATTTTTGCAATCACGGGATTTAGCAGAGTAATATTCGGTAGTAACGTCAGATAGATAGAGAATCCAGAGGAAGTCCCGTGGGTACTTTTGCATTGGCAGCCCCGTGTGGGGCACAAAAGGGGGAGTACTTTTTGCAGTATAAATATTTTATATCACGAAAAATCTATTCGTTGTCGTACGAGTAATCAATCTTTTCAATGAAACACTGCTATTTAAACCAAAAACAACCAGGTTTCAACGAGACGTTCAATTTAGGAAATTAACTAAATCTACTTAGACAGTTAAAAATACGTGCACTTTAGTATGCCTAACTTGCGAGTAAATAAGAATTTTTATCTTCATGTTGGGAGATGTTTTCTTCTTGTTGGGTTGGTCGTATTCGTGAATTGTCATTAACTGATTTCAGTAACTTCAGGAATTTTTATTTTGTGTTAACATATTTACAAAAAGCTGCAACGAAAATATTACTTAACAAGCGTTCAACAAGCAATTCTAATATAGTTTTATATTTCCATTACAACTTGACTGCAACTATTATACAGTACATTTGACACTTTTTCGCATTGACACCTTTTCGCAGAACTGTTTTTTCAGGACTTCTGTGGATTATAATTGCTTAGTATGGCCTCTACCGAACCTTCGCATCAAACTTTCTTCCTTCCCTAAACTACGTTTTTTCCGCGAAGATATCCTTAATTAAAGAAAGAATGTCCACCTACTTGCCGAATATTCTATTGAAATAGCCGTAATAACCGAAACCCACTTCCTTGCCGGCTCAAAATTTTCCATTCCGGGCTTTTCTATATACCGTTCAGACAGACCTTCCAACAAAGGCTCAGGCGGTGTCGCCATCCTCATCAAAAAATCCATTACCCACTATCCACTGCCCCCATTCATTACCCCAGGTCTAGAAAACGCAGCAATTGCTCTCCCCCAAAGTTCTGGCCCGCCCATAACCATAATCGCCATTTATAAACCAGTATCCCGATTAATTCTTCACATCTAAATCTGTTATTTGCAGCGCCCACCTCTACCATTGCCATAGGTGACTGGAACTCCAAACACCAATCGTGGGGCTGCCGCTCAACCACACCAAGCGGAGCCCAGCTTCTGAACTTTTGCAACGCAAATAACATTTATATTGATGCCCCTGTTGAACCCACGCACTTCCCTTACAATCCCCGAATACCCCCCAACATTTTGGACATAATTTTGACCAAGAATATTCAAAACCGAATTTTCCAACAACCCATTCCCGAATCTAACTCCGATCACTCACCTGTCCTCATTTCCTTTAAAGCTTCGCCGATACTCACTCCCAAACCAACCAGATTATTCCACGGCCCCATCTCTTGGCCCATCTTGCAAGATTACTTAAACACCCACTTCCCCTCCCCATGCTTTTTCAATAATTCAAGCGAAATTGATACAGCCATCAACACCCTAACGTCAACCATTATAGCTGCGGCGTCTAATGCTTCATCGCTCCCTCACTCGCCCCCCAAACCTACCCAATCCCTCGTTCTCCCCACTCACATTTTCCACCTCATAAAAGCCAAACGCCGTGCCACAAGGAACTGGCAGCTCCTAAGATTACCCTATCTAAAGACAATTCTGAACAACCTTACTCACAAAGTTCACGAAGTTATGGCCTCTACCAGAAACGCCCAGTTCCAATCCTTCATCTCCAAACTAGCGCCTAATGCGCCTAACCTATGGAGAACAACTAGAATCCTAACCCACTCTTCCCCCATTACGCCTGCCCTATCCTCGAACTCAAACACTGCTGTTTCTGACCTTGAAAAAGCGAACCTTCTTGCCAACCATTTTGCCAACTCCTTTACTCCCCACCCACCCAACAACCCAGCTTTTAACTCCAAAGTTAACGACTTTATCAGACTCCCCCTCATGCTAGCCCCAGAGCCCATCAAATATATAAGTCCATCAAACATCGCCTCTATCCTCAAATCTCTCAAAAACAAAAAATCTTCCGGCCATGACCTCATTCCGAACCACATCCTAAAACATATCCCATGTAGATCCATCGCATATCTAACGGCTATTTTCAATGGCTGTCTCCGTCTTAAGTACTTTCCAACAGCCTGGAAACACTCCATCATAATTCCGATTCTTAAACCTAACAATCCTGCGCAAAACCCTACAAGTTATCGTCCAATTAGCCTCCTCCCAACCCTCTCAATTCATATTCGAAAAGCTTATCCTCTCCAGACTGAACGACTTTGCTAATCAAACAAAAATCATCCCTCCAGCCCAATTTGGATTCCGGCCACTCTGCTCAACATCCCATCAACTGCTTCGACTGGTAGAATCAATAGCCCTTGGATTTGAAAAGAAACAATACACCACTGCCATTTTCCTCGATTACTCTCAAGCTTTCGACAGAGTCTGGCACGAAGGCCTTCTATATAAACTACGACTCCTTGGAACCCCCGACTACCTATTCAACATCATCAAAGACTTCCTTAACAACCGGTCATTTGCCGTCAAAGTTAACAACTCACTATCTCAACCTTTCACGATTCTTGCAGGAGTCCCTCAAGGCTCCCCACTATCCCCAACGCTCTTCAATATATTCACCCACGACATCCCCAACCACCCCTCCACCGAAACAGCCCTCTACGCAGATGACACTGTTTTATTCACATCCTGTCATTCCCACCAAGACGCCTGTACTTCCCTCCAAGAATTCTCCACTTGGTCAGAAAACTGGCAACTAAACCTAAATCCCGCTAAATGCATTGCCAAAACCTTTACCCTAAAACACATCCCGCCAGCTTCCCCCTCAATATATCATCTACACCCGTCAAATGGGCAGAGCGCAGCGCATCTATCCCCTACCTGGGAGTCCTTCTTGACACCCGTCTAACCTGGAAAGCCCATGTACGTTCACGCCTAAACTTAGCATATTCCTCCCTTCGCCAACTCTATCCCCTTATTAATAGAAAGTCATCCCTTAACCTAAGAACCACGCTACATTTATATAAATCACTAGTACTCCCTGCAATCACGTACGCAGCCCCAATATGGGGCGGTGCAGCGCCCTCAACAATAAAACGCATCCAAACCCTACAAAATAAAGTCCTCCGTACGGCCTTAAATGCCCCATGGTACATCTCTAATGCCCAAATCCACAATGATCTAAAATTTCCTTCAGTCGCCCAGCACATTGCCCACCTCTCCCAAAGATTCTTTAACAAACTTCATAACCACCCTTTGCAACCGACATTCTCACTAGGAAAAACCACTTATCCACACCTAAACCGCTTACCATCAAGATTTCCCAAAGATAAATTCCGCCCTCCATAAATCCAACTGTACCTCCATATCATAAGCCTGATATATCATACATTTAACCAGCACCCAGCAATAGTTTCTAAAATACCCACCGCGATTTCCAATTGAGGAGCCCAGTGGGGTCATCCTCCTTCTTATTTATACTTTGTATTATATTGTGCATATAGTCTGTATTATTCTAATCAGTTCTGTAAAGCAGCTATGTGCGCTGTACCAGAAAAAGATTCAATTAAAAAAAAGAACGGAACTCTCAATACCTCAGACAGAACGGACTCTCAGGTCCACTGCTTGAATAATAGACTACACGCAAGCGGTGCTGTATAATCCGACAAAAACTAATGACAGCTCATCGCGCTTTCCGCCCGAGCAATGATGTTGACAGACTATCTCTCCCGCAAATCAGTAGGGCATCGGCAGTTAAACGATACTCAAACTACTCAAACAGCGAAGCAAACCTGTCAGAATACATAAAAGATCAGCGGAGTCGAGGCTTTTTGAATCACGTAAGGAGTGTCCTTAAGTTGGGAAACGCCTGCTTCATCAGTCAAAGAATACATAAATAAATAATAAATTTAACGTCCAAAAACTGTTAAAAATTGCATGTGGCGTGAAATCTTTAGGAATCAATATGCCGTACAAGATGACATATATTTATAGCAAAACGCTCTAACGAAAATATTCCCGGAGATCGAAAGGAAGGCGGACAATACTCTCTTCTGGGCCTGACTGCAGGATAACTCCCTTAAGGGAGATTGACGGCCCAGTCCCTAGCAGCCCAAGAGTAGGGTTTAACGATTACGACCATTCAAGCGAAAGTACTTATGACTAGAGACCGAAAAAAAATGTAGTATTAAACGTCAAAATATGTACATAAATATATAATAAAAACAGTAAGAACATGTAAGAAATATGTAAAATCGGATATAATATGTAATATTAAAATTCTGTAATTAAAAAACACATTTACATAGAACGAAATTAGTTTGAAAAAATGTCCTAAATAAATTTTAAAATTAATAAAAATGTTTTAAAAACATTTTGGAGAGTACAACTTAATGCACACTTTGCATCATACAACTTTCCCGTCGGTAGTAAAAGTTTCATCTATTGTAGTCCAGGACTTTGCAAATTTTTCATGGAAAATAAGATTACAGGCCACAAAACGGGGTGTCAGTGACACTTTTGACACTTAGGTTTCACCGATAATGTAGGAGAAAATGCTTCTTTTCATAAAAATTATGAAAGAAAATTGATAGAATAAGAAAATATATTGTGAAAACAGCAAAATATGTAAAATATGTAATCTAGCACTAATATCTAAAAATATGTAACGAAAAAATTTGATATTGTGTTAGGAGGGCGATGATTCGCCAAGATTACAGTTTTGTGAACGGTAAGTAGGAAGACAAAAAAATGTAATTACATAACAATCTGGTCTCTACTTATCACTGTAGGGGCAGCAGGTACAGACGGTGCAAAGAAGACGAATGAGTCGATCATTTAATGAGAGTATGCTGCAGTGACGTCTCCTGGTCAATGAGTAGGAGGATGCGGTCAGTTTTACGGATTAAACAAGGTAGATCAATTAAGATATCTAATCGACATCGTACTATATGTTTATGTATTCCATATTACGATGTACATACCTACTGAACATTCTTTAAGAATTGCTAATTTTGCATTGCTTACTCTGACGATAAACAATACAATACACAAGAGTACGTTGGAACATGAACAATATATCTAATTTTTAAATTAGAGATCAATTTCCCGTTATCTTCTGGCGTACTTGAGAACTAAATAATTTTTAAAACCTTTCATAGGGCATTGGGAAATTTTACTCACTGTTTCCTGCCGCATGTAACACATCCACTTCTGCAAACCATGTGCTTGCCATGTACCATCTTTTCGCACGAAACTTGTTGAATTCCCTTTATCGCGTAACAGTTCCGAAACTATGATTTTTCTTTGTGGTAGTACAGTTATACTCTATAATGCAGTTTCAAGAAAAACTCAGTACTTTCGCAACAAATACGCCTAAAAAACCTGGCTTCAAAGAACTATTACAAGTCGCGTACGAGTTCCTAGTCAGTACTGATAACCTACGTCTCGTAAAATAACGTTCTGGATCAGAACAGTTGGCAAACTGTATGAATGTGGTCAAGAGGCCCCCCCCCCCCGCCAACCCGCTTTGGAGTCCGTAGTCTTTAGCACGTGACCACTGGGATTCCCCGACCTTGCACTGAAAGAAGATGTCACGAAGTCTACAAGGACTTCGTGGAAGATGTACTTGAAGGAGACGATGGCGCTACTTTTGGAGCGGGGATGCAGATCAGCCAATGAGAAGTCAGATATGCAACAGCCAGCGTTCGCCGAAACCTCGCGCCTCGGAGGTGACAAACACCTCCCGGGAAAAAAAGAAAAAAAGAAAGAAAAAAAAGAAAAGAAAAACAAAACAAAACGAAAGATACAGAGAGATATACTTGAACATGTTTTTAACAAGTTTTAAAAGAGCATAATAACTTGGGGATGCGACACATCACTTGCATCCATTGAGCCTACGCCACTGATGCTGCAAGATTACATTAAAAGTTACAAAAAGCGCCATTGCAATATGATCATTAAACTACACTGGAGTCTGCGCAGAAAGTTTGATTTGCAAGTAACTGATCGATGGTGGTAGCAAAAGCCTGACAAGGTGATCAAAAGTCCCAATACGAAAATTATCTGGAATTTGAAGATCCAGAGAGTTTATCGGTTGGATCGGAACACGGTATACCTCACTGTTGTTGAAATGAAGCAGGCATGTATTGAGGAAGTGACATGCTCATCAGGTCCAGGTCCATATATCCTGCGGTATATAATAAGCAATCTAATGCGATATACAATCCATCGAATTCCACATGAAGTTCCATTGCAATAAGCAATCCATCGAGTTCGACACGACGTTCTAAAAGCTATACGATTTGTGAATATTTGAAAATTGTCCATAAAGAATATGGATCTCATTACATAGTTCGTCGAATAATACTAAGGTAAATTTATCAACATGTATTGCCATTAATATTCGGAGACACTATTTATACGGCTATCGCACGAAATAAAATATTTGGATTTCATGAAGTGAGCCATTTCCTTGAATTTGATGAAAGAATTAGGTATTTGGAAAATCGTTCGTAGCTGATGTACGAATATTGTATAATTTATGAAACCTATTCGTATTTGAATTAAACAATTTCTAATTAATAACCTCATGTGTGATGGCGTCGTTGACATTTGAGATGATGTGATCGAACTGATAACATGTCTTCATATTTATCTTAAATTGTAGGTAAAGGTGTCATACGAATTATTCAATAAATTAAACGTTTTAAAGAAATTTATTTTTAATTTTAGCAGGCAACAGACATAACTGCTTTGCGGTGATTGATCACTAGAGACCGGATTTTTATGTAATTACATATTTTTTGTCTTTCTACTTAACGTTCTCAAAATTGTAATCTTGGCGAAGGATCGCCATCCTAACACAATATCGAATTTTTTGTTATATATTTTTACATATTTAGTACTATATTACACATTTTACATATTTTGCTATTTTCACAATATATTTTCTTGTTTTATCACTTTTCTTCAATTTTATTGTATACATTTTTTATGAAAGTGTTTTTAATGAGCATTTTTCTTATATTATTGGGGAAATCTAGGTATCCACAGTATCTTTGACACAGCGTTTTGTCATCTGTAACCTTAATTTCCGAGAAAAATTTGCGATCGCCCACATGTACCACTTCCATGAAAATGTTGCATGCTGTAGTGTATGTTTGCTGGACGTAGATATCGCCAGTTTGTGGGATGGCTTCTATTGCGATTAGTCCGGCTTCTAAACTACGGTCCTAGATTACAATAGATGAAGCTTTTACTACTGACGCGAAAGTTGTATGATGCAAAGTGAGCATTTTTTCTGAATATAATTTCTTGCTGTGTAATTCTTTTTTAATTAGAGAATTTTAATATTACATATTGTATCCGATTTTACATATTTCTTACATATTCTTACTGTTTTCATTACATATTTATGTACATATTTTGACGTTTAATACTACATATTTTTCCGGTCACTATTGATAACAGTGACAACTTACTCCATGTGGCAGGAGACCGACCATCGCCACTGAGAGAGACGAAGTGATTGGAAATTCCTAGAGACGAAGTGAACAGGAAGGCGATGTTGAAACGGTGGGTGACGGAACAGGCGAGAATGACTGAGGGAGCGGCAAGACGAGCGGGAGTGGCCGAGAACCTTTGCTGTGGAGGCGGCCGGGAAGGAGTGGCGAAGGTGGTAGAGGTCGCCAAGTCCATTATGGTCCATTGCGCCACTAGAAACTACCGGGTCCCTCAGGATCGCGTCATTAAAAACTATCATTTGTACCGGGTCCCTCTGGATCCCAAACTCTGCAGCAGTGGTGATTCACTTTTGGTAGAATATCAATATGTATCTAATTTGATACAGTAAGATTTATGCTGTGTCAGATTTGAATCTGATAGCCAAGTGAGTAACTATTTACAGCCTCGATCATTAATTGGCCCGATGACTTAGTGCTACGAGCGTAATAAAATAGGAAAACTACACATTTTCTTATCCTCCCTTTCGCTTTGCTTTTGCCTCTTATCCATGTCCTAAATATCAATTACAGTTTAAATTTATTTTTTATCACGATTTAAATCATATTTTTTGTACTAGGTTTTACAGACTTACCAATAAAATATAAATGCTAACATTTTAATACCTTAAACATTTTAATACCTTAAAATATAAATGCTAACATTTTAATTCTGGTTGCTAAGATAAAAATATTACTTCATATAATGAAGAGACTTTCGAGCTTTAGGGTGTTGATTCAACTCACTGACGTCGTCATGGGCGATTTGCCAAAGTAACTCAAACACAGATATCTGTAGGCGCAGATGTACTTGATCGTTCGAATAACCTTATATTTTCTACTCTGTATTCAGTGATAATAAAACGTTGATATAAATCAGATCGCCAGCAAGAATGTACGTAAAATGTTGAAATTGTTTGTGCTTCTCGTAAGGACTTCTTGTGCTTGAACTTCATTTGCTTTTGGAACATTTACATTAGAGAAATAACTAGTATCTTGTTTCGTCGCATGTAGCAGGCGCTAAATACTCTTCATTTAGAACTTAGAGGCTGATGAAGGGAGTGTATGTTCCGTAAATAAAGCCTATATTGCAATTTTTCTAACTTTGCCCCTCGAGGCCCGTCTTTACGATCGAATATGTCACGATATTTCGAGACGTTCTCAGTCGTGCCGCGAGATACCGCCTAATCGCGACCGTATCAACAGTGCTTGATATCATACGACTTATTCCAGCACGAGACGCCGAGCGGTGCGGACCTGCTTTCTAGCGCTCCGCATAACCGACAACGTGCCATACTTTACACCAAGTGTTATAAGAGATATTACACCTAGTGTTTCTATTCAAACTGTGCAAAGCTTTTATGGCATACTCATCCACAGGGCAGGCAATTAGCCAAGCCCTATACACCCTGCACAATGCAGATATCAACCGAGAAGGGCATCCAGAGCTGACCTCTTTGGAAATCAGCGTAGATATGGACACCAGCAACACAGCCTCGCCAGCTCTACCCAATGGCGAGGGCATCGTCAACCCAGCTTTGACTCAGCACAACTCGTTCTACGGGACTCCACCGCCAACTGCCCCACATCAACAAAACAAAAGGTCAGTGAGTGTTAGTGACAGTGAAGGTGTGAAATCGAAAACAAGAAAATCAATCGTTCAAGTGAAAGAGCGGGTGAAAATTCCAAATCATCCACTGATTACGAATATAATATACCCACTGGAAACATGTTCGGCGAATTTGGTGAAGTCGGTGAAGGCCCTGCAAGCAACAGATTTCCATATCTCAAAGAAAAGTGCAACGATCAGATAATTCCAGCTAACAGAATTCTACCCATTTATGTAGCTAACATTCCTAAAGTCAGCAATTTCATGAATGAACTCAAAACCAAAGTTACCAAAAATTTCGTTACCGATGTTAAAAACAATAAAATTAAAATAAATTCAAGTTCAGCAACAGACTATAGGAACATTGTAAAATACTTAATACATTCACAAAGAAGCTTCCACACGTATAAAGATCCCGCTAATAATAATACTCAGTTGTTTTCAAAAATCGGCATACATCAATTAAGCCGATATAAAAGAAGATTTAAAATCGCAACACCCTTCAATTATAAAAATCACGAGGTTAATTAAGGACAATAAACCAATCCCAGTGGTAGCAGCAGAATTTAGTGGCGCAGAACCCATTGAATCAATATTAACTATAAACTCAATTTGCAACCACAGGGTCATCGCCGAAAAAAGAAGAAAACCCAAAGGACCAATACAGTGTCAAAGGTGCTTAGATTATGGTCACACTAAGAACAACAGTAATCACAAAATTCACTGCGCATTTTGCGCAGGTAATCATTACACTGCAACATGCCCTCGCAAGAATGAAGATCCGCTTTGTGCTAACTGCCAGGGGAAGCATAAACCAGACATTAGAGACAATTCTTGCAGATATTATAAGGAAATTAGTGACACAAAAAGCCAGCAATCTGCTAGGAAAAACAAAAATGAAAATACGAAAGCCTCTACACCTCCACCCTCTACTCATACCCTTTCAGACTTCCCAGATCTACCCGAAAGAAATTTAATCAATAATTTCACTCATATCTCAAATCCCCAAAATCAAACCCAACCCATCACTTCAAGACATCCACGTAATAACCCGAATCAACCACTAACTCATACTAATAATTCAAATTACCCACTCCTAAATACAATTATTAACTCAATTTCATCCTGCATTGTAAATTTCATAAATTCTCTTATCCCCACCATAATAAGTGCAATCCAAAACTCAGTCTCAGCTTACCTAAATAATAATAATAATAATAATAATAGTAATAATAATAGCAATACAGGCCCTAGGATTAGTTCTAGTAAATTGGAACGCCAATGGCGTATCTAACAAAAAGATCGAACTAACCCAATTTCTCCATGCATACAATGTAGATATTGCAGGCATTACAGAAACCCCCCTAAATAAGAAAAACAGATTATATATTCCCAATTATTCAATTTACAGGTCAGACAGATCTGAAAGAAAAGGCGGCGGAGTACTCACAGCAGTTAAAACAAGTATAATACACCATCAAATTGACTTGTTAAATTAACCTGGAACTGAATCCATAGCCATCCTTGCCATAATAAATAACAGCATATGGAATATAATAACTGTATGTAATCCCCCAACTTCGAAAATTAAGGATATCAATTTCTGAAACCCTTTTCAACCTTCGAACAATACATTTCTAATTGGTGACTTCAATGTTAAGAATACTAATTGGGCCTGTCGACACAACAATCAAAATTGACTCATACTATCACAAATCTCTAACCTACTAAAACTCAAATTAATCACTCCTGCTGAACCTAGATATTATCCATTCGACCGCAATAAAAATCCAGACATTCTGGACATCGGCATTACCACCTCTAATATAACATTCTTTTCTACCCCTATATTCGAATTAGATTCAGACCACATCCCAGTGCTAATAACTACGCAGCAGGTTGCACCACAATATGCCCCAGCACCCAAATCTAACACAGGCAGAATAAATTGGAACCAATTCCAAAAAAATCATAAGTGTAAAAATACTCGCTTTCAAAATACTCAATAGTCCTATCGAAACTGAACATGCTCTCACTCATCTCAACACAATAATCCACACTACCATAGAAGAGGCTCATATAAACAATCAACCATTCGCTAAAAAAACTAAAAATCAAGAGCTCCCTCCCGAAATACTTAAAGCAATCAAAGTTAAAAACAAAACTAGACTGTGGACCCACTTAAAAACTCCTGAACTGAAAAAAGTAATTAATATCATAACAAACGTAGTAAAAAGATTAATCAATACCCACAACAATCAACAATATTGCAAGTTAGTAGAACAACTCACCACTAAAAATAATACACTATGGCAGTTTACAAAAAACTTAATAAAAAGACAATTATACCTACTCTAAATACGACAATGGGCAAAGTATACATCTCTATTCAGAAAGCTGAAGAGTTAAGGCTGCTCTACAATAGCCCGCGAACGGGAACGGCAACGCGAAGGCGAGGACGGGAACGGGAACGCGAGGTACGTGTGCTTCACAATAAACGCCAACGGGAAGACGAATAGCGCTATGAATCTGTAGCGGCAAAAACGAGTACTTCAGGAAAGAGTCGCCGAAACCAAAGCACTTCTAGCTGCGCTACTCTGTTTCCTCTTTGCTTTGCCATCCGACAGTTTTTTGCGTACGGTAGTATGAATAATGAATACTTTAACGAAAGAATATTAATGAAAAAAAGAATTCATCAGAATGAAAAAATGCAAAAACTACCAAGAACTTATGGAAAATACAACTAACGAAAGTTTAATCAATAAACAAAAAACTCCAATGTACTTAAATGAAACATAAACATATTATTTTGTGGGAAATTTTAATTCTATGTATTAATATGAATAGACTACGAAAAATACTGAAATCACTAAAAAGAACTAAAACAATTCAACAACGACTAAGTCCTCCTCAAATTCTAACTTTGCAAATCCACGCTGTAACCTCAACACCGGTCCAGACCAGTTTCGCGCGCAGGCCGCACGCTCGATCAGCTGAAAAGCTTCGCCCCCATTTGCTGTACTCTCATTGGTCGAGAGGCTTCCCGTTCCTGGGCCAAGATAAATGTTGACCATCTTTCGCGTTCCCGTTCCCGTCAAGCTTCGCGTTCCCGTCGTGTTGTGAACGCCCGCCTGAGATGTCCACCTTTCAACTTTCTTTGCGTTCACGTTCGCGTTGCCGTTCCCGTCCACGGGCTATTGTGGAGCGGCCTTTAGCCGATTACTTCGCGTCAACATTTAAAACGAACATAACCAAACCCCATCCCGAACATAACACAATTAATAAAAATCAAATCGAACCCTTCTATGGTCCACACCCGAAAATACTATATACATCCCCAGCAGAAATAAATATAATAATAAAAAAGTTACCACGTAAAAAAGCACCTGGACATGATAACATTAATAATAACATATTAAACAATTTACCTTCTTCCGCAATTGCATACCTAACCAATATATACAATTCTTGTTTTAGGAATTCATACTTCCCCCAACAATGGAAACACGCAACAGTTATCCCCGTACCCAAACCTAACAAAATTGCTACAGCTCCAAATAGTTATCGCCCTATAAGCTCACTGCCCACGTTAGCCAAAGTATTTGAAAAAATCATTCTGAAACGTCTAACCCAATTTTTAAGAGCCACAAAAACCATTCCCCGCGAACAATTTGGATTCACCAAAATTATATCAACTCAGCATCAGTTACTAAGAATCACAGAACACGTATACTCTTCATTCCAGAAAAAAATCATTCAATAAGCTTTTTCATTGACATAACCTAAGATTTCGACAGAACATGGCATCAGGCGCTACTATACAAAATAAAAAAATAGGAACCCCTCATTACATCACCTCAGTTATCCGCAGTTTTCTATCCAGAAGAACATTTTCTGTTAATGTCAATAACCATCACTCAACCCCAAGGCAAATAAATGCAGGCCTCCCCCAAGGATCACCATTATCTCTCATACTCTTCAATATCTATGTAGCAGATTTACCGATACTAAATTCAATAAAAATCGCTCAATTTGCCGACGACACGGCACTATTTTCTTCAGGACCTGACTTACACGAAATACGTAACAAAATGCAACTATATCTTAATCTAATCGATAGCTGGGCCCATAAACTAAAAATCCAACTTAACCCATCAAAAACTGCTACTAAAATATTCACCCTCAGACCGTACTCTCCACCCACTCTCTTGACATTAAATAATGAAACAATAATCTGGCATTCACAGAATAGCACAATTAAATATATAGGACTGCACATAGACACGAAACTCAACTGGAAAAAACACATACAAAGTAAAGTTAATCAAGCAAAAGTAAAACTACTACAACTAAAACCTATCATCAATAGAAATTCCTCACTGCCATATAACACAGCCATAATAATATATAAAACCATCGTAAGGCCCCTCCTTTTATACGCATGTCCCATCTGGATCAACGCCGCAAAAACCAATATCCACAAAATAAAAATTTTCCAAAATCAGTTCCTCAGAATAATCACTAATGCCCCTTGTCATCTACAATCAACTACACAAAGAATTATCTATAGTACCCATAGCCAACCATATTAATAACCTCGCCTCTAATTTCTACTTCTCCGTCCCATAAATCCTCACTCTAAATACTCTCAAACTCGGCCGAAATCCAACACAACCAACCCGAATTCAAAATAAATACCCATTCCACATATTCCTGCAAAAATTCGCCGAAATTGACAGTTAAGAGGTACCAAGATGGTTTCCTCACATATGAATTAGATTAAGTTTAGAATGTAAATTAGTTGCAAGCAACAAAAACATGTGTATAGTGTAAGTTTCTATCTAAATAATACCTTCTTTCTCCGCTAGGTGGTGAAAGGAGCGTAGTAGAAATTTGCGTGGTCAGGCGGAAGAGCGGGCCTGATGGCCCGAGTCTCGCCACGTAAAATAATGCATTAACTAACTAACTTCGCTTATGCAACACAATTTGAATCGATTCTAATAATGCTGTCGAGAATGTTTTCTTATCCAATTTCGCCCATTTGAGTTTCTTCATTTGAACACTTTAGAGTGTGGAAATCATAAATGCGGTACCTAATTTTATTCGTGGCAAGGAGACATTCTCGAGCACGGGTCATCCAACTCTAGAAGTCGGCATTCCCGACTTCCCCCATGGTTTCGCACCCTGCGTAAGTACGACCAGGGGCGGATCCAGCCGATTATTGCGCGCGAGCACCATAGATTTTTATTAAATAATAAATATATTTATAATTATATTGTATATTTAAAGCAAATATGCCACAACACAATACTACTTTTAAATAATTACATAATTCTAACATAAATAAATATTTGAATACATTTTGGCAAATAAGACAAGATAACAAACGTTTTTTTCTAAGCTTATTTTTAGGGGGAGACATGGCCCCCTCTGGATCCGCCACTAGTACGACAGTCAATATTTTCTATAAGTTCAATGAATAATTATGAACACATATACTTCTGAATGTGTGCTCCTTACTTCCTTATGTATTATGTATACATTAGCATTGCGTGCACTCCATAGGGAATGGTGGCGTTGTCAATAATCGACATTTCCAGTTTCTGATGTACTAGCGTGTCTGACCTTAGAGTACGTTGCGTTTACTCCATTGATGCTTCTCCGCTCTGAAAGTTATCGATCTTTACAAATAAAGGCAAGAATAGTTTTGAATACCAGCATTATAAACGACCTTTTTCACTGCTAGAAATCTTCCATAAAAAGTCATTTTATGCCACATATGATAACGGTATGAGAAGTTTATGGCACGAATAATTGCGTCATCACTCATTCAGCCAATCGCAGCTCGGGAATCGCGAGGCCTTGCTGGTAAACGACACTGACGACCGAATCTCTGCGCGCGAATCGTGAGAGGGGAGGGGGGTTAGACCTCATTCACAATGCAAACTTAAACGTAACGTAATGCTGTAAACTTAGCCGCAAAATTACACGAAAAAACAAGCGTTCACAATGACGAACGTAAGTTTCGCCTGAACCAATCAGAATTCAATGTACTGAAACTTGATCGATTCGTCTCTAACATGGTGAAAAGATTTTTCCATCATGGTTTCTAGCTTTCTCTTCGAAATTCCTATCGATTTTTCTTTATGTACATGCGAGTAGATGTTGTAGTAGTGCTCACATTTCCTTCATCTTATAAACAAGGATTCTCATGAACCAAATTCATGAGTAATTCGTCGGACATAATTAGTTTATTCGCCATCTCAGGTTAAAGTCACAATAAAAATTGTCCAAATTCTTACATTGAATTCACTATACGCATCAAAAGCATTCGTAAACTAGTTCTCTACATTACAATAACAATGACATAACCACAAACTACCTTAACACAATCTGAAATTGAACTTCCATGCTGCTCTCTGATTGGTTTTCGGCAGAATTCCGACGTAAACTTAACGTAAAGCTTGGAGCTTGCGAACTCTGAAGTTTACGGTCTTACGTTAACGGTTACGTCAAGGCATTGTGAATGGTCTCGCTTAATAACACATTTCTAGGTTTTGCGGCTACGTTACATTTACGTTTAAGTTTGCATTGTGAATGAGGCCTTAAACCGCGCAGTCGACCGTCATTTTTGCGCATATATAATCGGGCCAACAGGTCTGCTCTTCTGTCTGACCATGCAAATTTCTCTTCTCTCCTTTCACCATCTAGCGGAGAAACAAAGTATCACTTGGGCGGCGAAACAGGAGATTTGTATGTAGCTCAGAGGCTTCTTTTAGGCTTGAGGATCTTTTACAAACAGTAGATCTACATGGGACAGACCGCTTTACTTCCTCTCCGAAGGAGAGAATGCGAAGGAGTGTTTGGCCCTCAAAAATTCACTGCTTCGATCGGGTTTGAATCCACGAACTTGGGTACAACAATACCGTAATACCACCGAAGCCATAAGAGTTCAGGCAAATACAATACCAAAGTTGGCGCTAAACGCTGTACACTGTAGAAACTAGCGTTATATTAACATAGTACTAAATAGTAACCTAGGAGTACGTAGTACAAGTAGGCAATTACTAAAGATTACTAGTGGTCTACGAATGTGAGAAAGTTCAAAGCTTTCGATTTAGCTCAGAGTCGACACAAGTGAACGAAGGGATCATAAATATAAAGAGAGTGGACTTTCTAAAACATATTTAATGTCCAGGAAGAATCATTTATTATTCGGCCTTAACTTTACCGCAGATTCAGTGTCTTGCATCAAATATTTCCCACCGATGAAACGAGAACGTTTCTCATCTAATGCGCATCTTATCCCGTTTGAGAAAGCTCACACGACTCTCATCTTGCAGCTATCGCAAACGCATTAATCAGGAGGCTTCCGGAAGCCTTCGCCTTTTGGTAACTCGACTTATTTCTTCTTTGATTTCTCATTTGTGTCTTGCTTAAAGGGAATGTTTCCAAAGCAGAGAGATCATCGGCGCTAACAAGCATCTTAACAACTTTAAGCATTTAATAATAACGAGCATGTAAATTAATTTCGGACAAGTACTGTAAGTTTAACTATAGCGCTGTTAGATTTGTTTTTGTTGCGTTCCAAATTTCTTAATGTTTAAAGATTCATCATATTGATACAACAATCAAAACACGTTTTCTACACAAAATCAGATTTTTCCTCTGTCCAGATGTTCTAGTCAGTAAAAATAATAACTATGACCAATTTATTAATGATTACGTTACAGTAATTTTGGAATCTGAACTTCTATACTTTACATGTAGAAGGTACTGGTAAGCAGGTACGTCGATGTGTTGAGACCTTGAGGATTGCCAGTTAATTTCTCAAGAACAAGAAATGAGTATGTTTTTCACCTTGCCGAACATTTTGCAATCGTTACTGTATTTGGTTGAAATGCAGGCTGCGATATTCCATTTTATTTATTTGTTTATTTATTTGTATCATATATTTTTGCACCGAGTTCGATATATAAGTGCAATTACATGTTTTCTTGAGCTCTGGAACCCATAACCTTATATTAACTTGAATTTTCAATAAAGGTAGCAAGGAGCTCTTCAACAAAATTTGATTAGAAAAAATATTAACTTCTCTCTAATAAAAACTATCTACAATTATGGCGCTTGTCACTGTGCCCCACGTGAAGAAATCGACTGACTACGGCGAGAACGTGGAGAATGATTATTTGATGGCAGTGTTCACGAATTAACGTATCCCCCACTTATACTTCGATTTTACTTTCTCACTATCGTTACCGAGGTAGAAAGAAAATTATGTAATGCTGCGCGAAAAAAACGGCGAATTTTCGCCAGAAAAACTCTTATTACATAGCCCTGGTAACGAAAAGTGGATAAATCCAGTTGCTAAATTTAGAAAAAACAATCCCTAACACGTGATGTAGCCAGAATTTTGTGGGTCCTGGAATCGATCGATTGATCGAATAAGTGAACATTGCTTCTGTGGCGAGATCAGAGGGGGTGATGGAATAGGTGACAGCGGCTGTAGTACTAAGGCGGAGCGTCATCTAACATGGACGTTGGGACGGGGCGGGCGACAGGGAGGCGAGGATCGAGCACGGCTCGTTTATGCGCCCGAAGAAGCGAACAAGCTGTTTTATGGGGTCTCCTGCCATAAAGAGAGCGCTTCCGCTCGCTGGCTCGCTCCCGCCCCTGCCCCTGCGCAAGCCGGGCGGTGGCTGCTGGACCGGACGGCGCCCTCACCGACCTACAGCAGAGCGACCTACCTTTTTGTCTAGCGTGCTTCTGTCTAGCTATCGAGATCATTAGCCTTTCGTTAAAGTACCAGGATACTTCAAGAATAGATCGTTAAAATAATAGAAAAAGGAAAAGGGGTTTGTTCTTTACAAAGGGAGAAAAGGAGAACGTAGAAGGTATACTAATGATTAAAAAAATATTTTTTAGATAAATTTTCTTGTTTTGTTTTTAAAACGCTTTTCAGTTTTATTTCATTTCAACGATCCCAACCAATTGTTGATTTGCTATTCCAGAATTTAATGAGATATTTGCATTGGGTGTCAGGACTTTGATCAAAGAAAAATCTAGTGGTCCTAAAACAACACGTACTTTCTCGCCCGTATTTTCACGTAAAATTACGAGAAAAGTACTCAAACTTTCAAAAAATTGTTCATGATCTTATTCAAAATCTATCTTTAAGGAGATTTCATTAAGGGAGAAAATCTTTATCTTCAGTATTTTAGTTGAAGGAAGACGCCGAAAAAAAATTGAATTTTTGCGATTTACGAAAAATCAGAGTTTTCAATGAACATCAGACCTGCACTATTCTTTCAAACGTCATTCACACTATCCAACAACAAAAACGAAGGAGCCATTTTTTTGAAAATGTGGAAAATGTCCCTGGGCTTCATGCAACGTACCCCTCAAAATAAAAATATCGGTTTCAAATTCAAGGGGTCGCGTCATCAGCCAGATCGATTGGGGAATATCATTTTTTGAGAAAATCCGCTGAACTGTTTAGCCGCTAACGCTGTTCACAGACGGACGGACAGGCAGACAGACGGAACCAAAGACCCACAAAATTCTGACTACACCGTGTGTTAGGGTATTTTTTTTTAAAATTTAGCAACTGTATTTATCCATTTTTTCGTTACCAGAGACCGATAATAAGGGTTTTCGGCAGACCGAAAATTCGCCGTTTTCGCGCAGCATCACATAATTTCTCTCTATTCCGTAGCGAGAAAGAAATATAGAGACACGATTGTCGCCAAATTGGATATTAAGACGTCTCTCTTAATTTAATACCATTCGTCAACTGTCAAGTTATTTTCTTAATTACTATTAATTCAGCCATCATACATTTTCTACTCCACTTCAAACTCTCAAGGAGCTAGTACAGTATCTTCCTAAGAAACGTCTTTATTAGATATTCCAGAAGGTTGAAATGTGTTCTTTGTTACATTAAATAATTAAGTACATCAACATCAATGGGAAATTGTATTTGAATTGTACTTTGTACTGCAAATTAAACCTTCCCGTTCGAATTGAAGAGTCAGGAAAATGTTATAATTTACGAAATAAAAAAACCTATAAGATACATTAATATTATCCCCGTCTTTTTCACTTGCGATACGAAAATTATTTAAGACTGCAAAAATCGATGAGATTATTTTAACTGAAATACAAGTTTTAGGAAATAATGATACCGTAAAATTATTTTCTTTGTTCAAAATGTCTGACTGTCCATGCGTCCGTCAATCTGTTTGTACCATTGTGAACACAAACGCCGACCCCGTACAAGGGATTTTCTCCGATCAATCTGATTGATGTCGCAGAATGATACTCTTAAATTTAAAACGGATATTTTAAATTATGCGGGATATTTTACTTGAAGCCCCAACAACACGTCCTGTTGCACGTCACACATAGTTTTTAACTGATTTTGACTAATTTGATAAATAAATGTGTAACTAGTGGTGCTACAGAATAACACAGACTTTCCCGTATTAATTTTCAATTTCTTTTGGTATCGGCTAGCTATTCGGTATTGCCACATACTCTCGCCAGCTGCCATCTAACGCCGCCCAAAGTACATTTTTTTGACATTTTCTTAATTTTTCGATTTCCTAATAGTAAAACGGAAATATTCTTTACAGAATATTAAAGAATAGTAAAGCCTCGTCCTAAATGGCAATTTTCTTTGAAAAATTTGGAGCCCTTTTTATGAATATGGCGTTTATGTACTACTGTAAATGCGAAATTTGAAGCTCTTTTTCGCAGAAAATGTTTAAGTTTTCGAAAAACTTCATTTGAATTAATTTGAAGCACTCTAACTCACAAATACAATAGTGTTTACAAATTGCTGGAAATGTGCATATTAACGGCGTGAGAGATCTTTCAGAAAAATTACATTTGTGTACGAAGAAATACACCAAAATGAACTTTACGTCGTATTAAAGAGTGCAATTAGCACTATCCATTCGAAAAATTTGAAGAAAAAATTTGGAGCCATTTATGTGAAAATGGCGTTTGAGCGTTTCTGAAAGTGCGGTATTTGGAGATAGTTTTCACAGAAAACAGTTTTCGACAAACTTTACTTCACATTATTTAAAGCACATATACTCATAAATGCAATAATGTAAACAAATCGCCACTATTCTACATATTAACCATGCGAAAGACAAGTAAAAAAATACATTTTTGTAAGTTTTGAAAACACAAAAAAATAGAGCAAAATGGCGTTAATGTTATCTCTTAGAGTACATTTAACACTATCCCTACCAAAAGTTTAAAGAAAAACTTTTGAGCCGTTTTCGAGACAATCTGTTTTTGTAATTTTATAAAATTGCACATATTGCACGCAAAATTGCATGAAAACTACTAAAATTTAAAAAATGTACAAGACCTTAATGAAAGAACTAATTTTGGAGAAAAAATTCCATTGGAAGGAAAATCTCTATCTTCTATTCTGTAGTTGGAGGAAGACGCCGAAAAAATTGAAAGGTTTGCGATTTTCGAAAATTCTGTTAACCGTGAACATCGGGGCCGTGCTACCTTTATTTTACTCTATTCTTACAAGAAATTTAAATAAAAAATTTGGAGACGTTTTTGAGAAAAGTTTGAAAAAGTCCGGGGGTCTTCATGTAAAGTACCCCCAAATTTTAAAGAATCTTTTTAAAAAATCTCAATGCTTCGAGTAAAGCCAGATCGACTGGGGTTTTGTCAATTCGGAAAAAATTCTATGTAAGGATTAAGCGCTAGTGATGATCACAGACGGATGGAGAGACAGGCGGACACACGGACGGAATGACGGACGTTTTGCTTTCAATTGGTTTTTCGGTATCAAGGACTCACAAAAAAGGGATTCTGGCTACACCACGTGTTAGCAAATAATTGTATATTGCCTTCTTTAAAGATCTTTGAAGAACATATTTCATTCAGGAATAATCTATCTTCAAAATTAAAGTTGCAGGGAGACGCCGAAAACAGTTTGACATTTTGTAATTTTCGAAAATTTGGAGTACAACGAAAATGTGAATTGCGCCTTTTTTAATCGCTCTTCTTGCTCTATCAGGAAAAAATTGAATCCAAACATTTTGAGCCATTTTTGAGAAAATTTTGAAAGTCTTGTACAGGCTTCATGCAAAGTACACCCAAAAATCATAATTTCAGTTTGAAATTCGCATTTTGAGTTCGGTCTGATCGATAGGGGAATATGAATTTTGGAGAAAATCGTCTGAACAGTTGAAGTGCTAACATTGACTGCAATTGGACGGATAGACGGACAAACCGTCATCTTGCCGTTAACCAATGTTTCAGCTTCAAGGACCCAAGAGTGGATTCTGACCATAACGTGTTAGATGTAGTAATTTTCTTCATATGGAAATACGATTTTCCCACTTTTTCGACATCAGGGCCGTACTATCCTCTGCAACATTACGTCATTTAGTACGTAAGTATGTAGGAGGCGAGAAAGTAAAGTGGTAACGTTTGCGATGAATTTTAATGAGGCTTGTTAAAAGAAACGTTGCCTACGGAGTGAATTGGCGAGAGCTGGGAGAGTCATCGTTCTTCCTCATGGCCAAATTCCTCAGCAATTCCAGGGCTTTTGCATGCAGCGGAACATTCCTCTGCGACGTCTACACAACCTGCATTTTGAGCGCATATAAACGTCGTTATTTCTGTAAAGATTGACGCCTTCGCTTAGAAATGAACTGCTTTATGAGCAAATTTTCGTGCTTCACTACTAATTACTGCATTGCTGTTCATTCTTGGAGCTATAAAATGTTTCAAGAATTCACGTGAATGACCTTTACGGTGACTCGTCTTTAGGATATTTAGGGTAAAAATGTTCTCAATCCCGAGCAGCCAAGAATCATTAAGGTAAAAAGTTTACCTATCGCAGTTTCTCGTGCGCCTTGGCACAAAATAACCAGAAAATCATCGAATTTAAAGTCAGGTTTTCGTAATGTGTACAGTCCTCAAGCACTGTTCCCCAACGTTGCAATCACACTTCACAGTCAATCTACGGTCATGTCCTGATCAATTCACATTGTTGAAGTTCTACTTTTATTTATACTTTACATTTTATATTCTGAGCCAATCGTCTTCCTAAAATTATCCCAGAAAATATGAAACATTTTGTTTTGTAATTTTTTTCAATTCATCATGAAGGTCACATCAAATCAGTTACGGGCGAAAAACTTGAAACCTGATAATACATAATATAATAAAGTCACAACAGTAATTTCGTTTTCATTTTCGTCGCTATCTTTAATTTTATAATGGAACTAGAGAAAAAATGTACTAGTGTTCTTTATTGTCAGTTTTTTAATGTTCTAATGAAACACATATCCATATGAGGCACAACAAAATTATTTCTAGAATGGCGTTTTTTTATATGATGGGGTCGAACTACTTGTGACACACATATTTTAATGGTACCACATGCCGATTAATAATTGTTTCTATTACATTGTTAGCAGTTAGATTTGTTTTGCTTGGTTTTTATATTAAATCTTATATTTATGAACCCTATTTAAAAATGAAGCACAGTGCTCAATTATTATCAAAAGACGCGCATGAGATTCGAATTTGCAATTTTCAAAAGCACAGGTTTTGACGAACGTTGGATTTACACCGTTTTCCAAACGGTTCCTAGTTTTACCCGGGCTTTTTTCTTATCTGTATGGTGTGTGTGTGTGTGTGTGTGTGTGTGAGAGAGAGAGAGAGAGAGAGAGAGAGAGAGATGGGGAAAGGAACTGTGTATACTAAGTAAAAAAGTATTTCATAGATATTTTTAACTCTATTCCAAAGTCAAAAAATTCCTGGGTGCTTCAACAATGTATACAAATGTATAATAAACACTAAAATAAAGGCACAGAACTGTTGCAGTCATTTTCAAAGTATAATGAAAGTCCAGGTGTTTTAAAGGCGGGAAAATGGTTTTTATTTCTTTAACTGCAGCCCATCAATCGAAAAAATCTGAAAAAAATGGACAACAATTTGTGTTTTAAGAGAAACCTTTGACATTTTTCGAGCCTGTTCCAGGCTTCTAAGACACAGTAAAAATATTTCTTGTTATTTTTTTTCAAAAATATTTTTTGTTTGAATTTCGGCCTGAGAAAATATTGAAAAAAATATTGAAAAATATTTTTCTGATAGTACATATTGTGTTCTTATTTGTCATATTTTTTTCTGTCAGATAAAATAGTGTTAAGTTGTCGAAAAAAAAATTGAAATAAAAAACACGATTTTGGCTGTATAGAGGTGTGGATGGTGGGACGGGGGCTAAGAAACCTTTCAAAAATATTATTTTTATGTTAGAATCATAGTGTAACCACTCATATGTAATTTGGTTGAGGGGAACTTTTTACCATCTTATCGGTGGGGACCCTTTGCGCCAGGGCGGTGCAGCGGCGAGCAGGGCTCGCGAGGCAAGCCACTGGTTGACGCGCCTGTGGGAGACTTTGTGTCCCAGATGTGACTGCGGTCACGTAAGAGTGATGCTGTGAGCGAGCTCCGAGTGAGGTGTGGTTGAGATCCACGACTCTCACCGATCATCAATCGGTTAAGATCGCTCCTGCGATCAAGGCACCTCACTGATTGATGCACCTGTAAGGACTTTGTGTCCGAGTGTGACATCCGGTCACGGAAGCAGGGGTTTGTGCGCACTTCGAATGTAGGAGTGGAGAGTGCCACTAATTAAACCGATTCTCAATCGGATTTGGATCGCTCCCGCGATCAGGATATAGCAGGTCTATCAGAGCTATTGTATAAAGTGTAACTATTTAAATGTACATATGTGTTTTGTAAATATAACTGTATATATGAAAGTTTGTGTCTGTGTTCGCTGTGAGTACCCATGACGTCACACACTGAAAATTAACACATACAACCAAGTTTTACTTTTGCACAGTGTTTTTGCATAGGATTTTCTGCGGCTTAGGCTGTGGTACCTGGCTGTAATCTGTCAACGACTGGATTTTAATTGTATTTTAACCAAATTCTAATTTTATTCCTAATATCATCATAGCCGAATGGCTATTTGATTGCTGTTATTCTCCTAGTAATGGATCTGGGAAAACCGTCTCTTGTATCTTGTATTATCCGCAATCTAATTTAATTGCCAATTTACATTGAAAGAAGATGATTTTTGGGAGATGTTTTAATTATTGCATAGTACACATTTTTAAATGTAAGAATTTACGCATTTCTTGTGCCTGACGTGTTCTTAATGTGAAGTTTGCAGCTAGATTTCGGATATGTAATATTTGTCTTTACCGAGCAGTTTTGAAACAATGAAGGTGATTTCTGTCCATTCAATCGATGTTGGGCATTGTCTTTCATGCTTCACTCAATGAAAATTTACCGGCTTGTGTGGCTAAGGACATCAATTGATGTCACTGCAGTGTCTCTGACCTGACGGTCCTAGAGTTTGATTCCCGACAGTCGCAGGATTTTCGACACTAGGCTAGCTAGATCGAATTCAGGGAGTCCGGTGGAGAATTCTAGCGGCCGGTAGCTCTGTTCGGTAATTTACCATGGTTTCTCCGATCAACACCAGGCGAATGTCGGAGCAGTACCCTAATAAACGGGCCACAGACCGCGCGCGATCATTCTTTCCTCTTCCTTGTTCTATCATCACCTTTAATTACACATTTACATGCACTACACTACCACACACGTCAGACGACCACCCTTGATTCTAGAGTCTTGAGCTTGTTCCGGTTGGGGCGGTGTCCTCTAGTAGGATAACACTGATTGGGGAAAACTCCGCAAGCCGTGACTAGTTGGGCGCCAGATCTCGCCATCTAACGGAGGGATTTCGTAGAAACCTCCCTCATTAAAACACTTACGGGACTAATGATTTTAGAAGTTGATGTGTCCGGAAATACTAATCAATCAACAATGAAAACTATCTTTTTCAAAAATGAGTTGATTAATTTGTTTCCAGGCGGGTCAACTACTAAGGGTATTAGTCACGTAAGTGTAGTACATGTCATGTAACGGGCTGTAGCGGTGTTCATCCCCCGCTGGAACGTAAGATTCGGTACTGACCGACACAAGAGCTTGCAGGATTTCCCCTTTCAGGGATTTCTGCCAGCGGGAAATCGCACCAGACGGGACAAAATGTAAGCTGCCGACTGGACTCCCGACATGTGGTGTCGAGTATGTGAAGTGTATGGGTTTGTCTATAAGGGGAGTTGTGGGGACACCGTTGAGGAAGGAGAGATCGTGTCGTCCGTGGCCCATTTATTAAGGCGTTGCTCCGGCTTTCGTCTTGTATGCTCTGGCATTCACTATGTCTTGATCCGAGAAATCACGGAAAACTACCGATCATAGTAACCGATCGTTGAAATTCTTTGGCGAATATAAATTCGACCGCAGTGACAATAATCCACCTCCGTCGAGAATACAACAGTAGAACCTCACGGTTAGTGTGCTTCATTAAAGATCACGACCATGCAATTAGCGGCCGTTGCAGCCATCTGTGCCACTAGGATAGAAACACCGCGAATATCAGGTGTATGCCCTCTAGATCCTGAGATCAATACTTAATAATACAAAGTTATAGATATGATCAATATATTTTGAACTTCCACTAAGTGTCATTTAACAACATCACACGAACATGAGCAGAAATCGTTCTTTAAACTCTTTACGAAAGCGACAATTTTACATATAAATACAAAAATAGAAATACTCAGGAGATTTGGCGGTTCGCGTGTAGTCTTCGTGTATCCGTGTAGTCACGGAACCTTCGAAATCGCTGCTTCCCCACACCACGAAGTACGCGATCGTTACTCGCCACATTGATATCCAAACGAATGTAACTCACGGTCAAGCATCAGGATTCTTTCGCTTGGTGAACTCAAAGCCACAAAAAGAACATCCCGAAATTATCTGTCAGGTTTTCATCATAAATGTACGATTTTCTTTCATTTTTTCATCTTATTATATTCCATGTTACGAAATATTCCTTGTTCTGTTGTAGCAAAAAATGTAATTGGTGAGTTGACAGTTAAAATCAAATATTGCAAAATTTCAGCTCCGACTTTTATTTATTTATAATAATGGAAAATAATCTTGAACATCATAAAACAATTTGGAAATAATGTAGGTAAAATATTCAATGAAACATGTTATCCTTGAAATGAATATATTGTTGTGTTTATTTGCACTAATAACAGAAGTCACGACACCACTGGATTCATGATGTGTAGAACAATAAGACGAATAATACACCTTCATTTGAAACAAATACACCATCTGGAAATTCTCTAGAACGTGAGGCACGCGCCTCGGGACTGTCGGTCAGTGAAGAAAGTCGTAGGTGCAGTTGCCACAAGGGGTCACGGCCAGCGGTGTAGGCTGAAGCGACGGGAGCTTCGTTGCACGTGGGCTGGGCGGCCGTGGCTCTTTTGTTTCCTGCGTAAGCAACGCCCGAATAAGCGGAACCTGTCGGGCGCAGCGCTATTTTTAGAGGGCTGCGGCGTGGGGTGGTCGCCGCAACGTCTTCTCCGCGGTGCACAATGCCTGCGCCGCCGAGGGTGCTCGTCGAGTGAGGGGTGGGAGGAGGGTCACCCTGCACGTGTGCGGGAAGAGGGGAGCAGCGGCGAAAATGGCGGAGAGTGAGGTGGCGAATTTCGCAGATCCGTGAAATTTGCATTGCAAAGTTAAAAAAAAAATATTGAAATTACACTCAAAATTTGTTACTTTTTTGTTGCCAATTTGTTACGCAAAACTAAAATTTATTTTTTGGGGAACTATTGAGGAACAAACAAAGCGACAAATTTCCATGTAATTTTGTTTTATTTATCTGTATTTTCTTGGTTTTCGTGTGATTGTGGTGCTAACTTGATGCCAAGTTAGCCGAATGTTTAATAACAGGGTCAAATGAAGAGCGACAAATGTTATTTTTGCGTAAAAAATTAGCAACAAAAAAGCGACAAATTTTGAGTTTAATTTAAATATTTTTTCAAAACATTGCTACGCCAGTTTTACGGAACTGAATTTCGCTAAGAAGAAACACGGAGTCGGGCGATCTGCACCGTTCACGAAATGCAGAGAGTTGTCGTTGTCTGTTACAGTTCCGTGACCAGCATTCATATGCTAGAATCGAGCTAGAGAAAAATGAGATTTCTTTTGCTGTCGAACTATGCATTTTATTCAGACAACTCAAACACAAACAAATAAGAGTACACTGCCCCTGCACATTATAGAGTCACGCCTAAAACCGGTGCTAGCTTTCTTGACTCTGAATCGATTCTTGAGGAATATGTTAAGTGTCGATTGTAAATAAAGAAAATACTTCTTTAACTCCAATGTTTAAGCCCTTATGATGCCTTCCTCAGAGCTATAACACCAATTTACAGTTGATGTGCCTCCAAATCTAATCACTGCTAATATAATATTATTACAATTTTGTAGTTTGTATTGATTGACTTGCCACTTTAATCGCAACGCATTCCTTGTCTGTGAATCACTATCAGGCTCACCCTCGTACGTATAATGTATAATATACCGGTACCACCAAATTTGCACATTCCTGAATCACGTTTACACTGGATTGTAATGTAATTCATATAGTGAATAAGGGAGGTATTAAAATTGAGAATCATACTTAGAAAAAAGTAATTGTTGTCTTGTAAATATGTGTATTAGGCCTTACTGTTGTGAATTCTATACGTAGTAACTGAATATGTGAACTAAGTAGAATTATTAAATATATATCTAGTACATGTGTTAATAATTTTGTGTTTTATTGTACGTATGTTCATAATTTATCAAGTAATTTACTTGGATATTAGGAAAAATTTATCATTAAGAAAGTGTTATATGGAAGAATTATATGTGGGGAGCATTCGCATAACAGGCGGGGAACATGGGGGAAACATGCGAAACATTTGGAAAACGTGTGAGGAAATAAGCCAAGAACTAGTGATGAGAAGCATGTGTGTATCAGATATCGTGCTCATTTATGGTAATTAAAGTTAATATATTCCTGATTGAATCATTTTTCGTCAGTCGTATTTTATTAATATTTTTTTTTATTTTCACGCATAATACGTATACCACGATTTTTCAAACTTTATCTCTCAAGGCCCGTCTTCACGATGGAATATGCCACGTGAAGCGTCTTTCGCGTCTTTCTCAGTCGTGCCGCTAGATATCGCATGATCGCGACCGTATCAAGCAGTGCTTGCGATCATGCGACTTCTTGCCGCAAGACCGAGAAAGACGCGAAATGCCATGTAATATTCCATCGTGGCCATAGGGGCTTGAGAGGCAGAGATTATAGGGAGTTATGTACTGTTGTAGCGAAAAATAGCGATTTTTCGGCAGAAAAAATCGTGTGGTAGATCCCTTTACCGGAAAAGTGGAAAATTCTTGTTCCTATATGTAGTGAATAACATACTTGATGCTAACACTTTACAAATGTGAATATATAAGTAAACGTTGTGTTTATCAGTTCTGAAAATGCAAGACTTATGACTCAGAAGGGACTCGCTTTTTCATTTTCCAAGTTTTATAAATATTATATTTACTCTCATATATATCTTGATGTTTGCTAGGAAATAATATTTGCATTGATTTCTCAGCTACTTCTAATATTTGGCCTGGAAACCGATCAATATCTTCCAATTTTAAGATTGTTCCTTTCTTATCCTCAAGGTCACTAGGAGTAATAGTACATACAGAGGATGTCATCGAACGTATTCATCGAACGGAAGAGTCAAAACTCTCAAAATTAAATTATTACAAAATATAAAGGAGAAATATTGAACGTAACACGTAGATTATAACACTCGTGGTGAATAAGAAAACTCGTTCCTATCGTTTCTCGTTTTCTCGAACATACCACAAGCGCAATTATACCCTTCTTTATCTACTAGTTTCCTAAATTATATTATACTTCTGCATTCCCGTCTCTCAAATACTATTTTCGGGAATTCTTTTATTCCCCAATCGGGATATAATTTAGAGTTTTAGGTCAAAGATAATTTCATTAATATGATTTATTACTACCACTCAATGTTGTTTTCCTGCGATGGTATTGTTCTCTGACATAGATGCTAATGAAGTGTTATGATACCTCAGTTAGTCTTCATTCTTACAAGGCAGCAGAGGTTAGATTCTGAGTGAAAGTAGGTGAAAGGAAATTCATTTTACTGTTAGAACGGGACTAGAACCGAAGAATGTTAAGCAACTCACTCTTGACGTCATTCATCCACAAAATGGAAAATAAAGTAATATTTGACTCGGAATATTCGTCTTTGCATCCGAAGTAATAAAATATATCTCTTCAAAGTTAAGAGGGAGATTGTTAAGTGGGGGATTGCAAAACATTATCTAAAATGTATGAAACGGAATTCACCGTTCTTTACACCGTTTCTCTCCACCCATTATACTTCATTTCAACATTTTAATATAGAGATGACCTCCGTTTTGAAGCAAATATTGGTGGGAGATATTGTAAATAGGTTAGACTGAACGCTGAAGACCAATTATTTTTACTTTCTCACCTTACTACTGTAACGTTTCTATATTTGTTCACGTATAATTAATTTAATAATCAAATATATTTCTTCTTCTTCTTCTTCTCCGCCGCACGTTGGAAACGGTTTTCATTTAGCTCTCACGTAATTAATTAATAATATTAATATTTCCTGCCAACTAATATTGTTTTGTCATCTGGACTATAAACAATAATATTATCCTCCCCTGAAAAGTTTCTTAATATCATTACCTAAAAAAATACCATATTTACTACCCCTTCGAACCAGTGGCGTAGCTTCAGTTGGTGTCACCTGGGGTGAAGCTAATAGTGCCCCCCCATAAATTAAGTATAAAAATTTCTAGTGCTGCATTGATTGTACATTATTTTATTAAAAATAAAATATATTTGCACATGATAGTTATTAATAATATTCTAAAAATTCTAAGGAATTAAGAAAAATTGCAAAATAATTGCAATTAAATCATAACTTATGCTTATGATTTAAATGTATACCTATTAAATTAATATAAATAATTTTTAACTAAACCATACAAATTATATAATTCCAACAATAAAATTTTCAAACTACTAAAACTAAGGAAACTATTAATATATTCAATTTTTAAGTAAATGATTTAAATTATATAATTCCAACTATAAAATAATTTAATTGGTGACACCCCTGAATTGTGTCACCCGGGGCGTGCCGCCCCCCCTGCCCCCAGC
This sequence comes from Acheta domesticus, assembly GCA_031308135.1. Lineage (NCBI taxonomy): Eukaryota > Metazoa > Arthropoda > Insecta > Orthoptera > Gryllidae > Acheta > Acheta domesticus. Next base: position 198,118,693 of record JAHLJT010000631.1, on the reverse strand, counting down.
CATAGCTACGCCACTGCTTCGAACTAACCCACTTTCAGTAAAATTTATTTTTGTGTGTAAGTTCGCGAGTACGGGAAATGGGATGCTTATCATCGGTTTGGGAACTAGATATGTAGTTATCTTCCTCCTTTACTCAGAAGTGAAATAAAACACCAAGATTTCCAAACTTAAATGTTGCCACCGCAATCACCGGTGCAATTCCGTTTTATTCCTGCACAAAATTATTACCTTGCAACCCAGCCGCCTCCAGTTGCTATCACATTACACATTAAATGAAAATAACAACGCTACAAAATATTTATAATCTTTCTTTTGAAAATACTATTATTCAACACATCCATACATAAAATGCAAAGAGAAAATCATTTATACGTGCGCGTATTCCTTTCTTTATGGCCATCTTACGTTTGAAATTCAATATTATATTTCCTGCTATTAAACATTCTTGGCTTTGTCATGTTGCTACGTCGAATTTAAATGTTCATGTCCCTTATGTCCGGCGTCGTCAGCTTCACTAGAAAAAGCCGCACGTGCTCCGCCCATCTCCAGAATTACCATCTTCTCATTAAAAATTTGTTTCTACGTTCATTTCCTTGTTTTCGCCCAAAACATACATTGTCCTTTTACGTCACGCAAAAAAATAATACACCACATTTAGAACTGCAAATCAAATATGGCTTCCATCAACGATGCGGCCTATCCCAAGTATAACGTCATTCTGTCGTCTTGTTGCTGTTCCTTCCTATAAGTTCAAAACAATAATTGCCGTCTCCATCGTTTGCCAATTACTTTAGAATGTAATTGCGTTTTGTCTTTAAATTTCGCTAATACTGGATCCCATTCCGTTCCGTAAGTAATTTAAATATTCTTTTAGTTATTTCTTCTTTTTATTATTTTCTAATCTAGTTTTAGTTATTTCTGCATTTTATTATTTTCTAGTCCCGTCCAGCCTATTTTAACACTATTACATCAGCACATTTAGCACTATACATCAGCACATTTACATAAGGATTTTCGACTCATTGCTTTCCGAAAAAGATTCCTTTTGATTTTCTTCTAAAAACTTAATGTTTCTATAAATGTTCTTAACATTAAAAACCCCTTCTTTGTTTATTTAGCCTGGTCTGTCTGTTCCACAGCTCCTCAGCTCCGGCTTAATAAGTGAATAAACATTACTCTTTTCGAATTCCGTCACTTTTTATTTCGAACATGTCGATTTCGAGTCTATTAAAATAAATTGAATAATTTTTTGACGAATCAGTATGAATTGCACACTACGTACTTACGCAGTAAAAACAAAATATTCTAATGCTGCTACAGAAATCAGTAATTTTTCAACAGAGAAAACGTTTTGTGGGTCCACTGGCGCTCTGAAACGGTGACAACACGCGGCAAATAGCCGGATGTTAAACAAAGGGCGCAGAAGATGACGCATTGGGAATTTCTGCCCAGTGCGAACACGGCGTGGTACGGCGGAGGTAATGGGGGAGGCGGGTAGCACCGAAGAGCCTATATAACGGCACGAGAACAATGCCTCCGTCTTCTTGTTTCTCAGCAGCGTCGGCGTGTGGTAGTGCGTAAGTTTGTGCGAGTGGCGCACGTGGGCAAGGAGCCGGCAATGTATTGTCGTGACGAGCGAGACATGCATTAGGTCTCAGATGTAGAGCGGTTTGGTAGCCGTTCGATTAAATCCCTCCTAGAAGTGGGATCTATTTAGTTAATCAATTGTAAGCAGTGAAATTTGTTATTTGTGACTAAGGTCTAGTTTATGAATAAACTCACTGTTCTTACAACCCACTCTCGTCTGTGTTTTGATTACACCCGTATGACGCCACAATATCTACCGAAAACTAACTGATGGCAAAACGTCTGTCTGTGGTTAAGGCTAGCGCCTAACTCGTTCAGACGATTGTTTCCAAAATTGATAATCCTCTATTGATCTGGCCGAACGAATACCAATTATGAAATTTGCTGGTACTTTATATAGCCTCAGCAACACAAGTTTTCTCAAAAAGAGTTCCAAAGTTTTTGATTAAATCTTTTCTTCGGACTGACCAAAAACAACGCGAAAAAAAGATCAGATTTTCATTGAGCTGTGAATTTTCAAGTGTTTTGCATAGAAGTGGGTCGAGGTCAGATATTTTCGTGTATTTCTCTTTCAAAAGAAAACTGAATTAAGCCATGCTAATGCTACAATATAAACATAATATTTGCGATAGACTTCTGATAAAATTGTTTTCGCTTGAAACGATTTACTTCTTGTAACTTTATTCGTGCGCATGAACTTAGTAAACTGGTCTGAATGTTACGGCATCTTGTAATAATGATATTGGTTCTCTTGCTTAACTGTTTTGGTAATTGTTATGTTTGAAAATATATTTTTACACGCGTTTTGTACTACAGCGTAAAGCGTAAATTATATAAATAAATGTTACCTGTTGCTCACTGTATGTTTGTTTAACCCATATTCTGAGTTTTAAACGCGTATATTGGCTTTTTAGTAGCATGTATTGCCAATTATAAGTGCAGGTTTGCATTATAGTTTTAACTTTATCAGTGCGTGAAGTTCCGGGGTCTGACATTTCGAAGCACATAGGACGTGAGGAGATTAACAAAAACTTTCCTGTGTATCGGAGACTCATAGGAATAGTTTTAGTTTTGAGGAAAGGGAGGAAAATGCGCTCTCATAAAATTGAAGAGGTTCGAGACAAATTTCTTGAATGCTAAACTAGCGCTCCGCCCATTTGCGGGATTCATCGTCAACATAGAGCGCGTAACTTTCGATTCATACATTTCAACAGAAAAGCGTTACGTTTGGCATCACTGTCATCATAAGAGGCCATACATCATTCTTCGGACGCGCCATAGCTCTCAGGGAATATAAACAATGCAGGGAATGCAACAATGGAATTCCGTTTCGTGCTCGCGAATTTCTGTGAATTACGTGTCATTGTTGTGACTTGATATAGCTGTATAAGGAGGAGTTATAATCGTCAAATTATGTAGATATTTGCATGAAAATATTTAGTTTTTGCACCAAATGCTGTACCATTTGTAATGAGTGGAACATTTTTTGCATGGTTTTAGAATACTCTTACCTAATCATGGCTCTATGGAATGCATTTCTATGTTGTCCGGGGTATGAGGCTTCTTTTTCCAATACAAGTTTATAAAACTTTTGTATTATATTTTTATGCAGTTATAGAATTCACATAGTTTAGACAACATTGCGATGGAAACAGGCGATGACAACACGAAACACATTACTCCGTATATACGTAGGTATATGAGAAAGTAAAAACGCCAATTCGTACCCAGATTGCAGTGTACAACACTTGAAGGAACCGGTAATGTTGTAAAACAGGAAGGAGCATCTTGGAGTGCACTCTATGGTCTCTGGAACCTGATTCTGTGGCCATATTGCAATTTTTCAACTTTCAAAAATGAACTCTCTGGGTACCATCATGTGAAGTAAACACTTCAAAGTTGTTTTGCACCCACTTATTGATTGTTGGCCCCACTGTTGCGAGGCACGATTGTAAAGTTGGTACTTCCCCGTTCGGTCTCCGCGCCGAAGTGCGAGCCATCATGCCAAGGTGAAGTTTTAAAGTGTGCTGACTTTGCATGTTTATTCTGTTCTCTTTGAAAATAGTATTTATCTCTGTATCGCATGGTATTCTTTGAAAATGGTATTTGTTATCCTCCGTGAATGTATTTTCATAGCAATTAGGCACAATTCAATTCAAAGTTCCTAAGAATTACCACTTTATCCATTGTTGTTAATTTTAGTTCTACTGACAATAACTTCAAAATCTGAATTGACTTGCTAGGGTTTGACGGGCTTGGGGCTCGGCTTATTCTGTTAGTATGTTATTAATCATGTTCCAAAACGTTCCTGCTGTAACAAAGTGCAGCTCTTGTCAAATTATTGTTTTTTCTGTAGACATGCATCGATTCTGAAATGAAGACATTCAATTTTTGGCGTACAGTTCTTGATAGAGATGCACAAATTACGCTAATTACCGACTATATAATTGAAAATATTAAAAATAAAGCAACTTCACTGAATTAATAGAAAATTTGGTACAAAATTTGCCATTTAAACGAAAATTTTGCAAAAATGGTAGTAAAAGATAAATGTCGAGAATATTTTTTCAGAAAAATTTGTTTTGGCTCAAGGCTAAGTTCATCACCAAGATAAAACCAATGCCACCATTTTCATCATCTGATCAGTGATCAACATCGCCTTTGGTTTGCGAAAAAATCAATTAGGACAAAAAGGTAGCAATCTTTCCTGTGTTTAATTGTGCAAGCGGCAGGTGCTGCTGCACTTCATGAAAGAAAGTGAAAAAACAGTTGTTTTAAAAGAATATTGGCTATAAAGAGATAAAAAAGTGAGGAGATTGTGTGTTTCAAGAGAAAAAAGGTTTTTGTACACACTTGAATAATCACTGGAGCTTATTTTAGATGATTTAAGTAAGGTCTAATCATCAATATTTGAGTATAAGTAGTAATTTACTTTAGACAATAATTTAAGATACCAACAATATTTGAAACACAAACGTAGTATAGTCTCTATCCCGACTACAAGAAGATTTGGGATTCAAAAATATACATTGTAACGAATCTCTTACTTTCTCATTAATTATTATTTATATTACATATCTTTAAGACGAGCGATTATTTATGGCTTACGATTTTCTACTGAAATTAGAAATACTATTATTTCTATCATTGATTTTCTCTATGTTCTCGTATTATTACATCGGTAATTCTACTTTCAAACTCAATCATGGGTAACATTATTCATCTTACCTGCTGCTTGTGTGCGTTTAATTCTATACAGAATCACGTTTATTGGAAGTTCTGTGGCAGAAAAGCTTACTATTGAACTGATGGCAACAACAAAGAGTTATCAGCCTTTTCTCTTAAAAAAAAAATCAAATTTAACATTTATTTCTATACTTTTACACCATTTTAGAGATATCATGAATTAAGCAATTGATCTTTCGTGTAAAGAACATGAATGTACCGTACGGATTTTTGACATAATGTTCATAAGCTTACTATTAACTTCTCAGACGGTTTCTCAAATGGTTTCTAAGTCCGGCGCTGTCCATGTGATGTCGTCTGTAACCCTATCATTATATTTTTTCTTATCGTCCAAATAAATTCCAAATAATCCCGGAATGTCTCTGATTATCTAATACTTTTAAGTAATTTAATAGATTTTTTCAATTATATCGCAACGCGACTGACCCTCGCGAGGTTTCGGTTGAAACCTCTACACGCGACTATTTCAATTAACTTATGGGTCATTCCATATTAAATCAACACAGTTTTAATTAAAATTTTACCTCACCATTTTAGATTCAGATGAAATTTTACACATAGGTAGTATGAATAAAGAATAAGAAAACTACAAATTTTGAGTAAAACATTTCCATCCGTTTCTGAAATACAGCCATGTAAAATTTTGCAAAGTTGAGTTCCCGAAAATTTTTAAATTGATCTAGAACCTCACCAAGTTAAGATAGAGTGCTGGCACAGGCTTTGCAGCTTTCTTTATGGCCTTTTATATGATATACAACTCAATAGGGGTTGGGTTAAAAAAAAGGTTTTCAAATTTGAATTTAAAATTTTGATTTTGAGTTTTCTCAAAATGCTCATCTTCAGAAAAATTGAAAAAATTCTAAGATAATCCTTACATGTTTCCAAACAGATGGTGCAAGTTTGAAAATGGGACTGCAATGGGTTCGTATGGTAATCTTTACTTAAAATGCACAATATTTACTTTAGATTTTACTGATTTAAAATGCATTTTATTTCAAATTATAAGCCTTAATGTATACAAATTATTAATGTGTTGTGTTTTACTGTAATGATTATTATCATTATTATTATTATTATTATTATTATTATTATTATTATTATTATTCCACCACATCATGACTAAAGATGTTACGAGTCGGCTGAATATAAAATCTACTCCAGGTTGCAACCAGCTACCTAAGGTTCTGTTCCAAATAACGCGATTTCTTGCACCTCCCAGTCTTTTGAATGAACTGGGAGTTAAGATAAGTTCTTACTCAAATTTTGCGGAACAAATCCCAGAGCTCCGATAACTATCGGGACGACCTGTGCTTTTACGCACCACATTCGGCAGATCTCGATTTCTGATCGAGAAGCGAATCTTGTTGTGAAAATAATAAACAAGGATCCTCGTATTAATACAACAAAAGTTACTCCACAGTTATAAATTGGCATTGGCAAGAAAGTAAATCCCGAAACCGTGCGAAGGGTACTAAGAAGGTTCAATTTCCATACCCGCGTTGTCAGAAGAAAGCCACTTCTAAGTTGAAAGAGAAATACCCGAAAAGATCTGACTTCGATCCACTTCTCCACAAAAACCTGGAATATATGCACTAATATATACCGCATACATTAAAATACGCAGTTAAACTAAAAACTTGCACACGTGCAAAATAAAAATAGGGTAGATTTGTTTTATTTTTGGTGATAGGTAAAGTTTTACAAATTTCCTTTCGATATGCACAGTAAGTAAAATATGCAATTGCATGAAGTTCCGCGTTCTAATAATAATAATAATAATAATAATAATAATAATAATAATAATAATAATAAATATTATAAAAATAATAATAATTATTATTATTATCATTATAATGACCGAAGAATGGCAAACAGGCATTGTTAGTGTAGCAAAATGCATTGCGAAGAAAACTAGGCAAGACACGTCGAATAACACAGACACTGAACTTCTGAAAATGACACCTGTGCCAGCTCTCTATCTTAACTTGGTGAGGTTCTACATCAATTTAAGAATTTTCGGGAACCCAATTTTGCAAAATTTTACATGGCTGTATTTCAGAAACGGATGGAAATATTTTACTCAAAATTTGTAGTTTTCTTATTCTTTATTCATACTACCTATGTGTAAAATTTCATCTGAATCTAAGATGGTGATGTAAAATGACTGTGTTGATTTAATATGGAATGCCCCTTATTAATATTTTTCTTCCTAGCTACGAAGCTATCCTAACATAAACTCTTTGGAAAATACGAAGTTTTTAATAATAAATAATAATAGAACCGAAATATTGTTTTAAATGTATTAAAGAACAGTAAAACCTCGTTGTAAATGGCAATTTTATTTGAAAAATTTGGAGCAGTTTTTAAGAAAATGGCGTTTCATCGCTACTGTAAATTCGAAATTTGAAGATCTTTTTCACAGAAAACTATTTACTTTTCGAGAAACTTTATATGACATTATTTAAAGCACATGTACTCATAACTATAATAATGTGAACAAATCGCCGTTAATATAAATACTAACAACGCGAGAGACAAGTCAAAAAAATATATTTTTGTAATTTTTGAAAGAACAAAAGAATTGAGCGACTGGTTGTTTATGTGATCTTGGAGTACATTTAGCAATATCCCTACCAAAAATTTAAAGAAAAAATTTGGAGCCGTTTTTGAAAAAAAATTGTTTTTCTAATTTTGCATAACACCATGTTTCACTTCCATCTTTAAAAAAACGTAAACTGTGTTGATGCTTCAAAGCTCGAAAAGCATATGAGACTATTGTCACCACCGGACCTCTGGAAGAATCTCCACCAGGGAATTATTGAAGGGAGAGGAACAAGAAATGCTGGACAGCAACGCGGCGGCGGAGGCGGCGGCGGCCCTCTTAACGCGCCTACCTGCACTTCCTTGTCCTTACCTTAGTTGGTTTGGTCCGCATTTTATGTATAGAATTAGAAAGTAAGTTTCACGAGATAAGATGAAGGGATTATTTGGTCCGCATTTTACATACGCCTGTTTGGCGCTGCTGTGCACTGCGCTGGCTCAGGGGGCCTTGGCGATCACGCCCCCCTCCACCCCTTCGGTTGCTCCCCGCTCGCCCGCCAGGCCCGCAGTGCTCCGTAAGTGATGCCAGTGCCATTTTATATCTAAAATGCTTGTTTTTCTTTGCTTTCTGCACTAACCAATATCTTGTTAGTTATTTGCATCTTGTTATTCACCGATTCTTCGATGTATGACTCGGCTACACTTGGAGACCGCCATCCTCCATGACGTTCAAGTGTAGTGATATCACCACCATTTTCTGCGAGAAACGTCGCGGATGTTCTCCTAAACGAATGACCCGAGTACTTTTCTGCATTTGGTAATTTTAAAAAAATTGCAATATTTTTTTGTATTTTCGCAAATGTATTGATACCAATTGGATTGCACCAATTGGATTGAATGATTGTAAAACAAAAAAGTTTTTTGTGTTTAACATGTGAGGGTCTTAAGGAAATGTATCTTTTACAGACTTCAACATAATTAAATTCTTCACTGGATACGATAGTAAATATTCTGGGCTTGTCATTTTTTGTCGCTTTAATGTTCACTATCAAAACAGAACCTTCCTCTTTCACATGATGCACAAATTGTACAATTCGACACGTCTACAAGCACCAAATATGCCAAAAATAGCAACAACCTGAAAATCATACCAGTTTTTAATACAATACACCAGTTAATAAATAAAACTTAACTATTATTGCCATTGTCATTATTATACCTTCATTAAAAGAAACGTTTCATCAGCTTTTGTAAGAAATGTGTTTACATCTCCTTGGGAAAATACCATTGCCTTTATAGGTTGATATCCCACATTTGCTTGTTTCATAAGTAAACTTACTTTACGAAAGTTCCAATATCAATATTGTCTTTGATCTTTGCCTTTAATTTGAAATAAGTGCACCATAGTGTTGACGCTTTACATGCTGTGGACGTAATGTTTAAAGAATCATGCATTAAATTAACAAACGTCTTTATTCTAGCATGAGCATTATACTAACAACCAAATTGTTCCGAAAGATACGAAAGAACAACAGCGTCGCGTAATAAATTTGCATATTTTTCATCCATCCATTTCCTAAACTTTAAGTACTCTTTCTCATAAAGTTTGCAAGACTTTTTCGGTATCATAGCATTTTCTGCTCTTGCAGCTTCTTCCACAATTTCTCTGGGTAAATCGCGACTTTCAAACTAATTGCCATTTGTAAAAAAATTAGTTGCTTAGGTAGCATTCATGACGTCAAAACATGAATTTGAGAACTGCTAAAACTACAAATTACAACTTAACATCCAAAATAATTTCGCTTCATTAAATTCTTATAATACATTTCTACAAAAAATAGTGTATGCAACTCGTTTACAATGTTACTTTTTTGCACTTACAAGAAGATATTACCGAACGAACGACGTTAGGAGAGAGTAATATCTTCTTATTTGTGCAAAAATGAACAACTTTATAAACTAATTGCGTAATATACTATTGTCATTTTCTTAATTTTTCGATTTCCTATTGGTAGAACGGAAATATTAATTTTAGAATATTAAAGAACACAAAAAACTAGTCCTAAATAGCATTTTTCTTTTAAAAATTATATTCCGTTTTAAAGAAAATTGCGTTTTAGCACTGCTAAAAATGCGAAATTTGAAGCTCATTTTTACAGAAAATTTTTGAATTTTCAAAATAATTTATTTGAAGTTATTTCAAGCAAGTACACTCACAAATATAATAATCTTCACAAATTGCTGGTAATGTAAATATTAAAGATGTGAGAGATCTTTCAAAAAATTACATTTATGTAACTTTTGAAAAAACAAAAAAAAAACTCAAAATAAACTTTATTTCATACAAAGGGTGTAATTAGTACTATCCGTTACAAAAGTTTGAAGAAAGTTTTCGCGCAGCATTACATAACTTTCCCTATACTACGTATGTCACTCCGTGTATACGTATAAGGGAAAGTAAAAATATTACAACTGTTCGAAAGATAGTTGCGATTGCTGAGGTGAGGAAATTCACGCAGATTTTAAGCCGGTAATCTGGATACATGTATTTATGAATGGACGAGTCATTCATAACTCTGTCACATGGAAACTTTTATGCTCAAATTTGGTAAACGCTTAAGAGAATAGCTTAGTTTGTGCATTCCTGGTATTATGAAAACATTTTAATTTTGGGGTGTACTTTTCTGGAACCTTCTGCATTATTTTCATTTTATAAGTGGCATCAATTATTTTCTTTTCCATATTCTCCTCGAAAATACAAAACGCGTTCATTTCGTACGCTCCGCGAATTCACTCCGTTTACGTTTGAGCAAATCTTTCAGCTGCACTTATCCATTTCAAGTCGTGCTTTACGTCGCAAACCAATCGAAATAATGAGCGTATTGTCATGTGCTGCTTCTGACAGTGATTGCTGCGACAATTATGAAGAGGAGAGCTTTGAGAAGCTTCTTTTCTTAGGCCGAGGTGGATCCGAGAACGGTTCAGTATTTCGAAGAGCTCGAGGAAAAGTATTTTGGTCTCCGATTTCGCTTACATCAGATATGCCAACACTACAAGTTTTGGAGGTAATTGAGGATCGACAGAAGTTTCCAAGTAGTTAATTATTAACAAAATTAGCATTTCAATATTTTTGTACATACTTGCATTGGAAGTAAAAATGTTGCCTAACAACTAGTGTTAAGTAGGTGATGTTTACTAGGTCCCGTAGCTACTCTCAACTGCAAAGTTTTACTGTAGTGATCAAGGATGAGAAGGGAAAAATGTAGAATCAAAATAAACCCTTTTTATTTCAACTGCGTCTCGCAGTTCCAAAATCGTAATCCAAAGGTACAAAGCCAAAATACTAGTATACCCATGGTGCTAGTTCCACCGTGAGTACACCGGGAGATGTGCCGAAACGAAGCCGCGTCACAGTAATTCCAGAAAGAGACCAAGAAAAAGAGCAGGATCGTTTTATACAGTTACTAAGACAGTTCAAATACACTCAGCAATCGCTAGGGAAATAAGACCCTACCACCGTCGTGCGCGTGGCCTATCATGGGCGCCTCATTCGCCCTTCTCCCCGCCACCGGGTTGAGGGGAGGGAGAGGCGACCACCCCTGAACCCACACCACCTTTTATCTAGGTGGTGTTGCCTGAACCCCGTCGGCTGTTCGCCTCAGAGTTTCCTCGGACGCCCTCTCGCTGCGGGTCGTCGACTCTTGCCTCTGGTCACTGGCGAGGCTCCTTGATAGTGGCGGTCGGTTCAATAGTTTCGACCGCCACTACATTTCCATTCAGTAATTTTTATTGCATTTTTTTTAGCTAAACCTAATCTCTTTTCTTAGTGTTTGTAATATTTCGTATTGTAGCTCATTGCTTTGAAATCGCATTTAGTGTCCCCCACCCTTAATTTTTTGTCGGTTTGTTGCTCTATTTGTAGCTTTATTTTCTATGATAGAAATATTCATTCTCATACATTTGATCATACTTCTTTTTCCAACGATGAAAATTTCGCACTCCTCATTAGTCTTTTCCCCATTACGAAACTTAAAGATGACTTTACTGTGTGAGTCCCTATGTAATACCCCACTGTGTAGGTCCCTAATTCCCTAACACGTGGTGTAGCCAGAAACCCTCTTTTGTAGGTCCTTGATATCGAAAAACCAATTGAAAGGAAAACGTCCGTCTGTCTGTCCGTCTGTCCGTCCGTCCGTCTGTGAACACTGCTAGCGCATAAACCATACGTACGATTTCTTCCAAAATGGATATTCCCCGGTCGACCTGGTTCTAGTCAAAGCTTTGAGATTTTGAAAAAGATTCTTCAAAATTTGGGGGTACTTTACATCAAGCTCCCCCGACATTTTCAAAATTTTCTCAAAAACGACTCAAAATTTTTTCTTTAAATTTCTTGTAAGAATAGGGAAAAATACACTTATTAAGGTGGCATAGGTCCAATTTTCGCGGATAACTCTGAATTTTCGAAAATTGTGAAAGTTTGAATTTTTTTCGGCATCTTTCTCCAACTACAAACTTGAAGATAGAGATTTTTCCTTCAAATAAAATGTGTTCTCCAAAGATCTTTGTTTAAGATCATGTACATTGTTTTGAAAATTTTAGTAATTTTCGCGCAATTTTGCGTGCAATATCTGCAATTTAAAAAAATACAAAAACTAGATTTTCTCAAAAACGGCTCCAAATTTTTTCTTTAAACTTTCGGTAGAGATAGTGATAAATGTAACCTATGAGATGACATAAACGCTATACTGCTGTATTCTTTTGTTTTTTCAAAAATTGCAAAAATGTAATTTTTTTGACTTGTCTCTCACGTCGTTAATATTTACACTAGCGGCGAATTGTTCACAATATTATATTTATGATTACATGTGCTTTAAATAATGTCAAGTAAAGTTTACCGAAAACACAACTGTTTTCTGTGAAAACTAGTTCGAATTTCCGCATTTTCAGAAACGCTCAAACGCCATTTTCTCTTAAATGGCTTAAAAAATTCTTCAAACTTTTCGATTGGATAGTGCAAATGCCACTCTTTAATATGACGTAAAGTTTATTTTAAATTTTTTTTTGTTTTTTCAAACATTACGCATATGTATTTTTTTAAAGAATCTCTCACATCTTTAATATTTACATTACCAGCAATTTGTAAACATTATTATATTTGTGAGTGTAAGTGCTTTAAATAACTTCAAATAAAGTATTTTGAAAACTCAAAAATTGTCTGACAAAATGAGCTTGGAATTTCGCATTTTTAGTAGCACTAAAACGCAATTTTCTTTAAAACGGCACATAATTTTTAAAAGAAATTTGCCATTTAGGGCTAAGTTTTTGTGTTCTTTAGTATTCTAAAAATAATATTTTCGTTCTACCAATAGGAAACCGAAAAATTAAGAAAATGACAAAAAATGTACTTTTGGCGGTGATAGATGGTAGCTGGCAAGAAAGAGTATGTGGCAATTCCGAATAGCTAGCGAAGACCCAAGGAAATAGAAAACTAATACTGGAAAGTCTGTGCCATTGTGTAGCACCACTAGTTACAATTGCAGTTACTCAAACATGTTGTTTCCTGAAAGTACGAGTCAAATTGAATAGTGTTTCATTCTGATTTACACTTTACAAGAGAGACAACATTTAAAAAACCTGAGTTGGAAATAGTGGTATCTGGAGAAATCGCCGCATATTTCCTTCATCAGGATTTTTAACATATTAATGAAGAAATTTGATGAGTTGATTAAGAAAGCCAAGAATAAATTTACTATCCTCGAGAAATATTTGTGAGACAAATATAACAACATATCTCAGTGAGAATATAACAAATATTTATATTCTCTGAAAAATGTCGGCATTATTGAGCCATTTTAGCCTAGTGTTTGTATCACAGAAATAATAAATTCCATACGGGTCGCGCATTTGCCGGTGAAGTGCTGCATGACCTTGCGTGGCGGACTGTTACGAGTACATTCAAAATATCCGTTAAACCCTAGTCGCAAAAATCAAAATTACTCAAAAAAATGTTTATCTAACATATAACAATATGTATATCATTGGATTCGGCTTTTTACGTTCGTCATGGTAGACTGAAAAAATATGTATAGTTCCATTTGAGAAAACAAAGTTACCTCAAATATCTCGAAAAATACAAACGATAAAACAGAAATGAATTCACGTATCAATTAGCCTCACGCCCTCATTCACTTCTGTGAAAATTGCATTGCAATAACTTCAAACGTTCAAAAGGTACAGGAGGTGCTAAAGTTACGTGACTCACCCTGGATGTAAAGGTAACATAGTGAAGACTCGACTAATCAATGTAATTATTCATTCCTTTTCACACCATTGTTCTCTCTGTTACTTTCAATTACATAGGTTCCATTACACTGCTTTGTAAGTTTACTTTTTTGCATTCTCGATATCCCATATCACATTTAATTTTTGCAATAAAGCAACTACATACACCTTACCTTTTCTTTGGGAGGGGAGCATGGCCCCCTTTCCCCCCAAATGTCTAGAGGTTTTCGTTTGTTACTTTCCTGTTGTTGCCCCTATGCCCCCTGGATCCGTCACTATGATATGCATAATGCTCTCCGAACAGGAATTTATTGAAATCTAAGAACAGATAGAAATCCCTGGGGACGAGATCCGGTCTAGACGGTGAACGGCCAAACACGTCTCAGCATAACTGCTGCAGAAGATCTGTTGTGAGCCAAGTCGTGTGCGACTGACTATGACCATTCTCCTTACGGAATCCGGAGTTATTCCATGAAAGTGAGTTTTCTTTTTGCTGGCGACCTATGGAAACTTACTTTCTGGATGCGGATAGTAATTCGACAACGGGACTTTCCGGTCGGCTCTCGTATTTTTACTTTCCCGTATATTATACGTACCTATAGTAAAGGAAGAGTTATGTAATGCGCGAAAAAACGGCTCATTTTCGGCTGAAAAAAAAATTGCCGGGTCATGGTAACGAAAAAGTGGATAAATCCAGTTGCTAAATTAAGAAAAAAATCCCCTAGCACATAGTGCAGCCAGAATCTCTGTTTAGTGGGTCCTTGATACCGAAAAACCAGTTGAAAGCAAAACGTCTGTCCGACTGGCAGTCCATCTGTCTGTGAACAACTCAACTGTTCAGCCAATTTTCTCCAAAAGTGATATTCCTCAATCGATCTGATTGATAACGTGGCCCCTTGAATTTAAAACCAATATTTTAATTTTGGGAGGTACTTTACATGAAGCCTTTGGGACATTAAAAAATGGCGCCAACAATTTTGACTAAATTTTATTGTTGGATAGTACGAAGGTCATTTAAGAGAATGACGCAGGTTTCATGTCGGTTGATAACTCTGAATTTTCGAAAATTGCAAAAGTTAAAATTTTGTCGGCGTCTTCATACAACTACAAAATTGCGGACGTATTTTTCCTTCAAATAAAATTTGTTCTCCAAGGTGACTTCTTTCATTACGTTCATGTTCATTTTTTTGAAAATTTAAGTAGTTTTCGCGCAACATTGCGTGCAATATGTGCATGTTTAAAAAATTATGTTTTCTCAAAAACGGATCAATCTTTTTTCTTAAACTTTTGATAGGGATAGCACTAAATATACTCTACGAGATGACATGAACGCCATGTTGCTTTATTCTTCTGTTTTTTTCAAAAATTACACAAATTAATTTAAATTTTTTTGACTTGTATCTCAGCCGTTAATATTTACATTATCGGCTATTTGTTGACATTATTTTATTAATGAGTACGTGTGCTTTAAATAATGCCTACAAAGTTTCTCGAAAACTCAACCGTTTTCTGTGAAAACTAGCTCAAAATTTCGCATTTTCAGAAAAGCTCAAACTCCATTTTCTCAACAATGGCTCAAAATGTTTTCTTCAAACTTTTGGAACAGATAGTGCTAATTGCACTCTTTAATATGACTAGAGTTCAGTTTGGGGTATTTTTTGTTTTTTCAAAAATTACACAAATGTAATTTTTGTAAAGATCTCTCACATAGTTAATATGCACAATTCCAGCAATTTGTAAACATTATTGTTTTTGTGAGTGTATGTGCTTCAAATTACTTCAAATGAAGTTTTTTGAAAACTCAAAAATGTTCTGTGAAAAAGAGCTTCAAATTTCGAATTTTCAGTAGCGCGCTTAATCGCCATTTTCTTAAAAATGGCTCCAAATTTTCAAAAGAAAATTGTCATTTAGAACGTGATTTCAGTGTTCTTTAATAGTCTTAAAATAATATTTTAGTACTACTATTAGGAAACCTTAAAATTAAGAAAATGTCAAAAAATACTTTGGGCGGCGATAGATGGCTGCTGGCAAAATTATGTAGCAATTCCAAATAGCTAGCCCAAACCCAAGGAAATAGAAAACAAATACGGGAAAATCCGTGCCATCCTGTAGCATCACTAGTTTTCCACTGCTCATGCTCGAGCCAGGTACCTTAATTTGAAAGCTCGATTCCCAATGTTGACAGTTGTTACTGACAATGCTTACCTGTTGTTTTCCCCTTATTGTTTTACCCGTTTGGGTGAATGCGATCGTGACCATAACCCAGAAGGTGAATGTGGCATGAATAAAACACTTCGGAAGTTTCTTGGGTATGCGGACTTGTGGTTGACCATATCTTGAAAGTCTGAACCGGCTGACAGGGCTCAGGATATCAACTGAGATTACTACTGTGTCTCTAACCTAAGTTTAAAAAAAAAGTTCCACCGTTGAGATGCCGTAAACCGGGAGGGATAAACCTGAGTGTCTGGAGCCGCCTTCACGAAACATATGAACACGAGTCGCACAACACTTATTGAGTAAAACTGCCACGTATCCCGAATGTCTATGGATCCTTTTAAGCATGGATATTCTCATTTAATACGGGTGCGTGGTGCAAGTGTGTCAGTGAACAAAAGAAAGAAATATGTCCACCTTCCGAACATGAATGTTATCCAACTTTATGCTAGGGAATGGAGCTTCGCCGGCGCGTTAACGATTGAGAAAATTGCGAGGTGGCTCCCAGGCTTTGATGCGGCTCCTTCCGGCCGGAAGCGTTCTCGCCTTGAAGGTCATTTAGCTGACAGCGACTGACGGTGAGCTTCGAACCTGGGAAAGCATAATGCAACTGTTCTGTGTTTGCATTGGCAGAACCGCCACATTTTTTTCTAATCCGTTTCTATGATAATCAGAGAAAAATTGAAATATGTCATAAAGATTCAATTGCAAGCTAGGAGCATACGTTGTTCAAATCCAGTTTTATTTTCTAATTGAGAAAGTTAGTCATAACACTATCTATTCTGGTAGAACAGAAGTCATTTGCTCTGTATCACAAAAGAAACAATTCAATAAAATTCGAAATGATGGATCGCATACGTTGTATAATTTGCAGGTTATTTTTGTGGAAGTTTCTATTGGGTCGAAATGTCCAATTTTGTATCATGGCGTAATGTAATATCCCTTGTTTTTAGAGTACTATTTAAATACATACATGAAATTATTAAACATTAATCATGATTAATTTCTTTTTTCATTTGACGACAAGTCGAGAGACTGGGTTTACTTCAAACATTGAGTCTGTTATTATTGACAAATTGTAATGTAATATTATTGTAATGTAAATTATTTATAATCTGTATTTTTAATTTCGGATGCGTCCAGAAATTGAAAGACTATTCACCTTTCAGCCATTTGAGAGGTGTCTAAGGCAGTGGCGTAGCGTAGTGAGGGCGGCAGGGTGGGCCTCGGCCCTCCCCGGGAGACACGTTTAGGGAGCGGCAAAATTTCACAATAAATAATAATAATAATAATAATAATAATAATAATAATAATAATGTCTTGTAAAAATTAATTGTAAACATCTGTGGCTGCTACAGAATTTGGCGGATATGTTTACTTATCTACCGTTGGCTATATTACTAGATTCGGACGATACTAAATGTAATCGAAATTGACGAGCTGGACTTCAAGCTGAAACGACTTCCTATGCTGACTTTTATTGCTACCACAGGCAACGAAAATAAATTGTTTAATGTGGGCCCTCTTTAATTATTAAAATGTATTGCGATATCCCAGCTGGAAGACAGGGAGAGGTGGCTCAGTGCATCAATTGATATCACTGCACTGCCTCTGACCGGGAGGTCCTAGGTTCGAGTTCCGACAGTGGCAGGATTTTCGACACTAGCTTGTCAGCTAGGTCGAATTCTAGCTTGTCAGCTAGGTCGCTGTCTGGAGGCGAATTCTAACGACTGGCTGCTCTGATCGGTAATTTTCCGATCAACTGCAGGCGAATGCAGAGCAGTATCCTAGCAAACGGGCCACGGACAGCATGTGATCGTTCCTTCCTCTTCCTTGTCCTATCCTCGTCCCTTACACACAACTTACAATAACATGCACTACTCTACCGCACATGCCGGGAGACCAGTCGGGGGCTTAGAGCTTGTTCCGGCTGAGGCGGTGCCCCGCCTGGTGGCAGATATCTGGTTGTGGAAACCCCGCCAGTCTATGGTAGGATCTCGCCATCCAGCGGGGGAACATCACCGCCACTTCCCGATGAAAAAAAAGCGCTACACTTACGGAACTAATGATCTCAGAAGTTGACGCGACCGGAATCAGTAACAATCAATCAATCAATCAAGCTGGAAGAACGTCCAATTACCTCACAATTGCCATAACCAATGGCAGATGTTAGAAGAGTTTTTCAAAATTTAAAGTGATAAAAAATATTTAACATCAACAATGAGAACTTAAAGGCTAACCAATCTGGCTATCTTGTCTATTGAGGAAGAGGTGTGTGATGCTATAGACATTGATAGTGCGATAAAAAAAAGACTTTGCTCTTATAAAATGACAAAGCTTTAGTTAAAGACAGAAGTTTTGTTTTTAATTCTAACAGTGATATTTTTCATTAAAAATATAAATAGTAACAGTATGGTTCTGGTTATATTTGAAGTCGATTTGTATTTTGTATTCAATTCACTAATAACTTAATCTTGTCGATCGTCAAGGTATAATCATGAGTGTGACAACACATTTTTTATTTGTATCACGTTCAATACACAATAGTGTTGATTGTTGTGGCCGAAAATTTCTTTAGAATTTCTGTATATTTCAGTCTTTTAAATTGAAATACCTAAATAAGGGCGGCGAAATTTTTATCGCCCTGGGCGGCTGACATCTACCCTACGTCACCTGTTTATATTTTCTCTAGATGCCACCGGGAAAAAAATACTCAAACAATGAAATGGTTTCAATTTTGGTTGAAAAGGCAAGTATTTTATGATGTTATTCCGCCTATTTTCGTATCGTGTGTACCGACTGAATGCTCATACTCAATGCTTCATTGTTTACATTTGGACAGGGAGGGTCTAAAGAATACGCCTTCTGCCATTCAATATTTGTCATTGATGTCTTTCGTTTTGAAACAGTAACCTTTTGGATTTTCGTGGTATGTAAAGATTTATTATATTGTGTATCCGTATACACTGTATTACGATATTGCAGTATTCGTGATGACTGATTAGCTAAAATATTAATTGTAGTGAGAGGGTTTTATTTGTTGTTCTTGTGCACTGTGTGTGTGCTACTTATTGGAAAACCATTTTGTGTGGTTTTATTCGGCAGCTTTCTTGCTTCAAGTCACTAATTATTAACTTATTATTGATCAATAAAAACACATGATTAATACAAAATATTTTTAACTAATCATTTGATTAGTTGCGATTGAAACTATTAAATTTTGAATATTATTATTTTCTCTATTTTGTTAAATGCCATTTATTTTTTATTCATGTCGGTTTCTATAAGGTATGAGTCATAAGTAATCATGCTCATCTTTATAACGTACAATAACAAATGGGTGAATATTAGATATGCTCTGCAATGTATGCGTTTGTTATTTATTGTTCACATTCAAGAACAACAAATTCCTAGTGGAATTCCTACAGGGGTAGGAGCTTCCAAAACACTGTTCATGCTAATGCGGATGTTTGGTGGATTGATCTTATTGAAAGTTTGAACTTAAGTGTAATCTTTTGGTAAATTGTTGGTGACTTGGATATCTTAAAAGTAAAAATTTCTGTTTTAACGCGTTTGTCAAAGTAATTTCACTGTACCAATTTCAATCTACATAATTTCCGCATCGGGTTGTGAATTCTTTTATGCTACATCTAAAAAAGAGTTGTTTCTTCCACAGGAAGCGGAAGAAGGCGTGGTGGATTTTTTACGACAGACCAGAATTCAAAACGCAACCTCGCGCTTCAGTTTGTTGTACTATTCGCATCAAATGTGTAGTGTCGATTGTTCAAGTTTTCAAGAGGACGAATAAATGTTTTTTCTACTCTCATTGTATAATTTTCGTATTATTAGGTGGTTAGGAATTGACGTACAATGAAGTAGTAACTACGATACAGCTTCATTTTTTTACAGGTGTTTAGCCAATTACAGAGAAGTATACAGTTGAGAAGTAGTCAATCATTGATCAGGGTTCTACTAAACGTTTCGATGGATATTAATATGGTGAGACAACCCGTGAGGAATGACGGTAAACCGGGCATGGCCTGTGTTGCTTCCAAAACTCAGAAGACAATCAAAGTACTGAAGCCCCTGAGCGGGGGTGAAAGAATTATTAGGCTGTTAAAATAAGAAGATATACTGAAGTTTGACGTCATTTATGGAAAGGAATGAATCACCACTTAACTCGTGTACTTCTCATTTGTAGTTGGATTGTCTTTATCCCACCTGGGAGGCACATGTGACTCCGCTAGGAGTCATCGGTTGCACATCGCATGTCACCGCTGCCATGTTCCACGTAAAAATTTAAGTTACATTAGTCGTAGAAACAGCTCTGTATGAAACTCTATTTTTTTTCTAGGGCTTTTTCCAGCCGACACCCGGTTACCTTTCACGTCCCGATGAGACGCACTACACTCGTACTCTAGATACCAATTCACTTGCGGGCTCCTCTGATCTGGGGTAGCAGACCACGAGGCCCTCCGCTACAACACATACATGAGATACAAGAAACAAACAACTATGCCCAAGGCGGGCCTCGAATCCGCGACCCTTCGGACCGAAGCGCTGAGTCAGAGACGCTCTTAGACACCTCGGCCTTCCAGGCCGGCTAAAACTCGATGTAATGGGCATTAATACTCTCGTTTGAAGTTTACGATACTCGCTCGTTCCTTATTCGTGTCATAATATCACTTCACACCCGTGAATTAATATCCATCGTTATATCATCGTTCCATAACATATTATTATAGTATAGTGTAGGTATGTTGTGTGTTATCTTCACTCATTATGGGCCAATATATTTTAAAAGAAAAAGACACGTGATGCATTTAATTCCTATGGGCACAAGGGACTTGCGGCGTAAATCACCCAAGTTAATAACATTCTTGAAGATATAATGGCTAACTTGTTTTTCAACCAACCGAAGTCTCATTCCAGATGATCGTTTGATGTCTCAAGATCCAGGAACGTATTCATTGTATGACGAACCACAAGCCCTCCCCCCATGTCTAATAATACAGCAGTATTAATTATATTTATTCAATATTAGGTTGATACATGTTAGTTTATGCATACGGAGGGTGTTAAGTCAACGCATACAGGTTGTCAGGGTGACAGGTGTAAATAAACAAGCCTGGGAAGGACGAACGCTCACAATGTCACGACATATCGGAAGGGAAAGTAAAGCCCCTTGTAACGAAAATAATATATGTGCAGAAGGCGTAATAATGTATAGAGGGACGGGATCGGTCTCTTTTAACTGGTGACCACCGAGCCGTCAACAACAAATTTGGTGAGTTGCGGTTATCATTAGATGGGACGCGTGGTGAATGATATTGCAATACATTTAGTTAAGACATAACATCGATCGTAGGAGGAGAGTGGGCTAGATGAGATTATAATTTTTATTTTCAGAGTTGTAAAAGCAAGAATTTGAATTATGCTGATGTCATCTAATTGTCAATTGAATTAAAAACAGACATGTCCATACTTGCGAATGATATTATAGTACGGAAGAAGTAGATTTTTCATTCCTTGAGCGATTATTTGAATTTTAGGAAGTGCCGCGGTAAGACGCCTTCCCGAGACGTTTCGCGTTCGCGTTCGCGAAATGCCCTATAATAATTATTCGACGAATCGGAAATAAATTGGCAGAATTGCGATTGACATTTCTAGTTAGTAATCAGTAATCGGGTAATATCTCGTTAAGCAGGGCGAAAGAATATACTCAACGCGGTGATCGAAGAGAGAAGACTTTGTGGACAGCCGAGAAGTTTTCGAATGCGTGCGAAGATATGAAGTAAGCCATGAACAT
Organism: Acheta domesticus; assembly: GCA_031308135.1. Lineage (NCBI taxonomy): Eukaryota > Metazoa > Arthropoda > Insecta > Orthoptera > Gryllidae > Acheta > Acheta domesticus. The sequence continues at coordinate 198,097,014 of JAHLJT010000631.1, read as the reverse complement.
TTAAGTTGATTTGAACAAAAAGGATAATTATCGAAATAACAGTTAAGGTATTAAGAATTGTTACTATTTAAATTATGAATAAATATTGTATTTATTCTTTAAAAACAAGGCAGATAATTTGTAGTTAAATGCCTTCAATCAAAGAATCATTTAAACAGAACTTCCAGAAATCGCTGATGTGTACAGAGTCTGTATGCCATGGTAAGCCATGTCAAGGTAAGCTAATATACGTCGTATGCCAATACCCACGAGTAAGAAAATATTAAAAATTATGGTAGTAAAGTCTTTAATTATAAAATAGGAAGGGCAACTGAATTACTTAAATGAAAAAATATATTAAGTGGGCGCGGAGTGGGGGGCGGGAGAGGCGCGCGGGTGAATAATTTGATGGGTAGTATTAAGGAAGTTCGTGTATCTTTTACTGTACCGATAGATAACTGTGTTTAGGAAAGATACAATTTTTTTGATGGGGAAAATATTGCTATCTATTTATTTCATCTGAGATAAATCGTGCTGTCATTTATCGAGAAGTCCAAATCTGGCTATTGTTAGTCTGAGAATTCAGAAAATGACAGGCGGGAGAATCAATTCAAATTCCAGAGGTAATAAATAAACTTAGTATTTAATGAACAAATATTTCATTTCCGAAACGCATTTTAGTTTATCACGGCATTTAGAATAATTTTCACGTATGTGGCAAGCCCAAGGCACTAGTTCATATGAATGTGTGTTAAAAATAACAATTCGAGCATTCCAGAAGATTGAATATTTTTCATAAATGTTGGTTGTTTTCATCATTTACGTTTACGCCGCCATGTATCATGACTATCATTTTGAACAAAACTGGATTTTCAATTAATATTAACGTATTCTAGTGTACGCCAATAGATGCTTTCCTTAGAGAATATTACTCGAGTGTTTCACTGTTTACGCGGAGAAACGAGGAAATGCTCCGCGCAGAAGGAGACGCCGCCGTCTGGTGTCGTTGCGGCCGGTTTGAATTTCGCGTCCGGAAGTGATTTTTAAACTCAATTTTCTCAAAGACGTATTTTTTTGTAACGGGGGCTTCTGGACACCTATATGTGTGTGTGTGTGTATATATATATATATATATATATATATATATATATATATATATATATATATATATATAAACTGTACGCTAAACTCGGACACCGTTGGACCGATCTCCATGAAAGTTGACACTTCTACGTGTTTTTTTCACACATAAGCTTTAGTTCTGTTGCTGTTGCTAGGTGCTGTTCTGTTGTAACTTCACTACATGGTGCTGTAGAACAAAACTAAATATTCACGTCAAATACAACCCGCAACACACTCGGCAGCATTTTTAATCTATATCGTTAAATAACTCTTAAACGAGGCGCTCTAGGGTCTTAAAAATCAAAATCTTGAGGCCGAAGGTCTCAAACAAAAAATTATCACATCGTAACCTACAGAATGAGCTCTTCTCAAACATTCTATTACATTTTTGCTGGTCCGGCGCTTCCCGGTATTACCTCACCTGCTCAGAGACGTGCAGAATCTGCAAGTAAATGTGAATGAGAGGGATAGAGAGCGGCCGAGACAGAGACAGACAGGGACAGGGTAAGGGAAGGAGGGAGAGATAATGAGAAATGGAGATGGGAGCGGAAAGAGGGAGATGAAGGGCAGAACAACGTCTACCGGGTTTTCCTAATAGTACATAATAACCTTTAACATAGACAATAGCATAGTCTAGTATCAAATAGCGTAGATTCAACGAGCACCTCCAATACAATGGGCCAAGAGAAATTGTGATGTGTGAGAAAGGAGTAGAGAGGATAGCGGTTCTAAGTTTCTGTGAAGAGGAATCTATGAGACCTATCTGAAAATGCAAAATACTGCGGAACTTTCGTGTGTAAAAATTATATCATGAGTTATAGACTACATTCGTATGTATTTGAATGGAACCTGGAGGGAATTATTGTCGTAGTGGAGAGTTGTTTCTTGTAAACCAATGTGCTTTCGTGCTATTCTGAGAATTCTATTGTAGGGTTTCAGCTACATGTGCGAAATTACCTTTCCGTACGGTCCACTCTTTTAATGTGGATCTCACTAAGCTGAACAGTGTTGGTGAAAATGAAAATTGAACTTAAATCATATTTTACTTGCACATTTCTAATGAAGAAAAAATTTTAAAAAAATCGCCGGTTTAGGGACTTTAACTGCAGTTCTTCAGATAAGCAGAAAACTTAACTGCCAACATCAGAAAATTGCAAGTGAGAGTCTATGTATTATGTACACAAATAAGACAAGAAATATTTGCACTAAAACTTTTGAGATTTAGAGAAACAATGATTATCTAAAGCATTTATGAACGCAAACTGAATGGCATTAAACTATAAAAATATACCCATAATGTAAATTTTAACTTTCTGGAAATTCAATAAAATGAAAACCATGTAAAAAGATTCGATGAAGTTTGTTTATTACTGTTATTTATGGGTATGAGAAGGAAATTGAATTGTATAGTACGGGGTACTGAAAATCTATGCCTTAGAAATTATAATCATTTGCTTATAAATTCATGTGATGATATTACCAAGACAACGAATATTCTGAAGGCTTATAGTACTTTTGGAATTTATGTTTATAATTTTTTAAGGATAGAATGAACTCGACTGAGTAATCATTTGGTGTAATAATGTTCAAGTCATTGTGAAATAATTACCAAAAGTGGAACCTTAGTTTAATAGATGTTTCATTTCATTTCTGTGGGAAAGTATACATTCTCAAGAAGATATTGTGATCATTATATACAAAGGTTATATTGAATGTCTTTATTTTTAGCATATAAGTATTTGACACTTAATGATGAACATTTTATATAAAACCATGGTATATTTTTTGTGTCCATTGCAAAATAACGTACAGTGAGTGCAGAGTTAATAAATTTGAGGAAATTGCTTCTATTAACAATAAGTACATAATCATTATTCGACTGAAGGCCTGACTGAGCCTATAGCAAAAATTAACGACGTGTCAAGAAGCAAAAGCGCTTTTAGCTTGCGTATATATTGCACTTCAAAATAAAAAAAATTATTTAAAACCATGATGTCTTTTTGTGCCCTTTTCTGAATAACGAACAGCGAGAACAGAGTTAATAAATGTGGAAGAATTGCTTGTGTTAATCGTAAGTACATAATTGAGAGTCTTAGGTTATCGGGTCTGCTCTTTTGCCTGACCCCGCAAATTTCATGTGTAGTATAGTATCATAAGTACACCACACAAATAATATGCAATATAAGAACAAATAAGTTTATTATTTAACAAAATCTATGATGCCCCCCCCAAATGATCGGCTCGATCCGTCATTGGTTCCACTGTCTTGTTTTTTAATTATAAATCTTTCAATGAATTAATCAGCCGCTAATTTTCCTTACATTTCTTCCTCTTGTATGTTATCTGCTAACATCAAATGTATGCTGTACTCTTTATACTGTGCCGAATAAGGCCACCTTCACTACAGCCTTTCAGACTCGCTCAAAAGAAATCTCATGATTTTCATGTACGTGACTATCTGCTGTGTTCTTGGAATCTTAGTCCAATTGTTAGAAATACAGTTGTGAATACACGAAAATGTGGTAGACTGTTCATCTTTGTCTCTCCCGCCGGGTACGTGCGGGGCCCCAAATCGAACTTCGTATTGTCAAGGTCAGTGCTAATTCATGTTCTCGCCGCGGCCTTTGTTGGCTATTTACAGCGTGGATTCCACGCTAGCGGGAGGGAACAGGTGAGTATATTGACGATTGCAATATCCATATTCAATGATACGTTTGCAACGGGGTAGGGTTGATAGGCATTCTGCGATTTCTGTGGACTTATCCTCGTCTAAATATGCTTGATTAGTTCCTTTACTTAACGGTCGGGTATTTACTGAAACTTTCCTTGTCTCACAATAAATGATACAAACTTTTAGGACTGAAAACGATGACTTTTCGCCAATGAAAATGTAGTGGGACACTTCAGTATTGGTGTTGTTAATGTGACATTTGACCCTGATTGTTAGGCAATTGCTTGTGCACTGGTGATTTTTTTATTTTTGCAAGAAATACTGTGCTATAAATGCTAATGCTTTGCTATGCTAAATATGCCCAAAATTGTAAAATAATCGCACATTTTGAAGGAAAAACCTGAAGAAACTTTCTTATTTACCCTTCAAAGGAGGCCATGCGATCAAGTCAGTGAAAATGTTTTTTATATCCACCCAAAAATATATTTTAAAATTTAAAAATAGACTGAAATTTGTATCTAAGTAAAATATTATGTTTGTAAAATTGAATGAATAAGGGGGACCTGGAAAATTTCTTGCCCCCTCTTGCTTTAGGTTGCTCACGTCTACGTAACCGTTAATTAATAAAGAGTAAAACAGACCCACGAGATAAAATTGCATAAAATATCAATAATTAATTTCATTGTTTAAAAAATATCAGTAACTTAAAGTTTTCAAGTATAAGTCGACAGAAAGGCGCGTATTAAATTTTGTAGCATCACTAGTTTAAAGTTATTTGTAGGGTCGTCTGCTGCTTTTTTAATTGGTTCGTATCATCATTAGAGAAAATGCCAATCACGAGCTACCTGTCTTTTCTCATTTCTGTCATATTGTAGCAAAAGTAAATGTAACTGTCCCAGCCAGTTAATTTTTTATCGTTTGGTCATGTTTCAATTTCCTTGACGCAGTATTCCGCAGAAGTAATTTGTGCATTCGTTCCCAGAACAGTTAAATGAAGTTCGGTTTTACTTTCGAGGAACTGAGTTCGTGTAGCATGGCTGCAAGTATTACGTAATAAGAAAACGACTCGAAAATTGATAAATACTCTCACGAAAAAGCGAAAGCTGTAAAACAGCAATATTCTGTGGAAAATTAAATCTGACAATTAAGAAATACTTTGAATGAAGAAAAGCATTTGAGAGCTTCTCCCCAACACGTCACAGATTTTCCACATTAAATAAAAGAAAACAAAACATTTTCGTGAGGAGAAGTCTAGATTTGATCATTGAAGTTTCCAGGTCTAAATGTTTAACATGTAGAGGGTTTTAATATAAGTGAACACATTGCTTGTTACAATAAGTGTACACTATTATGTGTATTAAGAAAACCTAGTTCTTTAAATCGAATCACAATAAAACAAGAATATTGGCTAAACTCAGTAAGTCCAGTACAGAAGAATCCAAAGCAAACATAGAAATAAACAGAAATGCGAATTATAGATGCCATTAAAACTGTTGAAATTGGTACCACTTAGATTTATAAAGTCGATCACTAGTAATTCACAAAATGTATCCGATAAATCAAATCAACAAAAATGGGAATTTTAGATGCCATTAATACTGTTGAAATCAGTGACACACATGCATTTTATTCGGTCATACGTCGATCACTAGTAATTCACAAGATGAATCTGATAAAATCAGGATCGCTGAAGGAAATCTCGGTACCCGGTACAGATAAGGTAATTTGTGGGCCCTTATAAAAATATCTACAGGTACGTAATACTATTTCTTACAGTAGATTATGTGGGTGTATTTCGATAAGACTTTTGTCCTTCGGGTCTCGACTGTGTACGACAGTACTTCGCCGCTTTCCTGAATTTGCCGTGTCACAGAGCGTGAAACAAAAACACAGCGCGACACTTAATTTTGAAGATATTCATGATGTATTAACTTGCGACACTGAAAAAGAGAAGACTCAACAAAAATTAAATGAATGTAAAAGTTGTAATAAAAATGATGGGTCGCGTTGGACTTCTTTGAACTCGTTTAGATTCTTGAGTCCTGAAGTGATGTACCGATTTTACCAGTGGTGTGTCCTTCATGTACGCAAAGTGCGCACTGCGTACCCTGTAACTTAGAAAGAAAAAAAATTGTGTTTAACAGAAAATAAATCTTACGGTATTTCTAACATAAATCTTCTAATTTATTGAAAGTATGATGTCATTTCATACTAGCAGTTATGAAATGCCCGCACTTGCCAAGGATCAGTGTGTGCTGGCAGGAAGCTCGGGTGCGATCAGGTGTGCTCGTGAGTTTTGTGGGGCCTGCAATCGGCTGAGTTGCGGGACCTCGCTTGAATGAAAGCACTGTTTCAAACGCAAATCTTGGCTTTTAATGATAATGCGAATAGGTGTATGTACACTGAAGTACGTAATTCTAAGTGTAGTATATGCATATGCTTATACGTGCTAATTCAGATTTTAGTTTATCGTTATAAGTGAAACTATTATGTGAGTTATACCCCAGGGTACGCAATCAGTAAGAATGCGTCCGCTACACTGCGATTTTCTTAACTTTGCCCCTGAAAGGAATCAGCTGTTGACGCTTTTATCCAATCGGGACCTTAAACGTCACCGTAGTGACGTCACTATGGTGGCGTTTAATTTCCCAATTGAATGGCAGCGAAACAGCTGATTCCTGTCAGGGGCAAAGGTAAAAAAATCGCAGTATTCGCAGGAAGAACACGAACGTGCATCTTTCTGTTGCAGGGAGCGGCGTAGACGGACACACGTGCGTAATTTGAGATTTATAAACGAAGAGTTTTGTTTCGCCGAACTTTAAAGATCAGAAAAATATTGTTAAGGCGGGAAAGCCAACGCCGGACATTACTCTAATCACTACTTCGAAAACCTGTGTATTTAAGGAAATCAAAAAGCCAACTTTTTGAAACTAATGAATGGTTTACCGACCGTATATATTTTATTGCTTTCTCAAACGAAGCCCTTCACTACACGCCACTGGACTGTACCCCCCTTCTCCTCGGACCTGAAAAAAAAATCAAAATTATTAAGAAATTCCTTGCGTCTTCATTTCGTTATTGCTAGTTTCGAATCTCACTTACATCTTCATTACGTTATTACTAGTTTTGAATATACACGGGAAACTCAGCAGCCTTCAGCCGTGGGGAGATGACTGTAGCCGGAGATTCGTTAGATACTCAGAAATTCGGGAGAAATTCCAAAACAATGAAGCGGTTTCCATTTTAACTGAAAAATGCAAATGTGTTTATTATTATGCCTATTCTGATACTGCGTTTCACGAAAATTTTGAGTATCAGCCACACTGCGATTCACGAAAATGTGACGTGAGCCATTTTTTTAGTGTCTTTTGCGCAATCCGAAGAAAAAAGTTTTAAGAAAAAATTACAGCCATTTAAGACAAAGTTTTTTTTTCTGTAAGCAAAAATAATTGCTAGTTTTTTTGATTTACTGGCGAAAACTACTAGTTTTTTCATCAGCTTTCCTGGCAGTAAATGGTCCATTAAATTGTTTCTCATTATATATGGTCCATTATATTGTTTCTCATTATAAGCGCCTACAGCTATGCCTATAGGCATAGCTTACTAAACAGACGCACATTTATCCTACTGTTAATTTCAAAACTAATATACGGTCATGGAGCTGTAGCCAAGTTCTTATATTTTCATAGAAACAGCATTGTTTTCTTTCATAACTAGCAAAAAAAAGCTCAAGAGTTTACCAGTTTGTTTATGTTTAACACAATATATTCCAAATATTGTCTGTGACGACAATTTTTTCTACAGGTGAAAAACACTCAATGGCTTAGACGTTATTTTAATGAATTCTCTTAATTTTCCAAAAGTTACACAAATTGAATTTTTTAAAGTAGACAATTATTGTATATTTATTATATTTATTGATTTTATGATCCTGCCCATTTTTAAATCAATTTTGAAACTAGTAGTGCTACAGAATGGCACAGATTTTCTTGTACTAGATAGTTTTCTAATTCCTTTGAACGGGGCTAGCTGTTCGGTCTTGCCTCCTCCACTTACCAGCAATATAAGCCATGCATCGTCGCCCTAAATACACTTTTTTGAAATTTTCTCAATTTTTCAGTTTTCTAATAGCAGAATCGAATAATTACTTTAAGAATATTAAAAACTCTCCATGTATGGAAATTTTCGTTGAAAATAAAGAGCCGTTTTTAAGAAAAAATCGTTTAAGCTATAGGGTAAATGCGGAAATTAAAGCTCTTTTTCACACGAATTTTTGGGTTTTCGGAAAACTTCATTTGAAGTAATTTGAAGCACTTTCACTCGCAAATGCAATAATGTTCACAAGTTGCTGGAAATGTGATTATTAATGGAGTGAGAGATATTAAAAAAGAATTATATTTGTATAATTTTTGGAAAAAGAAAAGCATACAGCAAAATTAATTTTTTGTCATCTTAAACAGTGCAATTAGCACTAACCGTACGAAAAGTTCGAAACAAAAATTTGGAGCCGATTTTGAGAAAATGGCATTTGAGCGTTTCTGAAAATGTGGAATTTTGAGCTCATTTTCACAGAGAAATTTTGAGTTCTTGTGAAATTTTATAAGACATCATTTAAAGCACATGCACTCCTAAATGCAATAATGTGAACAAATTGCCGCTAATGTAAATATTAACGACGTGAGAGACAAGTAAAAAAATACATTTTTGTTATTTTGGAAGAAAACAAAAAAAGAATAGAGCAGAATGACGTCTATGTCATCTCTCAAGTTTATTTTTCTTACAAGAACTTTAAAGAAAAAATTGGAGCCATTTTTGAAAAAAAAATTGAAAATGTCCCTGGGGCTTCATGTAAAGTAAGACCCACACATTTTAATGAATGTTTTTCAAAGTCGCAAAGCTTCGAGTCGAACCAGATCGACCGGCGAATATCCATTTTGGAAACAATCTCACTTATGGTTTAGGCGCGGACGGACAGACAGACGGAAGGACTTTTGACAAAAAAACATTACTTTTTCGATATCAGGGAATCCCGAAACGTGTATTTCCGTTGAAATCTCGAAATCAATTTTCCACAGCTTTACATAACGTTCTACATACTACGTATATTACTCCACATATACGTACGTATACGCGAAAATAAAAATGTATTTTTTTTATATACGAGGGCAAGTCAATAAATAAGTCGCAAAACGGAATTGAGGCAAAAATAATCAAAGTAACTTTCTGACATTTATTTCACTTATCCACAAAATCACCGTCTACATTCAGGCACTTATCCCATCTCATTACAAGTCCTTGAAAGCCAGCAGCAAAGAAGTCCTTTGGTTGCTGTCGCAGCCAAGGTGTAACCTCATAGATTACGGCGAAGATGTGAATGCCTCATGGTGAAACTGTGAATGCCGCGTCGTACTGCACCACTATGAGGCAACTCCGACAAGCCATTCGCTGCAAGCGACCTGGATTCCTGTCAAAGAGTGAGATTCTTCTGGATGACAATGTCCGCCCTTACACAACAAGACCAACGCAGGAGCTGTTACGGACATTTCATTGGGAACGCTTGAAACATCCACCGTACAGCCTTGACTTAACCCCCAGTGATTTTCATCTGTTTGGGCCCCTAAAAAGTCATAATTTGGGTGGCCGTCATTCTGATACAGATGATGCCGTAATCCAGGGCCGCTCAACCATTTGCTCCGAGGAGGAGCAGTCGGTTGCTCTCTCCTCTTCCGCCGCAGAAAGAGCAAATGACGTCATCAAATATCGATCGGTGGCGTGTGGCACAGTGGGTCGCGTCGTATTTCTACGGGGTATTTTACGTTGTTCGGAATGAAAAAGTCTCACTGCTCTGGGAAAGGATATTACGACAGAAAAAAAACAGTAAAATACTTTTGTAACATTTATTGGAACAGTTACTAGATATAAACATATTAGTGTGATTTGGAAATTAAAAACACGACAATTTGCAATGCAGCATGGGAAGAAAAGTATCTTTTTGCAGATTGCGCCGGCAATGCCAAATGTTTAGTTGCAAAACAAGTGCTCAATAACATAAAGAAATTTAATAGCGGTGACATTACACAGTTTATCATGCTGCTGAATATGAAAAAATATTATAAAGGTTGCACAAAAAATTTATTAAATAAACTAGTAATAAAAATACTAAAAGTAAAGGAAATTAACATAAAAAATGAAGTTGATTGCAAAATCAAATACTCTACTTACATCTTTTAAATATTTTTTTCGCAATATACTTTCTATAATTGGAAGAGATGGCATGGTGCTATTGAGCCGTAACATGCATTTCCGATTGTGATCTGTAATTGTACTTCTCATTCGAGATTTACAGATTTTCAAAGAAGCAAAAAATTGCTCACAGTTGTATGTTGATCCAAACGTACTTAACAATCGAGGAGTATTCCGATGCAATTTTGGAAAACGGTTTTGTAGGATGTTCTTTTCCTAAATGCTTACGTTGTAGTATCGGTATGCAATGAAATTAAATTCTTTTGTATTGTGTTATTTTACTGCCAAAACAACATAAGAACATCAAAATACATCCAAAACTTACTTCTAGTGAGGCATTCTTTTTCAGAACACTGAAAATTTCCTTTTGTTCTTCTTCAGCGTACTTGTCATTTTCATCAGCATGATTTAATGTATAATGTCGTTGAAAATTAAACTTCTTTACGTGAAACCCATTATGTCAACTAAACATTTGGCATAGCTGCCGTAGTCGGCGAAAAGATACTTTTCTTCCCATACTGCATTGAAAATTGTCGGTGTAGGTGCTCTTGTCTGTGAAGTGCTCGCGTGGACTTCCATGTTTCCGCGACTGGAGTTACCGGGACACTGTCTCAGAAGTTATTGCCAGACGTGCAACGCTCGGGCTCCGGTGTCCCGCTCTCGGCTGACAACACGGCTCCGCGCTGCCGATTTGCTCTGCTTGAGCGGCCCTGCCGTAATCTATGAGGTTACACGTTCGCTGCGACAGCAACCAAAGGACTTCTTTGCTGCTGGCTTTCAAGGGCTTGCAATGCGGGGATAAGTGCCTGAATGTACAGGGTGATTATGTGGAAAAGTGAAATAAATGTCAGAAAATGACTTTGATTATTTTTGCCTCAATTCCGTTTTGCAACTTATTTATTGACTTGCCCTCGTAGTACTACATATATTTCTCAAGTCGTTAGTACAGGGTCCGGCGAAAGGACCTCCTTTTTTTCAACAGGCAGTTGCAAAGGAAGAAAGATTCAAAAAAAAACAAACTTTTATTTGTAAACATTAAATACTATCTAATTTTACTTTACTTCGTTTTAAATATTATGGCCGATAAATGGCGTCCTTCTCTGTTAACTCATTGACGAAGCCTTTCCGAGAAGTTGTCCACTTCGTGTCATTTCCAGTGGTGGTACCGGCAGAGGTGGCTGAGGGCACCAACAGTTGATCAGTTAATGATGTTACTGCAGTGCCTCTGACCGGGAGGTCCTAGGTTCGAGTCCCGACGGCGGCAGGATTTTCGAGACTAGCTTCTCAGCTAGGGCGAATTCAGTCGATGTCTGGAGGAGAATTGTGGTGGCCGGCTGCTCTGATAGGTAGTTTGTCGTGGTTTCTCCAATGATAGCCAGGTGAATGCTGGAGCAGTACCCTAACAAACGGATCAAGGACTGCGCGCGATCTTTCCTTCCTCTTCCTTACCCTCATCTCTTCCTTTCTTACACACACACTAACATATGCAGTACTACCACACATACCGGGAGACTGGTTGAGAGCTTAGAGCTTGTCGCGGTTGGGGGCCCCGCTGGTGGGAGATACCTGGTTGGGGGGAAAACCCTTCTAGCCGACGGTAGGCCGGCGCCAACCAGTTGGGGAAAATCACTGCCACCGTCACATGAACAAAACATGCACTACATTTACGGACTAATGAACTTAACAGTTATCGCGCCTGGAATCACTAACAATCAATGTGGCAGCCATAGCCTGGGTGGTTGCCTCCTTCAGTTCTTGCAGGGTTGTGGGGCGATGTTTGTACACTTACGTCATTAAGTATCCCGAAAGAAAAAAATCACGTTCATCATTTTTATTAATCATTGTTAAACAAATATCTGGATAATGTAGGGTAATTCTAGCCCAGGGTAACCTACCGATAAAGGAATTAATTTTAACTTTGCTGTTATTCGGCGGTACGACATACTAATTTTGACCACGCATTGGTTAATGATTTGTTATATTTTGAACAACCTCTATTTTTCAACAAATATGAATTGTTACTTTCATTTTTTATTACGTGCGACCCTTGATTGCTGCCTCCCTCTGCTTTTACACTCTCTCGTGATCTCAGTCCTTCAACTTCTGCCACCTGGCTTCTAGGAACATGAATCCTCTAAAGCAGGGGTGTCCAACTTGCAAGCCCTGAAGGGCCACAACTAAGACCTTTAATACGGTTGCGGGCCATATTTTTTATTACTCGGGCGATCCGTACCTGACTTTCCCGTATTGTTGATCTCGACACTTTGCTCGGCTGCTCTGAAACGGGCAAGGGAGAATGGAACCATACGTGATATCAGGCCTAGCAGGCAAAACGCTGTGAAACACTTTGGGATGATTTTTAATTTCTGAATTTGCTAAAAAAAATATTCTCAAATCTAAACTTGAACCTTTTTTTGACCTTAAGAGGGTCGACTCCAACAGGGTGCGTGTGTTAGGCGTGCTATATTCTCGCTCGATATGAATGCAAGAGACTTTAACTTATGACTAAAAATCTTTCGCGGGCCACAATAAATAGCACCGCGGGCCGCATGCGGCACACGGGCCGCCAGTTGGACACCCCTGCTCTAAAGCACAGAAGAAAGGCAAGATGCGAGAGTGGGGACGTAGAAAGGAACTGGCAAAGTCTACAAGGCTCTTCTCTTCTCTCCCGTCTCCCCTTTGAGGCCTCGTTCTGCTGTCAGGGCTTCACATCACCACACCCACCTGGGCCATTTGTTGTGGGACCGCGGGGAACAAGAAACAAAAATCGGAACTTGCGACAACACTAGCGACACTATTAAAACTGAATTTAGCGTTACTTTACATGCAAGACATCTCCCAAATCATGCAAAACAACTTGTGAAACAATTTCAATTTAAAAAATGTGGAACTAGATAGATTTTTAAAAATTCCGTACTGACATAATAATAATAATAATAATAATAATAATAATAATAATAATAATAATAATAATAATAAATACAGTGGTGAAACAATCGAACATGTAATGGCCGGCTGTACTGCATTTGCCGACAGCGCTTACTTGGGCATACACAACCAACTAGCTAAGATTGTCCATCAACAATTGGCTCTCAAGCATGGCGTGTTAAATAGTGGAGCTCCACCGTATTATAAATACAACCCAGCACCTGTAATGGAAGCAAATAATACCATCATTTATTCGGACAGACCCATATTTACAGATAAAACTGTGTCTTTCAATAGATCTTATATAGTTTTGATTGCAAGAATAAGAAAGAAGCTATACTTGTTGATATTGCCGTACCATTGACACACAATCTAAAGAAAACAGAGACCGGGAAAATTACTAAGTATGAAGATCTTGCTCTGAAAATAAAACAAATATGGAAACTACAGAGTGTAACATATACACTTGTCATTTCGGCTGAAGGTGTAGTCTCAAAAAATTTCAGGAAAAATCTAAAACAAATGGGATTACCTCAACGAATCCTAAACTACGGACAGAAAGCAGTGATCCTGCAGACATGTAATATAGTTCGCAAGTTCATGAACTAACACAAATGAGGCTCCCATATTGGTCTTGGGGGTCAGAATGAAATCTCTCTCCTCAGTGACTGAGCTCTTTCCTATTCGTGGCAGGATTGGGCAAATTGAATCCAGCACAAGCTGCTGAAAATCACAAGATGATGATGATGATGATGATGATGATGATGATAATAATAATAATAATAATAATAATAATAATAATAATAATAATAATAATAATAATAATAATAATAATAATAATAATAATAATAATAATAATAATAATAATAATAATAATAGATTGTCTTTTCCACTCCGATAGTGACATTCAGATCTTGGTAAATATAAAACATTTCCACTACATTTTCAGAAAAATGTTGAACTTTGAGTTCACAGTAAATGGTGATTGTAATGCGCCAGAATGTGTTATACCTTCCTTTTTTCATTAATCTTCGATACTTATTACAGATCGACATCAAAAATGTTTTGGGGATTTCCAATTTTTCGTGTAGCGAATCTGTAGACATTTTCTACAGCCTCATCCCACAGTGTATCAAACTGCATCGCATTGCATCGCTCTTCTCCCGCATTAGAGCGATCGAGTGCCTGTGACTCTTGTTCTCAAAGGATAAAAAAAGCCTAACAAACATTGAAATAATTAAAGAAACTGTTTCAAAACTTCACGTAATCCTTTCTCTGTTGTATAGTGTAGTTCTTCGCAACTTTTCGTCTTTAAGTAATTACATTTTTAACGAAGTGAATGAACTAAGTTATGTTATTAAGAGACTACTGGTGCTACAACAGCATATACTTTCTCGTACATTTGTAGCTGTTACGTGATATGATAATACTCATACAATTATATATTGTGAAGGAATTAGGGTCCATATTTATAGACAGACAAATTTTGTAACCATACTTTATTTCATACACTTAATGTTCAAGGGTTTCGGGAATTGTTGTCTCCATCTTCAGGCTGTAAAATCGAATGATTAAAACATATGGTACAAAGTTTAAAATTATTTATAATTCAAAAAAGAAATGGAGAAATTATGAGAGGTAAGAACTTGCCAGACATTTGAGAGCTCGCAAAACAAAATAAGAAATACTCATAACAATAATAATAATAGTAATAATAATAATAAATATAATAAATAATTATTAATAATAAGAAATACTCATACAAGTTATACCCACAAAGGTAGGCACGCGCTCAGGACGGAGTAGCAGGGGGGCCAAGGCCCTCTGGAAATTTCGAAAGGGCCCCGCAGACCCACGTAACAAAAACGTTTTATTTCCATATTTTTTATCAATTCCTTGCTTTCTTCTTTTTTAAGCTAACAATTTTGGGAATTCATATCAAGATTTTGAGAACAGGCTCTCCAAATTATGAGGCAATCCTGTAAATGGTTCAACTTAAAATTAATTAAATTTATTCATTGTTTTGTTAACGTTATAATTCCATTCTCCTTGAAGCACGTTTCATTCTTTCCTAGTAAAATATTTCTTATGCTAAAATAAGAGTAAAAAAAGAGGGCCCGGTGGGGCCGAGATATGTAATTGCTTTTCTTGTTTTAGTCTACGCACGCCGAAGCCCGCAAATTTAATGGCCCGAGCTGTGATTTGTACCCGAGGCTCCGTGATCAATGGCTTTATCCAGCACAGGGTACGAACACCAACGCTATGAAAAAAAGGAAATTGAACTTCGGTTGCTTCATTCTTTGAAAACACTTTAAATAAAACCAAAACTACCCAAGCAATTCTAGAGCAGATTTTTAGTGAATTAAAATTGAACCTAAGGTCCGATTAAATTAAGAAGGTGATTGGCATTTGTGAGTGGAGGGGAGTGACGTTGCCAGGTCGCAAACCACTGAGCACGTGTTACCGGGACACGAAAACAAACACTTCAAAAAATACGTGTAAAAGTGTAAAAAATACGACAAAAGCCTAACCTCAACGCAACTCATCACAACACAGTATACATTGCGCGCGCAGCACAGGCAGAAACCCGGGCGGCGCGGCGGCAGGGAAGTCTCTTTGCGATGCTCAAATGTTCCCCTTGTTCGGCAGTGGCAACTGAGCGACCTGACACGGCACGTTTTGTCTCTCTGGTTGGCTGCTGCCATGGAAACGGGAGAGGCGTCCTGACGTCACACAGAACTGTCAATCACCTTCTTAATTTAATCGGACCTTAAGTCATATTACACCATGGAAAAAAAAACCACTTTTGTTTAAGTGAATTTTATGCTTGTTTTGGATGAATTAGGTTACAACTAAACTACAATGAATGTTACCACTTTTATGTAATCGTTTCTTTACTTTTTATACCCAATTATATGAAATTAATTGGTTAAAATTATATTAACTAAGAACATTTTATCTGTGAGATGAATAAACGGTTCAACTGTATGATATCTGTTTCACATTCACATAACTGATGAATGATGGCATCTTCCCGTTGTTGTAAGCGTAATCCAGACTGTTTTTGTTATGTGTGTGGCATCTACCAAGGATCGAACGTAGTAAAGCATAATAGAATAAAGGATGCTAATATCTTCTGCTTTGCATATAGTTCACATTTCGGTATGCCTGTGTGTTCGGTTCCACACGGAACCGAAATTAGGGCCAGTCGCGTCGCAATGCAATATATCGAAGGGTTTAAGAAATTAATCGAATAGAGATATAGCGGGCCTTCAAAAGTTAGACAGACCAGAGACATCACTTGGACCGCACGGGAACCATCCGAGAAGATTTTCAGCCGAGAAGACACCCATTAGAGAAACATCGTGTGCTTATAAACTTTCTATATATATAAAAAAACAACAACAACAAAAACGTACGGTACAATCTATAATCAAAGAACATTTCAATTAGCAAGTCATGAGATCTCTCATATTGTAAATTTAGCGATAATTTTAATGTTAACTGTTATTGTTTTCTAAAAGAGAAAAGGCTGAGGATTCATTACAATTGCCATCAATTTGACAGTAATTTTTATCTTCCAGAGAAATTCCAGTGATCGTATCTCTGTATAGAATCACTCGTACATATGCAACAGGTAAGGAAAGTTGTATGTCAGAGCCCACGAATGTAAATGAAAGTGATCCAATAATATTAAAATAAAAATGAACAGTATAATTAGTTGATATTAGAAATACGTAGTAATTAATATTGAAAATAATAGAGGAACGTTGCAGCATATTTAACATTAAAGCAGTAAAAAATGTATTTGACCTATGAGGGACTACAACAGATAAGCATACAATTTATTTGCACTTGATTGCTTCTCTTGCGGTAAAAAAAGAGCAAAGATAAAAATAAGCGCAGATGGTAGCACTGAGATTTGAGACTTTTATTCATCATTGAACTATTTGTATAGTTAAAATGTTGGGGAGATATTATGGTGCTCAAGAAATCTAGCGTAGATGGTCCCCCACCCATCACAGGTTCTTTGATTAAATAAATCAAATAAAAAATCAAATCAAATCACTTCTACGCACTGGGCCAATGCTTGTGGAGTCCAGAACTACTACGCATATTACCATAACAAGTCCTTGTGATGGCCGTCTTTGTGATTTTTCGGTCTCAAGAAGCCACAAAATGAGAGTTTTAACTACTCGCGAATTCAAGAAAGAAATTTACTTCATTAGGAGCAAAAAAATCCATCCTTTCGACCAGCTGAATTAGCTTAGAGTCAGCATTACCGCTGTCTAGCTCTATGTAACCGGGAGGCGCTTAAGGTTCGAGTCCCGAAGGTGGCGGATTTTCGACTCTAGCTAGACAGCGATCCACTATCTAAAGGAGAAATCTAGCTGTAGGCTGCTTTGTGTTCGGAAGTTCTACGAGGTTTCTCCTATCATTATCAGGGAATGTCAGAGAAACACCTCAACAAAGGGGCCACGGATCCCGCGCGATCTTTCCTTCCTCGTCCTTGTCCCTTCCTCTTCCCTAAGGCGACTCCGCACATCGTTTTTCGGCGAACAGCGAGCAACAGCTCTCCGAAGTCCGAGTAGTGTAGATGAGTTGCTTGCTATTTGCCAAGTGACGAACATTCGGCGCTCTCCCTACCCACAGCGTGTCGGTCTTTTGGACATATCAAAGGAAGCGAACGTTTACCGAACACATCAGCTGGTCGGGATTGGGCGAGCTGTAGCTCGCTGCTCGGCGAATGCTGAATGTGTGGGGCTGCCTCAACACACACATGCATTACGCTATCTCACATGTCAAGAGACCAGTTGGGAGCTTAAAGCTGGTAGGGCTCATTGGCGCCTAAAACCAACAAAAATAATATAGAAGCTGAAGGCGGTGTCTCGCTAAGGGAAATACCTAGACAGGAATCCCTGCAACTTTTTCTACCGAGCTCGGATAGATGACTTATTTTTCGTGAATACAGTTTCATAAAAAATTGTTTCATGTTTAATAGAAATGTATGTTTATATACAATAAACAAATGTTAAGATTTGAAAAAAAAATCTGGCCTGGTTTCTTGGTAGCTCACAGTATGATTGAAAATGGTATGGTTGCTCACAAGCTTCGTAAGCGACCACTGCCCTAGACTTACGAGACTAATGACCATAAGAGTTGCCGCACCCGGAAATATTAGTCAATCAAGCAATCCACTAGTTCGATATCAAAGATCCACATAACCTGTGTTGCTGTCAAAAATTGGTACTTTTTCTTGCAGCATTATAGCATCTTTCTACAATACAGATTCAAGAAAGTAAAAAAAAACCTTTAAGTCGAAAATATTTCCATTTTCTTATATTCAGGACTTGCTATGCTGTCATTTACATAAATGTGAATAATATATCAAGGAAAGATTATTGTCCAGTTAATGGAAATAATTTCATACATTCCCGGGAATCCGACAAAATGCTTGTAAGTCTTCCACCAATCACTTTCTTTACTACCGCAAGCTTTGTCGATCGTTCATCATCTCGTCAAGAACAGAGTCGCCGAGCTGAATGGCACACGCCATCTCGCGGCCCTTTTGATGCGAAATCGATCGCAAGAAAGACTAAAATAGGTAGAAAAGATTAAAAAAGCTGGTTCCCTACAAGCTCCACGCCATTTTGAATAACATTCACCCTGGAACTAACAGTATTGATCTTAGTAGTGGCGCAGCGTGACCTCACGATTCCACTTCATACCGCACCCTTCCGTCGTCGAGTTAACATCAGATTCAAACACGGCAGCAACATGGTATGTAATCCATGAATAATAATCCAAATGAGTTATCGGTATTTGACAGTTTGTATATAATTTTTGTTGGTTCAGTGTTTTTGTCAATTTTTTTGGAAAACGATTTTAGTATCTTCAGTTATATTTTTCCTTTACGAATTCACGAAATTTTAGACTTAATTTGAAAACTGAATCACCGTGAATTTTACACATTTTCACTGATGTATTACTGTCAATCTCTAAACTCTCTTATTAATGCAGAGAACTTGAAAATCTTACGAACTGTCGGTACTAATAAATCAAAGAATTTTAGAACGCTAGAATGTTACGGACATTTCTTTAGATCTTTTTCAATTTCAACAGAATTAATAGTTGCTTCTTATTTAACAACCCAACACAAATATATTTTCGGGTTTGTTCTTTCGATTAGCAGCGGTAAAAAAACAGCGCGAATTTTCAAAATTATTTTAAAAACAGATAGTGTGGGAGATGCGCATTTTCACTCTCGTTTGTCCACTGAAAACGCAAAGTGCACAAAGAATAATCAGATTTCAACGCGCTGAGCGAATTGTGGTGACTACAGGAACTCGACCGCGGGTCTTCACGCTTACGTCACCTATCGCGAGATCCCGACCGCCTCTGCTTGTCAGATACGGCATCCTCAGGAATGGCGACTGTATTCATGGAATAGTTCAGTGGAATGCTGAAATTTGTGTGTATTGAATTGTGTTGAGATTATTGCCTACTAAGAGTTAGTGATTTGTTCAATCTTGTAAGTATTTGTGTTCAATGATTTATGAATAACCTAAAAGTGTATGAAAGGAAACAGACCAATGCGAAGTGCAGGCAAGGATCGTGTATTTTTTTACTGGAATTATCGGCGCGGAACGAGACGAATACTTTAATTTGTGTGGTTTCCTTGATTTACCCACGTGGATAAGTACTGTTAATCCGAGAGCTGTTATCGAGATTCCATTCCGAGCGTGCGCACACGTACAGCTGTCCTTATTTGCGTGGGTGGAATGTACTGTCAGGGCGCGTGCTCGGCGCAGCTTTGTGTAGGGCAAGTGTTATTGATCGGGCGAACTGACATCTGTGCAGCTACCATCTTGCAAAGCCGGGTTGGGCAAGTTTCTGGGGACCTGTTGGCCTGTTCATAGTCCATACCATTCCTCCCATGTTTCAGCTGTCCACTACAACGGGCAGGATGGCTGACCGGAAAGCAGAATTGGAACGAAAAAAGGCCAAACTCCAGGCCATTCGAGAAGAGAAAGAACGACGTCGACGTGAAAAGGAGCAAAAAGATGTGAGTTTCTGGATATTGAAATTATTAATTGGATAGTCGCAGGGTGGGGCTGAAAATTTAAGGTCACCATAGGAGTGCATCAAGTCCTACTTATCCTTTTTTGTTATGAATCTTCACTTCATGCTGCTATAAAATAACATTAAAATGAATGACTTTTGATTTTGTGAAATGGTTGTCATTTGAATATTCTGACATTGTTACAAGTAATAATGGAATATACAAATTTCAGGGAAAATACCTTTGATAAGTGATTTACTTAAAATTTTTTAAAACTTCTTTAATTTGTTAGATTTGTTTCGAAAGCAAATCATTCTGTTTTTGTAAAAGGCTATGTAAAGGCCTGTAGTTGGTATGAACTTAATTGCTTTGATTTATTGTACAATTCATGTGGATCTAAGAATTCAGTGAAACACGTTGAAAGTGGAGAACTGCATGAACAGTAATGTTAATTTTAGATTTCATAGCCTTGAAATGAATGGGCTAACCTGTTGTAAGTTCGAATAATATGTACTCCACACATCATAACTAATATCAGTGAATTTGATCACAATGTAATGTAATATTTTATAAATCTTATTGTGGCTAATTTTTATATTTTAAGTAGGCTATAATTCTTTCAGTTACCTCAGACTTTGTTTTCCCTCAAGTGATGAATCATTTGAGTTCTATATTTTACTCCTTTGCATGTATAGTCAACTCGGTTGAATACTACTGTATCTCATGAATTTGTAAGAATCTATATTGAATCATAACAAATGTAGATAAAGACCGTCTTTATTCTACTAAGAATGGTATAGATGTAGTAACAAAAATTAAAATATTACATGTTTCAACAGATCAGTCTCCTTTATGAGGGTTTAAAATTACGACTAAAACAATACAAACTATATAACTACAGGGAATAATGATAGCTGTGAGGTATTCATAATGATAGCTGTTAGGAAGTTAGAAATGGGAATAAAACAAAAAAGAAAAAAGGTATATTATTCTATGTCACATAGACAAAATACTGGAAATGCTAAAACAGTGTAATGATTACCATGAAATTAAATTTTCAATAGAAAAAGAAATAGAACAGATTTATTTCTTGATGTGTCTATTATGATAGAATTATAAATTAACTACAAATTGATTTAGGAAGGTGACCTGTACTGAAGAATCACCAGATTTTAGGACATCAAACCAAATAGCACATAAAATAGAGTAATTTATGAATTCATAGACAGAACCTTATCACTATGTGAACAATAATATCTCACTGAGTATTTTAATGTAGTGTAACAAATTTTGGATCTTGAGAATTATTCTGTCAAAGCTACATTAATTAATTTTTTTAATAAAATAAAAAATTTAGATAGTGGGCGAAGGCTTCAGAACCATAAATAACAAAATGAGATCAGCAATGGTCACAATGGTAGAAACAAACCAAATGACAACACTTTACGATGCCATTTGTGCTTTTAAAAGGAAATCAAAAGAAACTCGTCACAACTGTATTTTCATCTCTCCCTGTCTACCTCCTCGCGGAAAGAGAAAAATAATTTTGTTTCAAGAATCCTGTAAAGGGTAGTTACAGTGTAAGAATATTATGTTGTTTAAACCTACATTGATAATTTCACTATTCTTGAAGTACATAGTTAACCAATCGGATAAAAGTGGAGTTTTAGGTATTGCTATTGGAATTGAAGTTGCTAGTGGCTTCCACTCTGTGCAAAATTTCCACAGAGAGCAAGTGTGATTCAGAAGTGATCTGTTTTAGATAAATACACTTATTGAAGGTTCAGCGTTCGAAAAATTTGTGTTACACACACGAAATAAATTTGCTTGTAATGTAATCAAAATAAAGTAAAAATTATAAATGCCAATATATCTAATATATTTGGATTTATAATTTTTATTGTAGAGTTAAACTTCATTCGTATATTTTTCAGGGGGAGTTGTGGGGAAAACGTGTATAAGTGAGCAAAACATAACTGAAATTGAATATTATGAGCAAAACAAAAACTCAATATTTTTACATTGGCATCCTCACCCGTGGTCCAACATTAGTTTTGATTTATTTTGTCAAAGAACAGTAAACACTGTAAGTGATGTATTACGGTGAAGTACCATCTGCACATTTTCATGAGCTCCGGAATCTCCTCAACATTTTAACTATAAATAGTTTGAATGATGAATAAAAGTTTCAAAAGAAGCAAAATTTCATATAAACAGTTTCACTGTATATTTTCATTAGAATTTGCTTTCTTGAACTGTTTCCTGATTGTTTAGTATACAATTTTGTGAGCAATATGAAAGTTTTCTTTCAGCAATAGAAGCTTTTATTCATATTTAAAAAGAAATATGTAAGGGCTTGATTTAATTTGAATCTTTCTTATTAGATAAATCTCAAAATTTCTTCTGCCATGATGGATGTCTATGGCTCTTATGTTTTAGTGGGGAATGTTAATAAAAGATTAGTTTTGCTATGTTAATTATGAACATGTTGATCTCCACCAGAGTAATTTTTCAGTTCTTGTTTACATGCTCCTATCTGTTACAGGCAGAGGAAGCAGCCTTAAGAGTGGCTCCTGCTGACCGGGACCATCGAAAAGAATTGGACCAAATGCTTTCATCATTGGGAGTGGCTCCAGTATCGGATGTACTTTCATCACTTTCTTCTTTATCATCTCTGACCCCAGAGCAGAGCAACAATGCAACACCAGAGCCAAGTCTGCAGTTGCATACATCTTCTCCTGTCTCAAGGTTAGTGAACTACATCAGAATTTCTTTATTCTTCACATCCATGTGAGGAAACTCAAAATTAACTTCTCTCGGTGTCTGATAGCTACTAATATTTTCTGACAGCTGTTAATAAAAGAAGTATTGACTTGATAATGTTTTCAGTAATATGGGAGGAAGTATTGCACAGGATCTTTGTCTTCTTGCAAGATTATGAAACCATTGTAATTTAATCTTGAATACAAAGCCAAATAATCTTCTGCAGGAGTCTCAACTCTTGGTGTTTGCACTTGCTGTTTGTGGTTTGTGTATTTGAGAGGAAAGTGTAATACAGCAGATGTTAGTTTAACTATAATGCTTAATTTAGATCTGACACCTTTCTTTATTTTGTGTATAAATCATTGTGGATAATCCTTATTATGCTGAGGTGAATAGATTTTAATTGGAGATGTGACCAAATTGAGTGAAAGGAATTTTTGGTTTCTAGGATGTTTGTTAATTCTAAAAAATGTATTGAAAATATTTCTCAATCCCTTGGCCCATCTTTTCCCATGATTTTAATTCCAAAATTCTATGACATTAATGTAATCATTCTGTTGTTTCTCAAAGTGTAGATTTGGCATATTTTCCCCAAACTGATATGTCATTCCAAGAAATCCTGGTGAGGAAGATAAAAAATTGGGAAATTTGTTTATTGAATTCTCCTTTTCCCATGTATAAACAATAAATAAAACAACTAAGTGACATTTTTTAAAGCAACAAGTAGGGTGATGGAGTTTGAATGAAATTAAAACCTGAAGAGTTTTGTTACATTATTTATAATGTTATATGCTATTTGTTGTGTATATATTTTACAGCAAGAAACGTACAGCACAGCTTAGTGTGGTGAGCGTGCAGAGCACCAGCATCCCACCTAAGGAAGTGGAAACTTACGCAAAACAAACCCAAACAGCGAATACAGGCCATGAGCGAGACGGTGAGTTTCTTGAAGCCATCCTGGTTAAGCGCCTTACTTTTAGGGCTTACTTTCAAAATTGATTCCACTGCTTTCTTGACTATTCTCAGTATTACAATTGATATTTGAGGGATAAATCATAGTGTCTTCGTTGGTCAAATGGCAATGAATTCCAGTTTAATCTAATTTCCAATTTAATTACTGTGAACGTGTTTCTTGAGAATGAAATGTATTCATGATTGATGTGATTGAATCATGAAAGCAGTTGCCTAATAATAAATGCTGCAGTTGGTGGGATAACTATGTTTTCAGGGTGATCCTTCAAATTTTCTGGCTGGTTTAGAAATATAATCTAATTTTGTTAAGTTTATGATTCATGATTTGGTATGATATGATGAATTTATTTTATTGGTGAACTTGTACCTATGACTTTCACTACAAAAAATACTTTCTAGTGTTGGCAAAAACTGTGAACTTTTAATGTAGGTTAGAGACATTATCCAAAATTGTGATTTCTGACTTTTTTTCTTCTTTCTTCCATTGGGGATATCAGTTATAGGCAAAGATTTGTAATTTTATATAACCTGTCTTTTTTTTTTTTTTTTTTTGCTGAGTGGTTCTGATTGAGATGTTTTGAAATAAGTCATAATAAAAATTAAAACCATGAAATATTCTTTTAAAATTAGATTTATTTCATGTAAATGAGCCAAGGAATTTGAAATATTTGAGAAGATACTTCTATCATAATATGGCCAGGAAGTATGAGTTATTATTGATAAAAATGCTTCATTTCATATACATATCATTACTAACAGTATCTAAAATTGTTCGTAATTAATTCAGAAATAGTATTCAAATTAACTGAAATCAAAGAAGTTTCTACAACATTCTAAGCTGGTTTATTATCTTCTCCATATGTAGTATTGTTACAGATCTGAGTTTTTTTCTTTTTTATAGATTTATTTTTTGAACAAATGAATTATTTGAAATGAAGGCAATTGCACATATATGCTAAATGCTCTATTTGACATTGTAGTTGGAAATATTAATTTAACAGATTATGTGACTTGTAGTGTACTAATAAATTTGATTCCTTTAAGGAACAAGGGTTAAAGGATTTGATGTTAACTGTGGAAATTATTATTAATTACCACTTAATTGGGCTTAATGGGAGGACAGGCTTCTTATTATGTCCTTAGATTTTGTGACTTGAACAACAGGCAAGAAACAATTAAAATCTCTTCATCCACTGACTATATGCTTATTTCATGCATTTAACCTTGACTTTTGGAATTGTGAGGGCTCTTATAGATTTTTTAAAGTGTTTAAATTCCCCTAAAAATGTTCATTTCTTTCTGATGCTTACTATTACTAATTATTAATATAGTAATTGCCTTCCAATGTTGCAATGTGCTTAAATTGTAAATGTTAATTCGTTTTTCTCTGAATTTTTCCTGTTAGGTTAGAGAATGATTTAAAGTATAATATCAGTTTGCTGTACAGTTGTGCCGCATTTGACAGAAACTCTTTCCTGTTCCTTTCTAAATGTTCAATAGTTTTCTTGCGGTTTCGGTGTGCTTATTTTTATTATTCCTAATATTTCCTTTTATCTGGAAAGTTTCCATTGTTATAGTTTCTGATCTGTCCTATCCATCTCTGTACTGTTCTGCATGACATTGCGTCTCTGTATGACTTTTGCATGCTAAATTCTCATCGTATTCTTATTTATTAAATTTATTCTTCTGAGCTCATGTATATTTAGCATGTGGAAAATTATGTTTTCGTTTAGATATTATGTATATTATGTTGGAAATGTATTAAATACGTTTTTTTGAAGAAGCACCTGATTCCTGTTATAGTAGTTTGTACATATTCTGTTTGCTTCCTTGCCCAGTTTCGTTTTTTTTTCATATTAATTTTGAGAATTTTGCCTTGATTAGAGACTTTTGGGGCTGTGCACAACGTTGTTGCTTGCCTACACTGGGCGGTTATAGTTGGCGCCCAGCACAGGTTTTAGGTTTTGGGGGGAATACATTTTTATGTAGTGTATTGTTCAAGCAGCAAAACTGCCTTGCCAGTAGATGCTGTGATTAGCATGCCACTCCCTTGATCATGGATATACACAGTAGTATGTTACTAGAATTGAGCTACCTTGTACACACTCATATTTCATCCTTGTTGTCTATTGTAAGATGCCTGCAGTGTTTCTCTTCATTTGCTTTTGTTGTAATGTTTCAAGATAACATCATGAAGTGTCAACTTAGTAGAGCAGAACACTTTTTGTGTGGATTCATAGACACATTTTTCATGTTAGGTAGCACTAATAGGCTATAGAAACATACACACTGCGTATATCTTGCATCTGTCTTTGGATGAAGGCTGGATGTTGGCCCACCTATGGTCTGAGGCCTGATCCCTTGTACAGCCATCCTGTGCCCTTTTCCCTGCTGGTTCCTTGTCTAGGCCAGCTTGGGGTGGTGAGGTGGCAAAGGGGTGGGGTTGGGGTGGGGGGGCGGTCCGCTGGCAGCAGCCCGCTCCCCGCTTGTGCGGGCGGCTCTAACAGTGCGATATACTTGCTCTGTTGTGTTTGGTGCTGCTCTTGTTCCCCCGTGTAACAAGGATGGTCCAACTCATCTTCTCCTCTCAAAGGCTACTTCGAGGATTGGTGGAGGCCTCGTAAAGGTGGGTGGCTCTCTTTTTGCTGTTTGTTGTTGTGGTTGGTGTTGTGTGGCTCAGTGTGTTGTGGGCTCACTGGGATGTTATGTGGAATGAAGAGGTGCCTGGGAAGATACAAGGGAATTTGGATGGGGCCCATAGAAAAATATTTAGATATTTTTCACTGGCTGAAGTATTGGTCAGAAGTGGTATATTGACAATCATTGCATTGGACTACACATGGTTGCATGTTAGAAGTTCTTAACTCTCAATTAATCAAGAATGTGTGTAGGTTTGAGAGGTGGATATTGCAGGTAATAGAAAATCAGTTATGATGATTGTGATCACATTCATGTAATTCTTCACCTTTTCCTTTCATCCTAGTTCAAGAAAGTTTGTTCGTTTAAAATGCTTTTGTATGGTGGTCAGTTGTTAGAATTCAAGAAACCAGTTGAAAAATGTTGCATTAGATGGTTTGTGGCATGTTAAGGCTCAATAGAAACTTGAAAAGAGAATTAAATGGCAGAAACTATTCCAAAAATACCTTCTATACCATATGATGCAGATATTATTCTGGGCAGGAAGCGTACAGAACATGTACATCAGGTGTTGGCTTCTCGTTGTGGAGTGCAGTGGTTGGGGGTGTGGGAGGCAGCCAGCTGGTCTGTGAAGGGCTAAAGGCTTTTGCAAATGACAGGTTTGTTTATTCTTACTGAGAAACTTAGTAATTGTTAAGAACATTAAAAGGTTTGTATTCTGGAGGGAATGTAGTATATGGAAACTAATGTACATTAGATATATTTTGAAATTGGGGAACTGACTTTGTGTAGTTCTTTGGCATGGAGACTTGCCAGTAATGAGCCAGCAATATCATTGAATAACATATATAATACATTATATTAAAATTTTAAAAAAATGATTACTTGTCTTTTATGCTTGTGAAAGTGTGAATCATTGTTTTTGGAAGGGATGTTTTCTGTTTTTGAAAAATCTACATTGTTATGAGGGGAACAAAATGTTAAATTTTGTTTTAAATGTGTGTGGGTCTGTGAGGGAGGGTGAGATAGTTGGGCCCTGTGCTTGGGTTGCCTCAGGCACTCCTGGCTGCACTGCACTCTATGCCATGTCGCATTCACTAACTGTGTGGCACTCTGTTTATGCCTGCGGCTGCAGCGCATCCTTTCGGCTACTACGGTAAGTTGGCCCTGCTGCTTGCCCTGCCATTGGGCACTGCTTTGAGGCCGTTGTGCACAGGACAGCACCCCACAGCACTAGTTACTTGTGCCTTGTTTTGTTCTGTGGTTCTATACGGCCATCTCCAGATTGTGCCTATTTTGGCAAGTTCTTTTATATTGATGTTGGAATGAATGGGGAATAACAACAGTTACAGTCATCATTGAATGTTTTGATGTTTATTCTTTTATTCGCTTTCTCTTTCAATTTGAATTTCAGTTCAAATTCATCTGTGAATAAGAAATTGTAGAATTAAATGTTGTGTCCATTTGGATATTAATTCTGCTGTGTGATGCTGTTGTGTGCAACAGCCTTAAGAAATACTAAGTGGAAAGAGGCCTTCTGCTGCATGGTTATTTACCTTACATTTACTGCAGAACCTCATTTACACTTGGCATTTCAAACTAATGTTACTTTACCCTTAACTGGATAAGGTATTTTGATATGTTCAAGCTTCATTGCTAGGCTATATCACTTACTATCATTTGTATAAGTTATGATATGAGTTGTTTGAGTCTCATTTGTTGTGTGCATTCGGTTTTGATTGATTACCTTGGTATTGTGGATGTGGAACAGCATTTCGTGATAATTTGATTTTAAGTTTCCAAGATTCCAACGTTACGTTATTATTTTTATATTTGCTTTCCATTGCAACTTAACGCATCTTCCAGTGAGTTCTCAAAAGATAATTTAATATTAAGTTTAAGTTTTAGTTCTTGTTCTTGCTGTTGGGTTGCACTTTGCTTTCAACACTGGTGCTATTTGCTCTTCTTGCAACTGCTCGGTCGCTTGTAATTGTCATAATCTGGCAGGGACTTTCAGTTTGCATTTACAGAGAGTTATGTGAAAGAAAACAGTTTTTTGAAAATGAAAATGAAAAATAAGGGAATGTATTATGCATGCTGTTTGCATTGCTTGGGGAAGATTTTGAAGTTTTTATTTCTTCAAGCTAGTTATAGATCTACCTTTTACCTCACAGTATGGTTGTATGTCCTTCATTTGTATACTCTTTCAGAGATTTATTTCCTGTTTCTTTTTAGATTTGAAAGTACCAAAAATCTTTCATAAATTTCTTTAATGAAAGTTTTTTCTTAAGTTAATTAAAAAAATCTCATACCAATTTTTTTGATTTAATGAATGAATAAGAATAAGATTATTATTTTCAGAGTTTGATTGACCTCAGAATGGTTTCAAATGATACTGGTATTTGTAATGGTTTAATTCTCACCAACTCAAAATAACATAATACAAACATTGAATACTATAATATTATATTTAACAATTTATCATGAGCATTAAAAGTTTGAGTCAGCAGTAAGATGGAAAATCAATTTAAATTGTTCTTTTTATTGAAATTTATGAAGAAATAAAATTTCTCAAAAGGAGTCTATACAGTGTAATATTCTACAGATAAAAAATTTTTTTGTGAATAGTGTTTTATGTTGAATATGTGTTTGATTTTGAAATATTTTTGATATGCATAATAGCATTTCTAGTTATAAACTGTATTTAGTTTTTCTTCTGAATTTGATCAACATGAAAAAGTAGAAGTTAAAACAAAATGAAATATGACTGTAATTAAATAATGTTAGATTCAACCATACTGGTGAAATATTGGTTTTTGTATCTGGCCTTGAAAAAAAAAAAAGTCTCAGAAAACTGTTTTGGTTGAGAATATCGGAGTTGAATTTGTTTAAAAAAGCTTTCTGGTTGATATTGTTCATCTGATCTACATTTGCATGAGGGATTTGCAATATTTTATTTAATGTGGGGGGAAATTTTTGTTTACCAAACCTTGTTCTCAATTTTAAGGTTTCCTTCACATTTCTTGAAATGACAGGTAAAATTTTGAAGAATTTCTATCAAAAATTCATTGATAATAGCTTTCAGCAGTTTGGTGTTTTAGTTAAGTTATTGAAAATTTCATGGGAATGGTATGTAATAGTTAAATAATTATTTAGAAATAAATAGAATTTCAGTTATAATTTCTTGCATCTAAATCAAAATCATTGACCACAGTTGTAATTTAATTTACAGTTGTATTATGTAATTTTAAAATCCAATTATTAATTCAAATAAACTTGAGTACTGTATGAAATATTGTGGTAATTTATTTACATTAAACTTGCAATTTTTCGTGTAGTGATATTGTGAAAGAAGTTAATTTAAAGTGCTAGAATATGTACTTCTTTTTCTCAAAGCATAATAATTCCCAGTATATGCAAACTGTTGGTTCCAGAGCTCTGCCTTCACCAGTAGAGACTCTGCAGGGCAGTTTTGTGGTGATGGTGATGGGAAACTGTGACTGCTTGCTGTAGTGAGGACAGTGCTTGCAGCCACACAATGCAGTGATACATTGGCTTCCTATCAAAGCACTGATGCTGGTTGTTGGTACACCACACCACACTTCTCAATAAAATATTCTAACTGCTTGAAGGCAGACAATTTCTTTTAAGGCATTCATTTAAAAAAAAAAAAACATTTTTGTGTGTTAATTTTTCATTAAGTTTCATTATCGTTTTAGAGGTTATTTTTGATTTGTCAGTTTTAATTTCAATTTTATTTTTAATTTTGTCAAGTTTACTAGCTATGAATCTTGAAAATTAAAAATGAAATGAATCTTGAATTTGAAATTTGCTGTGTAGTTGTAATTGTTAAGCAATTTAATAAGAAGTGATGTAATGTGTTTGTGGTCATCTGATGTTTTGAAATCTTGGAAAAGGCTGTGGTGTGGTGGGTGACCGAAGAAGCATGGAGTGTGCACGCTGGGCTTCCTTAGCCCATTTGTTGACCACTTTGTATGTGGATTTTCAGGACACTTACCGGTTGGACCCTCTTGTTGCCACTGCCCTGTTTTTTTGTAAAGATTTTTAATCGATATTACATTTAATTTTCTTGAATTTGTGATGTTTGGGGCAAGGATGTGCTGAGTTAAGTGTTACTTCATACACTCTTCCTGATCTATCTTATCAACAAATGTGTATGTGTTGTGGCACTAATGGCCCAGTAGTCCCTTGTACATTACTGTTATAATTTGTAATGGAGTTACCTCAGTTTATTACTAGATGTAAGTTGCAAGTATGCTTAGAAGTATTTAGAATTGAGGTAACATAATGCAATGTAACATAGACTAATAGGATTGAAATTTCTATGTTCTTTTATCTTTTTAAAGAAACAATATGAAAGTTCTATTTCAAATTATTCAGCTAATCATTGAATTGAAAGGAGAAAATTAAAAACTTATCATGTGGAAATTTCACTTATTTGTTTGAGGTATTTTATAATATGTATTATTGATTCAAAGTATCGTAGTTGAAGAAGAAGGTTCAAATCACTTGGGATGGGGACTGATCAATTGTGCAATTTTTTTCATTAAAAGACAAGCTGTTATGATTGTAAGGTTTGAATTTAGGACTTACTTGTACAAAATAATTTGGCCCATACCACTGAAGTTTAAAGTTTTTGAAAGTTTGGGCAGTGGCATGGTGTTCACTGTGTTGAATTGATGGCCTTGGTTTCCTCAGCCAGTTTTTTGCAGGTACCTTCAAAATCTTCTTTCAAATTTTTGCAAGTTCCAAGTGCCAATTGAATTACACGTTTTGTAATGTTCTGTGTTTTGGAGCAAAAATTCTGTTTGTGACAAAAGAAATTAAAAATGTCTTTCAACACTATCCGTTCTGTTCTATCAGTCTAAGAATTGCTCCAATATTAAACATTCTTTTTTTGGTGTCTGTGGATTATTGGGGGTACCAGCAATGTTAAGAAATCCTCTCAAGCTTCACTAATATGTATAGTCAACATTAATTCTCCCAAACTTCAACTCTGCTGAACACTGGGGTTTGAGACGGTGGGTGGACCTCTTTCTCGTTCGTATTGGGGGAGGTAGAGTCTTCTTCCTTCCTGTCTCTTTGTCTGAGCCGCACGCCCTGGCCAGGAGGCAGATTTTTAACACTGTTACTGTGAGTGGAGAGCGAATATTGATTTGGTTTTTCTGTTTCCATCCTTTCAAGACGAGTACAATCTAAACCCCGGTTTAGAGTGGGAGGACGAGTTCACAGGTAGGTCTCCACTCTGAGGTGTGCGCGCCGGCGGGGGTATGAGTGTGTAAGAATGATTGGAGTGAGAATGAACTACTGGGCTTGCTTTAAAATTTGAGAATGTGACAGAAAAATTTAAAAACTGCAAAAATTTTTTTTTTTGATTGTGATTGCTATAAAGTGGTAAGGATTATAAACTGGAACAGGGTAATAAATTGAATTTTATATGGAATTTTGTATTCAGCTTTAAGTAAATATTTTCAATTTATACTACATATGTTTGATTGAATAAAATACTGCTTCTTTGGCACATTTTGAGAACATAGGGTAGGAGAATCAATTTTAGAGACTGAATATCTTGTGCATTTGCCATTAAGGCTTGCCCAGAGACAATAGATTGAATGTGTGCTTGTGCCTGCCGGGTAGAGAGCTGTCTGCATGCTGCACGCCGCACGGTGCACGGGGGCAAGGGTCCGCTCACCCTGCCCCGTCCTGCCCCCGAGAAATCCCCGGAAGCTGCGTTAAAGTGTGGCAGATCTTTGGAAAGTCGCTCGCTGTCTGTCTCTGGTCTCTCCTCACTCGGTTTCAGTTCTGTTTGCTTTCCAATTCTGGTCTCCAGAGAGAAGGGAAGTATCTTTGTATCAGCAGTTACACGGGAAACTCTTTTTCTCTTATTCTTCTCTGTGAAAGTGATATTCTCTGGGTGAATGTGGTTGTCTATTTAAGCAAATTAGAGTAAAAGTGATGAGTGTTTATTTGCAACATGCCTCTGGCAGTTGCCTACTGCCCTTGCTATGTTGCCCAGTGTAGGCTTAGTCAGACACGTGTGAACGTGTAGTGATTCGCCTATAGATGTGATGTGCCCTCGCACTTCCCCGTGCCCCTAAGTGCACGGTGCCACATATCCCAAGCATGTCTCCTGCCCATTCCATTGAGTCTAATGTCACCTGCCGTATGACATTTTTCTACTGGAAGATCTGCAACTTGCCATGCTGCGCCCTGTGATGTAAGGGTTCATATTTTTAATATGTTAGACAGTTGTAGCATGTTTGTTTGTGTTTTATTGTTTAAGTTGTATAACCCTTTCATATTTTGTAGAAGCATGTATCCTTCATGTAGAACTTTTAATTTACAAAAGGTTCCTGTTGTAACACAATATTCCTGCGATTAATCTTTCTGAAATCCTCACATTGACAAATTGACGTGGAACAAAAAACGCAGACTGTAGTGTGTGATCGTGATCATTAGTGAGATTTTTTTAAAAAAATTTTTTCATTTGAAGCCAATTGATGCTCTCTCTTGCTCTTGTGGGTACAGTATGGCAAGTCATTTATTGGGAGGCTCCACATACCGTGCGGCTCGTGACAACCGTGGCAAGTGAGACAGCAAACCGATAATGCGTTGAGGCATCTCTTACATCAAATTTCTTTTTTGAAAATAAAATGTTTTACATAGTTTCATTGAACATGTTCATTTGATAGTTTTGAAATTGAGTCACTTCTGATATATCAGAGGTATTAATGTATTTTGCCTCGTGGAAGTCGTACATTTTTATCAGCATTTGGAAGTTGTAATGTTATAAATATTTCATATAATTTTTCATATGGATAAACTTTGTCTCTGAAGCAAAAGCATTCCATTTGAGTGTTAACAATTTTCTCTCAAATTGTATTAAAAAATTAGCACAAACAATATTTTTTGTGTATTCATCACAAGTTTGCAGTGTTTTCTGTTTTGCTGACATTTGCCCATCTCCTTTGTTTCAAAGGATGAACATGCATCAATGTTTATGGTAAATTCTTGAAAAATCTTTAAATGTAAGATTTTTAGCAAATTTACTTTAAGTTTCATTTGAGGTTATGTACTTTCTTGGTCATAATTTTATTGAAATTTGTCAAGATTGAATTGAAAATTGTGAAAAGTAATTTTTTATTATTTGTTGTTTTATTATTGGTTGTGTCATTTTTCCCAATTGGAAATTAATTTTTGAAGCAAGAGATGTTGCAATGCATCAGAGTTTCTATCATGCCTCTAAAATATTTTTATCTTGCACTAATGCAAGCTTGATTTTTTTCCTTAAAAGTTGAGCGAGTGATATTTATGAAATACTATTGCATTGTGGTGAAAATTATGGACAAACCATGAGAACTTAATTTTTTCTTACATCAAATCAGGTGTAAAATACAAAATTCTTAGGAAAAATATATTATAGAGCAATAATCCAAAGAATGACTCTTAATGAAAAATAAAAGTATTGACTTGAGTTACAGTCAAGATTTTGCCCAATTCAAATTTTATTCACAATGTACAACCTGTGCAAGGATTTGTGAACTGTAATGGATGGCATGGTAGGAGCTGCAGGGTTGTGAAGGGTTGGGGAAGTCGTGGGCCAGAGCCCATCGACATGCGCCCAGCGGGCCCGAGTGCGGTGGGCTGGCTCATTGACTGCAGTTCTGACGTATGACGACGCGCAAGCGGAGGATGAGGAGAGCTCGCTGCCGCATCTGGATGGCGGCTTCCACAGCAAGCTACCACCTGGCATCCTACCACATGGCCTGCCGCAAGTGAAGGAGGTTCAGCCTGCTGTCACATCACTTGAAGCACAACCTGCTGGTCCAGCAGCTGAGAAACCCAAACAGCGTAAGTAGAAAAAGCTTAAAAATAAGAAGTTGTGATGTTCAGTTTTGAAAATGTCTAATTCAAAGTATTTACACATGGGATATTTCCACTTGTGGGTAATTGGTGTTTTTTTATTCATGAGTTTTGTATTTCTTAATTGTGTGACCTTAATGCAAGTTATGTGATATGCTATTTTTGTGACATCAGTCACATAAGTATAACCGTAATATAAAAACTTAAAACTTAACTTATAACTGAATTTTTGTCCATAAGTAATGGTTCTTTATTAGCTGTTACATGTATTTCGTGTGTAATTTTTTTTATTTGCAAATTTTACAGCACGAGAACTTTCAGAGGAGGAGAAACAAATGATTATTTTGACTGAGGAATTCCAAAGATTTTTGGATCGTTCTGCACGCATAATGGAACGTGCTCTCTGTGAATCGGTAGATATTTATACAGATTACACTGGGGCTGCAGATGGTGAAGATGGAACGTAAGTGTCACAATCGATTATTTGCATTGTGTGTTATTAGGAAATACCCTTTTGTTAAATATTTGGGTTAACTAATTAAGAGATCAATTGGGATAACAGTGGGAATTTTGGTTCACTTTTGCTCTGTTTTCAATAGGGATGAAAAGAACAACTATAGACTTTCTTTGAATCGTTGGTTTTTTGATGAACGCTGGTCACGAAATCGATGTGTGACTTCATTAGACTGGTCACCCCAATTTCCTGAACTATTGGTTGCCAGCTACCATAGTAATGAGGACTCTCCTCATGATCCAGAAGGTGCTTGTCTTGTATGGAATACAAAATTCAAGAAAACTACTCCAGAGTATATCTTTCATTGCCAGTCAGCTGTAATGTCAGCCACGTTTGCAAGGTATTTGATTGTATTTTGTTTTGAGTTTATGTTCATTTTTGAAATGTGTAAAATCTTAAAAAGTTATTTGCTGAGTACTACGTGCTTATTACTTAACAAACACTTGACTTTGTCTCTTCTAAAAAATGAAATGTAGAATCACAAATTCAATGCAAGGGATGCAAGTGAAAAAAATTAAGTGTCCTGAAGGAAGAAGTTTACTATGTTCTTGTAAATTCTATACATATATGATTAATTTGCCCAAGGCAGGTCCAATTATCAATGCACCACTTGAGAAACACTAATGAGGCATATGAGGCAATGTGGAGGAGAGTAGTAGTTTGACCAGGCTGGTGCCTCAACAGACTGGAGGTCGCACCTCCATCGAATAACGGAAATGTGATTTCTAAAATTCAAAATACAAATATACAATAAAATTGCAAGAAATTAAAATTCATTAATTCATTCATTAAAACTAAGTTAAATAAAAGTCTAAATTAAAACATTACATACATAATTGTATGCGTCGTATCCGTTCAGGAATACATACCCCCCGTGCACATGGTTCTGGCTTTTATTTCCACTTGGCATGTAAGTTCGTCTCCAGCATTATTGCTTCGAAACGTTTCACGCAAATAAAATTATTTTATTTTGAAAATTTCACTACTCTGGTATATTTTGTAATAAGATCCTTTCACACACGCACACACACACACACACATACATCCTTGTACACACACATACATCCTTGTACACACACACACATCCTTGTACACACACACTCCTTGTGTAACTGCAGCGTACTGCAGGCTTCTGCAAGCAAAATATCCTCTACCGAGAAAGGGACTTCCAGAATGGCCAACTTTACTCAAAGAATTCATCAAGGGTACATTTTAATTCAATAAATCTAATATCAAATGAAAACAAAATCTCTAAACATTATAAACAATGCATTAAATGCTGTCAATAATTGACTGAACTAGTATACTTTCAATAATAAGCAAAATTCATAAAATGATGTTGTAGCAAGTCAGATGGACAGAATGTTGGGAATTCCTCTGAGACTTTCGGTCGCCATGCAGAGCTCAACAGCGCTTGGGCTCCCACCTATCTGGTGGCCTAACTGAAAGCTCTCATGCCTGTTGTGTTAAATCGAATTGAGTAAAAGAGTAAATGCAGTAAACCCAGTAACTCAGCCGAGATACACGAGCGTGGTGCAATTCATGGCAAGGCACCAGGTGCCAGAGAAGCACCAGGACACACTTTGGTTTCAAAATGATTTCATATACATCAATATTGCTGCAATATCTTGAATATTGATTGTTATTAAAAGGAAAATGGATATTCTTAAATTATTATGAGATCTTATTTGATTATCTGGAGGTTGTGCAACCATGCAACCTAAGCATGAGCCACCATTGAGTTTGACACTACTTGCCTGACAGAAATTGCCAAGAAACCTGAGCATGACCTGGCATGAGCTACCAATTCTCCTAATATTGTGAATTCCAACACGTATTAAAATAATAATAGGAAGTTTATGCAACTATTATGTTTATTAGTGGTAAGGAGAAAAAATTGAAATAGAGGATCTGTCTAATGATCTTTGTGTACTTGTGAACAAAATTTAAACAGGGAATCAAAAATGATTAATTTTCTGGTTCGTGGTTTAATTTTGTCAGTGTGGAATTATTCTCTGTAGACATACTCATTTAGAATTCAATAGTTTTTTAATTGCAGGTATTAAACCCTTTCTAATTCACTTAACAATTAAATTAAATATTGTAGGTTTCATCCAAATCTTATTCTTGGAGGCACATATTCTGGTCAAATAGTTTTATGGGATAATAGAGTACAGAAGAGAACACCAGTTCAACGCACACCTCTCTCTGCTGTAGCCCATACTGTAAGTATTGGCCATAAGTGGCTGTTGGTATGCATGTATGAAATCTGTAATTAATATTTGATGGAAACTTATGCTCTGGAACCAGAGATTTTCTCTACATGAGATGACATTATATTTTGATGTTGAGAACAAGTCTTCTTGAACAGAAATGAATTATTCTTTTTTATGATTTAGTGAGTTTGTAAATCAAATTTCTTGTAATTTTTGATTAACTGTAATAAAACATAATTTTAACATAAAGTTCTGTGTGATATTTTTTTAATCATTGTAGGTCTTTTAATGTATGAATATTTTGTATTTCAGCACCCTGTTTATAGTTTGAGTGTTGTTGGTACTCAAAACGCTCACAATCTTATTAGTGTGTCAACTGATGGAAAACTTTGCTCTTGGAGTTTGGATATGTTGTCTCAGCCTCAGGAAACTCTTGAACTCCAACATAAGCAAGGAAAAGCAGTTGCTGTCACTTCTCTTGCTTTCCCCTCTGGCGATGTCAATAATTTTGTTGTCGGTAGTGAGGAGGGAACAGTTTATTCAGGTAGACAAGTAGTAATTAGTTTCAATTATTTCAATTAGGATTAATTCTTAGTTTCAATTATTTAAAAATATGTTAGATTTATTTGTTAATGACTGATAGTGATATTTAATAAGGACTGATAGTGATGCTTAATAAGGACTGATAGTGATGCTTAATAAGGACTGATAGTGATGCTTAATAAGGACTGATAGTGATGCTTAATAAGGACTGATAGTGATGCTTAATAAGGACTGATAGTGATGCTTAATAAGGACTGATAGTGATGCTTAATAAGGACTGATAGTGATGCTTAATAAGGACTGATAGTGATGCTTAATAAGGACTGATAGTGATGCTTAATAAGGACTGATAGTGATGCTTAATAAGGACTGATAGTGATGCTTAATAAGGACTGATAGTGATGCTTAATAAGGACTGATAGTGATGCTTAATAAGGACTGATAGTGATGCTTAATAAGGACTGATAGTGATGCTTAATAAGGACTGATAGTGATGCTTAATAAGGACTGATAGTGATGCTTAATAAGGACTGATAGTGATGCTTAATAAGGACTGATAGTGATGCTTAATAAGGACTGATAGTGATGCTTAATAAGGACTGATAGTGATGCTTAATAAGGACTGATAGTGATGCTTAATAAGGACTGATAGTGATGCTTAATAAGGACTGATAGTGATGCTTAATAAGGACTGATAGTGATGCTTAATAAGGACTGATAGTGATGCTTAATAAGGACTGATAGTGATGCTTAATAAGGACTGATAGTGATGCTTAATAAGGACTGATAGTGATGCTTAATAAGGACTGATAGTGATGCTTAATAAGGACTGATAGTGATGCTTAATAAGGACTGTTAGTGATGCTTAATAAGGACTGTTAGTGATGCTTAATAAGGACTGATAGTGATGCTTAATAAGGACTGATAGTGATGCTTAATAAGGACTGATAGTGATGCTTAATAAGGACTGATAGTGATGCTTAATAAGGACTGATTGTGATGCTTAATAAGGACTGATTGTGATGCTTAATAAGGACTGATTGTGATGCTTAATAAGGACTGATTGTGATGCTTAATAAGGACTGATTGTGATGCTTAATAAGGACTGATTGTGATGCTTAATAAGGACTGATTGTGATGCTTAATAAGGACTGATTGTGATGCTTAATAAGGACTGATAGTGATGCTTAATAAGGACTGATAGTGATGCTTAATAAGGACTGATAGTGATGCTTAATAAGGACTGATAGTGATGCTTAATAAGGACTGATAGTGATGCTTAATAAGGACTGATAGTGATGCTTAATAAGGACTGATAGTGATGCTTAATAAGGACTAATAGTGATGCTTAATAAGGACTAATAGTGATGCTTAATAAGGACTAATAGTGATGCTTAATAAGGACTAATAGTGATGCTTAATAAGGACTAATAGTGATGCTTAATAAGGACTAATAGTGATGCTTAATAAGGACTAATAGTGATGCTTAATAAGGACTAATAGTGATGCTTAATAAGGACTAATAGTGATGCTTAATAAGGACTAATAGTGAAATTTAATAATGTTGAATTTGGTAGTGAGGATTCATTCACACACTTATGTTATTTTCCTAGCTTGTCGTCATGGAAGCAAAGCTGGGGTCACAGAACCATATGAAGGACACCAGGGACCAGTTACTGGTGTCTCTACTCATGCTGCCTCTTCACCTGGAAGTGCTGATTTCTCACACTTATTTCTGACTTCATCATTTGACTGGACTGTAAAACTCTGGAGCTTGCGAGAGAATAGAGCATTGTATTCTTTTGAGGACAATGGTGATTATGTATATGATGTCGCATGGTCACCAGTACACCCAGCTCTTTTTGCAACTGTAGATGGTGATGGTAGGCTAGATTTATGGAATTTAAATCAAGACACAGAAGTGCCAACTGCAAGTATAACAGTGAATGGATGCCCTGCATTGAACAGGGTGTCATGGACTCCGTCAGGATTGCATGTCACTGTTGGTGATGACACTGGGAAGATTTGGGTCTACGATGTTGGTGAGGTTAGTATGAGCTATTGAGGGGAACTAATTTAGGAATTTTTCTAATGTGTGTATTTTTTGGCTAAACATTTGTTTTATGAATTGGCTGAAATTACTCAATTGGGAAATATTGTTTTATTTTATAATGCAAAGTAATTAATTAATTTATTTATTTGAAATGTTTTCTCTTAAAAAGTAATAATTTTGTAACAATTTTACTACAAGAAAAATGCAATATGATTTCTGTAGCTTAACTAGAGTGTGAAAAAGTGTAGGTTACTTTCATGTGAACAATCAAATTGCTAAGTTTTTTTATCACTTCTTAACTATTTGACATGCTTTTTTTAAAAATAATTGTCAATCAAATAATTTTCATCAAATCATTGAAATTTTTTTTCTATCAATGGAAAGACTGGCATTTAATGTTCTCATTTTTTTTTAATATCTTTGTTAAATTTCACCAATACAGAAGTCTGTTTCTGTTAACTCTTCACAATATCTTATTATGTACATATTCTGACTTGTCGTACATGGCTTATGCTGTATTTATGTGACATTATTGTTGTTTTTATTATTATTATTATTATTATTATTATTATTATTATTATTGACTTAGTAAGAGTACAAAAGTATAAGTAATGAATTGGATGCCTCTATAATTATCATATTTATTTATTTTAAAACTGGTATTTTCTTTTTATTACATTCTTTTGGCTATATTATGGCAGATATCTTACGTTCTGTATTTTTTTCCAGCAACTGGCTCAGCCACGCCATGATGAATGGTCTAAATTTGGCTATACAGTTCAAGAACTGAAAAATAACCAGACTGAAGAAGATCTAGATAAAAGCAAATTGATTGATTCAGGTCTTGGTAGTAGCTTAGTGAACCTCGCTTCTCTGTCTTCTAGTTCACTGCGATAACTTTCAATTGTGACCCACTAGTCCTGATGCTGCTGTGCAAGACTTTGTCATGCACTATTGTTGATAATAATTATATTAAAGATCTAACAATTGAGACTCCAATGCTATATGTTGCATGATGCTTCCTGTGCAATGCTTAATACCTTATTTTCAAGGTATGTACATAAGATGAAGATATGATGGTTGGAATTGAGAATTTGTAATGGCCATTGATTGAATTTGACTGAGTTGTGAAAAGTGTAATAAAATATTTATGAATGATACTTTGTTTAATTTTTTCTTTTAGTACTCGTGCAGTAGGTAATCCTTTCCATTCATTGTATTAAATAGTAAATTGTTCTAAAGTAATAATTATTTATTAGGATGATAATGTGGTAATTGCTGTGTAGAAAGCCTCTTATTTCAGAGATCCAACTCTGAAAAATTCAATTATGTGAACTAGAGTTGAATTGCAGGAGAAAGCTTTATAAGAAGTTTGTACATCATTTTGAAAACCTTAGTAGTGGAGGCTGATGTTTTTTCTACCTGGCCTTCCAGCTACTAGATGCATCTGAGTATGTGCAATCAAAAAATATTATTGACCCAATAAATACTAGTGACACAGATTCTTTTTCTTCAAACTAATATTTGATATCAATTTAGTTCCACTCTTTTATTTTTAATAAGTATATTACCCCTTTAATAATGAGGTTTTTTTGCATTGTTTGTGAATTGTGAAATTGATATTTTTTATACTGACAAGTTTGACGTTTTTTAAAAGATGTTCAAATTTCCTTGCACAGTTCTAAATGTTTCATGCTAATTTAACAGATATGTAAATGTTCAAATTTTCCCTCCAATATACTCTATTTGCTTGTGTATAAGCCATACTGTCAATCTTTATCACCATAATTTGAAAAAAAAAAAGTTCCTGATTGGATGTAACTGTCAACAACTGATACCTGCCTGAGACATGGCTTTAAAAATCACCCTATAATTCCAACGCTGAGAACAACTGAGGCAATGTGACAATGCAATACCACATGGCTTCCAAAGCTGCGGTAAGTTTTAAAGTGTGCGGCATTTCTATAACACGATGGATGGGAGTGAGGACAATGCGTTATGGAATGTTGCCAGTGATTAACAGTTACATTGAATCGGGGAAGGGGGGTGAGTGAGTCCAGGAGCAATGAAGATTAAATTTAACATCAACTTTTATGCTGTGTGTATTTGTTTTTGGCATAAAATTTTGTTTTTCTTCCAATGATTTTTTTTTTAAAGAAAAATCTCCTGCACCCCCATTTCACAAGTTACTTTTTGGGGAAAAATGTGCAGCATATACACAAGCAAATATGGTAATTTTAACTGGGTTAATTAACAGTTCATACTTGGCATGATTCAGAACTCGCAAAGCATTTCCTAAGAAACGATTCAAAGGGATTTTGTAGAAGAATGTTGAATTACAATTGATGAGATGCAGCATTCATTAAAATTTTCCACTCTTGACTTTTTATGGAGCAGTTTAATGTGATGAACATAGTGGCCAGTGATGGCATATTTGTGTGGTCATCGCTATATATTTTTTAAGTATCCAGGTCTATCTGGAGTGATTGGAGTGGGGAGTAACCGAATCGTAGGATGTTCTGGTTTTTAAATGCTGAAAACTGCACTCCTTTTTCTGAAATTTTTACTTTCTCACTCTTACTTCATAAGCAGAGAATACATTGAATATGTTTTTATGAGAGAGATAACTTAAAAAAGCTAGTGGTGCTTCCAACGCACATACTTTCTCGCTCTGCTTCTATACGGTCCTTATTGCTATTCCACTACTTCATTAACCAGCAAAAGTGTATTATACCAGCAAACGTTTTCCATACCGAGACCCGACATCCGAAACTCAAACGGCACTTATACCACTACGCACCACCAACACCGCCTGTGTCAAACAGAGCCATGAAAGAAAAGAACCGACCTAAAAATTGGTAAATGCATGATTAAGAAACAATTGATACGATGGTACATACGCTTTACAAATCCAAGAAGAGAAGTAAAAAATTGTTAAAAGTTAAAAATTTGAACAAATATATACAGACATTTCCAGTACATTTAATAAAATGCGTTGGTAATTATGCGTTGGACAGACTCAAGGATGTTTTATGTTAACGCGAGGGCCGAAGGCCCGAGCCTCGTCTTCAACTTGGACACGGGTAGCGAAGCGTCACGATTCCACACGAAAGTGCGTTGGCCACGTGGCCGTGTGGCCGGGCACACTGTGGCGGCGCCGCAAGTGACTCGTTCGGAACCGAATCGTGCGCGTCAATAGGAGCCGAACCCTGTTCTTAAAATCTACCAACTGTTCTACGTGGAACATCGACGTTAACGCAAGCGGCCTTGACTACCCATTTCTCGAAGTTGAATGACCATTCTACCCGCCGCTTTGCTTTTCCAGATGCAAGATGAGAGCATGTCTTTCTCCCAAATCTTGGAGTTACTTTGTGAAACCATTTCATAAGGCAGTTGACAGCTACTCGGGAAAAGTATTCTTTGAGTTGTTTTGTTTCTTTGAGCTTGCATTGTAGTTTGCAGATACGTACACAAATGAGTAACGACAATTTCTTCAATTGAATTCTTCGAGGTTACTACGTAGTACGGAATGTAAGGGAGTAGAGACAGTTAACTACTATACTACTTGAGTGTTGTAATTTTCAATATTTTTTTGATATTTTCATAATGTACAACAAAAATCAGCAAAGAGGGAAAAATGCAGTATAATCAATTTTTAGCCCCAAACCTTCTTTTGATTTATTTAACTTTTTAAATTTATTTTAATGCAGAATCATTATCCTTACTACTTAAATATTTTAGAACATGCATATTTTGTTACTTTAAATTAGTTAGAAATACTTTACATGCAAGTCCTAAATCTTTCAATTACATCTCTACATGTTCAATATTTTCATTTGCTTAAAAAACTAATCAATTTATAACTATTTCATTTAATAATTGCATATATTCGAGCTGCCGCACGAGCGTTGCTCCGGCACTCGCCGAAGACTACGTACATGTTTCAGTACTCATTAATTGAAAACATGCTTATTCTGGCCTCTCACACTCAAACTCGATATTTCTACTAATTTGCCTTGACGGCGCTTAGCTTTTAGTATACGCTGCCGGCGGCGGGACGCTGGGGTAGTGCGGAGGGGAGGGAAGGGGAAAGATGACTCCGTATATGTGCTTATTCAGCCATGATCACTGTGCGGGTCGAGTTTCGAACTGCGCAATCTGTTGTTTTGAGGCAAAACTGACATGCGGCTGATGGGCGAATCACTTGGCGGCGGTGGCAGGTTCGCCATACGATATAAACCACGATGTGACGCGGTCTAGCAAGTGACAAATGCAAGGACACCGACCATTATACGAGCTGCGAATGGCAGCGGTCCGGTAACCTCAGTGAACCACGGTCGAACTTTTTGCCTGCTAGAATGTTTGAGTTCTTTTGAAGCATTTGTACATCACGCAATGCAACATCACAGTTTTTCTCAGTCTTCTACCCTTTCACACCAGTAATATAGTAGTTTTGATTTTTTTTATTCATTGTTGCATGGCACATACGGCGACGCTATTTTATCTCTGTTGATATTG
Organism: Acheta domesticus; assembly: GCA_031308135.1. Taxonomy (NCBI): domain Eukaryota; kingdom Metazoa; phylum Arthropoda; class Insecta; order Orthoptera; family Gryllidae; genus Acheta; species Acheta domesticus. Next base: position 198,052,908 of record JAHLJT010000631.1, on the reverse strand, counting down.
GCCTATGGGTCTGGTTAATGGCCTACGTGCCCCTACAAAGATTCTTCAATGCACTGTTCGGTCTACATCTCCACAAAATGACTGTAAGAAGCATCAGTTCAAATTCCGCGCCCAGAGATAATAAACTCAGTATTTTCATGTACGAATATTTCATTTCCAAAACGCTTTTAGTATATCACGATATTTAGAATGATCTTCAGCAGACTATCATTTACGTGGCAATCTTCAGCCCAAAGCACTAGTTCATAAAAAGTTTTTCCGAAAAAAATTTTGTCTTTGAGAAAATTGAGTTTGGAAATCACTTCCGGGGCGCGAAATTCAAACCGGCCGCAACGACATTGCAGACAGCGGCGTCACCTCCTGCGCAGGCATTTCCTCGTTTCTCCGCGTAAACGGTGAAACAATCGAGTAATATTCTGGAAAGCATCGCGTTGCTCACACTAGAATACTTAATAGTAGCAAGTATTTGCAGGTTCTATTCAATAAATATTTTAAATGCACATACAGAATATCGAGTTTTGTTCAAAATGATAGCCACGGTACACGGCGGCGTAAACATAAATGATGAACACGATCCAACATTTATGAAAAAGATTGAATCTCCTGGAATGCTCTTATTGTTATTTTTAGCACACAACGAAGCATTTAGGAGATAAATTATTCGTTAACAAAAATACTGAGTTTCTTGATAATCTTTGGAATTTGAATTGATTCTCCCGGCTGTCATTTTCTCAATTCTCAAACTAACAACAGCCAGCTTTTAACTTCTTAATAAACGACTGCACGGTTTATCTCAGATGTAGCCCTAATTAATGGATATCAATATTTCCCCCCTCAAAAATATTGCATCTTTCCTAAATAAAAGTATCTGTTTGTGCCGTAAAACATCCATGAACTTCCTCAATACCACCCGTCAAATATTATTTTAGCTTAAGTAATATGTGGTACAGTAAGAGCACTTCCTGCTGCCGCAGCGAAAGCGTTCCGAAATAACTGCTATTGCAAAATATGCTTAACTGTTCGGCTGATTTTAAGGACAGAGTTCGGCTCACTAAAACAACGGCGCACGGTTCACTTGCGCATGGTTCACTCGCGCGGACCACGAGAACGGATCACTCAGGGAGCACTGCTTGCATTGTGCGGTGTGGTGCGAATGTATAATGGAGAATTAAAATGGTTAAATGCATAAAATGCGTTGCATGCATAATGTTAAATGCATAAAATGCGTTGGTAATTATGCGTTGGACAGACTCAAGGATGTTTTATGTTAACGCGAGGGCCGAAGGCCCGAGCCTCGTCCTCAACTTGGACACGGGTAGCGAAGCGTCACGATTCCACACGAAAGTGCGTTGGCCACGTGGCCGTGTGGCCGGGCACACTGTGGCGGCGCCGCGAGTGACTCGTTCGGAACCGAATCGTGCGCGTCAATAGGAGCCGAACCCTGTTCTTAAAATCTACCGCGAAGTCTCATAGTTACTGTGAATCATTTTTATATTATTGGCCTTTTTTACAATTTTTTTTGTTTTTGGTTGTGTTCACAATGTAATGTAATTAATTCATTTCAATAGTACGAGACACATGATCAATCGATTATAGTTGCCTCTTTTTATGTATATTTGCAGATTTTAAAGATTTCAATCACTACATCCATTATAAAAATGTCCTCAATAAATGTGTTCAAATGCATTTAGATGCTGTCGTAAAAAAATGAGTAATGAGCAAAAACAATTGTGAAATTTGAATACCTACTGCCCTTTCTATTACAACCTATATATCCTCCTGTGTTTAAGATTGTTGCCTTTTCCCTGCACTCTCCTCGCCACTCCTTTCTTATCATATTCAGAAAGTGACGCCAAGGAGGGGTGGGGCGGAGGGGGGCGCATTGTTGCCGACCGGGGTCGAGTCGTTAGTTGCGGAGGCAGGTCCTTTAACTTGTGTTTTAAGTGTACTGTTGATTCAGCAAGAATATATGTGTAAGCTTGCGTGTAATCAAGCTTGGCAACGTCGCTTGGCGACATGCGCGTGAGAGTCAGTTGGTAACCAGACTCCGAGCTGTGTGCATCGATGTTATTGTATTGATGCATACAAAGGCTAGCCATCGGCAATTGTATTGATTCAGGTTAGTTTTAATCTTTAGTTTTAAGCCTATTTGTTCACATTATATTTCTGGATTTCGCTAATCTGTACATAATATTTATATTACAGTTGTTTACTGCATCTTACATATGTCGATTCTTACCCTAAGGACAGGGTTCGGCTTATTCTAAGGACAGGGTTCGGCTCACGGCGCACGGTTCACTTGCGCATGGTTCACTCGCGCGGACCACGAGAACGAATCACTCAGGGAGCACTGCTTGCATTGTGCATTGTGCGGTGTGGTGCGAATGTGTAATGGAGAATTACAATGGTTAAATGCATAAAATGCGTTGCATGCATAATGTTAAATGCATAAAATGCGTTGGTAATTATGCGTTGGACAGACTCAAGGATGTTTTATGTTAACGCGAGGGCCGAAGGCCCGAGCCTCGTCCTCAACTTGGACACGGGTAGCGTAGCGTCACGATTCCACACGAAAATGCGTTGGCCACGTGGCCGTGTGCACACTGTGGCGGCGCCGCGAGTGACTCGTTCGGAACCGAATCGTGCGCGTCAATAGGAGCCGAACCCTGTTCTTAAAATCTACCCAATTTCGAATTCACGATTCTCTTTAATGCATCAATAGTTAAACAATGTAGTCTATTTAACGCACATTCAGTACGAAACAGCATTTACGTTACAACGAAGGACACACAAGACGAACGAAATTACGTCACACCACCGTTTGGACTTCACGGACTGTCCCTACCTACTATTTTCTTACATGAAGGCAGTGATCTTGTTTTGTCAGGCCTGCTAACACACATCGTCTTACCCACCGAAACCGCATCAGGTTGAAATGTGCTTAAGCATAGTTGGCAGACGTGCATGAGTTGTGAAGAAAGACAGTCGTGCCATCTGCCCCCCGCGCCCCGCTTCGGGGCCCACAATCGCGGCACGTGACGTCTGTGATTCCCAGGCGTACGGCCGAATTATGACTGCATCAGAGGAGGGGTATGGAAGGTTCTTGGAAGGGGATACAAAACGCCAATGAGAACTCAGAAGCCTGAGATGTGAGAGGCCTGGTCACATCATCGGCCGTCGAAACCACACAGCTTGCACACAGCGCATGGCCGTGAGTTCAATGACCTCACCAACGTAGCGATGTCGTTCAAGGGATGCTTCTTGTTCCTTCACATCTAGCGAAGGAAATACCGCCTGTTGGAGAGCGCACGTAAATGGCGGGAGGGAATATGGAAACAGAGGGAGATGCTTACGGAAGAAAGTAAATTACTTTACTGAAAATAGTTTAATGAAAATCTAGGGGATGCAACGCATCACTCGCATACATTGAGCCTACGCCACTGATCGGGGAATATCTATTTCGAAGAAAATCGGCCGAACGGTTTAGGCTCTAGCGTTGACCACAGACGGAGAGACGGACGTTTTGCCGTCGGTCGATTTTGCAGTATGAAGAAGCAACAAATCATGGATTTTGACTACGAGATAGAGGATTTTTTTTCTAAATTTAGCAACAGGTTTTATCCACTTTTTGTCACCAGACCCATGCTATAAGAGTTTTTCTGGCGAAAATCCCCCTTTTCCGCCGCACGATTACATAACTTTCTCTTCTTACGAAGTATTCGTAAGACGAGAAAGTAAAAAGGTGTGGTGCTAAAATTACACATACTTTCTCACCCTTAATACTATTTTTACTGCAATTTCTGTTTGAATAAACACCTGTCATTTTTTGTAAAACTCATTATGAATCTTAGAACATTACGTGCAAAAGCTAAATATTTTCAAGCAAATAACACAAGTTTAACGAATAAAACTGTTTCATACATCTAAATCATGCTCTAACATTGAGGTGGACCGTTGTCACCGTTCAACAATGAACTGAATTATCCATTGCTGCCCAGTTGCCGAAGGCATCATACAGTGGTAACATACATTTAATGTTAAATAAAAGTTCGTACCAATTTAGGAAACTCAGTTTTTTGAACTTTTCTTCTTAGAACGGTAGCCAGCAAGAAAATCGATGTATGAGAAGCTCAAAGCTGAATTTTTTTTCAGAAGTTAGCCAGTGTGATGACGAACAAGGAAACGCAAGTATGGCAGCGTGTAGGTGTCGGCTGGTGTCGGCGTTGCGCTGCGCAATTTTTTAAATATGTCCAAAAAAAGTAGGCCATTGGGGAATGAGTACACAGCTAATTCTAGTTGTATATTGTTCGTTAGATAGCCAAAATGTGAGGGAGTTGTATGCCATACAGAGGCGGTGTCTCCAACTGTCCGCCATACTGAATTGAACGTGTCATTTTTTTATGCCCGCTTGCTTTACGAGCTCAAAGCTATTTTTGTGGTCTAGTGGTAGAAAATTCTTTTACATTGCCGATTATGACCATGCCAAACCGCTGCGGCGCCTCTATGGTCCCATTAAAATAAATTGGTGATTAACATTTGCAAATGGAAGGGAGCGACGTTGACAGTTTGCGTACCACATGTCAAGTTTGCGTACTGACCACGCGCTCTCGGGACACGAAAATAAACATTTGAAATAAATACTTATTAAAGTAACCAAATCTTACACTCATATTGGACGAAGCTACAGCTTCCGAAGCACAATTGTCAATCACCAACTTATTTTAATCGGACCATAAGTAGCTACCATATTGGTTCAAAGATGTCAAATTTTTTCACTAATCCATGTATCGTAGGTACACACCCGAGAAAAATATTTTTCAATTGATTTTAATGTCAAGAAGACGAGTCTGTAAGTGCCATACCAATTGGATGTCTCGAACGTCAAAAATTAACCTCTAAAGTTATAAAAGTTTCATAAGTGTGACGTGTAATAGGTACATGTGCCATACTTACGTTTTTGAGACCTGTTTAACGTCTGAAATATGAATATACGTGTGCCTTACCGATATCATGTCTCTACGAAGAGGAATAAACCTGTATATTTGTAAAATGTTTTAAAAAGTAGGTGAATTAAGTTGTATTTATGCTGACGTTTTATATGTATTAATATTTGTAAAAGACTGTTATTGCAGACATTCTAAGACATTAATATAACACTTGGTTATCCTTCTTATTTTGGTCAATCAATGTACAAGTTTTCAAAAAAGTTGTATTTTTCTTATTATATTGGAACAGGACGTTTCGCATAATATTTATAAGCAACATCAGGTGCGAACAAAACATTAATTTCTTTATTAATGTAAATGAAAATAAGTGTTGTTAATGTTTAGAATGAAAGAATTAAAATAAAGTTGCACAGTAATCCGAGAGGAAATTAGTTGCAAATAATAACAAATACTCAAGCTGATAGTTCTACATTTGTTCATTAATTATATAATTGAATATTACCCATTTAAATCAATTACAGAATCTGTAAGCTCTCAAGGATACACAAATGAAGAGGAAGGCAATGACATCACTGAATCTAACTTCTAAAATGAATTTCAATATAATGTACTATCTGTTGAAGACAGCGATGAATCCTGTGGATGATATGAAAATGGTACATATTCCCATATCCCTTAAGTTTGGCAAATGAAAAGTAACTGTTTTGTAACAAAACAGTTGGTTTTAAAACAAAATATTATGTTGATGGTTTTAGTTGAATCCATTTCTCAAATGAAATATATTTTTGTATTACTGGTTTGGCCTAAAAAGTAGAAAATATGTTGCGGTGAATGTTCCTTTTCAATCTCATGTTTTAGATTAGTTAAAAATACTTTTTCTTAAGGAATGAACCAGATTCTTTCTTAAGGAATGTGATCCTTTTAATTTCAGTGATGAAGACATTTATATAAAAACAAAACGGTTCTCTCAGTTCAGTTTACCATTTTTGTGGAATGTCTAACTTTTTCATCTTGCCAATGTAACTATCTAAAAGTATTGTATTTTATTTATTTCAATAAATTATGTTGATCCTAATCTTGCCTAGGGAGTACGAGACCTTGACGTTGGTGGCGGAGCTTGAAAGCCCCCATGACCCTGAGAGCCATGCCGACGGTAGCGTACCTGCTGGTTAAATAGGGCCTCCCTTGTCGAACAGGTCGGAGAGGAGGGGTCAGACAAAGGACAGTACTCCAGAAGAGGACATCAAGGCCAGAAAAGGAACACAAGTCGCTGACGAAGACCTCCGACAAGCCAAAGATGACCTCGAAAGGGTAGGCAGAGCCCTTAGCCTGGTGCAGGCAGTCTGTCTAGGGATTGTGACCTGAAATTTCACCCAGCTGGCTAGGAAGCTTTGAGATGGCAGTCCCATCACTGAGCTTAACCTGCGCAGCGCTAGAGGATTTTTTTTCATACTAACAATCTTCACAATAAACAGCCGGACAGTTCAAGGAAACGATCAAAGTATGAAAAGGACAAATGATTTGGTATTACGGACCGAACAAAAATTGCCACTTGGAATGTGAGAGGGTTGGGAAATAAAGAAGAACTAGACTTTAAACTAAACGAGAAAGAAATTGACATCGCCGTCATAACAGAAACCAAGAAAACTAAAAGGTACAAAATATCTTAAACATTATTGTTCGAACAAGTTACCATATGCATATTTTATTTTATTCTCTTTATTACATTTGTATTGAAGCACTTCGCTCTCGCAGGCTCTTTCCAATGCCTTTGTTGCAATTCCTGTTCAACGGAAGAACATGTCACAACACGCTTCCTCAGCGCAACGAAGCTGCAACGTTTAAATTCTCGGGATCCGACCTCCCTCCCCTTTTCTTAGAACTGCGCGTCAAACTGCTACGTGTTAGCCGTTATATCCAGCTTATAATATATAAAACATTTTAAGATTCCCCTCAGTCACATTTGATGGCATAATTCTTACAATTAAAAATCATGCCTGTTTCATATATTTTGTCTTCAATTCCTTTTCCCTTTCAGAATAATCGTAAATACATAATTTTTGTTACGTTAATTCTGATTGGACAGCGCCCAGTATGCGCACCAAAGGCCGCACACGGCTCATTCTACCGCTGTGAGCGAGCCGAGGCGCACTCAGTTGTGTTCTAGTTGTGATCTGAGCTGCACGCGACACACTCCACGCCGCCCAGGCGCGTGTTCTTTCTTTTGTGAGGCAACCATGTCTTTGTGCTAGTCACTAGTTCAGTATGTGCTCTCAGTTTCTCTTATGCTCAATCACGCTGCCCACGCACGTGTGTTTTTCTCTCTTGCAAGGCAATTCATGCCTTAGCGAACTATAAGCCATGCTTATGACACCGGTTTTTGCTGTGTCAAGTAATTACAAGGTGTACTCACAGCAGCCACGCTGCATATGTGTTATCATTTCAACATTCTAGAAAATGTACTCGTGTCAGTGCGAACGCTGTAATGTTCTGGCAACATCAATTAACATTGCCTTAACATTTAACCTACAAACATACTTACCCGCGTTATTGGAAACAGCCACGTAGTACTGAAATATTGCACTTTATGTGCTACTAACATCTTAGCTATTATTTGAAAACGTCCAATTCAACCAAGAAGCGAAAAACACACTGTTTCCATCGTAGTGTTGTCAGAACAATGTGAATTTTACAACTGCACAAAAATAGAATAAAAAGTTTTGTAAACCTGTATTGGAAAAAGAAGCCTGATACCCTGGACAATATAGAAATGCATTCCATAGGGCCATGATTAGAGAAGAGTATTCTAAAACCATGCAACAAATACTCTACTCACTACAAATGGTACAGCATTTGGTGCGAAAACAATATTTTCATGCAAATATCAACATAAATTAGACAATTATAACTCCTTTTCATACAGCTCCATCAGGTCACAACAATCACACGTAATTCACAGATATTCGCGAGCGCAAATGGAATTCCATTGTTGCAGGCCCTGCATTGTCGCTATTCTGAGAGCTATTATTTTTTTTACTTTCCCGTATACGTACGTGTATATACGGAGTAATATACGTAGTATAGGGAAAGTTATGTAATGCTGCGCGAAAAAATGGGCAATTTTCGTCAGAAAAAAATTGTTGCCGAGCCGTGATAACGAAAAAGTGGATAAATCTAGTTTCTAAATTAAGAAAAAAAATCCCCTAGCACGTGGTGTAGCCAGAACCCCTCTTTTGTGGGTCCTTGATACCGAAAAACCAATTGAAAAGAAAACGTCCGTCCGTCCGTCTGTGAACACTGCTAGCGCCTAAACCATACGTACGATTTCTTCCAAAATGGATATTCCTCAGTCGATCTGGTTCGAGTAGAAGCTTTGAGATTTTGAAAAAGATTCTATAAAATTTGGGGGTACTTTACATGAAGCTCCCCGGACATTTTCAAAATTTTCTCAAAAACGGCTCCAAATTTTTTCTTTCTGCATGCAGGCCTAGTCCTAATGATAGGATGTGTACACCAGTAGTTTTGGATTCCCTCCTTAACACATGTAGCAAAAATTGTAATCAATACTTGCATGACTTGTAAACGCTAGCAAGCTGCCCGTGTTGAACAGATTATGGGTTCGCTACCTCCTAGCCGTGTTAATCCTTCTTGGCCATGGGCTCACACATCCTTAGCTTATTGTGGGCCAATTTTGACAAGGCCTTCTCTTACATGATCCAAAGTTTCTCGGAAGTCTTGGATTAATGTTTTGTATGCGCAAATTCAGAACATTTAGAAATTGTAGAAAACTTATCTGCTTCTCAATTTATTGCTGCCTTTGAACGATTTGGGTCTCGGAGAGGTTACTCTGTACAGTGATAATGATAGCGCATTCAAAAAGGCTAGTCCCGTCATTGCAAAGGCTAATAGCTTTTTTCTTCTTCTCAGGATTTGGAAGTCCTCACAAAATTCTTATCAGTACAGGATACCTCCTGGCACTTTTGCCCCATATACTCTCCACAGCGGAACTCTCTGGCGGAAGCACGTGTAAAAAGTCTTAAATTCCATTTACGCCGCGCTTTAGGACAACAAGTTGTGCCCTTGTTTACCTTGTACACTCTTCTTGCTAAAATCGAAGCTTGTTCAAACTCAGGACCGATTGAGGCCACCTCTACAAAGCTGGTGACAACTTAATTTTGATCCCAAATCACTTAGTGTACGGGCACCCCCTTAATAATTTCCCAGTAGATTCCAACTCGCCTCTCGAGCAGATAACTTCTGCGCATCGGTTCTTTAATTTAAATAACAAATTAGCAGTAATTGGAAATATTGGTCACGAAATTACCTTCACACCTTACAGCTAAGGATTAAATGGAAAAAGGACGGGCGGACGGACGTTTTGCCTTCATTCGATTTATTATGGACCCATAAAACATGGATTCTGGCTACATTACGTGTTAGAGGATTTTTTTCTAAATTTAGCAACTGGATGTATCCACTTTTTCGTAACCAGGACCTGTAACGAGTTTTTCAACAGAAAATTCGCCGTTTTTTCGCGTAGCATTACATAACTTTCTCTCTACTCCGTAGCGAGAGAGTAAAAATAGATTAAGTTTAGATATACATTTTTTCAAGTAAATTCAGAAATTCAAAATCATCGCATGCCATTCCCTGCATTATGTATGGCCTGATGTCACTCATGGTTCCATCCCTTCCTTCCCCGTTTCAGAGCAGCCGGGCAAATTGCTGAGATCAATAATACGTGGTAAGTCAGTTGTGGATCACCTGAGTGACGAAAATATGGCCCGCAACCATATTAAAAGTTTTAGTTGTAACCCTTGAGATCTTGCAATTTGGAAATCCCTGGTTTAATAGACCAAATTCACCTAGGAGGAAAATGAACAGCACTGAGAATAGTGATATTATTGCCAAGAAGTTAAAACAAATAAGTTTAACATCTGATTTCTTTAATACGCAGGAAAAAGGGAATATCAAACAAAATTATATGATCTTGTTACAAAATTCGTTGTTAATGGAGTGAGACCCTTATCAATTACAAATACAAGAAGAAATGTTAGTGATACAATGACTGAAAAACTAGTAGTATTGAAGGGAAACTTGTCCAATTGTATACAACTGTAATCATAACCAAGTTTTGAACAATAAATTGTGAAACTGGATCATTATTGGTTGTATTTTGTATCTTCAAAAGTATTTAAAAATACTATTTTATATTTTCAAAAGTATTTTAAAATACTGTTTTGTATCTAAGATACTTTTATTGGAGTATTTTGTATTTGGTATCTAAAATACTTTCGAGGAAGTATTTTGCATCTGAAATACTTTTTTCAAGTATTATGCCCAACTCAGTATTTTCAGATAAAGACATAAGGATTTAAAGATCCAATTTCAAGGAATAAATTCAATTAAGAAAGGAAACTCTTTCTTCAATATTGAGGGTGTAGTGCAGGTTCGAAAAAAATTGAATATTAAAATTTTCAAAATCAGAGTAATGAAAATCGGACATATATTGAGACACTATTGAGCATATTTTTCTAAACAAGCAAAACATTTAAAGAAAAAAATGTTGATCCACCTTTTGAAAAATCTTGTTTACTTGCAATTTTTATTGTCATGATTCTATTCAAAATTACGCACTTTAAAATAACTGTTTCAAATTCGGATGGCCGCGACAACAACCAAGTCGATTGGGGAATATTCATTTTGGCGAAAATTCTGAGTTCGCTTTATAGTGCGATTTTTGTGCCCCTCAAGGCCCGTCTTGATAATGGAATATGTCACGGTATTTTGCGTCTTTCCCGGTCTTACCGCTAGATATCGGATGATTGCGACAATATCAAGTAGTTTGCGATCATGCCCCATCTAGCGACACGAGCGAGAAAGATGCGAAATATTGTGTGATATTCAATCGTGGCTTTAGGGGTTTGAGGGGCAGTTATAAAAATCACACTATAGGCTCTAGTGTTGTTTCATTGATGAGCGGACGGAAAGAGGTTTTGAAAAGACAACAACAACAACAACAACGCTTTTTCTGTATAAGGGTTCCCCCAAAATGTGTATTTCTGTCAAAATCTCATCTATTTGAAGCTGCTCTATTTCTCATATGAGAAAGTAAAATTTCGTCTATAGCGGTGGGATGATTCTACGCTTAGACAGTAGTAAATGGTAAGTAAATTTAATTTTATACTGAACGAAACCTTTCGGAAATATTAACCAGAGTTGCTTGGTCTGAGGCAGCGCCCTCTGCAATACAAAGCCTGGCGACGATTTTGTGACGTAAGCACGAGTAGGCCCACGAAGAGACTATCCCACCGGATACTCCGTGTGTTATGCGTTTTGCTATGTTGTGTTGGTTATGATTTTTCAGCAATTTGATTGTTTTTAATTAAGGAAATTCGAACTTGGTAAGTACAATTTATTAACAGTAGTTTCTGATTGAGTTCACTTTACGTCTTAGATCTAAAATTTAGGTAAATATAAGCAAATGATATATTTGTGCTTCAATTTGTAAAAAACGTGTTACGAGACTTCTAGGTTATTGTACATATTGATCATACAGTGTTTAGAACTTACGTGATTAAACAGTAAACAGATGTTAAAAAATTCGGAACTATTCAAACCCTCATTGTTTCATTTACAGCTCATCACAATAATGCCTTTCAAATGTTGTGTGCCCAATTGTAAAGGCAACTACCGAAGCAGCCCTGCTGTTAGTGTGTTCGGTTTTCCCATAGAGAAAGAGCCAAGGAGTGCATGGGTCAGAGCTATTTGTAGAGAGAAAACTTTCGTACCCAACAATAACTTAGGGTAAAATAAGGATAGGTAATTAAAAAATAATTTAAACTTGCAAACTTTGGTGATAGTAATAGGTTTGGTGATATTTATTGAATTGTTGAAAAATGGATTCAATCTTTGCCTCATCAACAATTAATATCGTGTCATCCACATACCTAGCATAAAATATTACTTCATTTTGACTTACGATTACTGTGTCAGCTACATAAACAATTCAGAAAAGAGGTAATTCATGGGTCCACCTATTGGAGTCCCCTGTTTTTGTATGTAACAAGAATCATTGAATTTGAAGAATTTGTTATTCAACAGTAATCTAATTGCTGGCAGGATCTTCTCATTCGGTATTTTAAATGAATTTTCCTTATCAAGTTTTTCGTTCAGGGCTTCAAATATTAAGTTATGTGGGATGTCTTATGTGCTTTAATATTTACATAATTGTTGCGTGATTTCTCAGCTCAAAATGTAGCCTGCAGCATGATTCTGCTTCTGTACTTTTCTTTCCCAAATATTTTAAATCATCTATTCTGTAAAAATAATGTTTGTGTGTATTCATGTAGGAATAAGTACGCATATGTATTGAGAAACTACTTAAACATTTTTGTTGGTTACACAAAATATGTATTGAGTAAAATATGTAAATTGTGATATGATTTTCTTCAAAATAAATTACTATTCCTAAAATTAATCAAAGTATTTTTATTAACTTCTGATTCTAATTTTGTTGATAGATGTAGGACAAGTTTTATTTTTTTTCTTTCAAAGAAACATTTTCCTGAAATAAAAGCAACACATTTCTAAAAATATAAATTCTTCGATTTTCGTTACCAAAATCTGTTGGTGGAAAATGAAGTGCCAGGGAGAAATGTATTGTGAAATGCTGCTGCTATTAACTTCAGCATAGATCGTAGGTCCGCGTCCAAGGCCTGCTTTACTCTTAACTGCTTTACTTTTAACTTAAATTTGTTTACCAACTTTAATTGTTTAATGTCATCTGGCAATGCGTTGTAAAGTAACGTACATATATGTAGATTTCTTGTAATGAGTTGTTGATATTGACACTTGATGAACATGATTTTTACGACGTGTGTTGTGATTATAAATATCAGTATTACGTGAAAATATGTTCCCACCGTTAAGTAAGTCAGTTTTGACAAAGATTACAGATTCGTAAATAAATAGGCAATGTTGATACATTGTACTGGCCTTGGGACATCCGCAAGACCTGATTGCGGATGATTGAAAGATTTAATTTCCTCAAAATGTATAATGATAGTTTTGTAGATGTCTTAGTTGTACATTGCCGAAAGATGCGCAGTTTGTTAGCCAAATTTTCTCCTCTTGCCTTCCAAAACAAACCACTTTTGGCGAGGCCGCCGGAGCCTGGAGGACTTTCGACTACCGTGATCACGTGACTTAAAACTATGACGTATGCTTCGGGGCCTGAGTAAAGCTGGCCATGGTCCGCGTCGGGGTGACGTCATTGGCAAGATGGCTGCCCGTCGCCAGGCTTTGTATTCTAGAGGGCGCTGTGTGAGGAGGAATTTAGTGTCGCCCCCCAGAAAGTATTCTGGAACACCCATTCGCTCGGAATATTTTTGTAGGAAGAATTGTGTGTTCTCATCGAGACACCCTAAAGGCCAGTTATGTATTAATAGCATCAAAATGAATGCATTGGGCCACCAAGGCCTGCAAATAGCCACATAGGATTTGCTACTTTTGTGTCTGCTCAGAATGGAACTTCCATTTAAACAAAAGTACATCGCATTTATTTTACTTAATTTCTTTCAGTGTTCTTTGATAACTATTTTCATTGTTATGTCAGTTTGAGATTTGTGGTGAGTGAAAGGAAGTGCTTCAATGGTCTCCTAAGGTGACACTGGACGCGGAGTGCGCCGCCCTCCCGTCTTGGTGTGTAAAATACTTTCATTGTCAAGTAGTGTATTCTTTGTGCTTTACATATTTTATGTACCTCTGTTCATTGGTATAACCTTAAGAAATATAAATAGGAATAATTTGTGCATAAAATAACTTTATCCATATAGACACTAAATATATTTATGTACCACAAAGAACCAATATGATGGAATGGAACATATCGGAGCACTTTAACGGTTGTATATAACATATTCATTTGCTTTAAGAAAAACTATTTCTTCTTAAAGTCTCTCCATAATAAAATATTTGGTACTGTGACTAATGAATTCTGTGCTCACTCAGTTTTATAAAATCGATAATTTAAAAATTCCATACCACAGCGTATTCATTAAGTTCTGCTTCGACATACTTGTAACAAAGATAACAGGTGGTAAAATGCAATGCATTCTTTTTGTGAATGAAGTGATACAATTAATTGAATGTGGGTACAGGGAGAGAAGGTATGAGGGTATTTCATGGCTCACATATATTCACAGTCGTGAAGCATATCTATTTGATTGGAGTGGGGGGATAGGAGCGATGTATTATGCTGTTCCTGAAATGTTCAGCAAGAACCCAAATTAGCAAGTATAAACATTTCCTCTGAACACTTATCAAAAATGGGACAAACAAGTAGTAGATCTGTCTGGGTGTATATGAGCGATTCTGTTAGATCTGAAAAACGATCTAGAAGAGAGGTTGCCACCCCTATATCCTCGAGAAAGGATACAGGTTTGTCTGACAAACAAAAATAAAACAAAAGTAATATTATAAGACATTTTTAAATTCTGAATTTTTAGGTTTCAACTTAGTGTTGCACCCAATTCACGAGTTGTACCAAAACAATCAAACGTCTGTCCGTCTAACTATAAAACATTGGAATAAAATGACATTAAAATATTTTAAACAAGTGTGATCAAATGTTACCTTAAAATGTGACTTAATTATTTTTCGATTATTTTATATTAGTTATAATATCTTTAACTAATTAATATACTAACTTTTGATGCAATTAAACAATTGTGCTGATTAAATAGAGAAAATTGGCTTCCGCCACTTGTAATCATTTTGTCAGGATTAAATAGATTTAAGCATACTGAACCGCAAGATTTAAAATTATAAAATTAGTCGTCCTCGAGGTTCTAAAGGTCGACCGCTAACGGTTAGAGGTCGTTAGGTCTAATGACAGAAGAAGTATTTTTATTTTCCCGTATACGTACGTATACACGGAGTGATATACGTAGTATAGGGAAAGTTATGTAATGCTGCGCGAAAAAATGGCCAATTTTAGCCGGAAAAAAATTAATTTCCGGGCCGTGAAAACGAAATAGTGGATAAAACCAGTTGCTAAATTAAGAAAAAAAATCCCCTATCACGTGGTGTAGCCAGAAACCCTGTTTTCTAGGTCCTTGATACCGAAAAACCAATTGAAAGGAAAACGTCCGTCTGTCTGTCCGTCCGTCCGTCCGTCCCTCCGTCCGTTCCTCTGTCTGTCCGTCTGTGAACACTGCTAGCGCCTATCTGGTTCTAGTCAAAGCTTTGAGATTTTGAAAACGATTCTTCAAAATTTGGGGGTACTTTACATGAAGCCTCGCGGACATTTTCAAAATTTTCTCAAAAAGGCTCCAAATTTTTTCTTTAAATTTCTTGTATGAAAAGAGTAAAATAAACATTATTAACACGGCATAGGTCCGATTTTCCCGAATACCTCTGAATTTTCGAAAATTGAGAAAGTTTGAATTTTTTTCGGCGTCTATCTCCAACTACAAAATTGAAGACAGAGATTTTTTCTTCAAATAAAATTTGTTCTGCATATTGAGTTCTTTCATTTTTCAAAATTTTAGTAGTTTTCGTGCAATATTGCGTGCAATATGTGCAATTTTAAAAAATTACAAAAACAAGATTTTCTCAAAAACGGCTCCAGATTTTTTCTTTAAACTTTTGGTAGGGATAGTGGTAAATTTACTCTATCAGATGACGTAAAAGCCATATTGCTCTATAGGTTGGTTTTTTAAAAAATTACAAAAATGTAAATTTTTTCACATGTTTTTCACGTCGATAATATTTACATTAGCGGCGATTTTTTCACATTATTATATTTATGAGTACATGTGATTTAAACAATATCAAGTAAAATTTCTCGAAAACATGACCGTTTTCTGTGAAAAGCAGTTCAAAATTTCGCATTTTCAGAAACGCTCAAACGCTATTTTCTCGTATATGGCTGCAAATTTTTTCTTCAAACATTTGTAACGGATAGTGCAAATTACACTCTTTAGTGTAGCGTAAAGTTTATTTTGAGTTATTATTTTGTTTTTTTCAAAAATTACATAATTGTATTTTTTTTGAAAGATCTCACATCTTTAATATGCACATTACTAGCAATTTGTAAATATTATTATATTTGTGAGTGTACGTGATTCAAATAACTTCAAATAAAGTATTTTGAAAACTCAAACATTTTCTGTGAAAATGAGCTTCAAATTTCGCATTATTAGTAGCGCTAAAACGCCATTTCTCTTAAACGGGTCATAATTTTTAAAAGAAAATTGCCATTTAGGACTAGGTTTTTGTGTTCTTTAATATTTTAAAATTAATATTTCCGTTCTACCTATAGAAAAATTAAGAAAATGACAAAAAATGTACTTTTGGCAGTGATAGATGGCAGCTGGCAAGAAAGAGTATGTGGCAATTCCGAATAGCTAGAGAAGACCCAAGGAAATAGAAAACCAATACGGGGAAGTCTGTGCCATTCTGTAGCACCACTAGTTGCTTTTGTGAATACAAGTGCTTCAAATGATATTTTGTAAATTTTTTCTAAAACTCAAAAGATTTGAATGAATAAAAGCTCTTAATTCCGCATTTTCAGGATCATTCAATCGCCATTTTTACTTTCCCGTATACGTAGTATATGCGGTGTATATACGTAGTTTAGGGAAAGTTATTTAATGCTGCGCGAAAAAACGGTATATTTTCCGTCGAAAAAAGTCATTGCCGGGTCCTGATACCAAAAATGTGGATAAACTCAATGGATAAATTTACATTTCGAACATTGACATTTTTACACACTATCGCCTTTTTGTGTACAATTGCTTGAAGTAACTTCTTAGGAAGTTTCTCGAAAACTCGAAAGTTTTGAATGAGCATCAAAATGCGCATTTTCACAAACGTTCAAACGACATTTTCTTAAAAAGAGCTCCAAATATTCCAAAGAAAATGTTCATAAAGGACGAGATTTTACTCTTGTAAAATATTCTTAAAGTGATATTTCAATTCTACAATTAGGGTTTCGAAAAACGTGAAAAAATTGATTTTTGGTGACAATAAATGGCAGCTGAGTAAACGATGAGACAAAACGGAAAAATATCACAGGCTGAAGAGATAAAGAAATTAAATAGTGTGAGAAAGTCTGTGCCATTCCAGAACATGATGTCTGTCGTTGAAGTTATATATTTGTTCTTTCTCATGGTGAGACTTTGGATACTTGCCTATTGCTCACCACCGACGAGGTCTGTATTTAGAGGCAATTTTCAAAGTTGGGGCTACGAGGGTGGCCAATTCTACCAACGTTTTTCGCCTCCCGCGTTCGCCGCCAGGGAACTGAGACAACAACGAATTCAGTGAAATTTGTCCATTAGATTTGTCGTTTCCTAGTTGAAAGAATATACTTGGTTTATTCTGAATTAGAGAGGAGCTGCAAGATGATTTAAAATTTGCAACTAGCGGCAGAAAATACGCCACAATCTTGACAAGGCACATTGAGGCTTTCCTGTATTTCAGATATTCACTGCCCTGATAAATGCCCGAGCGGCCTGCAAATTATGATTTGTGGCATTAATATAATTCATATATTAGAAATCACCTTTACACATTTGGCTTGTCCGTGACAGTGTATGAAAACCTGTTACGACTAAAGCATAAATACTTTTTAGATTTCATGAAAAGAGAAATTACATTTTGAAGTTGTTTTTGTACTTTCTCGCTGATGCAATCGCGATAGAGAGAAAGTTATGTAATGCGGTGCGAAAAACGGCAAATTTTCAGTAGAAAAACTCATTACTGGGCCCTGGCTAGAAAAAAGTGGATAAATCCAGGTGCTAAATTTGGAAAAAAATCCTCTAACACGAGATATAGCCAGAATACATGTTTTGTGGGTACTTGATACCGAAAAATCGATTGACGGCAAAATGTCTGTCCGTCCGTCCAATGTCTGTGAACAACGCTAGCGGCTATACTGTTAAGTTGATTTTCTCCAAAATTGATATCCTCAGTTGATCTGGCTGATGTCGCATCCTCTTGAATTTGCAGCCGATATTTGAATTTTGGGGGGTACTTTACATGAAGCCCCTGGGAAATTTTCGAAATTTAAAAAAATGTCTGCAACGTTTCTGGTTAAAATTTATTATTGGATAGTGTGAAGGAAGTTTACAACTACAATTATTTCTACTCTTATTTCTATTTCTATTCTACTATTTCTACTATTATTATTAAGTCTTCCTACAACTACAATTATGAAGATATTTTTTTTCTTAATGGAATGTGGTCATCAAATTAGATCTAAAAATAATGTAATGTTCAATTTTTCGAAAACATGGGTATTTTGTGCGAAATTTTGTGACAAAGAAAGGCAATTTTTATTTTCTTTAAATATTTTTTTCTTAAAAACGGCACACAATTTTTTTATTAATTTTGGACCTTTGATAGCGTGAAGCATGTTTAAGAGTATGGCGCAAGTCTCATGTTCGTCTGATTTTTCGAAAATTTAAAAAATTACGACTCTTCCTATGACTAAAATTGTAAAGATCCATTTTTTCTTAATGAAACGTGTTCATCAAAAACAAATCTTCAAATAAAGGACATATTGAATTTTTAGAAACTATAAGTATTTTATTAGTAATTTAGCGTCAAACATAGTCACCGGCTCCGAATTTACTGCGCTTCGTGAACGTAAAATGAAGGTGATGCCAGGCAGTTGGATGCTACGTAAGTAAGAATTTGTGTATTATTTCACATTTCATTGTTAATTTCTTACATTCGAGCTTTTTTATACGTTTTAAAATTAATGTTTTAAGAATTATTTAAAATCTATTTTAAATTGCGTCCTTTAATTAAGTTAAATGCGAAAACGAATAGGTGATCTCTCTGTTTAATAAGACGTGGGAATGAAGAGTAATGCATGTAAAAACCAAGTAATTTTGATGAATATAAAAATATTATATTTGATTATTCCATTTTTCTACCCATTTTCATTTTCTTGCTAGCGGTAACAAGAATGATGATTTGTAAAATGTGTATCCCATACGAATTAACGGTCATTGTTGCTCGTTGCAATCCATTGCTGTAGCGCCGCACTGATAACAGAAGGCGATAATGACTGCTGCCTTTCAATCGCGTTAATAATTATAAACTAATAATTTTATTTACGGTTAAAATACGCATCACGCATCGTTTGTACGAGTACATATATGTAATACGTGAATGCACTGAATTCAACGGCAGAAAGTTGTTTTCGTTTAAGCATTTTTAATTAAAAAAAATATGTATTT
Source organism: Acheta domesticus (assembly GCA_031308135.1). Lineage (NCBI taxonomy): Eukaryota > Metazoa > Arthropoda > Insecta > Orthoptera > Gryllidae > Acheta > Acheta domesticus. Next base: position 198,033,707 of record JAHLJT010000631.1, on the reverse strand, counting down.
TTCACACTTTGGTTAAGAATATTTCAAATGGTAGTTGAAGTGTAAGAAAGAAACTGTCATATTATAAAATTGCATAGCCATTAACAATATCGCGAAAAAAGTACGCGCTGTTGTAGCACCAGTAGTTAAAATTTAATTCTAGTAGCCTGCAGCAAAATTACTGCTGAACCACACAAATAGTTTTCCAAAAATGTAGCACGTACACTGTTCAAGAACAAATTAAATATTCTCTCGTGCTACAATAAATTAAATATTTTATCAAGAAAGTTTTCACGAATCCTGAAATAACATAATATATAGATAGTGTATAAATATGTACTACACTCGTAGCAGTTCTTTACTTACCAAAACTATGAAATGTTACTTTTCCATATCACAACACATGAATGGCAATTATTCAATGGCGGGCGGCCTCTTCCTTGGGCCTTGATGTCGCATGACGTCAGCTGTGTCGTATGCAGAATCGCACTGAGTATGCGAATTCAGTTCGTACGTGCAGTATGAGAATAAGAGAATGAAATAACACAATCAAATATTTCCAATTTCCAGTCAAAATCGAAAGTTGTTCATTTTTTTTATTTTACCGAGCTCCTAGGCATTCAAGAAACCATAAAAGTCTGTCAAAAGGCCGGAAGCTACATAATAGGAAAACTAAAAATTTAAAATTTCAAAACTAAAAATGTTGTGTTTATTTTCTGCGCGCATTGTAAATTTGATAGATGAAGGCAGGTGATTTAATAATTTTGATGGTCACACTCAATTTAAATTGAAAATTTTCTACATATTGAAATTGTATGGAAGAATGACGAAACAAATCTGACAATTAAAGAGCTCTTCTTCAATTTCAGCAGATTATGCGATATGAAAATAACAAAACAATGCAAACACTCCCCAAAAGTATTTGGATCGGAGGAAAGGACACAAGGGGTAGACAATCGCGGCTTTTCTAATTAGGACCATTACGAACAAGTTACAGGCTGTGTAGCTTCATATATTTTGGGTCCTTGATAGTGACTATCATTTGAGGCTTCGTCTTTCGAGGCGTCAAAATGAGGCCTATTACGATATATTTCTGAATTTCAAGAGGGGATAACATATGAAAAAGTGATATTCATAATTCCTATTCTCATGCTAATGCCAATTGAAGAAATCAACGATGTAACAACTTACCTGATTTTTAAATTTCAAGCCCTTTAGGTGTTTTAAGATATTCAAGTTAGATTTTATAGATATGCTAAAAGTGAAATATGGGATTATCGTGAAAATGATTTATAATACTTCACCAGAATTTTGTATTTTGGAAGTAAGGGACACAAAAATATGTAAAAACCTAAAAATCCGAGTCACAATTATGACTCAAAACATTGTGCGTGGTGCTGATGCACAAATAAGTGTCTTTGCTTTCACTTTACTAATGGACATTATTTCAAACCATATCCAATATATTATGGACATTTCTTGCTTTTTATTTCAGGTGTTACTGCCCCGCTCTCGCGGAGTACTGGTGCATGAGGAAAGAGAAATGGGTGGTCGCATGTCCTTATCCAGGCAAGTATTTGCTAATAATGCGGAAAGATAACATGTCACACAAGTGTATGTCCACGTATATTTTTTAAAGTACCGCTTTCCCACAATTGTCCTCACTACCATGCACGATTTTGAGCTTGGACAACTTTCGGTTGAAAGGAGAAAGGAGAGAACGAAAACAGAGAGAAAAAAGATGAGAAGAAAAGGGAGAGAGAAAGAGAGAGAGAAGGGAAAAAGAAAGAAGAGAAGGGAGAGAGAATGATAGTGAGGAAGGGAGAAAGATAGTGAGAGAAAGAGAAAGAAAGAAATAGAAGGGGAGAAAGACGGAGAGGGAGGTACATCGTCACAATCTTGTCATGGATCAATGTAATAATATTTGCTTTTAGAATGTAATGCTTCCAACAAGGTGACGGGAATGGTGACAATTAAATGTAATGCTTGTGTATCTTATAAGTGTCTCACTATTTCACGAAGTGGTGCAATGTCTTCATTTTATTTTGCGTGAATAATTTACCTTCTTTCCAAAATAGTGTATATTTTTTCCAACAAAGTTTTGAGGTGCTAGGACCCCTGTGATTCCCCTCCACCTGAATCTGCCACTGCATCGTTTGGGAAGAACAATTTGACTTCATTCGCGCAAGTTTACGATTTCATTGTGACATCTTGGTTTTCAGCAGAATCACTAACTGCACGTTTGGTGACGGTCGATAGCCTTGTTTCAATGTTTCCTTGAACCGAACTCACAGTACGCAATTCTCTGAGTGTTCATGCGACTTATCTCTGTTGGTTATTCTAGTCTCTTCATCATTTCCATTTATCATTTGTGAGACCGATTCAGTATCGAAAGACGATGAAACTTCACTCTCACCAGTGAGGTAGGATCAAAATATATGAGTGATGTGTCGCACCCTTAAAGTTTTTCAGCTCTTTAAAAACTTTTCAGTAAAGTATCTCCTTCTCCTCCTTAAGTACCTCACTCCGTACCTTCGGTACCTTTCGTTATTTCCGTGTGCTTTCCAACAGGCATTGTCCCTTATTGGATGTAACAGCACAAGAACATCCCTTCGACCTGGATTCTTTACCAAGGTGAATGAACTGTGTTGCCGTGCTCTGTGTGGAATCAGCCGCTGGGGATGTGATCTGGCGAAATACCTTTACGACCCTTCGAAATCTTCTTATTCCTTTCCCAAAGCTATTCGCTCTCTCCTTCCGTTCGTTTGGAATTCACGTGGAATGGGAATCTCAGCAGTCACGTGAAAACGGCTGTCGGTATATATTGCTGGGTAGGGGTGAAAGATGGCTTGACATACATCACACCTTATGCAAATCTGTCAGCTAGTCCCAGTGGTGCCTCCAGAGACAATTTTGAAGGGGGGACACAAAATTTTTGAATGGGAAGTGGGAGGATGTGGAAAGGGAACTACAGACAATGGTGAAATTTAATATACGAGAAATCAATCATTTGTTGTGTAACCAATGTACGGGATCTTTTCCTCAAATTTAGGATGGGAAAGGTCCCTGGTTCTTCAGGGTTACAAGAAATTTTACTTGCTTGTGGGGACTGGGCAATTCTCGGATTTGTGATTAACAGAAAAATACACCTTGGATGTGTAACGAATCAACAATATAATTACTTATAGAAATAAACACAATTACATGATAAAGCACTGATTGAAATGCTTGCATACACCTTCATAGAATAAATAATTTTAAAATGTTTATGATCAATTGTCCTTGATTCTCCTCAGGATGTGAGTGTCATATTATAGCAAGTACCACAGTGTTGTACTGGCACGTACATAAACTAACAAAACCCTTAGACCTATTTCACCAGAAACACAAAAAAAGAATATCTCATTCTGCCTTAATTTACATGCTACCGCGCAGTGCACTGTTACAAAATCGAAAAAAATGATAAAGGTGAAAAGTACAACTTCTCTTGGTCCTATACTCTCTTAATTTACTAATTAAGATTAACAAAAAAAAAATGCGGAAGTGAAAAAAATTTAGAAACCCTTTCCTTTCTAACGCAAAGCTTATGCCTTCGTCAAATTGTATCGTCTGCTTCACAAATAACAAGAAGTGACTCAAAATGTTCATACCGATTCCACTGGGAGTTCGCAAAAATATTATATACAAAGTTAATGAACGAAGTTCGTCCGACTTCCCTTTGCGATGCCGGTGGCAGCGTGACCTTACACGCGGCAGGCGGGTCGCAGCGCCTCGCGATGCAGCTCGCCCAGCTGCTGGCTGAGTTTCGTCCGGCCTCGTCTCGGACGGAAGATTCTGCCCCTCAGTTGCAGGATGGCAGTTCGCAGGAAAAATAGAGGGCTGAAAATTCGATAAGATTTGTTATTTTTCCCTCTATGCCTCTTACACATACCCGTGGCCACGTGGCGCCATTACGTGGTATAATATCACTGTGATTACATTCCCATTTGTACCGCCACGCGCTCTCTTCTCATTTTACAAGAATAAGCGATTTTATCGTACTATTACGACTATCGCTTACCTCTATTGAGCTGGCGTATTTGTTTCTCTTCGTGAAGGATGCAGTTCACTCCGCGTTGCTCAGTGCAGCGGCGGCGCTCTCATTCGGTCGCTCTTGACGGCACGGCAGCTGGCGAAGAAGTGCCCGCTCGCTCCGCCCAGGCAGTAGTCCGTCGATTCCCCGTATCGATTGCGGAGCGTTTCGTTCGATTTACTATCGCGCTGGGCGTTCCGTGCCGGTGTTGTGAACGTATAACTTTTTGTGTACGGTCACAGTTGACATTTTTAAAATTTCCAACACACAAGTCATTAAATATAACATTTTAAGTATAAACATAATTTATACATTTATAGTTAATTTTAAGACTTAAGATATACTACATTTAGAGAGATTTTAAAACCAATACCTAATCGTGGAATTAGAATTAGAAATAATTTATCACATAAAAACAAATTTACATAGTCAGGTTACAAAAACCTAATCATGGAAATAGAAACAGAAATTATTTATTGGCATATAAAAACAAGTTTACATAGCCAGGTTACAAAATATTTGCCTTACATGATGTCTACAAAAATCAAATACATTTTATTTATTAATGAACAAATTCATAAAATTATGTCATACATTTAAACACTTAACTATTTTGTTTAATACTTGTAATAAATTTAACAATACTAATAAAAACTTCTTTGTTATTTATATCTTTAAATGATAAAAAAGGTGTCACAGAATATGGGCCATTACCAATTATCTTACGAACTATTTTTAACAATATATCTCTTTCCTCATCATGAATGTGGCAATTCCAGACATTTTATATGGAATTAACTCCTTCTCCACAATTACAAATATTATTGTTTACAATATTTTTGCGCATTAGACTCTCATTTTATGAGGTATGATTACTTCTAATTCTGTTAATAGATACAATTACCTTTCTGGAAAATTAAAAATTATAAAACCATGGTCTACCAGATGATTCAACATAGAAATTTTGAAAATAGAAGGAACCTTTCATGTTTACTTTCATGAATTAATCTTGATTTGTTTTCCTGTCGGCATTTATGTTTAAAAATGCCACTAAATCCGAGAAAGGTACAGGTTCTTTAAGAAACATTACCCCTTTTGCCGCTGTCTTTGCCATTTCATCTGATTTTTGGTTACCAATAATACCTTTGTTGGACGGAATCCAAATTAATTGAATTTTCACGCCAATGGAGTTGGCATAAGCTAACTTTTGCCTAAACATATATTCCAAGGGTGAATTGTCCCCAGAAGTATTACATAACGCTTTGAGAGAACTCTCCGAATCGGACAAATTCACAAAATGTCCGAAGGAAGTTTGAATAATTTTTTTCACAATAAAAATCAAAGCCATGCATTCTGCGGTAAAAGTAGATGCATCTAAGATTCTGTGCGCAAGATTTAAAAGCCCGCTGACTAACACACATCGTTGCCGTTGGATCTGTTCGTGCGTGACGGACAATCCGTGGGTCCTCCCTCCTCGTGGTGCGAGGGAGGCGTCCAGATCCTGCATTTTGTACGTGCGTGCCTTCCTCAATCCAATTACGCCAACAGTGGGCGATACGACCGGTGTGGCGTGCAATACGGCGACCAACCTCCCACACACCCATGACACGGCTCCTCTCGAACGCGTCTAACTGGACAACTGGCTGTTGGACGCATCGCCTAGGCATAGTGTGCGTGCAGGTGACGCTCTGGCGACGCTACCCGATGTCACAACGGCCAACGCGGCCGTTTGAAGTCCTCTTATCTAGAACGGTGGGAGCGACGTCACTCACCTACCCCCGACGTCCCAGTGCGTGACCGACCGTGAAAACGAAATCATTGGCTTAGCGATTGGTGTACAAAATATCCACCGAGTTTGCAGCGAATCAGTGGGGTCTTTCGGGGTGCAGCTTCTTTTATGACGATGAGTGTATTTAAAGAAGTATTACTTACAAGGATTATTCTTTTATTAAGAGTTGATATATTGCCAATCCAGTAAAAAGCGTGTTTAAAGTGAAAAGCGCGGGCTCAATGATTTTTGGCGACTGTGGATTGTCAGTTTACCGTAGACATCCAGAACCTCAGATTGAATTTCTCTATATAAAACTATTGAATCGCTCGTGAAAACCATCTCTAACCTCCAACCGCACTCGCTGAGCTTACATTTCCGAGGCATTAACAGATGGCGTTCGCCTCTTCGGGCTGGCAGAAGAAAACATTTAACAGAGAGTCGCTTTCTTCGGTGATTTTCACCTGTTTTAGAACCTATAAAAAATCGTCCCCTGTCTGATTGATTATTTCGTATTTTCAGGCGCGTCGACTGCTAAGGTCATTCGTCACGTATGAGTAGTGCATGGTTTTTCTTCGGAAGGTGACGGTGATTTCCCCCACTGGATGGTGAGATTTGGCGCCGACTTACATGTCCGCCAGCGGTGTTTTTCTAACCAGATATCTCCCACCAAGCTATAAGCTCCAGTCTGGTCTCGATATGTACGGTAGTGTACCGCATGTAAGTGTGTAAGTGTATGTGGTGTATGTAAGGGATAAGGATTTGACAAGGTAGAGGAAGGGAACATTGCGCGCGGTCTGTGGTTCGATTCTTAGGGTGCTGCTCAGGCATTCGCCTTGTGTTGATCGGAGAAATCACGGAGCAGGCGCGGATCCTAGTGGGGGTCACGGGGGTCATGACCCCCCCCTAAATGTCAAAATTTTGTGAGAAACATCAACATATCTAAAAAAACTCTGAGAAACTGATAACCTATCCATTGTCCCTTCAGAATTGGGACTGGCCGAGAAATTTTCAGATATTTTCAAACAATTCTAGAAATTCCTAAAAATTTAGCAGTGCTAAAACTAATGAATTTATACATAAATTGGAATTTAATTTGTATAAAAACATACTTCATCAAAATCATACAAGATACTTTCAACATATTTTTAATACAAAGAAATATATCTAAACAAGTAAAAGATCTAAAGTTGGAATCAAATGCACTGTGCGTTACTAGTGTTGCTAACTTGAGGCGAATATTTGTCACTAATTGAACGAGAGAATTGTGGGAAAAATGGACGTCAACACATGGACTTATCTTAAAAGTCACAATTGTTGTTCAAAGGGAATAGAACTAGCTAAACTTCGTAACAATAATGGTATGTATATAAAATTGGCAACAATCTTGCTTTCAGGTGTTTGTTAGAATTCAGTTTAGATGATACAATCCAACTCAGTATCGGAACCTCTATCGTACTCAATGTTTATTTAACCTAAAAATGCTTAATGTAATCTGTAACGGCGAACCTAATTTGATCATTGAAGTCTGATGCTGGTTTTGGTTTTGTAAGAACGTAAGTTAAGGCGATCAACAGGGGTTAGTGGTAAAGATTAGTCGAAAAGATTTAGAGTTAGAGAATTTTAGTTTGGCTGATGAGAGAGGATAGTGTCTGACGCCTAAAATACAGTGGCGAAGCTAGAGTCATGCAGTTGAGTATTCCAAACATCTTATCTTACATTTTTTTGTAAATTAGATCCATTCATCGTTTTTCTTCAACAAAAACGTCGATAATGTGTTCTTTAAAGCTTTCGTTTCTGCACAATTAATTTCCCACGGAATTTCTCAGGAATGTCTTAACTCTTTAATGTAATCGTATTCCTTTCACATAATGCTGTATGTAAAGGGAAAGTTAGTCTGAATTATATCAACCGAACCGTCTCTTGATATTTTTTCTATACCAATTTGTCTAACATATACTTCAGCAAAAAAACTGTAGGCATGTATTCTGCATAATTAATGTAAACATTTGTCAGTTCATTTCGAGGCTGCTCACAGTCAAGAAATCGATGTTAATTTATTCGGAAAGAAAACTTTTCTGAACGAAAGGACGCTTGTAGGTGGAAAACTGCTTTTCGTCCAGAAATTCAATAAAATGGAAGTTGTCGAAATCTTGAAACATGTAGTCCATCTGAGTCGCTACAGTAGGTATCAATAATTTTAAAATGTACAATTTTGTATCTTTCAAATAATTCTCACCCTGAAAGTTCATTCATAGTCATCTCTACTTTGATGCATATTTCAATAGTTTCTTCATATCTAACACGATATATTAGTACGTATCGCTACTATTTCTATCTCTACGGCGTAGTACTTAATTCGTGATTTCGCATTGTTGAGCGAAAAGTGCATTTCGATATCGTGAATCGTTTAGAAGTTATGAGACTGGCGCATAGTCAGTGGGACATTGTAACACTATCTTTAGCTTCATTAATTGTTTCGTAAAGAAAAGTAACAAAAATCACACAAACGGCACATAAACAACTCTATTTTCCCACAACATCAGGTGATGAGGTGAATTTGCCTCTGAGAAGTGGGTGTGCATCGCTGTACACGTCCGTGCCTACCGAGAGCTTAGGCTGCAGCTGGGGTCTTTGCCCAGTGAATGCAAGTGAAGGAGAGATAGCGTACGCTCTCTTTTGCGCATGCGCGGCAGAGCCAGCCGGTGTCTATCCACTGGTAGGCTCCTCGCTCAGCTATCGGCCCCAAAATGTATATTTCTGCAGCCCTGCTAATTGCCTCGCGTGTAAACGGAAAAAAAGTGGTCGAGCACATTTAATTTTCTTCAACGATTCAGTAACAAAAATATTGAAAATGGTACACGTCAGATTTAATTGAAAAATAATTTGGGTATCATAGGGCTCCCAGATTACCCTTCAGCTTCGCCACTGCTAAAATACCTTATTTGAATATTTTGCTGTCGCTGAATCCGAATCCGGTTAGAGAATTTTAGTTCGGCTATTCAGCGAGGATAGAGTCTGACGGCTAAAATATCTTATTTGAATGTTTTGCAGTCGCTGAGTCCGAATACAATCAAAAGTATTTTTTGACAGCACTCATTCTTGATGAACAGTATTTCAATGATGTTACTTTATTTGGGTTTTAATTTTACAAACCACCAAGGGAATGCAAGAGGAATCAGTTCAGTTATTTGAAAAATATTAACTGTTGCATTAAATTAAATTCATTAGATGTTTGCATGTCTCGGTGTACTTGTCGCCAAAATTATAATGAACTTTACAACATTGTTATAGAAGAATCACCATTGAAGGAGATTCAAATATGGTGCAAATTTATTAATATACGAAATAATATAATAAAAGAAAAAATGTAAAAAAGGAAAAATTAAAATGAGAAAAATAATAGTGATAAAAAATAAAAGTATAATTTAGTTTATTTATTTATTATATGCATGTAATATTAATTACAACAATTTATTAATTTGTTTTCATTACACACATTTACATGTTTCTCTCATATACGTTTCTTCACAAATTGTTTCATATTATGTCAAATGAAAGTTCTGTTTGTTAACTTGAAATTTATTGTTAATAACTTTATAAATTTTCATTTTTTTAAAACAAATGTACCGAATAAAATTGACATATTTCTGTAGGCAGAATTCGAATCTGCAACAAAATTGGGGGTTACCAGTTAAAATTCCAAAGTTACTCCCGCCACACCCCCAGCGGATAGGATGAGGATGGTAACAATTGTAACCTGATTGATACCTGATATGTGATTATTGGTATATTGAATTTCTAATATATTTATAGTACAATAAAGTCAATCTGATATACGTATAACATACGTCAAATTTGTTAATACATTCTGTACCCTCCCCCCTTTCCGAAATTAATGCATTTGAGTCTTAACCTGACCCCTCCCAAAAGAGAAGTCTGGATCCGCGCCTGTCACGGAGAACTACCGTTCAGAGCAGCTGGTTGTCCGAATTCTCCTCCAGTTGGGCTGAATCCTAGGGACTCGTGACTCGAACCCTAGAACATCCAGGTCAGAGGCACTGCAGTGACATCTGTTGATAACCTGAGCCACCTAAGCCAGTCGCCTGGTCCATATAATGCATTATAGCACTACATAAATAATATTATATTATTTGCTTTTATTTACATCACCTTATTTATGTAATTAGCTGCCATCAGGTTATGCCCAATATTATCTTTATTTTTATCTTTATATATATCTAATATTATTTTTATTTTAGGCGGCGGTACGTAAATACATTAATAACATTTGCATCCTCTAATTTCTGCTCGTATGAAAGAAAAAAAACATGAATTTTTGCTTTGAGTTAATTAATTTTCCTACTTTCAACGCCCTTATTGAATTGGGCAAAATTGTATAATCGGATTAAGTTCGAAAGTCATTCTAAAGTACTAGGAAAGTTGCAAACCTATCTTGCTTTTCTGTTTGTTACATTTCTGCCGCTACCATGATTCTACGTATTTATGATTATTAGGGAGAGGATTTTTATTCCCTCAAAATCTTGATATATGCTTTTAAAAATGTGCATCTATGATATAAAAAAGTCTGAAATAAGCACTTAAATATACAATTAAAATTAACAATATTTCATTTTCTCTGTAAAACTTTCTTTATATAATTCAGGAGAAGCATGATTGGAATGAAAAGATATATTTTGTGCAAACATAATAAAAGCTATACTACTTCGTGAGAGAAATAATTGAAGTAAATATTCACCTTTGTGAAGTACATTGTATGCCTTGATGTCTGACTTCTTAAAAAAATGTGTTATCAAGAAATATCCTACATTTGCACAAGTATTATGTCAATAGAAAAAATAACAAACTGTGACAAGCTCTTTCGAACCAAAGAACGCTTAAAATAAGTAGGTTCTATGAAAAGATGAAACGTTTTATAGATAGTTCTCTATTTTACTGAAATGTGCAAAATATGCACCTATAATAACATGAATGTGCACCAACACGAAAAATCAGCCAAATATCACTAACATATTCTGTATAGCATTCTAACCAAATGTCACGAAATTTCACTTAGCTATGTACTGAAGCAACGGATGAAAATATGCAAAATCATGGAAATCTGCTCACTAGTGATTATTGTCTTGGAGAAATAGATACTGTTAGAAAATTCATTCAGACTTGAAGAAATACTGAAAATCATCTGGTCACAATTATACAAATGCAAATTAGATAATTGTGATCTTCTCCCGAAATCTACACGCATTCGATTCTCATTTGTTTACGAGTCAAAGTAAACCTAAGTTGCTAGGATATTTATTTATCGCAATATTGTATAAGAAAATAGAATGGCCTTGTTAACTAATAAAATACTCGTGTATTATTATTATTATTGTTATTATTAATATATAAACATATACGCATACTGATCATGTTTATTTTATTGTGGATTGTTAATGTCACGAAATTATTAAAAGCGAAATAACTTCTAAATCAAGTGATTATGAATTTCTGGTATGAATTCTTGGGAATTCTTAGTTTTTTTATGATATTTTATGGACTTCCTAGTATTCTATGGCAGTTGCATGCTACCATGGTAAATGTCTGCGCTATGTCTTTGCATTTCTTAGTTTTGTGGACAAGTGCATTGCTAATGTCTCGTGCCGTTCTCGAACCTTCCTGCCTTGAAGTCTATCTCGGAAAATCCCCACTGGCCGGGCGCTTGCACCGCTCGATGCGTTGCATCGCAAGGCGTGTCCTCTGGCCCCCCTCCCGTCGAGGGGGGCCCGGTTACGGCCCCCCCGACCCGCGTGCATCGATCGGAGCCGCCGCCAGCCTCTGCAGATGCGCGGGAGCCCCGCCGCTGCGCCGCTGCGCGCCGGGGCCCCCCTCCGGCCGGCGACGGGGCGGGTCGGGCTTCGATCCCCGGTTGCAGTCGGCTCGCGGCCTCGGCGCTCGCCAGTCGCTCCTCGTCGCGCGGGCGAGGCGACCGCTTCGCTTCCGCAGGGCGTGGCACCCGGCGCCCGGGCAACTTGGTTCGCAGGCCGTTGGAGAATCGTCTGCGGTCACTTGCGGTAACTTCATGCATGTTCTTCCTTGCATGTTAGCATGCATTCCCCTTGGAGAGAATAATGTTGCGAAGGTTATTTTAAGGGAACAACCCAAAATGCAGCATCTCCCTAGAAATCATTCTTACGTACTCATGAAAATAATCTGTTTCAGGTACCGTACATGAACCAATGTCTCGTAACGAAGACGCGCGTGTATGATTATCGTCACAAGGACCGGTCAAGAAAACGATGAGATTCTTCATGTAGTAAATTTTTAATTCTTTATTTATAATCAAGTTTTGTAAACTTAAAGATTGATCATATGCTGAAACACCGGAGCAAGTAGTTTTGACTACTTGTTGGTAAGAAAACAGATGATTTCTGACCTTGAAATCATACGCCATCTTATAGCTTCCATGGAATCGCTCCATTTGCAATTTGGCGTTTCTAAACTCATTGGAAGGTACCTTATTCACTTGTCAGAGTCGCGGTCATGTCTGCCTCTTGTACGTTTGTGTTTGATCCTGTTTGATGTAGTAAAATAAGATGGCAATGGTTTTTGATGTTTGACAGATTCTTTAGAAGCAGCTTTTTTGTGGAAGGAGTGGTCGGCTTCCGAATGAAGAAAACAGGCTGGATGCGGGGAAATCAATGGATCGTTGTGACCAATCCCCGTTTTGCAGGATTTGGTCATGCACTATTTGGATGGTGCTGCGATAATCTATTTTACACCATAAGATGCCAAAACTCTACTTAACAATGGAAGTAACGTAATTAACTTTTTCTGTTTTTGCTGTTGCAATTGATTTTGAAATTTTATTTCATTTTGGATGTTTTTTAACAGCGTTTCTGATTTTCGGATCTGCTGTAGTCATGTTTCCTTTAATGCCCACTCAGCTATTTTAATGATATTACTAAACTCCCTTTAGTTGCAATTTTTCTCTACAAATATTGTAAAATGTATTTTTATGCAAGCATAGATATATGTTTAATGATATGTCTCTGACGGAAATTAGTTCCTTCAGCATCACTATAGCCTGTAACTTCGATGACTTGAATTTTCTGATACGCATATCTCTTCTTTTTGTTGTGATATAGTTTGTCGTAATATTCTTTTCCATCGCTCAGATTTGAAAGTTATAATAATTACCAAGAATATTTCAATAACTCTTTAACTATTTTCTCGCTATCATCAGCAGAGTGTTGTTCATCATTCAGTGTCATTTTGATATTCTGATTCAGATCTTGTCATTATTCACCTATGAAAATTGAACACATTTCTGAAGCAGAATGTTCCAATAATTAAACAAATCAAATTGAAATATTAGTCTAGGAAAACGATGCAGCTAACACGTATAATTGTATGTTCATCTACATGTTACTCGCAATTTATAATAGTCTTTTCAATAGCTAGCCCTTTTTGTTTGTATTTATCAATGTGCACAAAACATCGAACCCGGATACTGCACGTTAAAAATATGTATTCTAGTGAAACCAAAAACGATAAAAATGAAACGGATACTTTGAGGAATATGAATGAAGATAGTAGATTTTAGCAATTGCTAAAAATGCAAAATGTTACCAAACGTTAAAAAAAGTAATTGTATGTTTGACGGCCGGTGTAATCGTAATACTTTTGAAGGTTTTGAATCGGCGATTAAATGCAAAATCGATCGCAAAATGCGAAATGATCGTGAATACTCAATGTAATTACTAAATTGCGTTTTATGGTTTCCTTAGTGTTCGTTCTGTAATTCGGGATGCGATAAAACAACAACATATCGATTTTAACAACATCATATTTAATTTCAGACGGAGCGTGTTGATTAATTTATAGTTGTGATTTAACTGACAAAACAAAGTAAAAAATAAGAACAATTATAAAACTGATCCTCAAAGCCTGAACTCAAAAGATCTCAGCTTTCTTCACTTCGCTGTGCGGAGAAGGTCACGGGAAGAAGAGGAAAGCCCTACAGCAAGCCTGTACAACGCCTGCTCCCGCAGCATTCTGCTCTTACGAGCCAGCCGTCTGCCCGCGAGAGCTGCGAAAGTGCGAGGTGTATGGGGTGTAGGAAACTTTGGGGGGGAGGGGAGAAGTCGGAGCAGGGTCGACGCGGCGCGTGGATTGAATGCATGGGCGTCTAATGCAATGATCCATGCTGTGAAATGATTTGCATATTTATTTAAATGGGCAATCTACCGTATTTCTATCTACAAGGGCCATATTTCACTGTTTTTTGTTCTTCTGTGCACTGTTATGTATCGACATTTTTTATTTGTCAACTGTATGCTTATTGTAACTCGCAAACAATATTTTGGGGCAGTGCCCTCCATTAAAAATGTACGAGATAATTTTAACTAAGATAAATTTACAACTTAATAATTGATTTTTCACCAGGAACTTCCTTAATAATAATATTTTGACATATATTACAAAGTGCTGAATATTAATTTTTATAGTGCTGTAGCCTTGTTTTCGAAAATTTCTTAAAATTTGAAGCGCTAAATTCTACCATCACTAAACTGTATGGATAATGTCTTTATCCTGGATTTTGCTGACCATCACTAGTTCCACTCATAATTATTTCACAGTTTTCATGTTATAAAGTGACTTGTATTTCTTATTATATTTTAGAGTAATTTACCCCTTGAGCTTTTTAATTATATTGTTGATCCGTTCGATTATATAATTTCCCTCCGAAATGGCTTACTTTGCCATTTTAATTATCGCATGGCCTTGGCAACCGTATAGGTAGTACTTTTTTATGTGGAACATAACAAAAATGGCTTTTAGACAATGCTCTAGCAACTAGAGGCCACTAACTTCCCCCAACATTTAATTTCGTTTTTAAAATGTACTATCAATGAGAAAGCAAATACAATAATCCCTCAACATTCGCGAGAGTTTGGTTCCCAAAAATGTCAAATCCGCGAATGTTGAGCCTAACTTTTAATGAAGAAAGATGAGTTATATTCCTGGATATCGAAAAGGTGTTTAAAAAAGAAAGAAAAATATCTGACAAAAAATTGCGGTAGAAATGAGTAAGCACTACCCCACACAAAGAGAATTCGCAATTAACAGCCCAAAGAGAAGAAACAAAACAATATTTGAAGCGTATTTCAAAATTGAAAGTGATTGGATATGTTGTTTTTTTGTTTCATCACTCTCGTTGTTCTAATATCCAAATATGGGAGAGTTACTGCTTCTATTTCTCTCTTAACTTTCAAAGTTATTTCCATGTTCGGATCATATTCGAAATTCCACTACAGCTTGTTGAAGATTTAGAACGCCACTAGTCGTTTCGAAGTGGCTCCAGGACGCAGTTTCGCTTCCGTTACTTCAACATTACCTTCGGGAAGGTTTTCTTCGCTTATGATTTCCCGAAGCTCCTCTTCAGTGAGTTCATTATAATGAAAATTGTACAGACCCTGAATGACTTTTCTATTCACGTAGCCAAAACTCTTACCTCCTCCCCTATCAGCGATTTGTGGCAACTGAATTGAATTATTTTACAATTTTGTTATTCTATTAATGTGCATTTACATTTAAACTTTGACATTTTTGATGAACGTGATACCTTGAGTTCCGGTGTCAGCAGTGTTTTGAGTTCCAGCCGAGTTCCGTGTCCAGATAACGCTGAAGACGCACTCGCAAATGTTGAAGTCGCAAATGATAAAACCGGTAGAATTTCTCTAATCGCGAATGTTCAGAACTCGCGAAGAGCGAATTCGCGGATGTCGAGGGATTACTGTAACTGGATAAGGAACGCCCTGTTTCTCCTCTCCCCTCCTTGCTGGTTGGCCTACACCAGCGCCTCCTTTGCGTTGCGGGTAACTTTGCCTGTAGTGACGTCACTATGGTGACATTCAAGCTCCCGATTGGATAACACTGTAACTGCTGATTTACGTCAACTGACCCTATGTTTCAATCCAAGCATAGCTCTGTGAACCGCGAGCAGAGGTCGCCTGCGGCGGCGGTGGCCGGACGCTCATCAATCGTCTCGCGAGGCTGCGCGTGGAACGCCCGCAATTTCTAGCCGCTTTGTCTCCGCCGCCGCCACCGTTGCCACGCCCGCCCGGCTTTCGCCCACCGAGACGATCTGCGATTTCGTCCTTGCCGCTTGGCTTTCTCCTGTTTTAACACGCTCTCGACGCACTCCGCGTCTGAGAGAAAAAAATCGCCCATGTTTGTGGAAATTGAAAAGTGGGCATCCACCGATGTGATTGAAAGGGCTGTTTGATTTGGTTGCGAGTACTGTGAGCGAAATTTGTTTTCATATCTGGTCCAAATTTAAATACATCAGCTTTAAATTTACTGTGACACTTGCGTTCAGAAGAACCTTAAATATTGAAGCGAGAAGCAAAACAATCTATTAGGTACGAAAAATAGTTTAAATTTTGTTGCTCTTCAAAATGGGTGTTGAGAGGAAACTTTATCAAAACAAATTCAATATTTTATTGAAATATTTCATTAACTGAAATTAAATAATTGATTTTCGAAAACACCCTAAAGAATTGTGGTCTTTTTATTGAATTAATGTAGAGATATATTCAAGTTAGTACAAACTTATTTATGATTTAGTATATGGAACAGGATTTCAGTGAATTGATATTTTAACGACTTTTTTTGACATGGGCATTTTTCACACTTCATTTCCGCATAATTCAATATCGTTATATGCGAGTGGTTTAAATTGATATGAGGAAATGGTTCGATCAATTAAGCAGATTTCTGAATTTTAGACTCCATTCCATGGATATTTTAACGACTTTTTTTGACATGGGCATTTTTCACACTTCATTTCCGCATAATTCAATATCGTTATATGCGAGTGGTTTAAATTGATATGAGGAAATGGTTCGATCAATTAAGCAGATTTCTGAATTTTAGACTCCATTCCATGGAACTTTCGTGGAGCGAAAGCGAGTATGACGTGATGCAATTAAAAGTACAAAACTAACCGACTTTGTGTATAGAATGTTTTGTGTGGCTCCTGTGGTTGAGGGGGTATGTTTCAGTAACGGTGGCTAGCAACTCTCACGTTAATTCTTAAGCAGTTCTACACTTACCTTTTTCCGACGAATGACCTGTAGAGTGCTTGCTTACCCAGTGGAGCAAAGAAACAAAGGTCGTAGAACAAGAGCGAAAGAAAGGTTAGTTTACAATACAGAGCGATGAATTTGGTGTGCTTTCTCTTTTTAATCACAAAGAGCGATTTTTCATGGCGTGACAACATTGATACTGACCTGCAACTAACCATTCGATTGAGAGATTTACTTTATATACATTCTCGAGTTTGCTTTGCATTCTCAATGAACTGAAATAATTTCTATTTGAAGCATTTTCGAATAGTTTCATTTTTTATCCATTACTACATTTTATATACTTTTTAATATTTTAATATTTAGGAACGAAGCACATTGACTGATTGATTATTTATTGTTTCTGAGCGCGTCTTCAGTTTTGGTAATTAGTATTGTGAATGTGTGCACCCTTTAATCAGGGGAGGTGGTGATGTTCTTCCCCGGCTGATGGATGAGATCCTACGCCAAACTACACGTCGGTTTGCGTTTTTTCCTCATCTCGGTATTTCTCCCAGCAGGACATCGACTAAACTCTTAAGCTTCCGACGTATATGGTAGTGTAGTTCATGTAAGTGTGTTAGTAAGGTGTAAGGATAGGACATGGAAGAGGAAGGATAGAATGCGCGCGGTCTATGCCTCGTATTTTGGGGCACTGCTTTGGCATTCGCCTGATATTGATTGGAGAAATCACGGAAATCAGATCAACTGACCGGTAGGCATCTCCAGAATTCTTCTCTAGATATCTTTCTGTGTCAGGGATACGAAATTCGGAAGTTTTCAGTATAGCCCTCTGTTACCGCTGCTCACCTGCAAATTGGCTCCTCGTAATCAGCTTTGTTTACACTTGCACTTGTTTACACTTGCGTATTTTACAGTTGATGCAACGCCACAAACCACAACATCGAAAGACGTAATGGCCAGCTATATTCGAGAGTTTTGTAATGAATCGTTCAGATGTGACTCGAGTATATTGTGACAAAATGATTTCAACATCACAGCGCTCTCCAAGAAATGCAGTACAATTCCATGACTATAGCAAAAGATAGGCAAAACAAAGAAAGAAAATTAATGCTCCAGCAAACATTTTTGCACTCTTCACCTCATGCTCAATCAAGTAAGTCAGCATTTTTTACAGATTTGTTCTGTGAATTAGTTAAGAACCAATATTACCATTTACAAAATGAACGACTCTGAGTTAGTTTCGTAGAAAAATTCATGCAAATAAAAAAATCCTCCTGAATGCAGGTTAAGAAGAACTTACTTGAAAGAAATTAATTTGAAAACTAACTAAAGTATGCGACGAAATAAAAAACTATTGAGGTTTGAGTTTCAATTGATGAAACTACTGGTGTTGAAGATAGATATATTGCAAATATTATTGTAGAAAAAATGTGCTCTGAATATCCTTCGAGACCTCTTCTATTGAATTGCGAAGTTTTAGAAAAATGCAAGCACGGTATAATTGCGAGATTTTTCAACAAAGTGATGATTCTGCTTTGACCTAGAGGGTATCATTAATGAAAACATATTGTTTATAATTAATGCTGCTCCGTACACAGTTAATGCTTCAAAGATGTTCAACCCCAAGATGACTCGTTTTACCTGAGTATAACGTGATCTTTATCGAGTAGCTGAAATTGTTCCACATACAACAGCAGTTTTCTTTGACGTCGTGAAAGTGTTTGATGCAATATGGCACACATGACTGATGATCTAGCTCCAGAACATTGACATGCTTCACATGCATTATAGAAAGTTTTCTTAAAAAACATATATTTTCAGTGCGTCTTCCCGTCGCTCTCTCTAAACCCTATCAAAGCTGGGGTTCCTCAGGGCTCGAGCTTCTCCACAACTCTATTCACTATCTATCCCGCCGGCTCACCCCCCACACCATCAACATCCATTGACACCTTTGCAGATGACAGCAATCTTCTCCACAAATCGAGACATAGAAGAGACATAGATACATTAATAGAAGAGCTTCACAATCATCTCAATGTATTTTTAGACCGGGCACAAAAAATGCATTTTCAGATAAACGCAAGCAAGAAGCAAGTAAAGATGTTCACTCTTAGAAGACCCCTCGAGCCGCCCACTCTCACCTACCACAACTACAACATTGCATGGATTCCCGCGGACGCCATGTCCAAATACCTCTGAGTATTATTCGACAGACGACTCATATGGACAGCAAATAGCATGTATAGAATTGAACTGAAAAACACATCAGTTATATCCCCTACTAAAGAATTTATCCCCACTTAAATCACACACATCTAATTTCTACCACTTTGTGATAAGCTTAATATTAAGCTATGCCTCTCCGATTTCGGCCCCGATGAAACATTTTTAAATACAATTATCCTGAACGAAAGTTTCCTCCTCTGTCGGTTAATTACAAAATGCACGTGCTTAGAAGCAACTCAATATTATTGTGAAAGCTTTGAGCAAATAAAAGATAGTACTCTATTTAAACTGGGCTCATATTCATCATTACAAAAAGCAAAATGTTTTATTAATGATTCCAGTCTGAGGAACGATTTGGCTTACGTATTTTTTCTAGTACTTATTTACAATTCGACCCAAGGAATTGCACATACTACTCTACTAATGTAGAATGTTCATTCAACATCTACATATCTGTATTTTGAGACCTGCTCAGAATTTTATGTCTGAACACATGATAATACATGCTACAAACATTTTTGCTTTTTATTACAATAAATTACGTTTTGTATTTTTGATTTTTAAAATTCGGTGTTATAGCAGGTTCAGAAGTTCACGGCGAGGTAGCATTTCTAAACGTTTCCCGGCCTCTTATCGTTCGCCGACTCAAAACGCCGCGGATTAATATTACTAGCACATGTGAATTCTAAACGACAGTCGACTCGAAAGTATGAATGTAGCAATATATAAATCGCAAAAATTACGTTTGTCGCATGCAGAGAGTGAATGACGTTAAGAGTGTAGACGCCTCTGTGGACAGTTGGCATAGAAACTTTTAAACATTTGCGACCCATATGTGTGGATATCAACAACGTAATGTCAGTAAAAGTTATTTTGCTTTAACAAAGGTTTAAGGCAAATTCATGAGTGGAGAAACTCGAGAAAATTGGGTAGTTAATTAAAAAAACATATTTAGTGTCAATCTCTCTATTACTGAAGAAGTTGCATCTCAATTGAATATGCACTTATAATTGAATATGCATATATAATTTTCACGGTAAAGCTGAGAAATGTATTTCAGTATTTTTTGCTTCCTTTCGGAGATTAAGCGTTCGATGCGGTTTAATACGGAGACAACAAACTTGCCAATTGATGCTTCTAATCTGCCTGATGAACGATGCTACCAGTAAGGTGATTTCCTTGTCACTTTGATTCTTGTGGATGAAATGTGAACCCAGTAACTTGAACGTAACATACGAAAGCTTTGCCGGGAGGTTTCTTGAAAGGGAAATTCAACAGATGTTGTCGGGAGACAACTGCGGTCCCCGCCTTGCGGCTTGGTGACCGATGAGCTGCCAGCCGCGACATTAATTCATCAGTTTCATTATTCATAAAATACTAACGTAAGTGGTATTGATAAATTGTACTGAACTTGTTATATCATATTATATTATACTTTAATTATATTGTACTTTTGAACATAAAAATCAAATAGGTATCAATCACATCAAATAGATAAGTCTTGAGAAGTGTCTTAAGACTTATCCACTTATGTTAAAATGTTTAATGATCCATTATAAAAACTAATCCAATATCTTTAAAATAAAAAAATGCTATCAAAAAAACAGTACAACTGATGGGCTCCTGTGTCCCGAATCGATCGGTGATATTGTAAACAGTTTACAGAATATACGAAGTGGACGTTTTTTACTAATCCTGCGTAATAAAGTTTATTAAATAGTTTAAAAGATGCACTTAGGTAAATTTTGATGAGATTTTGGAGATTTTTGTTGCCTAGCCCTTCAATGTGCTAAGCTTTTAGGAGATAGAGGATTAGACATATTTTAAGAAAAATAGAGGAAAACTTAATTTGATTTAATTTCTTAATGTTATTTTCCAACTTCATGGATCGTCAAAGGTGAAAAGACATGGAAGTAACGAAGTAATTTAATAATACGAAAGTACATTTTATGTACTTCTTTTGTGTATATTGTTTAAGATCAAAATTACTAAGCTTTAAAAGAGAAAGTTTTGTTTTAAGACTTCAAGAAAGATTGGAGTTTGAATGCACCCTAACCGAAATACGTATTATAGTCAGTACGTAATGTGAGTTATCGGTTCGGTGATCCCCTTTTGAGGTAACTAAACTGTTTTTGCCCCTAATGAGCGGCTCTTCATGGTTCTCACTATTGCTGCTACAGACATAGGCTTACTCTTAAAATGGCTTCGTCACAGCGAGGACACAGTCGGGGTTTCTTTAGAACCGTTTTTCACAGCTTCCTCGTTGCTTTTGAGCCACCAACCAGAAGAGTGACCGAGTCATTGAGCAACGAGGGCTCCTTTTCCGTCCTGTGGTCTTCCTGTGAGGCCTGGCTTTCTATTGGTTCCACTTTTACTCCACATTCTGGACTTGAACTTTTGAGAACGTTATTTTTTGGCTTGCCACTTATATGTTGAACCTTGGATTCTAGAACAAACATTAAAATGAAAAAAAAATTGTGCTCGTTTGTTTAATATACAAGCTCGGATAGACTGCATAGTCTTTCTTGAAGTCTAAAAACGAAGCCTAGTCTTCTCTGTTAAAGCTTTGAAATTTTTATCTTCAAGGACGGACGGACAAAAAAAAAAAAGATTAACATGTGCTACATAAATTGATTTTCCGGATTTCTAGGGTATCATTTTAGGCTTTTTGAAATCACGATTTAGTCAATTTTAGATTTTTTTCTAATCATGTTAGAATCGGGCAGAACAACATTTGTAATAAATACCGAATTTCTTCTAAACATATACGTTACCTTTCCCGTCACTTTCTTGGACGCTATTACACTTGAAGAATATGTTTCGCAGTCGTATAGAATCCAAATTGTGACAATGTTACTAAGTAGCAATGTGTTTTAATAATTACACTTGTTCAAAGAATTAGTTCGCCCGACCGGGATTCGAACCCGGTCTGTCTTCTGGTTAACGCTCAGCTGCTTTGACCTACTAAGCTACCGAGTCAACCAACGTTTTGAACAGTTTTTTCACGAGCGCAATTATCAGTCATTGTATGTATATAATTGTCACCTTCACAAGTATTACCACCTTTCATGTACATACTTATCACCACGAAGTATTCTAAACATATACATTTTTGAAGATCCACTGTTAGAATGAACAACCACGCACCATCCCAAAATAAACGCGGAGGACTTCTAGGATGGCTAATCTCGCCAAATGTGAAGCGCACACTTGTTAGAAGAAAATGTACTGTCGCCATCTAGGTATTCTCCAGATATTTCTTCACGCTTAATAACTGCAATAATGCCCTTCATCTTTGCGATTGCCTTGAATTTTCGAGAGCTTTGACAAAAACACATCAGTACCTAGTTCTTTGTAAAAGCTTCGGTGATGTTCATTGCTTCGCTTAGTAGGAGTCACGCACTTTCTAACTCAATAGCAAGAACGTCAGAGAAGTTAGATACTGCGGCCTTCGTCTCCGAAATATTCTGATCACCCCCAAGTAATGAAATATCTTATACCAACTTTATATAATTGTTTTGAAAGTCGCGATTTAATTATTTTTAGGATCGTAATCATTTTAGCAGATTTTCAGGATATATAGGATTTTAGACTAAAAAATAACCTGGAAAATTCATATAATTAATACAATAAATAAAAAAATTATCATAAAATTTCAAAATTATTTCCTCTTATAAACAATAAATCTAAACTAAAAATAGAATGTGGCCTTTCAATTTACGAATCTATAATCCATTCTTCTCTAACTTACGCTTGCCCAATTTGGTGTAATGCTTCTTCCATAAATTTGAACAAAATTCAAATACTCGTAATAGAAAACAAATTCTTGAGAACAATATTAAAAGCCGAATGGTTTATTTCAAACTCTCAAATTCACAGAGAACTGCAAATAGAACCAATAAAATCTTATATCAAAATTGTTCAGTAAATTACGAAATTCACTTCTTGTAAAAATCAATTTAGGATTAAATAATAATAATACTAATAATAATAATAATAATAATAATAATAATAATAATAATAATAATAAAAATAATAGTCAGATTTGTTCTAGGTTTCCCAAGGATGTTTTTCATCCTCTTTAAAAATTTAATTTTATCTATAATATTCCCAAATTATTAAATAAATTAAACATTCATTATGTACCTAAACTATATTTATCGAATTTAAATAAACTAAACAATTACCTTATGTAAACTGCTGGCATCTTGCCTCGGTATTATTGTATTAAGAAAATAATGTTCAACACCCTGAAAAATCCTTGTAAGAATTGAACAGGAAGAAAATACAATTACAATAAAAAAGGATCTATAGGATTAATTTATTGGGTTTAGAAAATATTGAAACGAATATGTATAATAAAATAATGACGTTACAAAGTGACAAACTAAACAGATTTAAACCTAAGAATCCCGATTTAACGTAGTCATGAAAAATAATGTTTAGTCCTCGATTTTCCTTTTTTCTTTTTGACTCAAGTCGACTGCAAAAACAGATACACCGAGAACTTTTGGAATTTCTGAGTGTTTGAGGACATGTCCGCTTTAAAGACGGTTATCCTTGGAGAAGAGAAATCGAAGATCTTAAAGTAGATAGATTATCACGATTCAAGTATTTTTTCACCGTCGTAACTGACTACGACAACACTCGACACGTTTAAACCTTGATTTTTTATATTTAAATTATCAACTCTGTCCCACATAATTGTTTTATTCTCATTTTTCGTGAAGTGAATACAAGAAAAAGTTGATTGCGTTTACTCTAGATGCCAATAGAATTTCTGATTTGCTAAACCATACTTTCTGTGATTTTATAATGTTAGTAGACGCTAGATAGTAGTTGCCAAATATACTTCCCCTGTGAGAGAATGTTATCAATGCTAAACACTTCTTAATTATTTTACGAACTATTAACTATATTTCTTTATAACATTACGACTGAAAATTTATAACATTAAGACAAGTAAAATTCAATAATAGCAATATTCTGTTCCACCGTGGTGGGATCCAAAATAATTAATGAAGGGATAGTCAAATCGTGGCATACTCGCCAAACTTAGCCCATTGGATGATATCAAGTGGTGCTGTAACATTGCTCTTATTATTTTGAAGTAGGCGCTTCATGCGAAACTAATTCCATCCCCAGACTGCTCTCATTCATCACATCACATTTAATCACAAGTTTATTAGGCATCTACAGCAACATTGATTGCTTCCTCATCCAACTCTCACTCTTGAAGATTGGAGCATCAATAAATGTGTGCTTTAATTTATTTACTTGCGAGATTGAGATTACCTTTTTCTAACCCTAATTGCCGGAAGCTGCTCTGATCGCTAGTTTTCCGTGGTTTCTCCGGTCAACACCAGGCGAATGTCGGAGCAGTACCCTCATAAATGGGCCAAGGATCGCGCGCGATCTTTCCTTCCTCTTCCTTGTCCTATCCTCACCCCTTACAAACACATTTACACTAACTTGGACTACACTACCACACATGCCGGGAGACCGGTCGGGGGCTTAGAACTTGTCCCGGCTGGGGCGATGGCCCGCTTGAAGGAAATACCTTTGGGAAAACCACCTCCAGATGAAAAAATGCACGCACTACACTTAGGAGACGCCCGGAATCAGTGACAATCAATCAATTACCCTAAGCGAGACAGATCCTTCATCTGTATTTTCTAACACACAACCATGAACATAAGAAGGCTGAAAATGAAAAGTTGTATGGCTTATTTGAATATGTATGTGAACAAATTTGGCGCATTGGTATGTAAAAGGTAGGTAATCCCTTCGTTGGTGCCTTGGCATTTCATAGGGCTCTTATGACTTACAATTGACTTGACGGTCTTTCTTAAGCTTCGCCGAGCTTCATTCTTGCTTCATTCTTAAGCTTCGCCGAGCGTGTACGTTCATGGTGTACGGACAAGATGCGTAGGGTATTTGTTCTTAGCAAGATAGTTCTTAGCAATTCTTAGCAAGAAGGTTCGTGACTAGGTAACCATACATTATTCCAAAAAATGTGAAGTACTTTGCCCTCTTCTACATGATGACGGTACTTTTATTGCTTATCAAGTGCATTTTGACTTTGTCAAAACGAAAAATATCAATGAACGAAGTATCATTCAACCTTTCAAACTGTGCATTATTGGGCGTCCTTGAATGTATTTGACCTACGTTGTCAAAATATAAATGTACATTTTGTTTTGTGAATATACACATCGTTTATCTTAAAAGCCCGGCGGTTAAGGGAAGAACTCATTCCATTGTAATCGAGATTTTAACACTTTTAAAAGCAAGGAATTTTTTAATTTTGTGTCGGAAGTGGTTTCGTTTTGCATTAATATTCATTATGCGTAGTTTTTATTCCTTGTATTTTAAGCATTCCCCTTAACTATTCTTTTATCTTATTCATATCTTTCAGTCTTCGACCTCTTTAAAGTTTATATTCTAAGTATTTTTCCGGCGGATTTAATTAGTTTAATATAGTGTGATGCCTCTATATGGAAATACAATTTTCGTTTGTAAATCGAAAATTACCATCCTTGTACGATTGAAGTAAGATAATGAATGAATGAATATATTTTTATATAATAAACATTTGAGTGTTTTGTTGATAACACAAAGTACAAATCGCATTGTTTTCTGTTAGCCATTGTACAATTTAGCATCGATGAAAGAAATTCAACAGATAATTTCAAATAATTTAAACCAGCGTACCTGTGCGAGAACTCTCGCATGATAAAACCCACCCTTTCCCTATCCATTTGTCTATCCTTTCAATTAAGAAGGAAAGTTGTTAATGAAACATGTTTATTTTTTTAATGTATAAATGTAACTTGCAGAATATCAAACAAAAATAACAATACAATTCATGTTGGAAACAAATTTTCAATAAAAGTTTATTCAGCATTAAAAAGAGATGTTATCGGAACAATTCATACTTCTTTAAAAACAACTTTGAACAAATTATTCACTCCTCCTTGAGAGTTAACTTTTCGATTTCCTTGATAGTCACAAACATAATAGAAAAGGTTTTTACTCTTCAGAAAGCAAAGCAAAGCGAAGCAAAGCAAAGCAAAGTAGTGCGTAAATACCGATGGAGCAAGTACAACCCTACTCTTTGGAATATTACTTGAATTTCCTTGATTTATTATGAGGAATAGAGGGGGTTATGGAGAGTTCAGGGTGCCAGCTTGCTGGGGTGCGAAAATTGAAAAATTATTTGTGTATTAAAAAGTATTGGATTATTTTCAGCGTTCTTATGTACTTCAAGAAAAGCAATTCCGAGCCAAAAAATAAACTAATATTTTCACCTTTGAGTACTAAATACAATTTGTTACCATTGGAAACAATTTAGTAGGCTTAGACTTCACTTCGGTACATGGGAATGTTACTCAAACGATGTTTGCATATTGAATATCTTGACGAACCGACACCTTGAGTTTAATATCAAACGGTGTATTATTTACAATATGAGTTTGCAGCTGGGCCTTGATGTACATACTTCCAGACACCACCAACATTTAAATTGTGTCTTTGGACTGCGAATGTTGGCAGTTGTCGAGTGACTTCTCCTATTCTTTCTATAATTTTAAATTTACTTGCCTTTTTAATTAATTCACGTAGTATTGTAGGCCAGCTCGATTTGATTTTTGTTTTTCATTTATTTCAAGCTATTTTACTTTAGCTAATTTAAAACGTTTGTTCTCTGTGTTGTTCCATACACAAGTTTTCCCCTACTACCTCCGCGTACCCGTGCGAGAACTCTTACATGTTAGACCCTATGTTAGATCCCTATCTATATATTTCCATTTTATGAGGGGAAGTAGTTAACGAAACGTGTCTATTTGTTTAAAAATATATAAAGGTAACTTGCAATGTATTTACACAATATCAAATAAAATAAAAAACAATGCAATTGATGTTTAAAATACATTTTCAATAAATATTTATTCAGTATCATGGAGAATTTTCTTGGAACAATTCACAGCACTTCCTTAAAGACAACATTTGTAGTATTCAGTATTCTTTGACAGCTAGTTTTTAGCTTTTCGTGAGTCACAACAATATTACAAAAGCTTTTTACTTTTGAGAAAGCTACGTGTCTGAACCCGCTGATTTGAACATTTCATCGAATGATAACGAAAATACTGGTACAGGTAAAACACAGTCTTCACTATTCTCTGTGAACCCACATCCCTCCTCAATTTGGTACACAGCACTTACAAACACTGGTAAAACGTTAATTGATTGGTTTCACTACACGCAAAGAAACAACCTTCATAGGTATCAAGTAACTATAACAGTACTTCTAGTTGTTGCTGGAGAGCTAATCTTGAATTAATGATTATACAAATAAACCTCGTCAGACTGCACAAACTACGGTGTTAACGGGAAGCGTAAATAAAGATCGTCAAATCTAAGCCTTCTAAGCGTGTTGCCACAAAAATTGCTACCAGCAGGAAGGGCTGAAATATTGAGGTGGCCATGACAGTATTGAAGCGTGGAACCGAAAAGTTAATTGAATGTATCGGGGAATGTCTCATCTTGTAGATTATGGCGTGAAAAACATTTCTTTGAGGCCTCAAAACTTTACTTTTTAAGGCTCTAAAACGCTTTGTTTATGAGTTATTTGCCGATATAGATTGACATCTGATGCGGGCTGCATTTTACATGAATATTTCGATGCGTTTTTTTTAAAGAAATCATCCTTTTTTTTGTAAAGTCAAAGTGGAATTCGTCAAGTCTCCGTGAAATTCTCTTTCTTTAGAGCCCTCATTTATAAAGATTGGTTGCGTGTGAGAGCCGGAACGCAAAGGTACACTACTGAAATAATACAGGAGACGATATGAATAATTTTGGTATCGGACCCAGTAGAACCCAGTTATTAGAAAACCCATCTATAAGAGACAAAAATGGGCTGCACCTGTTCAATGTATAGGCATATTCTTCCTGCATGTAAGAAACCCGCTTAAAAGTTTTCCTGCCTCTATACAGAATATTGTTTCCTGATGATTTTTTCCCAGGTCGCGAGTAAGAGTCAAGTTGAAACGACACATTTTACCACATGGGGAATAAATTCATTCGTTTTGGTCAAGCTCTAATCACAAAAACTTCAGAAAGGGTTTCCGTTCGTGGAAATGCCCTTCCGATAACACGAGTAACAAGACCCTTCGTGAAAGGTGAAAATCTGCTGTTACTTTTCCTGTGTATTATTTTGTGAAAAGCCTAGGAAGTACCGTCAGAGTTGAGAGCTCACTCATTCTAGCTTTATTTCGGCCACTGGACGATTATTTTGAAAGACGCTTAAACAGTTGAACATCGTCTAATATTGCATCCTTCAGCCAAACGTATTGTTCCAGACGAGTGAAGCGCCAGCTAACAATGCTTTGGAAGTATCAGTTCAGTGACTACGTTTGGAGGTTTTATGCCATGCGGAGATACTTTTCACGAGTGATTTAGCTCGTTATAGCGTCAGTCAATATAATATTAAAATAATTTATACAAATCGAGTCTAAAAGAATTGGAGAGTATTATAATGAATTGTTTAATATAGTAATTCAAAGCTGGGTCACGTACGGCGAAGGTAAACAGACAGCCCTCCATAGTAAAATGTCAGTCACTTACAAAATGCTTTCAAGTAAATTCGCAATAAACCTACCCTTAATCAAATAATTAGCTATGAAATTAATATTTTTTTAAATAGGTTTAAAATGTACTACTTTTCTTCAATTCCAATTAGAAGAATACATTGGATTCATGCAAACACACTCCAGTTGACGGAATGACAAAAATAATAGGGGGTACCCCCCCCCCACAACCCCTGCACAAGTTAGCCAACGTTTGCGGAATAAATGCAAATCGCTTCCACATATTACGACCACCATGGTGGCAATGCATGGTGCACTCTCCAATATGATTTGGCAGAAACGAGTGTCAAAGTAATCGCTCACGTCACTGAATATAAAATAATATCCTCATCGCGGTCAGAGGTGCACGAAGAGGGTGAACTGGCGGCATTTGAAAGGGCGTGATTAACTTAAAGAATGCCGGTGGATTGCGAATTAGGAGGGGTGGCGTGAATGTCCGAACAATCACACACATTATTCTACCTCTTCAAAATTTTTCATGAACGAGGGAAACTATAGCATGTAGAGTATAAACAGTTTGCACGAATCTGGATTTTAATTCTTGTCTAAGACATCTTTTACTAGTAGGTTGATAACGGATGATACAATCGTGTTCACATAAAAATAACAGATTAAAAAATATTCCCGCAAACAAAACGGTAATTTATGAAATCAGATGAAGAGGTCGGTAATCTTAGCTTAGCTTCCAATAGCCGCGGACACTGTCGAAGAAAATCCTAATAGTAGCACGCTGCCCCACCCAACTCCCAGTATCTTCACTGTTCCCCAAGCTTTCATTGTCTCGCATGCACCAATTACGGACGGACTCCCGATAGTCCACGATGCTTCTCATTCCAAAACATTTATCTTTCGCATAATAGGGCATTTAAATCTAAATTCATCTTCAAACATTGCGCTGGTGGCATGCATAAATTAAACGAGTCGATTTATTGCAAGTTCAATCCTTTCTGCAACTTTGCCCAAGGTTGATTTTTCTGGGGAGGGCGCCGCCCTGCAACCCTTAAGGAACAGCCGCCACTGCTTAGCATGAGCTTTTCGTTATCGTGGTGATATTGGTGATGAACTTTTCTGGTTCTAATACTCATGCATAGTGACCCGTTTGCGTAGAAGGCGCCATCTCAATTCTAAGATTTTTCGTTGAGAATATCAATTGTGATGGTTTCGGAAAAGAAGTTAATGTAAGTACTGAAAGAAACTCACCATAAGTCAACACACGAGATCAGGAAAATTGTAAAACAACCTTTGGTGATGAGATACAAAGTTTTATTATTATATTCCACTTATGAGTGTCCTCACTTATGAGACAAAAAGATGTCACCAGAGGTTTTTTCTAATGGGGTTCTACTATATTTGCTTGGCGTAGGAGAAATAAGAGGCGAGGATAACTGTTTTTAAGTTTGGGAATCGGGGATTCTAAATGTCGTATTCCAAAATGTATGATATCTGGGATTTAAGTATTTCCAGAGTTACGGGTCCGTCATGAGTATTTCCTTCAGTGAGTATTTCCTGTTTACGGGTCCGTCAACTACTTTAGTCATCCGTCTCTTAAGTATAGTGAATCTTGTATCCGAGAGGCGACGGAGTACTTCTCCAACTGCAACGTGTGAAATGGCGTAGACTAACACGTGCGGGCTTTCCCGACTCTAGGTATCTCCCAAAAGACACTGCTCCAGCCGGGATAACCTCTAAGCTAAGGTAGTAGGAAGAAAACAGTGATGATTCAATACCAACAACAATGGTGTATTCTATTGCTTGTTTGTTTGAGTCTAATTCTATGTTAGAGGAGTAAAGATGTAGACCTATGTAGGTATTTCCTGCAGCAGGCTTAGAACATTGATGATTTTGATGAAACGTTCATTGTTATAGAAAAGTGTTTGACTGAGGAAAAGGTTAAATCTGGAGCAAACAAATCGCAATCGCACTTTGTGCACTGTAGATTTCGCACTGATTGACCAATCTTAGAGATACTGTTGCAGACGAATAGGCTTGCATTCTAGACACCGCTACTGAGAGCGTCCAAGGCTAATGAATACTTTGGGACACACTTAATCAGATTGGACACTGAAGTAAAATGCATTGGAATCATCGCAGGTATCACAAAATAAATGTGAATAAATTTAAAGTATTTGCAGTACCTCAAGGAGACAGTAAACAAAAACAGTTATAAGTAGTATTAGTACCTCCAATGTAGTTACTTCTTACATTAATGTTTCTGAATTCGAAGGGAATTTCAACATTTCCTTTCGCGAAAGAAATTAAATCAGAAGCTTATGAATAAATAAAGATAATTATTAATAGTATTGACTGATAACGATAGCCGGTACCTTAGCCATGTTTTACGGTAGGACAATCTTTTATTTGAATATTATCTGTATTTATTACTTTACCGACAACAATGGTGACCGAAAGCGATAAACGACGTGAACATTATAAACAGTAATGTGAGAGAATGCGTGTGTAAACAGCACTCGGAAAAATTAAATAATATTGTGACGGGATTAAATAAATATTATGGTCACGAGCAAAGTCTGTGAGGAGGAGAATGAGTAAATAAAATAATTACAAGGAACAAGGAATAAACAAATCGTGCACATAAACGGAACCGACCAACAGGAAGAGATATAGATATAGAATTAATTCGATAATCGAATTTGAGATGAGCAGGTAAGGCAGGGAGAGACGAAGTTGTGGCTAGTTCGCGCAATATATTTTTGGAGACAGTAGACAGGCGCGCAGAATGAAAAAACGCAGAAGATGAAGCTGATTGTGAGACTCGGTGGAGATCGGGCCGGATCCATAGATGTTGAGAGATATTTTTCGTGTTATAAGAGTTGTAACGTGAACTTTTGTACGGAATGGTAGTAAAATTAGAATAATCACGCCATGGTTATAACGAAATAATTGATTAACTGATTAATCGAGAAATTTTATGTAATCATCATAATACGAAAGCGCGTACAAACACGGACATTTTATGGTATGGAACACATTGATGGTGATGGAGGGAATCTGTAACGGCGGTCAAGGGTGCAGTCTTGTAGCAACAGGAAGGCAACACTAGGAAATTCTGTTTAAAATTTCCGACAATGTTTGAAGACCATGTCTTGTTTAATGATTTAAGAATTAAATTGACATAGGAAAGAAATCAATGGGCATGCCTGCATCGAGAAAGGGAATATAATGATAATTATAGCTTCAATGTTAAAAGGAGGGATTAAAGTAAATATTATTAATAGTTGTTTGAATTTTGGATTCTTTTTTTTTGAATTGGTAAAAAAGATGTGCTATTGTATCAGTGCTGTGCTTTTCAGAATACAGTAACATAAGTTATTCCAGAAGTAAGTGTTATTATTATTGATCCTAATAAGAACCATTCCAGATCAAATGTTACAAATAAAAAAAAATAACGTACGTAAATTTGCAATTCCGAAATCCTGTAGAGGCGGACTATCAAACCTGCAAAATTTAAATTTATCTTGATCGCGTCATTTCGGCTTCATAAATATTAAAACAAGGGCAAGGAGAAAACACAATATTATATAATTTTAATTAATATCGAAGTGACGGTCAGATTTGACGTGCCAGTGTGGTAAGAATAGAACATTTGTTTAGATAAAACTAGGAAAACCCGGCAGACGTTGTCGACTACCCTTTATCTGCTTCTTACCCCTTCCATCTCCCTTTCTCACTGTCTGTCCCTCCTTCCCTCACCCTGTCCCTGTCTCTGTGTGTCTCTGTCTCTGCCGCTCTCTATCCCTCTCATTCACATTTACTTGCAGATTCTGCAGGTCTCTGAGCAGGTGAGGTAATATCGGGAAGCCCCGGACCAGCAAAAATGTAATAGAATGTTTGAGAAGAGATCTGTAGATTACGATGTGATTAATGTTTCTTCGGCCTCAAAATTTTGATTTGGACCTAGAACGCCTCATTACAGTAAGACCCTAGAACGCCTCGTTTAGGAATTATTTAACGATATACGATAAGATTGAAAATGCTGCCGCGTGTGTTGCGGGTTGCATTTGACGTGAATATTTAGTTTTATATTATTTATAGTTTGTATAGTAGTATACAGCGTCATGTAGTGGAGTTACAACAGAATTAACAACAAACAAACCTTCTGGATGAAAAAACACGTAGACGTGTCAACTTTCATTGATATCGGTCCAACGGTGTCGGAGTTTAGCTCTTTATATATACCAACATCCAGTTTTATGTATATAGATAATAAGCCGAAATAAAAAGCTATCAGTATATATATATATATATATATATATATATATATATATATATATATAACATACTTCTTGATACGATTTTATGCACGTGAAATATTTGTAACTAGGTGTTATTAGCCCTTAACGTAAGGCAAGAAGATTTAAGATAGTTCTGCAGAATGCGTTCGTGTCATTACTAAATTTGATTGTTCAAGATGGAGCAAGATGGATGGATTTCTCTAATTTTACGTTGTTGTTTCTTTTAAAAACTGTAAATACCGAAAATGTGTATCTCACGTGTATTGGATGAGGGACGAAGCAAGTATGACGATTATCTAGTGCACGGGTGTAATTTAATGGAAGTAATGATAATAAAACGCTGATTTCACAAAATTTTTCCGATCAAACGAGCGATTTTTTAATTTGGCAATAATTTAATCTACAAACATTAATTATATATGAGAGTGAATGGGTATAATGGGTAAAAAAGATGACGAAAGTTGAGTCTATTATAGCTGTGGAATATTGTCTCATAATTTAGACGAGCTCTTACACGTATTTTCATCTACATTCTTCATTTCTTCTTTATGATTGACCGATAGAAGGTACCAAGAACATTTAATTATCTGCTGAATGTGTTACATTGTATTACCTTGATTTTTAGCAATCAATTACTATTGAAGTTCAACGGTAAAAATGCTCAATGTGGACTCCCATCTTTTCGAATTCAATTATCACTTCATTTTGTCTTTTCGTCCAGAAATTTTTTTAAATAGTATGTTTTGAATTAATTTACTGCAGTATACTCGTTTTTTAATTGCAAAACATTATGATACAATGTCACTAAATGAAAATGATTATCAGCTCGTCTTAAATAGCTGTTAGACATTTCTATATAACTCAAACTTTACTTCCAGAAAATATTCCAAAGAACGTTATATGCATGATATACATGTACCTGAATTTAATTATGATATCGGTTGATTAAGAAATAAGTAAGTTTCTTTTCTCCTCTTATAAGAAGAATGTTACAAGTTTTGTGATATTTTAACTAAATAATCAGTATCTACAAAATATTATTTACATAATATTCTTTTGTGTGTAATAAAGTAAATTTATTTACAAAAGTTTACAAGTCATCCATATACCTCGGTTCCAATGGAAAGGAGGTTTACATGTAAAATAATATATCACATTTACTTACTCAAAACAAGATAACAGTTGAAAATAAAAGTCAAAAATATTGCGAATAGCTCATGCAACGTACTGATGTTGATGGTAAAGTTTCAACGTGTCACTGTTTGAAAGCCCAACGCAGATCGGCCTCGTTAGCAACTAAAGCGTTCAAGTTGATTCCGCCCAGGCTGAGAAGTTCAGTGCAGGAATACTTTGGCAGTCCACAACAGGATTTCTGCAAGAAAAGTGTTTTTGTCATTAGAATATGAAAAGGTGAGACATTAAATGCGTATCTATATAGGAAGAAGAATGATAAGAAAGGAGGAAGATTATGAGGAAGAGTTAGAAAAGATAATTAGGAAGAGATAGTGCAGACGCTGCAAGAAGGTAAGTTGGGATACTGCACATTAAAATTCGATAAAAGTATTATATTTAGTATGGATATTCTTCTACATAAGTAAAGTCGGGAGTGTCTGGCCGTGATTTCAAAATAACTGTCATTTCATAATGTCATATGTTTATTTATATGATGTGGAATCATAATTCATTTGTTTTTGAGTATTTGTCTGTCTGTCTGGGGTAATATCTAGAAATGCTGAACCGATTTCGATGCTTTTCTTAAAATGCGATGATTTGGGCTACTTTTCTTAAAATTATTATATTCTCTTCTTCTCTAAAATGTTCGTTTATTTTTTCATTTTTATTTTAGTTTTATTACGATCTTTATGAAATTTTGTACAATAACTTTCAGAACACGAGAAACAGTTCTGTCTTTGAGTTTTCATAAAAAATACAATACTTCTATTCGTTTTTACTTCATCAACTATATTTAAGTGTGCACTCTTTTCTTTTTTTGCAAATATCTTTAAAACAGTACGTAAATTTATCAAAGTGAATGAAACGTTTTTGAAAGCCCATTCAATTACAAATAAGTTGCGTTTTAATTTATTCCGGAAGCATAATTATACTTTGAGTAATTCATGGTCAACATAGTTACAGTAGGTTTGTTGGGAGTAGGCAAATGTGCATGTGTTTCCAGCTGCCCGTAGTGACGAGGACAAGCGAGCATAGGTCACAGCAACCGGGGCGAAGCGGGACGGGGCGAGGCGAGGTGAGGCGGGAAAGAGGGTGGAGCTGGGACGAGGCAGGGTGAGAATGTTGGGAGGGACAAGGTGAGGACAGTCCCCGATGGATCAGGGCAGGTGAGATATATCATACATACAATTCATTCATTTTCCTATTAGATTATTATGATTAATATTGACTCGGGGGGTGCAGTATATGTAAAGTAGTGCATCATAAATAAACATAAAATTAGTAACAGCTTACATTAGATTACTTAACTACTTTGCGTTACACTTACAGAAAACCTGGCTGAATGAAGAGATCGCGCTGTACGGAGTTGATGTTGTCTCCATTGTCACAGTACAATCTTGATGCCGTCGCTTTCTTTATTTCACATAGTTGAGCTACAATTGTAAGAAAAGTCGTGTTATAAAAGGTAATCCTTTCAAATAATGTTTTGAAATTATTTGATAAGATGTAGATTATATTATGGTCATAATGCAACAGGTTTAAAAATAGCATTCCTGCAAACATGAAATTTGCAGAAGTTTCACAGGTTCTCATTGATATGATCTACATTTATGATTTCACCGAAACGCATAAACTGGATGCTTTTAACTGTTAACTATGTTAACACTGTCAACTTTCAACTGTCACTGTCACCTAACACTGTCAGTTGTCAACTTTTAAGCGTTAACTGTACCATGAACGTGGAAGACTTAACTCATAAAATTATTTTGAGACTTCACAAAACAAAATTTGGTGGTTGTTGCTCATTACAGCTACTATTACTATTACCAGCAACCGATTTTCGCCAACAACTGATTTTCCTATATAAAGAAAAAAAAGAGGAAGAAAAATCCTACACAGTACGTGTTGATGACATTTGTTTGATGAATGTTTTGCTAATATAGTATGTAAGAATTG
Organism: Acheta domesticus; assembly: GCA_031308135.1. Classification (NCBI taxonomy): domain Eukaryota; kingdom Metazoa; phylum Arthropoda; class Insecta; order Orthoptera; family Gryllidae; genus Acheta; species Acheta domesticus. The sequence continues at coordinate 197,997,537 of JAHLJT010000631.1, read as the reverse complement.
TCGTGAAATAGTAATTATCAATTTTTTTATGAATATAGTATTCTTAAATGTGGTGCAAAAAATTTATTGAAATTTTAATGACATTAAAGGAGAACATCGTAATAAAGTAGATCATCTCTCATCATCGTTATCCTCAACGTGATTTAGGATTGTTATTTAATACTCATTAAAATGCTTAAAACCTATTTAATCATGTAATCTAAAGTGACTATTTAGAACATTTGAGAAACTTCTGCGAGCGAAAACCTTGGAACATATTAGGAAATGTTAATAATTTTGTGTATAAAATCGCGTATCTCGCTCATCAGATGAATTCCAACTTTCAGATTTGCACTTACGCTGTAGAAACAACCGGCTTATTACAGGCGCATTGCTCAAATTCACAAAGCTGGCTGGCACGAGAAATCCGCTTACTGTGAAACCTCTCTGCAATGGTTCAGCGCGCTCGCCTTCCCCTTCTGGATGTCGGGGTCCAATGTCCTGCTACTACATGTAGAAATTGTCGAAAACCTGATGCTTTGTACTTTTTTTCATGATTGACAACATTTATAATTTAAAATTTTGCTGTAAAATGATATCTTTTTCTGTGAATATTTACGTAGTAAATATCATTAATTTGCCTGGATAAGCAATATTTTTTACTCCCGATTTTAATTGTGAATTATATTAATGCTGTCGCCATTAGTGTAGTTGTACTCTTTAAAGGGCTTTGTTTTCTGATCGTCTAATGCTTGCGTTCCAATAGAAGTTACTATCCCGTTCTTTTGAAGGGCTCCATGACACTCGTATTTTAAAATTGAAAACAAAATTAAGCGTATACCGGGAGCAATAATTTGAGCAACTGGACGTATACGGGGAGATTCGAATTCGATTCCTGGCTGGGGCAGTCAATAATTTGAACGATCAAAACAAAATAAAAAAATAGTTGTCAAAAACTGGGTAACTCATTCCCTATATTATGTGTTTGGCTGACTGAGAAGTGGTGTCGCTGAAATGTCTTCCGCCATTTATTATGTTATTACGTACATTAAGCAACGCCTTCTGTTGATCGTACACATACAAACGTTGTAGTTTACTTTTTCTGTCTACATTTCGTTTTATTCCATCGCCTTCAGAGCAGTTGTTGTAAAATCTTCTCTTGGCCTACTTCGGCTGTTATTATTTTGTTTTCGCAAAGCAATGTTTTGTTCGATTGTCCTCTCATAATTAATGTACCGATGGGTACATTTTTAGATCGCTAATTCGATGCGGTCGCTAATTCTCGGAGAAGCGGATCGCGGTGGGCTGCCGGCAGCTCCCTCGGACTCACCCAGCGTGAAGGAGCCGGCCTGGCCGCCGAAGTCGTAGAAGAAGCGGTCGCCGAACTTCCATCGCCAGAACTGCTCCACGTTGAGGGCGACGGCCGTGGGCCCCGTGAGCGCGAAGCCGTTGGGCCGCTCCAGGAACATCCCCACGTACAGGTCGACGTCGCGCGGGTCGCGGTACACCTTGCGCATCTTCTGCACGATCTGCGCAACGCCAGGGGGCATTGTCAGGGAGAGTCAGCAGCTAAGGTCATTAGTCCTGAAAGTGTAGTGCATGTTTTTTGCTGTGGGAGGTGACGATGGTCTTCCGCCGCTGGTTCGTGAGATCCGGCGCCGACCTACTCGCCGGCTTGCAGGTTTTCTACAACTAGGTATCTCCCACCAGCGGGGCACCGCCGCACTCGGAACAAGCTCCCGACTGCTCTCTTGACATGTGTGGTAGTGTAGTGTGTGTGTGTGTGTGTGTGTGTGTGTGTGTGTGTGTGTGTGTGTGTGTGTGTGTGTGTGTGTGTAAGGCGTGAGGATAGGACAAGGAAGAGGAAAGAAAAAAATGCGAGCGGTCCGTAGCTCGAGTGTTAGGGTACTGCTCCGGCATTCGCCTGGTGTTGATCGGAAAAACCACGGAAAACTACCAATCAGAGCAGCCGGCCGCTATTCTCCGGACAGCGAATTCTCCAGACAGCGGTTGAATTCGACCTAGCTATGTTGCTAGTGTCGAAAATCCTGCCACCGTCGGGACTCGAACCCGAGGGCCTCCCGGTCAGATGCACTGCAAGTGAGATCATTTTATGCCCTGAGCCACCTAAGCCAGTTCAGGGATCGTGGTCGTATGGGATTTACGGCGAACATTATACTCGTGGTTTCGTTGCTAAAGGATCTGAGGGCCTCCGAAGGACTGAAGGGTGGACTTTAAGGACTGACTGGCCCGGTGGTAAAGATGCGAAATAAAAATTGTTTCAATACATTGACGCATCGTTCTTTTCATCTCTTCTATCGTGTCTTTATTTATAATGCTATAAATTTGATTAAAATAATGACGTAATTTGCGTAAAATAATTACGAATAAAATAATGACTAATTTACATAAAATAATTGCTTAATAATTACGTAAAAAGCGGTAAACGAATTTTCAATGATTTTTTGTTCTTATCTTTTGGGGCAAAAGATACTTTATCTAATTATTTAAATGAATAATGTAATGAAGATCATATAAATCGATTTTGAAAAACGCGAATGGTTCTGAGATTTTCTAGTCATGGAGTTGGGAATGGTGACGACTACTAGTGCTCAGCAATGGAAAAATGAACCGATGCACCGCATCCGTTGGGTACCTCTTGATGAGAATTACCTAACCTTTATTTACTTGAATTTCAGTGTTTCATTTTGGGAGACATAAAAAATGAAAAGGAATGGTAGCTATCAAGTCTGTAGAACTTCAGCCCTGATCTCGAGGGGTCGAATAAATCCTGGGGAAGGCTGAACCGTGCAAATTTGCCCTCACGGAGGTGCATCCAGGGTATTACTTGAATTAATTTATATAAAACTGATTTCAAAATAAATTTCATAATCTCGTGTACTTATTTAGATGATACGAATTCCATTTCAAGTCATTTTACCATTTCATTCTGAGATTTGTCTGTCTGTTTGTTTGTTTCTTTGTCTGTTTGAGGATAATCTTTGAAATGGCTAAATCCATTTTGTTTCAGATTTTACTCAAAGTTACAAAGTTTTGTTACTTACAAAACACAGTAACTTAGGCTAATTTTTTCAAAATATTGTCTTCTCTTAATAAAAATGAATGAAAGTTTATATTTTCATTCAGATCTATAGTTTTATTCTGATCATAAAGAAATTTTCTAAACGTGATCTTCAAAACGAGAAGTTAAGTTACTGTCTAAATGAAATCTCAAAAATATTTTTTGTAATTCCCTTTTAAATCCTATTACGTAAAATTTAAGTGTGCTTTTTTCAGATTTTCTTTACTAATTCGGAAACTTTCTTAAAGTAAATAGATTTTTTCCAAATTGCATTTTGATTCATTTCTGTAGCGCAATTAGTTTTTGACATATCGAAAGTCGTAATTGTTTCTGGGAGTTTGGTGAGAGTAAGCAAACAATACATCAGCTTACAGCTACCCGTAGTAACGATGGATGTTAGAAACAGTAATCGTGGCAAACATGGCAGGGCGGACCCATACAGGGTAGGTGGCGCAGAACGGGGTAACGTGGTGTGCAGGGTGAAACTGGGACAGGGTGAACCGAGAAGATTTAGGGTAGGGCAATTGTGGGTGGGTGAGGGCCGGCAGGAAGGCAGGGCATGGCGAAGATACACTAGATTCATTTCTTTTCTTTTAATAGATGATTCTGATTAAAAATACTCGGAAAACGGAGAGTACGTGAGCTAGTCAGAAATTTAAAAAACATTCACGAGTTTCTTCAACATTCTCCGAAATCAAATTATGAAATTGACAAAGGGCATTCTTCGTTCGTTTGACCCTACAACTAGTAGGATATCATTACGGTTTTTGTTAATTCTATAAGATCAGTTTTTATATTATCTTTTTCGCATCACGTGGGTCTTCGTCCAGCCGAGAATCGTGTGGGTTCTGCCCCGACGCTAAGGGGAAAGGCTTCAAAAAGGTGGAAGACGGCCACTATCTCAAGAACTCTCGACAGCAGAGACTTCTGAGATGGTAGGGAGAGCGGGAGCAGGTCACCCGAAGGACCGTGAGGCCAATCGTTTTCATACAAAGGTCGTGTATAAAAGAATTAGGTTAGATCAAGTTATGGGTAAATAACAAACACAAACAATTCTTGCGACCTGATGCATCTGCATAAATGTCTTGGGAAAGGTATTCTTACCTCGCGGTCGATGTAGTCCTCGAGGTCCCGCCAGGATCTGCAGCAACGGCCGCCCAGCTTCCTCCTGTACTCGCAGTAGGACGGCAGGCCGTGGTCGCGCCCGCGCTGGATGTCGAAGGCGCCCAGGTCCTGGCCCGGGTCCCGGTCCGTCTCGAAGAGGTGCTCGCCCAGCTGCGCAAACATTTCTTTTTGTAATGATGTGGGATCGAAGTTTACGCTCGTATCCAATTGGATGGGATGGAGATCTGAGAAACAAGATTATCGTTCAATTTAGATTCAAGAAATCTGACTTCTTTCAAAGACGTTTGCTAACAGAATGATAGTGTGATTAGATTGTTGGACTTTTGCATGCACGTTTGTAGGTTTCGTTACAAAGCGTGGTCTTTTCTCGTTTCTTTATAACGCTTTTTTCCCTAGTCAAAATACATGAATTCTTTAACTCTAGTACCTCGTATTAAATTGTGTAGTTTATTACTATTTAATAATCAAAGCGTTCAGAATATGACGGTTCTGAACTCTGTACACAATCGAAATTCACAGCGTGATACAAATTTGTTTTTTTATGAAACATAACACATTCTACCTCACACCCCTATTACAGATAGGTCGTTTGGTTCTTGGATGATGAGAATCCTTTCATTGATGGATAAGTAATGAGAGTCACAAGACGGTAAAATCATCCTACGGTGAACCTTACATCTTCCGCTCAGTTAAGTAATGAGAGTTATGTATAAAGAACGGTAATAGAATTCAGGCCGGAACCAAGGTAAAAGAAACGTGACTATTCGTGAATGCATCTAACGTCCCGTTTTGCACGCCGAAAGTTCCACCTGGAGCAACCGGGATTTGCACATGGACGCCCGGAGATGGGCGGCGAAGGCGAGAGCGCGAAGTCCCGGACGGTCGATTGGGTTGACGGGCGATTAGCGATGCTCACCGCCCGCACGTTTTCCTCGAGGCAGTGATCCGCGCTCTCCCTGGCTGTGGTGCGCCCACCCTGCCCCGCCCCGCCCCGCCCCGCGCCGCCCCGCTCCGCCCCGCTGCCCGGTGGGCTAGAATGTCGAGAACGTAGCCAAAAGAGTTTCTTATTGACAATTGGCTACTTGTAGGATTGGGTAGAGATGCTAGAACTATAAAATTCCGTTCATAAAAACGGCCCTGCACGTTTATGTTAAGGTTATGTTTCGAGTCTCTTTTGTGAGCGGCACCAAGTTAACTTAATGGAAAGAGCAGTGCATCTTGTACTTATCAATAGCTTTGTCACGCGCGGTCCGCTTTGAAAAATTGAAAATGGAGGGAGATTCAGAAGATATATGATTATGAAAATATTAAATCCCAATTAATTCTTTAATACTGTGTATTGTTTAACTTTATTAAATAAAATAATGAAATAGATTTTATTAATTTAATAAATTATTAAATTAATAAAATTTCATGAATAGTGAGAAATATGTTACATATTCAATGACATACCGAAATGTTTACAATTGTCTGATGTATTATACACTATTTTACACTATTATACACTAAGAATCTGTTTTAAACTCTAGTTTAATCCCATATCCAGTTACATTTGAAACGTCAAGTGCAAAATGCTTGAAAACAATACACAGCTCGAATATAGCACATACACGGTCTGATAATTTTACTGACTCAACTCATGAACGCACACAACTTTTCCCGCTCTAATTTTAAAGTTCTTCTAATTTGATCTGCCAGATTCGATCCGACATTTCCAATTCTTCAATTGTGGTGTCAAATTCCTAATCAGTGAGATCGGAAATACCAACAAGAAAACTTTTTTTTTTAATTTTTTTTTTTAAATTTGGCAGAGGTTTTGAATTTGGCCACGTTTTCGAGATTCTGCCCCACTGTGCGTCGCTTCGAACAGACAGCTCCGGAGCGTTTGCTTAACGTGTGCGGTGGGCGCCCGTCACCGAAAAGTGAGTGTGAGTTAACTCCATGAGTCATTCTGGATTTTCAGTCTTCCTCAGGGAGCAACACTACGTAATTGCCTATGGAGCTGTCGTAACAATCAGTGAAACGTGAACGTTAGTTTGACGAACGAGAAGTGTATTTAACAAATAATTACTAAATTAGCACCAAGAGCCAACCATATTGATATTGTGGTTTGACAGACTTTGTTGCTGAATGGAATTAAAAACTAAAGTCACAAAATCACTTGTCAGAAAGCTGTTTCTGATCAATGACAAAGAATTGTTTTTAAACATTGTTTTAGTTCCGTTGCGTGTAGTTTTAGAAACCTTTCTCCTCATTGAAGGTCATTTTATTGCTCCTTAATAATAAAGAAAAGTCAGTACCTAGAATGTAAGACGCGTTCTTGTGGAGAGAAACTAGCCAAAGGAATGGCAAACCACATACCGTGTGGTCTAGCAGTGAGAGTATCTTGAACTTGTCTCCCATGATTTTATTTATTTTTAGTTGCGAGCGTAGGAGCGGAGAAATTGTAAAGAGACATTTCGTCTTAAGCCTAAGATTTCTGCGGAAAACTAGCAATGAGAAATCTTATATAGTAATTGAGTAACCTCAGTTCGTCGGTCAGTCTGTCAGTCACGGTTAGATGCCTTCCGGGCCACAAGACAAATGCGATATGTTTCGACGCGCCACGCTTAGCTCGTTATGAGTTTTGTGGAGGGTGTTCTATGAAATGTATTTGTGTTAATAGGTTAAAATCAAAATAGAAGGATTGGTGGAGAGGGAAAGTGAGGAAGAGGATGAAGTCGTCTCAAATTTGCCCTGGGTACCAACTGCCAACCATCAAATCTTCAATATGGGCAGACGGAGGAGGATTTGAGCCGAGAAGCACAGATGAGAAAATGAAGCAAGCTGATTGATATGTCGCAGGTTGCTTGAGATCTACCTCTGATAAAACACTGAATTGAGCGAGTGTGAAAGTCGAGTCACAGGCTTTGACGATAGGATTATTAATCTAAATAATTTATCGATTTTAACATTTATTTGGTTAAGGACACAAAGCATTTCATTCCTTTAATCAATGTTTTTTTCAACTTGCACATTGTTTTAAAGTATTGACCCTGTTATTTAAATTTGAATTTTCACGCATCACTCTGCAGTATTCTGTCTTCTTTAAACAAAAAAAAGCAGATCGTTCATAAAGCTACTGCTGCCCTAATCCATGCGCAAGCTTAATTAAGGATGGCACTGTAACACCGTTGTGGATGAGAATGTAATCGAGAATTGAACTGTTTAATTAAAAATAGAAAGATAGTACTAACAATCAATAAGATAATGTTAAAAGACTTCTGGGTCATCTGGCTTCTTGAAACTATTAATCACGAAGTACAAAGGGTTCAGAATAAAAATGTACACATCAGATTTTGTGAATTACATGAAACGCATGTTTAATTTGATATACTCTCTGCACCTGCCCTTACTTCGTATCACGATGATGTGTGACCCAGCTCTGTCAGTGACTTGAGACATGCTGACTCCTAAATCTGCTCAATTATCCAAAGGGGAGGGTTGACGGAGGTTGTAAAATACAATACCAAAGCTCGTGTGGAGTCTTTTGCTACGTAAGAAAACAAGATTTACATGCAGACAAATGAGCAAATCTAGGTCTCTCCACTCTCATCTCTAACTTAAGCAACATTTTTCAGAGAATGTTGCCCCTAATATAGCCCTTATGTTCATGAAGTCTTCTTCGGAGAAATCAGTGACATTTGAGCTGTTTGGGAAACGGGTAATGTTACCGACGTTTCAATCATAATTTTAATGCTTTCTTCAGCATCTAAGCTCTAAACCGTCACCATCACATTATCCCACTAAGAAGGCTGTGATATTGTGGAAGAACCGTCGGCAACAACACTCATGTTGCTACATCTCCCAGCCACGAGTATTTCTTTCACAACTAGCGTAAAGAGTTACATCACATATCTGAATATTTCGACCAACAAGATTAGTACTAACATTCTCGATAGGTGGTCTTGTAATATAAACATGTATATACATGTCAAATTATATATACATGTATAATAATTACAAAAATCAAGTATTTTATTCTAAATATTGGCTGTCTAGAGAACTAGTTTCAGAAAATACATATTTAATACGTTAAAAATGATGGTTTTTAAAATGGTTGATTTTTTTCTCTTGTTGTACCGACGAAATACTATAATAGTACTTCAGCCGTATGTTAAAAAAAGAAAAGAAAAAAGAAATGCTGGCTTCCCGGGCAGACCGCTCGCTTGCGGGTTAGCGCCGAGAATCCGCCAGTGTGTGCCTACGGTTGCGTGGGGGCGTGCGGCCTGGGGCTTACCGCCTCGGGCATCCAGTGGGCGGGCTTGAGCATGGGCTGCGTGCTGAGCCCCAGCAGCAGCTGGTCGAGACGCTCGGGCGGCTGCACCACGGCCACGGGCGTGTCCATCCAGTCGTTGATGCGCAGCTTCCCCACGGGGCAGCCGCCTGCCTGCCCGATCAGCCTGCGCACAGCGTCAACTACTTAGATCATTGGTTCGCTATGTGTAGTGCATGTTATATCCGGCGGTTCTGGTGGTATAATGATTTGCGTATCTGGCTGTTGTACCCAAGTTTATGGGTTCAAATCTGATAGAAGTCGTGTATTTTTTGGGGGAAAAAGTATTTGTATGCCTTCCTTCGGAGGGGAAGTAAAGCCAGTTGTCCCATGTAGCAGATTTACTGCATGTAATAGATCCTCAAGCCTAAAAGGAGCTAAATCTCTGAACTAAATCCAAATCCCCAGTTTCGTTTAATTTCATATGATACGCTCTGTCTCCGCTAGATGATGAAAAGAGCTTAGTATGTGTGGTCAGATGGAAGAGCGGGCGTGATGGCCAGGGTCTCGTCATGTGAAATGAACTATACTCCGGGAGGTGGCGGCGTTTTTTGTCAGATGGGAAATGAGAGAAGACCTACTCGTCGTTTTGCGAGGTTCCTCCCCTCCAGGCATTTCCCAAGGGAAGAGAGGCTGTGGTCTCGGGACCTGAATAGAAGCATCCTGCATGAAAAATGTAAGTGTGTGTGTGTGTGTGTGTGTGTGTGTGTGTAAGAGGAGGTGAGAGGACAATGATTAGAAAGGGAGGAGGAGATCACGCACGGTCCATTTCCCGTTTGTTAGGGCTCTGCTTCTGTATTCGACAGGGTTCGGTAAAGCCATAAAAATGATTCATTAGAGCAGCCGGCAGCTATAATTTTCTTCCTGGCAGAATTTTTCTCCAAAATTCGACTCATCTGTGAAGTTAATGTCAAAATTCCAGAGCCGAGACTTGAACCGCATGAACTCAGGTCAAGGATGCAGCAAAGGCAACAGAGTTGCCGCTTAGTTATCGGTACAAGATTGAGGGTTAACTTTAGTTCCCGTGGAAATAGATGCGATTGCTGTCGTTGATACTGAAGGAGTAGAAAGTTATGCGATTGGTGTGGTATGCCAAAATCCTTATGTCGTCTATAATATAGTCATCACCTTGAAATTCAATGATGCGAATCGCGTGGCTTGTCGAACCTCCTCCAAGAGACGCACGTTAACAAAGCTTTCTGTAATAGAGACCTCTCAGCAGTCTCTCGAAGCCCGCTATCAGTGGAAGTAATACGTAAGAGTGGGGACAAGAACCACTTCCTCTATCCACGACGCCCTCTGTCTAAAATATACATGGTTGCACAATGTCCATTATAAGCTGCTCAATGTCAAAACTATTTTTTCCAGTTCAGATAGTAGAGTAGAAGTGGGAAAATGAGGCTGGGAGGGTGTTTCCATAGCGCTTGGTGCCTTAATTACTACCGGTGGCGGATTGCTAATGTACTATTACTGCACAGCAAGATGAATTCTAAAGGCTGAGGCGCTGTGTTAATTGAGAGGAAGCGGATTTCGCTTATGAAACTTCATCGAAGCTAACTCGGCTGACCGAGGCTGTTATAGTGTGTGCCAGCCCAGAGCCTCTCTTAATGACTGTCATGGTTTCGAAATAATCCAGGTCTTCGTGCGTACCACTTGTGTTTCGTTTTAGGTAGCGGAAACCTCACGTCCGGCTTACTTTAGAATTGAGTCCGAATTTGTGGAGGAACCTGGAGTATAGATCGGGAAATTGTATTTCTCTGAAAAATTTTGAGAGACAAAGTGGAAGGTAGCCCACTGGAGCGGGAGAAAATTTGAGTCTTATCTCTTAATCTGTTCCCGTCCATGGATTCCCCATGGTATGAGATCGGGGAAAGTACACGAAGAATGATAGACGGGAAAGATAGTTTAAATGAGGATTGTTGATCTTTGGGTTTAATTTTGTGTCAATGGACTCATTTAATTTCGTGTAGTTATGCGATGTTTATTTAAGCGAAGACACTGAATTAAAATTTGTTCAACAACACGATGTAAAACAAAGAAATAATGTCACAATATCCATATGAATATTAGTGTGAGTGTGAAAACTTTATGGGGGGCATTTGATTTGTAAGAGACAAAGGATTCTCGTGGCTATTTTAGGATAAATTGCTCAATATATTCTTACTCGATACCTCCTTGTTAATATGTGTCAGCATTCAATTTTGTGAATTATCTTATAAGTGGTACTAACATGAATTCTTTTGAAATTGAAACGCTTAGCAATTTGAAATAACTCAGGTACTCGAGACGAAATTGCATCGGATCTTGCAATGTGTGAATGCTTTCAAATCACAGCTTCGCTGATTATGGTATGTATATTGTTTATTCTCATATTGTTTGTTTTATGAATTGTGCAGTAAATAATTTTCATGTGAGCAGAGCTGCGTCTGAATTGCAACATTTGACACTGGTGACCAAAAACTGATAATGTAACATTGAATTATGGCAATAAAAGAGAAAACATAGTATGTATGTACGATTTACCCCAATTTAATAAAAATTATCAGGCCAGTTGGACTTAACACTAGAAGGACCGAGTGTGTCAAAATGACACATAAGTGACACATACTACAATGTAGTGCTTGAGCTTTAAAAGTTAGAAAACTGGGTCTTTGTAAGTGCTTTCTTTATTGCATGAACTTCATGTGCTGTAAAGCTCAATCCTGAGATTTTCATAAAAGTGGAAAAAATCGTAGATATACCTAGAAGGACCACCATGTGTCATATTGACACAGTATACACTTCAAGACTTGATATTTCATTTTTGTATCATACTTCCGTTTCCCATTGGAAGCTTTATATCTCGGGTTTTCAGATTGATAAGACTATTGTTACCTTATTGAAATTCGATGCATGACGATGATAACGATCCGTTAGAAATTGCCGGATACATCTTGTTCTTTTTGAATCCACAGTATGTGTTACAGAGAACATTCAATGTGCAAAACGTAATTGCAAGCCGTGAGTGTGTGTGTGAAACTTTGAGTACATAAAAAGGAACTTTAAAATATTACTCAAGAAAACAGTGAAGGTGGCAGTGACAGCAATGGAGACATTTCTGAGGAAGAAAATGACATGGCTGATGAAATCAAGGATTCTGGTATATATTCTAGTGAAGAAGTAGGACAAGAACAAGAATAAATGTCCAATATTATCCAAAAAGTAGGAAAAGCAGCAGTCGGAACTTAGTGAGGGGAGGGGTTGCTAGAACATGAACTGCGATTACTTTTTTCTTCTGTGTCACTGGCAGAAAAGCTGAATATGAATAAAATAGATATAATGAGAAGGAATCAGCAAGATCTGACACTTGAAAATCATACATCAAAAATATCAAGGCAGTTTTGTCATTGTAAATTTTACATCTTTGGACAAACAAAACTTCGGTCAAACTTTCACAGATTATTATTGAAAAAAGAATAAAAGTGTTCGAATCCTGAGCACCTTAGATGACAGCATCCGCACACAGAACTCTGGGGAAAAGAAGGCGATGCTTCTTTTTATAAAAGGATAGGCGGAGATAGATACATTGCATCAGATGGTTCGTAAATATACAGTGCGCCCAAGAAGGTGATGATGGCCAGTTCACATTCTATTGATTATCCTAGATATCCCAACAGCAAATGCATAGATATTGTTCAAGAAAGACGCAAGAAGAACATCTACTTACAGTTTGCAAATTATTCGCAGATGAAGTATCGTCTGAAAATGTTAAAAATTACCCTTCACCTTTGATAAAAAGCACTGTTTCACCTAATCATATGAAAAGGAAGCATTGCCAAAGAGAAATCAATTATAGCAACTTTACTTCTCCTGTATGTTGTATGAGTTGAAAGTTTGTTTACCGAAAATGCAGTGAGAAAAAACTCAACATGCTTACACTGTTTAATTTTTTTCTTTCTCCATTAATATGAACATTACATTTTCATAAACTAACAAATATTCATTAACGTTTTCATTCATTGTTCAGTATCTTCTTTATTATTTCAACTTCTGTAAAAGTTTCTACAATTTTTTATTTTAAAACTTCAAACTTTTTGAAATATAATGTACTAAAATGTTCCAGAAATATATGCATTTATTCATTTATCCACTTAACATTGCAGTGCGTAAGAAAAATCTATAATATTAGCTTTTCAAGAGCTCAGGAGATCATGTGTCAAAATGACACACAACGGTCCTTCTAGGTAGAGCGAAATTCCGGTCCTTCTAGTGTTAAATATTTTACACATTATTTTATTCTATTTAGGTCTTATTGCTATTCTTGGTCAGTGAGCACGTCCTCAGTGAGGGTCAGAACGAGTTAAAATTTTAATAGGATTTTCATAAATGAGTCCTACCTAATGAGCAAATAACGTGTAATCCAGTAAATGCATCCATTTATAGGAATTGCCTTTCATGTTTATCATCAAGTGATGTAATTACTTTTGTGCACTACTCTACTTTCCTTTACTTTCAATAGTGTCCTACATAAATGGACCCTTGATCATTCGAAGTTCTTACCAGGTTCTAGGATTGTTTTTCCAGAAGATTTCTCTGGCCATTCCTGGAACGTGCCAGGCAGTTGCAACTGTGAATGTCATTCAATTAGTTCTCTTCTTACTTTGTGTCTTCCCCTTTCTCTTCCGTACACACGAAGACAGAGCAAATTAAGCTAACAAATTCATTTATGAAGAGTTCTAATCTAAATGGTTCTATTGTTTCAATTGATAATTAAATAAATCGTCCTTATTAATTGAGAACAGTAGATTCATGGTTTCCGTTTCTTTAAAAAAACACACAAATAGAGATGAACCATAATTTTTAAGAATGGCAATGAATTCATTAAATTCGTTAGCTTCAAGTAGCAACGTTTAGAGCGAATTGGATGAAAGAATTGATTAGGTGAAAGAATCGGTGATGATGGTCGAGAATGACGATCGATGCCTTGAATACCTTTGAAAGTGTAACTGTAATTTAAACAATATTGATTGTTCCCATGTTTTGTAAATTAGAAACATTCTTCATGGCGCGGATTCCTCGTGTTTGTACAACCTCATCAACTGCGCGCTGTTTATGTTTCACTCGTTCCGCCCTTGTCTCTTCGAGGATCGCACACGCTTGAGCACGTCATTCAGAGCTTATTCGACAATTTCTAGGCGACATTCGATTCTTGGGAAATTCTGGGTGCAGTCGTTTTTGTGAGATATTCTATTTGCCTGTGTTACGATGGAGATTGTTGAGTAGTAAAACTGGACGAAAGAATCCGCTGTTTAGCGATGCGATTTGTAAGGTCATTTTTTATCTCTGCGGGATTTCCTCATTCTGCCTAAAGGTTGCTGCTTGCTTCTCGCCTCTGGGAACACGATTTCCTCCCCCCTCCCCGAGAGTTGTTGATCTGTTCAAAGCCACTCCAGCAGCTCGTTCGTCGCGCGAATCCGTCCATGCGTAGAGAGCGCGGGGGCGGGCGGCGGGGCGTCGGGGGAGACGCAGTTGGGCAAAAAGCGCCCGCCCGCCTGCCTGCGGCCACGCGCCGCCGCCCGCGCGGCCCTGGACCGCTTATTGTTAGGCGGCGCGAGGTGCGTGACGGGATGCAGATGGTGCGCGGAGTTTCCAATTCCGTTGGGGGTGAAGGGGAGCACCGGTGGTCGGTGACTTACTTTTACGCGGTCTCGCCTCTATCAAGATTTTCGAAGGCTGTCGAGGTGCTGGATGTTAACTTCGTCCTACCGGGAGAGGGGGCTCAGTGCATCAACGGATGTCACTGCAGAGCCTTTGATCATCTTTGTAACTTTTGAATGGTTGAAGTTATTGCAATGCAGTTTTCACATGAGGGAATAGGGCTAATTGATACGTGAATTCATTTCTGTTTTATCACTGTTCTGTTTTATCATATATATGAGTATATGAGTTTAGACTGCGAGGCTGTGATGAACAATTAAAATACAACATACTAATTTAAAACTAGCTCAAAAACTATTTTGGGTTTTTAACTTCAACTTTAGCTTTAACTTTTAATCTTCAATTTATTATTTTATAAATAATTTCACTTTTGAGTTTGAATGCAAATTGCTTACAGTACGGTCTCAGAAACTGTGCATACTTACTTGAGAATGCTCTGAGCGATGCCGTGGAATACTCGATTCGAGGCGGTAGCGAATTCATTGAAGGTGGTGGCGTCTACCGTTGGTTGGTAGCCATTCTCGTCGTATTGGCAAAATTCATTAGGAACAAGGTTGAACCTGTTTGCTGTGACGGCACCTTTGAGAAAGAGAAAAACGGTAGAAGTTAAAGAAATTCAATTACTTTACAAAACTGATATTCAGTAAACGTTAGCACAAACTCGCTTAACACGTATTTCGCCGTAACACGAACAAAACTTCGGTCCCGGTAAGGGATTACGGTAATACGGACATTTATAATACTCGGTTAATACGAATTTTTATAACACAAACTCTGGATCTCTTGGAATTCGTGTGAATGAGTGTTTACTGTATTAAAACGCATATGCGAAATATGAAGTCAATAAATCTGAGAAATAGCCTCCTTGTCAGATTGAAATAAATAAAGTATTTTGAAAATTAAAATATTTACAAAATGTCAATGCCATATAAAAACTAAAAGAACATGCAAATTTTGAAATGTAAGTAAACGTATTGCGCAAGACGTAATAAACATTCCCATGTGTAATTATTATAATTTAGACATCCTATTTCTTAACCTTAAATATATAATTTGCAGACCTTATGGCCTTGGTAAGTGGTGTTGAAAAACGTATTAGCCGTGTAATATAAAGTTTAACGATCGTTTTGCAGCCACTTGCTCTCATGGCTTGAAGTTAAAGAGAAAACTACATGCTTTTTTGGCGAATAGTGTAAGTAACTTTCCCCGTTCAAAGTGCACATAAATATTAAACGATTCATTATTGTGGGCAGTGAGAAGGCGGATGAAAGTAACAAGTGCACAAAAAGCTGTTCTTCCTTATGTAGCGTCTCTTGTGGAACGACTAGTAGCCATGAGAAGCTTCTAAGAGGCGATGGGCTGTTCTGTCCTTTCGATCCTTCATTTCTGTACAACTAAATGTTTACCGTGAAGTGTGCTGAAATGGTTTGATCTATCTTTGGATACCGAAGTACATAGCAGGTTGCTGTTTCTACAAATACATGTTTTTGATCAAACAAAGAACAATAATAGAATATAATGTTGATAACGATAAGATGAAAAAGTTGCCAGATAATCTTATTACATGAAATTCCAAAAACCGATGAAAAGAAACTTAACACCGATGGAAATGGATTATTGGCTGTGGAATGACACTAACATGTGCAAGAGAAAATGAAGTTATACGATGTAAAATAGAAATGGGCCGCTCAATCTAATTGAAATTGATGAAAATAAAATCCTTGTGGTATAGATTCTCAGAAAGTTTGCTCGATGTTCAGAATGTTTGTAAGATGAAAATAGCAACCCCATTCACACTTGACAAAGAGGAAGACGAAGTTGACTTCTCGACAGGAAGGGCAAAGAGAAGAAAAGCCTACTGGAACTGATGAGGGAGAACCCTTATAGTCGTAAAATATTCGCAGACTACGATCTGAGTTATGTGAAAAACAGCCGACTGCCGCTCGGTGGTCCATCTGACGAGCGCTCGAGGTAAGATCGAGACGGTCGTTATCACGCCAGCCACTAATGTAAAACTCTGAGAAGCGCTGAGCTCGGCGGCGGGGGTCCCGCGATACCGCCTGTCCGTGGCCCTCTCAATGAACTCTGGAAGTCCTGAAGTACTTGTAAATCGCTAATATGCACTTTCCAATATTACTTAAGCCGTTCGCACTTACCGTTTAACCATATATGAACTCAGGAATTCCTGAAGAATTTTGAAATCGCTAATCTAGACTTTACAACTTCATATTAGACATTCGCATTCACCGTGTAACCATGTATTTGCAGTTGGTTCGTCTGTCGCATGTAGTGTATTTGGTACGTTAGGAAGAGCGAAGACGATGTAAGGACAATACAGCGTTCGTGTATTTGATTGCTCTGATTGGGCCAATACAATGAAGACCGGAAGGATGTGTAGGTTTGATTGTAGTGCTAGAAAGGAAAAGGCAGGCTCTCGCGCCTTATCTATAGAATGAAGAAGCAGAGAAAGGAGAACTTGTTTAAAGAACAAGGCCTGTTTCTTCAACGTGATGTTTTAGTTTAGGCTTGTTTAGGCTTGTCGTTGATGACAAGGTGATCAACGTGATGAGAAGGTGATATTCAGTGAAGAAATATTTTATATTTAGAAGATTATTAGAAGGATTATTTCTTTAATTAGAAGGATTTAGCCAATTGTTAGAAGACTTGTATTATTGTTCTAATTTTGTATTGAGAATGAAAGAAATATTTATGTATGCTTATAAGAATTACAGAGAGGCATCTAACCAAAGTAATTACGGCTAAATCGTCTAAAAATGTATAAAATAATTAAAATAACGAGTAAACATATTGTGTTAAATAACAACAAAATCGTTTTGTGTGTCCTAAAGGAGCCAAATTGGATATCCGCAGGAATTCACTGGGCACGAAATGTAATTTGCCCTCAGCGTTATATTTAATACACACTTCCGAGAAGCCCACTTACTATGTCGTAGATATCAGAATATGTATAAGAATCCGCTGACACACACATTCGAAACGGGGACAATTAATCCACGTAGTGAACAAGGGATGGGATGGTTTAGGAGGTCGTTGACGACAGCATGCGCAATGAAGGAAGCTATTGCAAACGCTTGCATAGCCAGAACAGTTGCACATAGCGCCAGGTGTTGGGCTGCATGTAGCCGGTCGGTTGCGGACGTTTGTTTGTACACAGAATGCAGAGCTCTGCCGCAGATTACTATTGCTTGATTGATGTTTCTGACACGTCTACTACTAAGGTCCGATTAAATTAAGAAGGTGATTGACATTTGTGAGTGGAGGGGAGCGACGTTGCCAGGTCTCAAACCACTGAGCACGTGTTACCGGGACACGAAAACAAACACTTCAAAAAATACGTGTAAAAGTGTAAAAAATACGGCAAAAGCCTAACCTCAACGCAACTCATCACAACACAGTACACATTGCGCGCGCAGCACAGGCAGAAACGCGGGCGGCGCGGCGGCAGGGAAGTCACTGTGCGATGCTCTAATGTTCCCCGTGATCGGCAGTGGCAACTGAGCGACCTGACACGTTTTGTCTCTCTGGTTGGCAGCTGCCATGGAAACGGGAGAGGCGTCCTGACGTCAATCACCTTCTTAATTTAATCGGACTTTATGGTCATTAGTGCCATAGTAGTAGGGATCAACTGCATATGAGAGTAAGTGTTTGTGTAAGGGGGAGAGGATAGGTCAGTTACGATAATGCGCGGTCGGTGGCTCGTTTCTTATTTTCGGTATTGCTCTGGGATTCGCCTGGTGTTGATCGAAGAAACAACGGAAAAATAAACGATCAGAGCAGCCGGACGCTAGAATTCTCCTCCAGACAACGGTTGAAACCGACTTAGCTATGTAGCTAGTATGCACCACCGGCGGGACTCGAACCCTATGACCTTCAACGGGTAGTCACTGCAGTGACAGAGGCAATGCCGGCACCAAGCTAAACCCAGCCGGTCCTCTGCTACTTGCAGACGCGTTGCTGCAGAGGGGCAGCTCTCGTGGAGGAGCAGCAGGACTCGTCGACGGACTCACCCACGTAGATGGGCACGAGGCGGTCGTAGGTGATGTGCTGGAAGATGGCGATGATGATGCGCCGCGTCTCCTGGAAGAGGCGCTCGTCGTCCCACTGCGGGTTGACCTGCGCCAGCGCCCGCGCCACGCGGTTGTGCTCCCGCAGGAACAGGATCTGCGCAAGGCACCACGCCACACCCTCCAACAGCGTTGCTCTCAACAACCAGCGATTACGGATTCATGGGCGCGCGTCATTCGCATTAGATCACACACACACACACATACACACATACACTCACAGCCTTTTGCTCTCTTCACCCTTGTATCGTTGCTTTTAATATCCAACGATTACGTGGTTACCGTTGAATGTTAAGGCAAATGTACATTATTTGTTTTTACTGTAGAATTTTGTTAATTGTAATAATTAAATATCAAACTATTTTAAACCGTAAAGAATTATAACTACAAAGTTTCATTAAAGGAAAGTATTATGAAGATAGTTGGAATAATAGAAATTTAGCTAGTTCATAGATACTTCAACAACGTAAAAATATTTATATATGAATATACGAATAAGTTTTTCCCCGATTTCTACGCCACAAGGCCTCAACCTGTCGATCCCCAAATCGACTAAAATATTATACATGAATATACGAGTAAGTTTTCCCCCGATTTCTACGCCACAAGGCCTCAACCTGTCGATCCCAAAATCGACTAAAATATTTATATATGAATATACGAGTAAGTTTTCCCCCGATTTCTACGCCACAAGGCCTCAACCTGTCGATCCCGCCCGCGGGACGACACCTGCGGAAGGCGCCGCGAGGTGCGCACCTGTAGCGCCGTGAGCTGCGTGTTCTGGTTGACGCGCGCGTCGCCGGCCGTGAAGCAGACGTCGCTGTTGTTGCGCGGGTCGCAGTCGACGGTAGCGTTGGCGGAGGGCGGCAGCCAGTTGTTGCCGCTGGTCACAAGGAGGCCGCTCTGGTTCGCCCGCAGAGGCACCAGCGTCGCGTCGCTGTTGCCGTACACGAAGGACGCGTCGATGTAGCTGTTGACGTCGTCGATCTGCTCCCCCGGCCCCACGTACCTACGCACAGGCCGCTGGGTAAACACGCAAGGTTCATTCAGTTGGCCCGGTGCTCAGGCCTTCCTTGACAACTGTGCTGCGAAATATTTACATTATTTAAGGGGGAAAAGTACATGAACATTAGAGTTAGATGATTTCAATTGGTCAGGGAAAATAACTTTTATTATAAATGTGTAATTAATTTTTCCGTAATCCCAAAGGTGGCTCTTGGGCAGTGTACTAGCTTCCCGTGGCGCGATCCCGGGTTTGATCCCCGGTCGGGGCAAAAAAGAGTTGAACCGTTGACTAATGTGTGCTAGTATCTTTTCAACACTTCATTGACAGCAGAAGTCCGATTTCTTTCCCAATTATCTTCAATTTTTAAAAAAGAGTAAAAGAGAATTTCCTGCGAGAAATTCTGGAAAACAATTTGAACTCCTTTTTCTTTGCGTACTTTTTCGGGTGTAGGTTGGTAATCCTCTACAAGAAAATTTTACTGAATTAGACATAAGGCAATAATACGCATGAGTGCCTCTCAGCTGCGACAACTCGAGGCAAGGTCGCTCGCAAAAGTGACCAAGAAACCAAATGAATGATGTTATTGTTAAACAAAAAGTCAGCTCTTAAAGTTTACAACTACGATGTGATAAATTTATATTAGATCACTCATTAAACGTTTGATTATGAACACATGGTGAATGTGATACTTATAACACAAGGTTTAATCGTCTAAATGCGATACTTAAACAATGTAGCTTTGTATCCCTTTCGGACCCTGTACTCATAATTGTGAAGATTTTTGTCAATGTTTTACTATTGACCTGTTTTGCGGTTCCGTTTTATATGATTGTGTGTGTTTGGAGAGATCAAATTGGCAGAAACTTCGCGCGAAAAATTGTCAGCGGAACGTTGTTGGATAAGTGATTGGTGCGTTATCTGTTTTTGCCGCGTGATGGGTGTGTTCGTAAATTATTGTTTCGATTTTTAGGAAAACAATGCATGGAACAATATTAATTTGTGTTCACAAATACTTTATTTTATTGCTTTTCTATGAAGATCAAGTTGTGTTATTTAGTTCATGAACTTTGCTTCAAAACTCACACTATCAAAATTGTGAGTATTGAGACAAAAGCTTCTCTATTTGTAGGCTAGGATTGGCGTGTTTACTTCACGGCGAGATGTATGTCGCTTACGATGAAGACGAACTCTTTTATTCATTACAATTTACAATTGAAAAAGACAGGACAATGAAGAGGAGCAAGTAGAACGCATTATATCGTGGGGATGATGAAATGATCGTTGTGATATGGACAGATAATAAATTAGTGTTGATTTCGACGTGTGCTGGAGCAGAACCTATTTCACAGGTAAAAAGTTAGGATTAAAAAGACAACAAATATATTGAAGTTACTTGCCCTGACATTGTTAGATCATACAATGGAAAGATGGGCGGAGTATACACATTTGATCAGTTCATGCAAATGTGCCGAACATAGTACAAACAAAGGAAGTGGGCATTGACGGTAAACCTTCACTTCTTTTTATAGAGCAGTGGTCAATGACTGGCAAGATTATTGACATGATTACCAAAAGATAAATATAACGAGAAAAGAGGTAATGGACTTCCGTAACTTCCTCATAACAATTGCAGAGTACCTAATGGGAGGACCCAAAAGGAACAGAAGCTCCATTAATGTTAAATAAGATAAACCAGTCTCAGAATGAAAACAAGGATCATGTCGCACTGCCCACAATTGGCAAACACTGTGATGGGTACCATCATTGCGTAGGGGTGGGCAAGCGGAAGGCAACCGCTGAAGGGTTGCACGAGCCGGTCAAGAGTCTGTTACAAGAAAAGGAACGAGTGCTTGTGCCTCACAAGAATCCACATAATTTGAGAAATTCCACATGCAAAGATGAAAATAGAATTAGTAGGAAAAGAGAAAAATAATTAGTAATAATAAGTACTATTAGTAATTTATTATTGCATCTTTTATAAATAAAATATACGTAGTTTAAACCATAACAAATGTGTATTTAATTTTTGAAAAGTTGGACAGAAAAATCTCAATCGTGAGAGTACTTTTTTTTCCAAAAGTTTAATTTTTTTCTTCAATTTTAAGAGTATTTTTAGATATAATACCCAAGAATTCAGAAAAATACCAAAACAAAAGAAAAGGAGACTACGGAGTTCCAGTGTGTAGAGTAAATTGGCAGATTTTGCGCGTCTCGGTGCAATGACATCAAGAGGTACGCACCCGTCGGAGGTGACGAAGGAGGCGTTGCCGCGCACGATGCTGAGGCAGTAGGGCCCCGGGCCGTTGGCCGGCAGGCAGATGGACGCTGTCTCGTTGGCCGGCAGCGGCGAGCGGTGCGAGGGCGTCGAGTTGTTGATCGCGCAGCACTGCGCGCTGTAGCCGTCTGCAAATGGGAGCAGTTGATTGTGACATTATCAAGAAAAGACACATTTTTTTTGTGAAATCGACCTTGTGTGAAGACTATAGATTCAAAAAATATCTTCCATTTTACGTGCTAATGAAGAATAAGAGTTTTAGAAGAGATAGGACTTCTCTTTGAATATTTCATTTTCAAGCATTTTAGAGACAACTGTATAAGGAATCTAAAACGTTTCTAAGTTTTGTTCTTCTTACATCCAGTATTAAACTTAGTGCAACAGAGGAAAGAGTTACGTCAACAAAATATTATTGTATCCAACATATTCCGAAAAGAGATGGTAAAGTTGCAAGAAGACAAAGAGAAGGAGAGAAAGAAAACCATTAGAAAGAAAGGAAAGAGGAAAATGACAATGACCTCTGTGAAAGAAGAGGTAAATTAAGAGGAAGGAAAGAAGACTGGAAGGTAGAAAAGAAGGGAGGAAGAAAGAAGGAGTAACAGGGGAGGAAAGGGAAGAGGGGAAAATGAAGGGAATGCATCTGCAAGAGAAGAGGAATATGATAAGGAAGGCAATAATAAAGTCTGGAAGGAAAAGATTGGAGAAGCAAGGGGAACAGACAAAAAGACCGGGACTGAGGTGGGATACGGAGGAAGAGACTGAGAAGAAAGAGGAAGATGATGAGGCTGATGAAGATTGGTCTGAATATAACGCATTACGCAACGACTAGGAATCAGAAACGAGGAAGTGTGTAGAGCGAGAAGGCCGAAGGGAGGAGGGGGCGTGACTCACTGGCGCCCATCAAGTCCCTGGTGAGCGCGGTGTCGTGGGCCAGCAGCTGCCCCCACTGCATGGTGATGAGCGTGTACACGTGCGCGTTGGCGTGTGGCTTGTAGGGCGCGTTGGGCAGCAGCAGGCGGCGCAGCAGGCGCGCGCTGGGCAGCGGGCCTCCGCCCAGGGCGCGCGGCGGCTCGTACACCCCTGCCACAACCACGCGCTCAGGGCTGGCCAATAGCTTTAACGACACAGTACAATCGTTTATAGTATGAAGGGGTTGGGTCAACATTATGGTCTGTCTGTACTGGCCCAACAGCTCCTGACGGGGCTAAGGCCTACCAGCTCCCGGCCTTGCGGCCAGGGATTAGAGGGTGCGTGTGGTTAGAAGGTTAGAACATAGACATCCCTACGCCGTATTCTGCTCTTCTCAACCTGAGAAGAGAGATTGCTCATAGCCACACAGCAAGAGATGCAGGAACATTGTAAGGAAACCGCCCGCTATAATCTGCCCCGACCGGGATCGCGTCATGGAAGGCGAACACGCTGACTTATGAGCTAGCTGTGGGGCCAACATAATCGTAATCCTCATTTTTGTATTTTTTGTCAGTTTGTGTCAATTAAGATGTTTCACTAATGAATATATATATTTAATATGCTTTTTTTACATGTACTGTAGCTCAAAGAACACGTGTGTACCGTTGTTAGGATCATTTTGTTTGATTTGGGGGAAATTCTAAGATCTTTGTTTTTAATGTGTGAAATGTGGGTTCTTATTATGTTTCCCCAATCCCTCCAGGAGTAAATATAATGTTTAATTATTTCATTAATTGTTTACAAAATTAAGACATCTAATTCATGCATTAAAACATGGATAGCAATTTTTTGAAACATATTGTTGTTTATAAATGTAAGTGGAAATTATTTTGAATTACATTTATTTTGGAAACAATATTTTTATATTAATTTTTTAAATAGCGAAATAATAGTTTTTGTTTTCATATTAATTTTGATAATTTAAATTTAATATTTCAATATCATTAAGGACCCTGCATTTTGGTCATGCATTGGGCCTAGTTATGTATGGAGGAGTTACTCCAAGAAGGACCAGTTTGACAGATCTGGGAACTAATGAATATCATGCAGGGCGATGACATTGCAAGAGATAGTGATGAAGCCATTTAGTGATGAAGCATTAGCTAACTGTAAACAAACGCACTGACAAAATGAGTGCATGGACATAACCTGATGTTATATTGCCAGTGGTGGCCAAACAGTAGCTGTCAAAACGACCCCTTCTTATAGTAATCTCTCTCTTAATGCGGCCCTGGCAGCAGCCCCTAGCTCCCTCTCCATGAATGGGGAAACCCACACATTATCAATCAGGGCACTAGCTTCTTCCCTACGGATATCGCTGTCAGTCCTTGTGGATTTTGTAGAAGACCCACAGTGAGTGCGAGGAAGATGTTTCCGTTTCTAGGGCATCTTATTGCACCATTCCACATAAAGTAATTGTTTTGCGCGGTTCCCGGTGAGTTGGAGATGTCCTTGGAAACTCGGAGACAGTTGCGCTGGATGGGTAGAAACGGGAAGTGGAAGAGTAACCTACGATCCTGACAAGAAGGACGTATTGCCATTTTCCGGGCATTGGTCACAAATGGGACAGCAGTACAATTGTAGCATGTCAAATATTGACTCCATAATTAACAAAGAAATGCACTTACAGGAATGTAAAAATATAACCTTCGGGATCCGTTTTGGCACCACACATTCAGAAATTTGAAAATTAATATTTTTGGAACGCAATTTTTTAAGTTGGTTTTAATATAATTCATTGGATTTAAGTCTAGAAAAATTTGTGAGTAATGTGAGTGATTGATCGTCAAAAAGAAAAATAATTTTTATTTTAACAAAACAATGATATATAATGAATTTGTTTGCGTTTGTATTGTATACATTTAAAAAAATATATTTAATACGCCTGTAACAAGTTATGTACTTCAGCTTCCGGGTCAATGACCCCATCTCGATCAGGTTTTTGTCCAGTTTCCCTGATCCATTGAGCAAATGTTGAGATGCTGTTGTTTGCTTGTCCAGAAGCAAATGTTGTTTTGCTTCTGGACGTAAATGTAGCTTCACTGTGCGCACGTTTGTTGAGCACTCCTTTTGCTTGTAATGGTAGGAGTAGAATTGATGTTCATTACTTTTTTGTTAGCAATGCAGAAAAATCAAATCAGTTCATTCACAGTTGAAATTGATTTTCTATAACTCGGGAACAAATATTTTTCAAATTTTAATTTTTCTAAAATAATAATTATTTTCTAAATTCTTTTTACTAGTTTTTCAAATGTTGCTTTTTTCTGGGCCTCAAGAAAATGTGCGCAGATAATCTCTTTCCCCACACGTCATCTACAGTTTTTACTGTTTTTTGACCAAATAAATAAATAAAAACTTTGTTAGAAGTTATTGCGTGTTTCTGTTATATTTCTACTATTCATTTTGCGAGAAGGAATATGAACTGTAAGTGGTGTTTTTTCTTTGCATTTATTTTGCACAAGATATTTTATAACTTAAAATGTCTAGATCTTTTAAGGGAGAATTGATCGTTAATGATTAAGCATTAATGATTCACATGGAGAATTGCTTTCACTTCCACTTTCTGTACCGTTACATTTAATGCTATGCTATATTGAGGAAATCCTTGTAAACCTACTTCCTTATTGTCGCCTTTGACCTTTACATTTACATTTGCAATTGGCCAGTGTGAACTGGTCAAAAAGGCACCGAATAACTAACATGTTACATTGGCATTAATAATTGAAGTGCAAATCATTGGTAATTCATTCGACTTAATGCAGGAAGCCAATGCACGCACAAATAACACATCTATTAAAGAAACAGGTCGAGGACATTTGTCACGAACCTTTTTTCGTGTGAATGAACTGTATTGATTCAAATATTGTTGCGGAACGATTCAAGCAGTTACTTGACACGCGTGTTATAATTATTCAGTAACAATGGTCAATGGCAAGGGTATGGTGAATGAAAGCGACCGTTACAATTATCAAGGGAACTGGAGGTAATGCGCTAGTGTGAGGGCCCTAACCTTCATGCCACGGTCGGTTTCAATCCAACTATCTGGCTTTCGTGCTCTTTGTGCTGTTTCCTCATTTCATCTATTGAATGCAGTAACTTCCCTCTTTTGGGAATAAGCATTATTTTGCGTAACAATAGAAAAATCCGTGAAGATGTAATGTCTGTTCTTTTTATATCTTTGGAATTTCTGTTTAGTCAACCTGTTTTACTTTCCGTATTTTAACCCGTGTTAGATTCATGCTTCTAACCCATCCTTTGATTTTACTAATACAATTCGATAAAAGTTCTGGAATCTCTGGAACTTCTTTGAACGATACTGTCAACCTGGGTATCTCCTTTCGTCGATTTGCAGTAAAATTATACCATTGTGGTTAAAATTCAGTAATACTTGCATATCTATTCAATTTGGGTTGACGTATTTGGTATGACGTCACCTCACACGTCATATCTTAATGACCTTCAGGCAAAATAATTTTTTATTAAAATGTATCGCAGTTATTAGCTATCACTAAAGTTAATTTTTTTTCCTCCATAGATTTGACGTAGTAACGAGGGCGATGAAATACATATATTTGTACAGTTCCTTCAGATATGATTAAAATGTGTACACATGAATGTAAGTATCGGTTCCTTAAGCAGAAATCACAAGAACAAGTTTTGAGGTTTTCGATTATTCATTCATTGTTCTGGAATAGGAAAAACGCGATCTCTGAAAGATGGGACTGGATAAATTAAGAATGCATAATGAGTTTGTAAAATTATGTTAGACGTTTTCATATTTAAAGTTTTCATTTGACACCACATTAAGGGCGGCAATGATTTTTCATTTTTAGACAAAATATAAGAGTGTTATCTTTGACTAAAAATACAAATGATAAATATTGCGATGACATGACATATCATTTAAATTCCAATTTGTTACGTTCATGGAGTATTTCAAATTCGATTTTCTTAATTATGACTCTCAGCACTTTGACATTTTTTGGACACACATTGATATCTTTTAATATTCCCTTTCCATCGGCTTCCACCGGCAAATACACCCTCCATCGTTTAACGTGTTGTCATCACGCCTTTGGCACGGTGACTGTTGATTCTTTACGAGCAGAATTGCGACATACGCACAGGGCGCCAATTATGTACCATCAGTTGACGGCTTGCTGTACGATCACAAGAAGCTAGTCATGGAGTACTGATCACACTTCAAAATCCGAGGAGAGTGACTCTCCCCCTCCGTATTTAGAGGGACACGCTCTCAAGCAAGTTTTCTACGAGCTAGTATAGAAAAGAATCATCGGGAATATTCCCAAAAGCAATGATTATCTACGTTACAATCTTGATGAGAGGTAACCTTTTATGTTTTTAACAATCAAAACACCAGTGTTTTCATAAAACAAATCTGCATTAACTTGTCGCATTACACCACACGCCGTATCGTGATCCAATTCGTCATGTCTTCAGATGGAAGCAGTTTTAGATGAAACAATCATAAATTAAAACAGCTCATAAAATGTGCAAAATCTCGGAGTTGAAATATTTAAAGGGTTCATCCGCTGTGTCAATTTTCTCTTCTTTTGAGCTTTGTTTTTTCGAATGGTTGTGGAACCTTCCGTTGTATCTTATACTTTTAAATCTATTTTTTTTGTTTTAAAATATACACCAGCATGGTAAGGATAGGACAAGGAAGAAGAAGGAAAGGTCGCGCGCGGTCTGTGGCCCATTTCTGGGGGTTCTGCTTCGGCATTCGCCTGGTATTGAACGAAGAAACCACAGAAAACTACCGATCAGAGCAGCCAGTCGCTAGAATTCTCCCCTAGACTGACAATGAGACAGACTTCGATTTAGCTATTTAGCAAGAGTCAAAAATCCTGCCGCCACCTGCCGGGACTCGAAACTTAGAATCTCCCAATTAGAGGCATTGTAATGACATTGCATTAGTTGATGTCCTGAGCTACCTAAACGGGTAGAAAAAGAACAAGATGTTACCCAGGTTCAGGTAATACGTACATTGTCTACTTACCGTCTGCGTATCGTGGGCACAGCAATCGCACGTAGGGCCGGCCTTGCTGGCCCCATTCCGGATTGTCAAGGTTGTTGCAGGAGCCGTCCAAGTTGCGGTACCGCGCACTGGCGTTGCATGGAGGCGTGTTCCAGGGGTTGGGCATAGATGAGTTTACCCTCAGTTCCAGCAAGTGCGTTGCCACGTCCTTTGTCGACACGTTGTTTCTATGCAGAATGGATGCAGAATCAAGGTTATAAGAGAGTCAACATGTGGAAAAATGTTTTTCACACTTTTCAACTTTCTCTTATAATCAATTCGCAGAAACGGCTTTTC
Source organism: Acheta domesticus (assembly GCA_031308135.1). NCBI lineage: Eukaryota > Metazoa > Arthropoda > Insecta > Orthoptera > Gryllidae > Acheta > Acheta domesticus. The sequence goes on along the minus strand of JAHLJT010000631.1, from coordinate 197,969,669 downwards.
AGAGGAAGGAAAAAAGGGAGGAAAGTCATCTTTAGATACTTTGTGCTTTGAATGTAATTACGAAATAGAATAACGGCTGTGAAGTTTGAAGAAAAATGTATAATTTGAGTTTATAGCTGTTAGGCAACTGACTTCGATTATGTTTTAAACGACGTATGCATTTTAGCCTCATCTCGTGTTGAAATCTCACGAATCTTGACAGGCCCCTGGGCCAGAAGAGGAAACCATGTGTTGAAGCCTTAAGGTCTGGCAGGAGGAGCTCCTTTCCAGACCTGCTGTCTAGAGATCTCTCTTTCAATTAGATCAACGCTTTCTTGTTAGTTTCTCTTTTCACACACATGAGTCATGCCACATTCAGGAAGGTCGGTACGAAGGAAGAGATTGCACGGTGTATTTAAAAAAAATATATACGATTCCACATTCCCTTCTCTTAAAAAATATGTACGATTTTACATTGGTACTTTCAATAGCAGGTAAAGATTAATGATTCGTTGAGAGCCAAAGTGGTGGAAGTCAAAAAACATGTTTTCCGGAAAATGACGTGTAAACGAAAATCGCTGTAAAACTATAATGCTTAGAAATAAATAACCTAAAGAGTTATGAACGTGTTCAGGAGACATTCTTTAAACTTACTGCATATATTTTGGGCTGAAACATTGTTTATTAAATAAATAATTTACTACTTTGTTAACTTTCACCAGTTTTGGACACACCATTTCTGAAAACTATGACTTACGTTCAAATAATTTGCTTGCATTTTCGTTTGAGATAGTAATGTGATGGAAAAATAAGGCATTGTCACGATTTTCAACCAAGTGAGAGCAATTTTGAACTTACTATTTTGACCTGTGAACGTATCACTAAAAGTGATTAAATGTTTTTTCGAGATGCTTCTTCTGTGATGGATGTAGATAAACAAGAAGGTATTTCTTGGGGTCCCCTGGATGCTGTTTTTTCGTCCCACGTGTGACTTACACCACAATTGCATGCAGCTGTCTGAGCAACTTGTTGGCTTCATTGTGCTGGCCTCTAGCTAAGAAATAGTGAAGTTTGTCTCGTACCATTTTAGCCCGTGATGGAGCAATGTTCAAACCATCTACCAGTGCATCTAACTCAATCTTCAAAATTTGACTTACACCATTTTTGCTCTCAAAGGCTCAAATGGACAAGTATCTAGAAAATTGAAGAAGGGAGTGAAAGTCGCACCATTCAAAAAATTTGATGCGTTAAATAATTCAACATTCAAAACATTTAGCGAGAGAACGATTAATCCCCAGAATGTTGTTAATGCAAATTTGCTTAACAGATCATTATTTTTGTTGGGATAATTGTTTTATTCTACTTAACATAAAGCATTCCATTACCATTTGATGTTGAACCTTTTTTCTTTGATTACGAAACAGTTACAACAATTAGTATCGGTATACGTGCGGTATATTTTTGTGTATATTAATATACTTACTTTTATGACAAACCACATTTTGTTAGAATTTAATTATTATAAAATTCAGAGAAAGATTGTTTAATGTAAAATAGGTTAATATAAAATAAGTTCATGTAAAATCAGTTTCCTGATGTATTCAGTAATTTGGAAAAATGTACTGTTTAATCTTTGGACTGTCATGACAGGACATTGTTGTACAAGACATCAGTGCTAGAAGAGGATGACTGGAAATTTTGTAGGAGTTGTGTCCCGAGTACTGACTAGTAAAACAAGTGAAACAGCAAAAACATTCTATCAATTAATCGTTCTGTAATAAGCTTTTAGATAAACTAAATTATCAATAGAGAATTGACGCGCCTTAACATTCATTGAATGTTCTATAACACTAAGGAGTTAACTGGCTCCCACCTTTTTAATGTGATCATTGGAAATATAACACAATAGGAAAGAGAGAGATGAAAGTCAATAAATTGCATTTCTTTGCCGAAATAGTACTTGGGTAGAATAACAATTACTTTCCTCTACATTTCAATTTAATTGCAATAATTATAATTATTCTAATGTATTGATAATTATCTCTAGATTTTTCCATTAATATTATGTTATAAAATTTATATTTGAAAACGCGTCCTATGTGATATCACCACGTCAAATTACACACACACACACACACACACACACACATATATATATATATATATACACACACACTTTTCCTTAATGTAGTGCACTTTGCACACATGCCAGGATTAGTGATGTTTTAAAGATAGTTAATGTTGGTACAGATTACGAAGAGATAATATAGTTTTGTCCCCCAAAATCGGAAAGTCTGTCTGTGTCTGGATGGTAGGATGCATGTGTCCGATGACTCGATCAGATCAGAAGCTTTCACGTTTAAACTTGATAAACACATCATGAGTAAGATCTACTTGTGCCGCTCCGGAGATCGAGAAGATATAATAATTTTTTGGGTGAAAATTTTTGAAATCGGTCCTACAGTTTTCCCAAAAATATATAAACAATCATTTTAGTATGTTGGAACATCTATTTCTTCACGCGGAATAACATATTAAATCTATTTAGAGTAAAATGAAGACCTGTTATCACATTAAATATTCATTACAATATTCAAATTATGCATTTTATTATCTTTGGAAGAGGAGGAAAAAGTTTTCTGAATTCCGCGCATTTCCTTCATTTTTCTTTCACATCATAAAATAATGTAAATATGAAAATGAACGTCCTCTCTGTATGTATAATACACTAAGGCGATACCAAAGTTTAGTATCACTTGTGAAACTGAATATTTAGTGTTGCCGGTGCGTCAAATACTGGGACGATTTGTTCTGTGAGTAGGGCATGTAATAACCCGAGATGTGTCGCTGTTCTTCCCCGGATGGAACGTGAAAGTCGGCCCATCGGCCAGCGGAGTTTTCTCCCTACAGCTATCTCCTGCATCGGGGCATCGCTCCAGGCGGAAAAAGCGCTAAGCTTCCCTTTGGTCTCCCCACATGGGTGGTAGTCTGGGACGCATGCAATAGTGTAGTCAATGATCTCCCAAACCGATGACACATTTTCAAATATAGTTGTTACTAAAGAGTTGGACCTCTACGATTACATCTCACAATAGAAAAAACTGTAAAAGAGTTACAGTCGAACGGTACCCCCTATGGCACTACATATGTACTAAATGGAAAATCGAAAACCTCCAATATATTTTTCGTTAAGATCTTATTTTCTAAAACTGATGGAGGGATGTTTAAATATTCTGGAACCATGCAATCACCACTCTTCGTGAACACAGTTAAACAGGTTTCTGAAAATATAATTGAAAATGATCTTTATCTGAGTTTAATTATAAAACCAGTTAGTAATAGGAAGTGATAGCACGACTAGAGCCCACTACCTCCCGTTTAATGAAAAAAACACGAAATTTGATTGAGTGCTCCAGTTCCTTTAAAAATGAAAAGTCTGAATGTTGTAATACAGCGATTTTCTATAGTAACAAAACTGTTCATTATGAGTTGATTACTATTACTTTATAAATAACCATCATCAACATATAAAAATAAACGTAAATCCAGCTTAAATAAAAAAAATCTTTTAACAAAGTCGGCTGAACACGTCTCCTAAAAGATCTTCACTGCATCAAAATTCTGACTGATGCACTTGTGGAAGTACATTGTCGTGTGTGTATGTGTGGTGGAGTGCAAGGTGGGGGGGTGGGGGAAGGGATAGGAATGGCACGCGTTCGGTGGTGCGTTTGACAGGGTACTGCTCCGGCACTCGCCTGGAATCGAGTAGAGAAACCACGGAAAACTACCGAAAACTACGTAATAGCCGGCTGCTAGAATTGTTCTTCAGACAATGACTCAATTCGACCTAGCTTTGTGCAGAGTAGAGAATCCCTCGCGACTCAAAACACTAAGACCAATTGGACTGCATCAACGGACGTTGTCACTGAGCCACTTTAGCAGGTAGATGCCACCGACACAATGCCTCATATGTGTGCTGGATAGCCCTCCACCAGGGAGCATCGAACATATTTAAGACGAAAACGTAGGAGATGGCAGATTATGATGCAAGGAAACGAGCAGGTGCACAAGCAACCCGGAACCTCGCGTTACGCTGCTCGTCACCACAGTGCACACTTCGGAAACGACACGTTCTGTGTTCGTACAATATTCATGACGGGGAAAGAGTTATATTTCTTTGGTTTTAACCTAGAAAACCAAAACCTTTTTGGATGTTATATTTCATTTTTGGAAGGTACCCCTCCTATCAAGCGCAGGTTGTCGGGAACGTTCGAAGTTGCGTTCTAGCATGAAGCTATCCTCGTTTTTAAAACAAGGATTTACAAAACGCGGAATATTCGCGTCGATAAATCTAGTTTATAATAATTGAAGAAACCTTTCTAATTAGAGAAAATAATTTCCCTTTTTAATTAATTTTAGTAAAATTATTACATAATTTTTTATTACGAAATTCAAATTGTATTTATAATTTGATTACATTATTCTCTTAAAAAATTGTAGTTTGTTTGGGAATACAAATAGTTTTCTTATAAACGGGAGCGAAAACTTTTAGTACAAGCAAGTGCGCCCAACCCTTGTTGGTACTTTTATTCAAAATTAAACTATGTGAAGTAAAAAAGTAAAGTGGAGATTTTAAAGCTCGAGAACACGTGCCCAGATTATATTTGTCTCCGTGTACGCATGCTTTGTTGATTTTTGTAGATAAATATACTCGGTCATTGTTAAATTACATGAATTTTTTTTTTAAAGATTGATTTTTTACCAATATATACAAGTCTTTCCCAATGCATTTAATGTACAACCAAAAAGTACGAGAAATTAGTTTAACATTTGATTAAAAAGTAACTGATTTTCATTTTATTTCAGTTTTATGTGGCGTTATTTCTTCCTTCCATTCTATTTATATTCTCCATACATAGTCATAAACAATAACTACGAGGATCCGCTTAGGTGACGTAGAGTATCAGTTGGTGCCATTGCATTGCCTTTGTCAAGGAGGTCCTAGTTTTGAGTGCCAACAGCGACGGGATTTTCGACACTGGCTTGTCAGCAAGGTCGAATCCAGTCGCTATCTGGAGGAGAATTATAGCGGCCGGCAGCACTGATTGGTAGTTCTCCGTGGTTTCTCCGATCAATACCAGGCGAATGCCGGAGCAGTACCCTAATGAACGCGTCACGGACCGCGCGCAATCCTTCCATCCTCTTCCTTTCCCTAACCTCACCCCTTATATATACAGGTTGAGTCACGTAACTTTAGCACCTCCTGTAACTTTTGAACGGTTGAGAATATTGCAATGCAGTTTTCACGGAAGTGAACGAGGGAATGGGGCTAATTGATACGTGCATTAATTTCTCTTTTATCACTTTTATTTTACGAGATATTTGAGGTAACTTTGTTTTTTCAAATGGGACTATACATATTTTTTCAGTCTATCATGACAAGCGTAAAAAGACGAATCCAAAGATATAAATATTGTCATATGTTAGACAAGCATTTTTTTGAGTAATTGTGATTTTTTTGCGACTAGTGTTTAACGGATATTTTCATTGTAACTGTCAGCCCCACAAGGTCACGCAGCGCTCCCCCAGCAAACGCGGGGTCGGGGAAGGGAAGGGATTTAAGTACTTGAGGATACGAAAAATATTCACAAAACTGTTGCACTTTTTCCTGAACTCTCCTTTTCATCTTAATCCATTTTCAGTAATTTGGGTTTCTTAGGGATTGAAAATACGGATTTGTCTTAAGTAGTATTTATTGAAATAAGATTATTTCTATCCCTAAGTTATTATTATATTCGTATTAACATTGAAATTGTTTGCTCAAAATATACAATATATTTTTGTACAGTTTTAATTATTTATTCTTATTGTGCTTTGTTTCAAGATCCCATTACTACGTATCTTATGAAATCCCATTAAATGGAGTTGAAGTTATAAACAATTTTATTACAATACAAACTTATGACAAATTCTTATTTTCCATCCTTTAATTCCTTCAATCAAAGAAAGACGAAAATGTGAAAATGCAGAAGGATGGAAAGCACAGTTCAGGAAAAAAATGGTTTTGTGAATACTTGGAATACTATGTTTCGTATTTTCAAATAAGATCCCTCCCCTTCCCTTCCCTTCGCCGGGCGCACGTGTGCTGGTGGAGCGCTGCATGACCTTGTGTGGTGGACTATTCAAAACGTCCGTTAAACCCCGGTCGCAAAAATCAAAATTAATCAAAAAAATCCTTATCTAACATATGACAATATGTACATCATTGGATTCGTCTTTTTACGCTCGTCTTGGTGGACTGAAAAAATATGTATAGTCCCATTTGAAAAAACAAAGTTACCTAAAAAATCTCGTAAAATACAAGTGATAAAATAGAAATTAATGCACGTATCAATTAGCCCCTTTCCCTCATGCACTTTCGTGAAAACTGCATTGCAATAACTTCAACCGTTCAAAAGTTACAGGAGGTGCTAAAGTTACGTGACTCACCCTGTATACACACGCCTCTCGGCACTACTATACATGGCAGGAGACCAGTCGGATTAGAGCTTGTCCTGACTGGGGCGGTGCCTGACTGGTGGGAGGTACCAAGGATGGGGAAAACGCGCATGCCGAGGGATAGGTTGGAGTCGGATTTCACCATCCTTCGGGGGAAGATCATCTCCATCTGCGATAAAAGCGTGCACTTAACTTACGGAAGTAATGGCCTTACTTTACAGTTGGCACAGCTGGAATCACTTATCAGTCAATCATAATTTCACTTGAACCAACACTTGCAAGTAGAGTACTGCACCAGGTGTTCTAAAGCTTAAAAAGGAAGAGGCCTTGCGGCTCCTGTTTCTGAAAAAAGAAGATAGGGTAAACTCACGCGTTGGCGACGGCGTTGGCGACGCTGAGTGCTAGGCAGTGGTCGGTAACGGAGCGCGTGTAGCCGTCGACGCCCACGGGATCCGTGCCGACGCCGTGGTGGTACTCGGGGGTGCCGCGATCCACCGGGTGCGCGCTCTCCAGCTGCGAATCGCTGCTCAAGGTGGCGTTGGTGCAGGCGGGCGCCGCCGCGCGCCCGGCCTCCACGGCGGGCGCCGTGCGCGGGTCGGCGGTCAGCTGCGTCCCTGCGCACCACCCCGGTTCCATCAGAGGCGCTCTCGTCTTGGGCGGTTGGGCTGAGAAGAGGTTGTCTGTCTGGATTGAGGAGATGTTGTCTGTCTAGGTTGAGGAGACGTTGTCTGTCTGGGATGAGGAGTGATTGTCTGGGTTGAAGAAAGGTTGACTGTCTGGGTTGAGGAGAGGTTGACTGCCTGGGTTGAGGAGAGGTTGACTGTCTGGGTTGAAGAGAGGTTGACTGTCTGGGTTGAGGAGAGGTTGACTGTCTGGGTTGAGGAGAGGTTGACTGTCTGGGTTGAGGAGAGGTTGACTGTCTGGGTTGAGGAGAGGTTGACTGTCTGGGTTGAGGAGAGGTTGACTGTCTGGGTTGAGGAGAGGTTGTCTGTCTGGGTTGAGGAGATGTTGTCTGTCTGGGTTGAGGAGATGTTGTCTGTCTGGGATGAGGAGTGGTTGTCTGGGTTGAAGAAAGGTTGACTGTCTGGGTTGAGGAGAGGTTGACTGTCTGGGTTGAGGAGAGGTTGACTGTTTGGGTTGAGGAGAGGTTGACTATCTGGGTTGAGGAGAGGTTGACTGTCTGGGTTGAGGAGAGGTTGACTGTCTGGGCTGAGGAGATGTTGACTGTCTGGGTTGAGGAGAGGTTGACTGTCTGGGTTGAGGAGAGGTTGACTGTCTGGGTTGAGGAGAGGTTGACTATCTGGGTTGAGGAGAAGTTGACTGTCTGGGTTGAGGAGAGGTTGACTGTCTGGGTTGAGGAGAGGTTGACTGTCTGGGTTGAGGAGAGGTTGACTGTCTGGGTTGAGGAGAGGTTGACTGTCTGGGTTGAGGAGAGGTTGACTGTCTGGGTTGAGGAGAGGTTGACTGTCTGGGTTGAAGAGAGTTTGACTGTCTGGGTTGAGGAGATGTTGACTGTCTGGGTTGAGGAGAGGTTGACTGTCTGGGTTGAGGAGAGGTTGACTGTCTGGGTTGAGGAGAGGTTGACTGTCTGGGTTGAGGAGAGGTTGACTGTCTGGGTTGAGGAGAGGTTGACTGTCTGGGTTGAGGAGATGTTGACTGTCTGGGTTGAGGAGAGGTTGACTGTCTGGGTTGAGGAGAGGTTGACTGTCTGGGTTGAGGAGAGGTTGACTGTCTGGGTTGAGGAGAGGTTGACTGTCTGGGTTGAGGAGAGGTTGACTGTCTGGGTTGAGGAGAGGTTGACTGGGTTGAGGAGAGGTTGACTGTCTGGGTTGAAGAGAGGTTGACTGTCTGGGTTGAGGAGAGGTTGACTGCCTGGGTTGAGGAGAGGTTGACTGTCTGGGTTGAAGAGAGGTTGACTGTCTGGGTTGAGGAGAGGTTGACTGTCTGGGTTGAGGAGAGGTTGACTGTCTGGGTTGAGGAGAGGTTGACTCTCTGGGTTGAGGAGAGGTTGACTGTCTGGGTTGAGGAGAGGTTGACTGTCTGCGTTGAGGAGAGGTTGACTGTCTGCGTTGAGGAGAGGTTGACTGTCTGGGTTGAGGAGAGGTTGACTGTCTGGGTTGAGGAGAGGTTGACTGTCTGGGTTGAGGAGAGGTTGACTGTCTGGGTTGAGGAGAGGTTGACTGTCTGGGTTGAGGAGAGGTTGACTGTCTGGGTTGAGGAGAGGTTGACTGTCTGGGTTGAGGAGAGGTTGACTGTCTGGGTTGAAGAGAGGTTGACTGTCTGGGTTGAGGAGAGGTTGACTGCCTGGGTTGAGGAGAGGTTGACTGTCTGGGTTGAAGAGAGGTTGACTGTCTGGGTTGAGGAGAGGTTGACTGTCTGGGTTGAGGAGAGGTTGACTGTCTGGGTTGAGGAGAGGTTGACTGTCTGGGTTGAGGAGAGGTTGACTGTCTGGGTTGAGGAGAGGTTGACTGTCTGGGTTGAGGAGAGGTTGTCTGTCTGGGTTGAGGAGATGTTGACTGTCTGGGTTGAGGAGAGGTTGACTGTCTGGGTTGAGGAGAGGTTGACTGTCTGGGTTGAGGAGAAGTTGACTGTCTGGGTTGAGGAGAGGTTGACTGTCTGGGTTGAGGAGAGGTTGACTGTCTGGGTTGAGGAGAGGTTGATTGTCTGGGTTGAGGAAAGATTGTCTGTATGGGTTGCGGTGAACTTATCTTTCTGGGTTGAGAGGCTTTCTGAGTTGAGAAGAGGCTGTCTCTGTGGTTGGACGAGAGGTTGCCTGTGTGGTTGGAGGAGACGTTGCCTGTGTGGTTGGACGAGAGATTGTCTGGTTGAAAGAAAAAACTATCAGGGCCTGGGGAGTCGTGTTATGGGGGAAAGGCTGTCAGGTTTGAGAAAAGGTTGTCTCGGTCGGAAAGAGATTGACTGCGTCGGGAGAATCTGCCTGAATCAGGGTGATGCTTGATACTTGGATTAAGGAGTGGAGAAACTGATTGATTAAAAATATTTTTTGGATTGCTGTTGTAAAGATCAATTTTCTTCTTTCTATGAATTGTTATTGTTGTAATTGTTCATGATGATAATCTCATTGATGAATCTTCCTCCAATATTTATTCAAAAAGTAGTAGTGAAACAGTTAAAATTTTTTATTTGATGACCGTAGACTAATTAGTTAAAAAATTGACACCCTTAAAGCTCAATGAGGAATTCCACGAATAAATATTGTTTGATATTTGCCAATATATTTGATTTATTGGCGTTCAATGGTAGCTTATCTTGCGTTTACCGTGAAGTATATGTTTTCAAAGGAATTCATATCATATACTAGACTCCGTAGTTAGATTTTACTTTGCCTAGGAATAAAATTTCCTAGTCCTTATCCTTAGGACTTTTCCGCCTATAATCAAGTTGTGTACTACATTTAAATCGTACGGTTGTTATATTCTGTCAGATAATACATGTATGTTACAACTGGATATATGTGATTCATATGCAAATATACGATTGATGTAATGTCCTTATCACATTCACAGTGCAGTAACTAGTGACATAACAATTACTAATTTGTTTTTGACGAAGGCTTTTTTCCAAGATAAGGAAGTAATCGACAATACTTTAGAAAAATTAAACCACCACGATGCAATTAATGGATCATTCCCCTCTTTCACTCTTTCTTGTTCATTTCTTGAGTAGATCAGTCTGTAGGTCTCTTCCCATCGTGAGGGAGAATCCGTTTCTCATTCGTGTCGACAATATACGTTAACAAAATTGAGTCCCACGATTTTCACTCAATAAGGTCCCCCTTTTATTGAAAGAATATATTGGAAAAAAATAATTTTGCTCATTATATCTTCTAGTGATTGTACATCAAGCATCTTCTTTGAATTTTCCACACACCTACATTAGGATTGAAGACGCGCTATGTGTAAAATGGTAATTCTGCTGGTATCTCCCTCACCGAAGATCGCTTCTGAAAATTGCAATGCTATAACATTCGTTGAGATATAGTTTTCGTGTGATGCTAAAAGGATTGTATTGTCAGATGCACTTAATCAGCGCTCTGTATGCATTTTATTTTCGTATAGATTTTTAGTAGTAACTCTTAAAAGGAAATATACTCTTATTTAGAAAGAAATAATTTCACTTTAACTTTTAAGTTGATTGAAATATAACACAACTGATACGATGTCTGTATGTACCAGATGCCAATATTTGGAATTTGGGAAGTTTTCATGTAATTTCATTAATACTCTCAAAGATTACACACTAAATACGAGAAAAAGGAAATTATATTGTTACTTATTTTATTTGTACCTCAACCACGAAAGGAAATGCTAACTAAACGACATTGGTACACTCGTACCTTAATTGCAGCCATATCTGAGGCGTATTAAGTGGTTAGATAAGCAGATAACACATTTCCTTTGCTTTCGGCAAAGTAACCCCAGAGCGTATGAAAAATGTGAAATGTTTCTTCTTACAAAAATGAGAAACCGATTTGCCTGCCGACGGCGACTTCAGTTGGAAGGCTTTTAGTTTCGCTGTTCTTTGCAAAAAGAGAGAATTATTTGTTCTTTTTATACACTTGATGTGTTGCATTAAATCTTAAGTACCACTAACATTGTAAAAAATAAACTAGTGGTGGTACAGAATGGCACAGACTTTCCCGTATTAGTTTTCTATTTCTTTGGGTTTGGGCTAGCTATTCGGAATTCCCACAAACTCTACCCAGCTGCCATCTATCGCTGTCCAAAGTACATTTTTTAAAACATGTTTTTGATTTTTCGGTTCCATAATGGTAGAACGAAAATATTAATTTTAGAATAATAAAGAACCTCGTTCTAAATGGTAATTTTCTCTGAATAATGTGTAGCCGTTTTTAATAAAAATGCAAAATTTGAAAGTCTTTTTCTCAGAAAATTTTTGAATTTACAAAAATCTTCATTTGAAGTCATTTGAAGCACTTACACTCACAAATATAATAATGTTTACAAATTGCTGGTAATGTGCGTATTAAAGATGTGAGAGATCTTTCAGAAAAATTACATTTGTGTAATAATATAAATACATGAAAATAAACTTAACATCATATTGAAGAGAATAATTAGCACTAACCGTTCCGACCATTTATGAGAAAATTGTATTTGAGCGTTTCTGAAAATGCGGAATTTTGAGCTCCTTTTAAAACGGTTGAGTTTCGAGAAACTTTATATGCCATTATTTGAAGCACATGTACTCATTAATATAATAATGTGAACAAATTGCCGCTAATGTTAATATTAACGACAAGAGAGACAAGTCAAAAACATTACATTTTCAAAATTTTTGAAAAAACAAAGTAGTGCAATATGGAGTTTAACAATATCACTACCAAAATTTTAAAGAAAAAACTTGGAGCCTTTTTTGAGAAAATCTTGTTTTTGTATTTTTTTAAAAATTGCACATATTGCACGCAATATTGCACGAAAACTACTAAAATTTTCAAAAAATGTACATGACCTTAAAGAATGAATTCTCTATGAAGATCAAATTTTATTTGAAGGAAAAATCTTTATCTCCAATTTTGTAGTTAGAGGAAGACGCCGAATAAAATTCAAACTTTTGCAATTTTAGAAAATTCAGAGTTAACCGTGCAAATCGGACCTAGGCCACCTTAATAACCAAAGAAATTGTGGCGTTTGAAACATTGGTTAGTTTATGTACTTGACGGTGGGAAAATTACGAATAAGTCGTTGATAGTATTTTTAATTTTCAATGTTGGTTTGCTTCTTTTTATCGTGGTTCCATTACACACACATTCTGAACGACAATCATTTTAATGTTTTCTCTTTATTTGCTATATCTTTTTAGAAAAATATTAGATATTATAAAAAAATGCATGCATGGGAACAGAATTTTAACGTGTAAATTGAATACATTGATTTAACTGTAAAATATTGAATTTGTCTTTTCTCCTTAACAGTGTGATAATAACGCAGTTGCATAGACTGGGATTGTTTGTACTAATCATATGTTTTATAACCCATTACTGTGTTACTGTGTTTACGCAAGAATTTGCTTGGCATTGATTGCATTTACCTTCATTCTTAGTTGCAAGTGTCCATTAGAAATGTTATGCTTTTGACAAGTAGCTCGTTGTATTTATGAAGATGTGATTCTCTTCAGACGTTCCTGGGTTTTGGGGGTATACTCAACCACATCTCATAATTAATCACTACTTTCATTTTATTCAATATTTTTCTTAAATACAAAATCAAGGTTATTCAGGGGTCTCTGTCGACATTTTTATTAATTTTTGAGAGAAATGTCTAAGAAAAAAACATACTATTGTCACGATAAATTTTAGAATTCACTGCTGAATTTACATTAAACCATTTTTGCTGTTAGTTTAAGCATTTACTTTCATACTCTTGATGGCGGAAACTCCTACTTTTCTTTTATCTTCCAACAGAACTACATCTGATAGAAAGTTTCTTGGAATTGTATAATTTTGATTCTACGGTATAATTTAATTTTACCGTCCAGAGGCCATTTGTTGTGATCTCTTTATTCAGCAGTCTTCTTTTGAGGATGAATAGCGTAATGATTTTTTTGTCGTAAAGTGCACACAATCACTTACAAAAATTTGTAAATGTTCAAATCTAACAAACTAGAAGGAAACTCTTAATATGATCGTCCTCCTCAATTTTTTCATTAACTTATTGAGTTGTTAATGACGAAAAAAGTTATAAATAAACATCCAAAACGTGTTTACTTTGTGGAAATTCGATCATGCCAGCCCGATTATGAGAGTTTTTAAAAGTGACTTTCCCCACTCATTCGGATTTCAGTGAAACATTTAATTCCTTTTCGCGTTCCAGCCTTTTTAAAGGCAAGAACGTCTAACAGTTGTATTTCTTTGATAAATGGAGTTCAAAGCAGTTTGTATTTTGTGTAGAGAGTATGTGCATTGTGTATTTTGTGTAGTGTGCAGTATGTATTTTCTGTAAGATCTGTGCACAAAGGACAGAAAGATTTGTGATAGAAGTGAAAGGTGATAATAAACGCAAAGTGAAGGGAGTATTCTCTTTTGACCATAATACTCAACAATTTATTGGAATACACTGAAACACTGAAGAGTTATAATTACAAGTTGTAGTAATTGGCAACTTTATACCACATACAACAACAACAACAACAACAACAACAAACACCAAGGTAGGATTAGATGATTAAGTATTTGATGATTCACGCATTTTATTTTACAACCTTTGAAACAGTTGCAAACGCTTGGACAAGCTTTTGTTTTTATCTTTCTTACACTCGTAGTTTTTAGTTCCTTCCAATGTGTTTCTCTCGTAAAGGTGCAATTAACATATCAGTGAAGGATAAGTACGAAATGCAGAAATCAAAATAACCTTCTTTCGCTTAAACCAAACGTTTCTGAAATGGTCGACACCGCCCATCGGTGGACGTTGTGGGCGGAGCCTAAAGAAAACTGCTAGAAGGTGAATAATAACGGCAGCGTTGCTGACCACGTGGGACTAGGACTCGAGTCCTAACGGTGGGGTCTGTCGATGATACCTCTATTTCTGCAGGAGAAGTCTACCGGCAGACTGCTCTAGTCAGTGGTTTCCCATGGTTTCTTCAATGAATGTCGGAATAGTACCTTCACAAACTGCTCAGGGACCGCGAGCGATCTCTCCTTATTCATCAGAGTCCCCTTCTCTTCCCCTTACTCACGCACACGCACTATAAAACTAGTGGTGCTAAAACAGCACGTACTTTCTCGCCTGTACTTTCACGCAAAATTACGCGAAAAGTAGGACCTACTAAAATTTTCGAAAAATTGTGCATGACCTTATTTCAAGATCTGTCTTTAAAGAACAGATTTTATTAAAGGGTAACATCTCTATCTTTAATATTTTGGCTGTTGGAAGACTGAGAAAAGTTTGAAATTTTGCCATTTTTCAAAAATTAGGGTTTTTAACGAACATGAGACCTACACCATTCTCTTAAAAGTCTTTCGTACTATCCAACAACTTTTAATCAAAAACGATGGAACCATTTTTTGAAAATGTTGAAAATGTTCGAGTGGCTTCGCTTGTAAAATATCCTTCAAAATTAAAATATCAGTTTCAACTTCAAGGGGACGCAACATCAGTCAGATCGATTGAGAAATATGAATTTGGAGAAAATCGGCTGAACGGTTCAGCCGCTAGAGTTGTTCACAGACGGACAGACGTTTTGCTGTCATTCAATTTTTCGGTACCAAGGACCCACAAAACATGAATTCTGGAAACACTATATATTAGGGGGTTTCCCCCTAAATTTAGCAATTGGATTTATCCACTTTTTCGTTAGCAGGGCCCTATAATAAGAGTTTTTCTGCCGGAAATTCGCCGTCTTTTCGCGTAGAATTACATAACCTTCTCTCTACTCCGTAGCGAAACTTTGGAAAGTCGGGGTCGGTCTGGAGCTTACACTTAGAGGTTGTCCCGGATGGGGCTGTGTCCCGATGAGGGAGACATTAGAAGAGGGGGGAAATAATAAGTTAGCCGACGTGTAGGTCGGCACCGGATCTCTAATTCCAGCGGGAAGAGCCGCCGCCACCTACCGGGATATAACATGCAAAACACGTACGAGGCTAGTAACCGTAGCAGCATAGCCACTCGCCCGGAAACACTAAACGAACAGTCGCTGAATTAAGACAAGGGAATGGTGGTGGCATGTTTAACCAATTAATTTGTGTTATGCGATTAATATTTAAATATTACTATTTTATGAAAACCAAATAATAAAATATTTCATAATTAATAATTTGACATTTCTTTTGAAATTTGCGAGCTCATTGACATCATTCTCGAGTAGCAAAAATATGAATCTTGCAGTGGCCCAAAAAGGGAAATTGATAAATTAAAGAATGATATTGAGAAAAGAAACAGGTTTTCTCGGCGTACTCTTACTTCCTCTGCCTATCAATGTTTTCTCCAACATCATTCACATACTTATCATTATCGGTATCATTTATTTATTATTTCATCAATAAACCTGGTAGTTAGTGAACCCCTAAACACGGAACAAAATAATAAATAATGAACTGTACTTTACCTTTCAGTCAGTCAGTCAGTCAGTTAGATTGTCAGGATGTTACTCGGAAAACTTCTCGAAAATGAAAATCACTTAAAATAATAAAAATATTGTCCCCGCGTCAAGGTTTCCCCCCAAAATGCCATTTACCAAGAATCGTTGTTTCAAAAACAAGAAAGCTATAAATTTTACTGCTATTGCTGAGAATCGCGCATTGTATATTTTTGAAGAAAAAAGTGCGCGGTGGTTGATGTGTCATTGTTGTGTCCGCCTTGCACCAGTAGCCACCGTGACGGAACACGCTGCTTCACTTCCGGCAGACGCGCTCTTGAACACGGAATCTGAATGTGTTCGACACTTCCGGTGATAACGCAGAGAAGTATTGCTAGAGTTCCTATTTAATAACAATATACGCACATGCTCGCTTTGTGTGTTGCATTTGTAATTGTGTTTAATTGTTCAGGCTCAGGTGGAACATGAGGCATGCATGTCCTTGGCCCTTATTGGCCAGAGCTGTTGGTCAGTCTCGCATAAAGCTTGGGTGATTATGCTTTATGGGTACTCCTTTGCTAAAAAAATGATCTACAAATGCTACATTTTGAATTTCGGAGAATGTACATACATTTTCCTAAAGAATCGCTCTTCAATATAGACGATACGCATAATAATGTCCCGCATTGGAGCATTGTGCATTGATAATTTATTAAAGTTTTGTTGACAACATAATGTTCTCACTTTGAATTGCCTACTTAATCAATTTATTACTGCCAGCATCGAGGTTTTAAATTTTTACTATCGATAAGAGAAGCTGCACATTGATCAAATCAGTTTTGTTTCTTTTAACTTCATGTTCGGAAAGAGCTCTAGTGGAACGGAGACATACTTAAGATAATTGGCGCTCATTACAAGCCGAGAATTTGTGCTCCCATTCAAATAACCTGTACTCTGTTTGTAAAAAACAGAAAAAAGGTGTCTTTCGTTACTTTAAATAGTTCTAATATAAAATTTTAAAAAATCAGGATTCGATAGCCTTCGACATAACACTCTTAGACAAACACCAGTAAATAGATACAGTAATAAAATACTGAGACTAAGTTTGATTTAAAAATGTCTTTTATTAAAAAAAATATAGTACTTACTCCGTATTTTCTTAAAAAGAGTTTACATCTCTAATTTTATTTATTATTATTTTTCACAAAAACAAAATGCTGAAAGGCGCCCCTTACGCCCTTCTTGTAGTGCCATATAGCTGCGATATCCTAGATACGCCACTGCAGTGGAGCAGAGGTGCTCAGGCAGTTATTGAAAAAAATGGTTACTAAAATCTCACTGTAATGATGAGCAATAAAACTAAATGCTTCAATATTTTAGTATGTAATTGGTATAGTTAGCAATATCTCCAAGTTTGTATTTGTTAGACTGCAGATATTAGAGTTATTTTCGCTATTACATTAGTTATTTTGGCTGTTAGCTGCTTATATTAGTTATAAATATGATAGCATTTTTAGATCATTGACAATTTAATTTTTAGAGAAAATGTTTTGATTTTTGTGAAACTCTCACATATAAATTACGTATAAAATAAAAACAATAAACAATGAGCGTAATTTTTTTCTTATTGGATTTGATATCCACCAATAATAGAAGATTCAGTATTTTAGACAAATAGTAAACCGTGGAAAAAAATCAATGCTCAGTTTTAAAAACAATGGCTAAAGAAAATTAATGAATCGCTATCTCATTACATTTTCCCAAAATGACACGTCTCCATAACTTTGTTCACTGATAACAGATTATCCAATACGTAATGTTTACTTTTCAGTGCCAAATAAGTCACGAATTAAATTGCACTTTTTTAAACAATTTTTTGTTAAAATATTGTTAACTTGGATAGTATTGCAGTTTTTAATGTTTGTGAAGAATGACAAAATTTAGAAAACGGAATATGTTGGGGCATATTGAAGGATGAATTCACATTATAGTTTACAAATTTGTCGTACTAACTAGTATTCAGATCATTTTACTTATATAATAAAAGGGTTAAATGTATTTATGAGAAATAAAGATGTTTTGTAACTATTTACAAGTGTTTACCAGCAGATTGCCTTGCTTGAAATTACTGTAATAAATTTTCCTTGAATGCGCGAATACAATTATGAATACATGGTAATTGTACGCATCAATTATTCTGAGGAGATTTGTTTTTAAGACACCTCTATGGAAAGGCCGTTCTAGTATGGTAATCCGGAACGAAAGAATACATTTGAAAAGTGCACTAATTATTGCAAGAAGAACACGATGCAAAGGCATATAGAAGCGTTGCAATCATTAAAGTTGTAGGGTCACTCTACTTGCGGCCACTGCTCCTATTACAAATAACTTACCCATTTTTTATTAATGGTTTGCATAGAGTGGAATAAAACAAACAATAATTAAAAAATAGTCTACGAATCTATTTGCTAGTAGATTTATTCCTAAATATAACGAATTTTTTATTGTGGTTTAAGAGCATTTAAATATTGAAGGGTTTAGGTCACGTCAGTTTTAAGAATGAAATACATCATCATACATTTATAATTTAGGCAAATCTTCAAGAATGTATTGCAACTCGCAGTATTTTGAATGTATTTCTGTATTGTTTGTGCTTAATATATTTGAAACGGTACTATTATTTATTTCGAAATATTTCTTAATTTATTTTCTGTTCAAAAAACAGGGGATTTAACAATTATTTACATACATCCAGACAACTTTGAGCTATGATAACAAGGAGAATAGGAACAGGCAAACAATTTTTCGCTAAAATGAGTTTTTGGCTAAAACTGCATATCTGTAACGGCTTGATATTTTGCTCGGCAATTGTAATAGAATATTCCGGTTGCAATTTTTAAATAACATTAACGCAATTATTCAGGAAAAACAAGCCTCCATTTCAGTAATAATTATCAGACAACTACAATAATTTTGCAGAAAATGAAACCGAGAAATAATATTTTGTGTAAAAGTTTTTCTTCTATGAAGATGAAAAATGTCTAGAATGAAGAGAAAAAAACATTCTGAACATGTCTCGCTACATATATGAAAAGAAAATATGTTTTTCCTTATAAAATTTTACATTTTCTTACTGAAAATAGGTAAAACGTATTTAGCACCTTTCCTTGAATTTGCAGCTGTCTCATTGTCTTGGGATAAATTTGATTGGAGATTATAATAACAATGAAACAGTGAATCTTCTAAAGACTGAGTGTCAATCTTCTACCCTTAGAGCAAAATCGTTTGTGACGAAAGCGAGAAGCAAAAGGAATATTCCCGCTTTCCGTGAAAAGGTCCATCTCTCCAGAGCGCGTTTTACCTCCGCCCCAGTGCTCCTCCGCCAGAGACTCACCGTTGGTGCGTGGCGGCCTGCTGCACGGGGTGACGCAGCAGGGGGTGTCGAGGCCGCAGGTGAACATGCGCACGACGCGCGAGGAGCAGCCGCAGCTGCAGTCGAGGCCGGGGCGCTGGCGCCCGGCGGCGGCCGCGGGCGCCGCCACCAGCGCCAGCAGCCCCACCGCCACCACCAGCAGCAGCAGCAGCGCCGCTCGCGCCGCTCGCGCCGCCGCGGCGGGACGGCGAATGGAAGAGGCGACCCCGGAGCTCGCACCCATGACTGCGGGGCGCCGCCGCCGCCCGCCGCGTCTTATACGAGAGGGCAGCGCCGCCGTATCTGAGCCTCGGCGCGCGCGCGCTCGCGGGCGGCCCGGCGCGCGCGGCGGCGGCGGTGGCGGCGGTGGCGGCGGTGGCGCCGGGGGCGGGGGCGCAGCGCCGCGTCACGTCACGCTCCAACAGACGCGCGCGCCCCGCCCCGCCACGCCTCGCTCCACTCCTCGCCACGCCAAGCGCATACCGCTTCGTTTGGACTTCGATGGGTTGGAGTGTTGGAAGGGTTGCATACTCTGCCTTCGCAGGCGCTTTGTCGGTTTCTGCCCGACCAGGAAGTGGTAGTCCATTGTGTGAATGCTGGTCGCAGAGCTCTAATCCCTCTTTTACGAGGACTTTTTATCACAGTCCACTTAATTTAATGCCATATTTCGACATTATTTTTTACTGTTTATGTGGTTTGTTCGTTCCTGTCTTTCAAAAGCTTTAGGTTTATGTAAAATTCTATGGCATTTATGACATTCTTCTAGTGTTGTTAACAAATCAGAGATAATTTTTAAGAGACAATAAAGATATATTTTTGAAGCGACCACAATATCTTCAAAATCTTTTAATTTAGTGTCAATATTACAAATATTGAAGTATTAAGAAAAGTGCTCTGATAGAGCTAATTGTTGGGTTTTACAACACTTAATGTGGAAATCACGGGATTTGATGAAAATAATTGTTTAAAATAACGTGTGGTAAATTAACTAGCCCGAAAGGCTGTAGGTCGTTGTTGCTTCTACAACAAATGTGTTGAATACGGAGTTGGGAGAATTTGTTCCAAGGTTTGTTGCTTGCAGTTCAATATATTTCATATAGTTTACATAATTAAGGAAGACTGGAAATGTTATACCACTTTTCCTCAATATTTTATGCTGTATCGTGCTCCATTTTTCATATTCTTCTTACGTAAATGCGTTTCCTTTTAGATATTTTTTAATGTTTCAGAATAAGTGTTACAAACTTCCATGGCATGTGTAGGGATCGAAATGATCACTTTGGACCAAAGAACGTCTAGTGGGAAGTTTCATACAAGCGAGTTTTATGAGTTTATACATGTAACACTTGTCCCATGTATTTTGAGTTCTATTTTCGGACTGACATAAGTTTCAATTATTCTGTTTGCTTTTCCTTCTGATGAAAGCCTTTATCTTTAAATCGTGGAGGAAGTGAATGCCCGTTTTTTGCAGTTTCTCTGCCCTTTACTTATACCAAGCAGTACGTAATACTAATTTTTACCGTTCAAAAACAATTCTTGTTAATTTATCTAATTAACAAGATTAATATTCATATTCAATGAAAATTAGTGTGACGAGATCCGTTAATGCGTTCTATTCATCAGAATGTTATCATCCTTCACCACTATATCCATCAATATAATTAATTATAAAATACACTATTCAATTTTAATTTATTTTAAACCTAGTCTGTTTAATAAAAAAACTTGAATTATAACTTAGTAGAAATATAAATTATTCAACCATATTGTTTAAATTGTTTCAAATAAATGATGCAAAAGTATCGTTCAGGCTGATTTATCATCTGATA
This sequence comes from Acheta domesticus, assembly GCA_031308135.1. Lineage (NCBI taxonomy): Eukaryota > Metazoa > Arthropoda > Insecta > Orthoptera > Gryllidae > Acheta > Acheta domesticus. The sequence continues at coordinate 197,948,897 of JAHLJT010000631.1, read as the reverse complement.
CTTCACTTTCATTCAAGGCCTGTGTGTCACCATCTTTTTAAATGATCTCACTGTCCTTTTCCCCCAATTCAGAACCTCACTCTCTGCGTTCCGAAATAATTTATTTCTGCCTTATTTAGTATCTTCCATTTTATTCTTCTTCGTTTTGCCGGGATAGTTAAAACTGAAAGATGTGGAAAATTTTCTGAAAAAATCTATTTTAAAATTGTTAATCCTTAATTTTCCTTAAGGGATTGTTTGGATAAAATTTATTAGTTTTAAAAATATGTTGTTGATTATCAGTTTATTTAAAACTGATTTAAGAAGTGTAAAATCCCAGAGGAAAGTTGCACAAATTACTATAATTCCTAAACTAAGGAAGACTTTTTAACAAGCTTTCTGATGTACACAAATTACTCTCTTGTCCTATCTGAATTGTCAAATATATTTGAAAGATGACTTCTGGAGCGCCATCTCATGTAATTGAAGATAGCGGCGGTATTACACGGCAACACTTCACGTGCGTTAGACATACAGCAAGTTTTTGACAAAGTTGGGCCCCTTGGCCCTCCTATTTTAACTGAAAAAGCTTTTTCTTTGCCTGTATTGCTGTACACAAATCCTGAATTTGCAAAATATTTTTCACGTAATATTTCTTGGCGGAAATCTCTTTTTTACGAATTAAAATGTGATATCTCAAGGTAGTGACTTTACACCTTCTGTTGATATGATTTCGAGTTGACAGTCTCAGAAGCAAACTGCAAACTACATTAGCAACATTCACCAATGACAAACCAATATAGCTTCAGATGACGATCCCAATCATGATTCACTGTATCTTCAAAAAACACATGGTTAAATAGGAAAAAGTCGCCAAAAATGAAGCTTATGAGCCAATCGACTAAAAATCAAACCACATATTCCTGGCGGAAGAAAAACCTGCCCTTCAGTAAAATTAAATGATTATGTAATACTGTAAGCCTAGCAACAAAGGTACCGTGCCTTTATCTCGAAACTCGTGTTTGGGAGCCTCTGCTCTTTGTTTTGACAATTTAGCAGCCGCGTATCTTTGTTTCAAGAGTTGTGTCTTCATTCAAGACAGATGTGGGTGGCACGTTGGGACAGCAGAGGTGAGAGTCAGGTCATAAACTGCAGCAACTTTCCTGCTTCTGTTTTTTCCCATTGAAGACTTTGGGCGGGCAGATACACTACTTACATGTCAGAATCCCTGTGGTGGGTGAGGTGACCAGAGACATGAGCGGACAAACAAGAATATTCGTATATTTATATGATTCTGTCGAGTATGCTTAAGAAACAAAACTGTGAAACCGAACATGCGGAGGGAAGTTATGACTGATTTATCGATTTATTAACAGCAACGTAACAATAATGATTATTTAATGAAACCTGGCTCAGAGAGAAATTAGCAAAATTTTTCGTGAAACATCACCACGAATCTCTACATTATTTATAAAAAGAATAATAATTATTATTGGAAAATTAAATAAGTAAAAAAATCCAATTAAAAAGAGTATATATATATATATATATATATATATATATATATATAAGCATATAAACACTCCAGAAACATGTAAATTGTTTATTATTTACAAAAGAAGTGAATACATTTGCTCAGATGGAAAAATTAAGCGAGAAATAAAAAGAAATCGAATTGTGTAAATTCGGTGCTTTTTTATTTCTAGCTTAATTTTTCTTTCTGAACAAATATATTCATTTTTTTTGTAAATAATAAACAATTTACATATTTCTGGAGTGTTTCTATGCTTCTATAATACAAATTTTTGCCTGGAAATCAATTTTTCAAACCAACTTTTGAGTGCTTATTGCGACTCAACCATTCGGAATATCCACGTAGTTTATTAGACAAAATATGCTTAGAATTGTCTCAAGAGCTTATTTTCGAAATTTCGACGTTTCCTCCCCGGACAGCCTGTATATCAATAAGTAGTAAATTAATAATACATGCATAAAAATAATAAAATATAATTTCCTTAAAATGACAATAAATTGGTCGAAAAAAGCTCAGAATGCCCACCATTTGCCAAGAGACAGGGGTTTACTCTTTTCAGTGTGGTGGCTGCAACACGTTGAAGAGCAACTTCTTCAATTTGCCCAATAAACTCCGTAACATTGCGACGTAAATATTCAAGAGAATTTGGTTTATTTGCATAAACTTTGTTAAGAACATCCAATCAACATAAAAAAGTGCAATGGAGTAAGATACGGGGAACATGGTGGACACAGACCTTGTGAAACAAGTCGTTCTCCGAAAAATTACTTTAAAAAATTTTACTATTTTGCGCCGTGCGACATGGGACGCAGTCTTGCTGAAACCATCAGTACCTCGCCTCTTCTTCTAAAAGAGATACAAAGTTTTCAATAATGTCTTTTTACTTTTCGGAAGAAAGTCTCCATGAAAAAAAAGGTCCGATAATACGACGGCGAGATACTCGTATGGCATACCAAACCTCAAGGTGACCCGAAGCTCGACTCCCTGTACATTTTCTTATTTGGTCTATCTTTCCCTCCTCCCCCTTTTTTTATCTAACTGTAATAAATGGTGCATTGACTGAAATAAGACTTCTTTTTTGAGGAAACTGTCCTCCCTTTCCCCATCTCACGAAACCCCTTCAAGTCAACCACAGTACTCCAAAGTGACGCGACGCCTCAGGAATACGCTGAAGTCAGTGAGTTCCGAGGGTAGTCCGTCACAATTCTCATCCCAACTATCTGGCAGCCCAAATTTAGACAACAGTGATTTTATCTAGGGTAAAAACGACTTAACATCCTCAATTTACCGCATCGCTTCGCATGATTTTCAGAATTGTTATAAGCATGTATTTTAGGTTTAAAATATGTAATTTATGTTTATAATGTAATTTTCTGCCTGTATAGTTCATAGTATTGCATATTTTAATTAATATTATAAAATGAAAGTTCATGTAAAAATACTTAATGATCCACTGGAACAGATTGTAAATATGCAACCAACCAAATAAAAAATGGTGTAATATGAATACCTGTATTACCAATTTCCAATGCGGGCAGAATTTAAGAAAATCACTGCAGTTTTCGGCCATTTGAGAGGTGTCAATGGTTTCATTTGATACCTAGAAACTCGAAAATAAGCCCATACCAGTTTCCAATAGGCGCAGAAATTGAAAGAAAAAATAGAGCTTCCGGGTTTTTGAAAGGTGCCTATGGTTTTGTTAAATACCCAGGAACTCGGGAAAATAAGACATTGCAACAGTTTCCAAAATGCTTGAAACGTTTCCAACTGTTTTAAGAATGAAAATAGTTGATTGTGTTACTCTGCCTCTTTTCTCACCGCGCGTACCGACTCAATTCTCATAGTCAGTGCGTTATTCATTTCGGCACGAATGACACCATACGAGAGTAAAGCTCCGAGAAAGAGACCACCCGCCATTAAATATTTATGACTTACGTGCTTCGTAAACTCTTTAATATTTTTGGGGTGTACGAAACTGTTGTACTGTAGAAATGTTATGGCAATATTCGTGAAGGGTCTTATTTGTTATTCTTGAGCAGTGTGCTTGCTAGGAAAACCATTTTGTGGGTTTGTTCAACAGCTCTGTTGCCTTATCAGGTGACTCATGTGTATACGTATAATCAGAAAATACTCTGTATATGAGATTTAAAAATGTCGTGAATTCGATAATACTAGAACTGCGTGAAACGTTTTTTGTAAACATACAATATGAATCAGCTTGTAGATTTGTAGGGAACTGATCATCCTTCGTCGATGACAAAAAAAATCAATCTTTATAATCATCTTATTTACCATATGGATTAGGCCTTTTGGGATGTTCTGACTCCAGGATAGTCATTTGATTATTCCACTGCAGTCTTAATTATGACACATTTCTTCTGTTTTGGTGTTTATACTCAGAACTTTGAAGTGGAGTGCGTAAACTGTCAATTATCTATAGATGATCATACCTATGTGAATAAAATATTTGACATGTATTATAAACTTAAATTGTGACCTTATCATGAGTTTTTTGGAAGTGATCGTGAAATTGCCCGTGAAAGTATAGCGTGCAAGTAGTCTCAACATCCTCATATCTGCTGCTTCAAACTTCTTTCTCTATAGGGCTGTCCATGCCTCTACGCCATACAAGAGAGCTAAAACCTTCTTAGTTCTTTAGAAATTAATGACAGTCTCTTATTTTCCTTAGCAAATATTGCTTCCTTGTAGCAGTTAAATAATAATAATAATAATTATTATTATTATTAATTTCCTTCTTAGCTCGAAAAGAAAATACTCATTTAAATCCCATCCCTTTTGGCTTAGAGGCGGATATTTTTAAATCAAATTCTTCGAGAATATGGTTCTTTGTAGATTTTCTTTTGTGTCTGATAGGATTTCTTGATCATCTGCAATTAGTAATGTACACAAGATAATTTTTCAATAAAATTTGTTTTCAATTGGCTTTCGCATCACCTAATCAATTTATTAAAATATAATATATTAAAATAATGGATAACATAGGTGCTACCTGTCGCGCATCTTGATTTATTAGCGTGCCTTGCTTATTAGTTGGCTATTCTTCTGTGTTCACTTTTATAGATGTATCCACATGCGTACTATTATTGGCTCTCATCAGATGTTGTGAAATCACCCTTCTCTGCAACACCCAGCACAATTCTGTTCTATTAACCCTTATCTTCCTGGCGTGCCCGTATGGGCACGCTGTGCAAATGTGTAGATACTTCAAACTTTCACCTTAAAATGCAGTAATGCAATTATAACTTCATGTTGTTTTCCATAATATCCTAAAAGGTGTCACCATGTGCACTTCAAAATTTTGAGAAATAGTTGTTTTTTATTCTTTTTCAATGTTGAAATGATTTTAAGAAAATAATTCAGGCAGATAAGAATTAACTGTGTAGAATGCCTTTTCTAGATACACTAACGTCATGAACATAGGAACATTACACTGTCAATACGATTCTATAATATGAAGAGTGTAAAGATAAATTCCATACAAGACCTTCCTTTCCTAAATCCATTTCTCTCCTCTAAGACGACTACTACTGAAGTATTTTAGCATCGACTAATTAAACATTTTAGCGAATAGTTTCGATACAAAATTATACAGGATTTTCCTATACAGTTGAAGTTCTTCCTATCGCCCTTTTTATCTAAGGGGACGACCATTCCTCCATCAACCCTCCATTCCTCGTCCATACGTTCTTCATTTTCCACCAGTCCAGTTCCACCAGAAAGAAGATTCTTCTGTGATGTGACCGTGTATCCAGCCAGTATTAAGAAAGTCCATCAGCTCTAGGGAAAGTTTTTTACTATCATATTTGAAGAGTCGTCTACGTTGTCCGACCCAGCCGATTTCCTACTTTTAATATTTTTTAAGAGCCATCTTCAATTCTTCCATTGTTATCGGGTCCGCTATTTCTTCCTTGAAAGTTATTTGCTCTTCTTGTTGCTCCTCACTTGTCCACATGTTTGCAAGATTTTCATTCGAAATCACGTTAATGTTTAAGATATCGTCCTCGTTTTCATTAAGTTCCTTTAATATTTTGTAGGCTATTCTTTGTCGTCCATACAAAAGATGTTCCGTTTCTCTAAAAAGTGTTTCTTTATCTCTGGTGATTCGTAGGCAAAACTTCCTTTACAACGATTGATGATAATATTTTGTATTCGTGATTCTCTGAAGGTAATCGAGAGTACACGTATGTAGTTAGACATCCTTCTCTTTTTAATGTGGTCTAATATGATTTTTAGGCCAGGATTACGTCTTTTCTTCTTTTTTCTCAAAGCTTATTTTGCATCTTGCATGTTGATCTAGTCTTAGTTGGTAAATGTCGCTTGTACTCTCTTCCGACTACAAAATTCTAAATCCTTTCCCTGCATTTGTTTACACGAAAGCTACGATATTTATATTGGAAGACTACTTTAGAAATCAATAAGAAATTAATATTACCAACATCATAGCTTCTACACACCCTCTTGTCTTGTAATAGAGAATCGGTTTTATTTTTAACTAGCACATAATCAATAACATAGGCGCACAAACTTACACCAGTAGTGCTAAAACAGCACGTAATTTCTGGCCTGTATTTTCACGCAAAATTGCGGAAAATGTGCTCAAATATTCTAAAAATTGTACATGACCTTATTTCAAACCTTTATTCAAAACCTTTAAGGATCAGATTTCATTAAGGGAAAACTTCTCTATCTTCATAATTGTAGTTGTAGGAAGACTCCAAAAAAAGTTTGAACTTTAGCAATTATCGAAAAATCAGGATTTTCGACGAACATGGGACCTACACCATTCTCTTAAACGTTCTTCATACTACCCAACAACAACATTTAATAATAAATGACTGAGTCATTTTTTGAAAATTTTGAAATGTTCCTGTGGCTTCACGTAAAATATCCTTCAAAATTAAAATATCGGTTTCGAATTCAAGGATCCACGACGTAGGCTAGATCAAATAAGGGAATATGAATTTTGGAGGAAATCAGCTGAACGGTTTAGTTGCCAGCATTGTTATTGGACGGACGTGTTGCCGTCATTCGATTTTCCGGTATGAAGGGCCCACAAAAGATAAATTCTGGCTACACTATGTGTTAGAGGATTTTTTTCTAAATTTAGCAACTGGATGTGTCAACTTTTTCGTTACCAGGGCTTCGTAATAAGCTTTTCTGCCGCTAATTCGCTGTTGTTTCGCGCAGCATTACGTAACATTCTCTCTTCTCCGTAGCGAGAAAGTAAAAAGTTGTCAGACCCAAAGACTTGACACATATTTCTCTAAAAATGTCAACGCGCTGAATCCTAACTTGAAGTAAGAATTGCATCACTAACTTCCAGTTTTTCCGTGAAAAAAACCGTGACATTGTATTCTTTTTGTTTTCGGGGATTTTTGTCAGACCCAAATACTTGACACATGTTTCTCTATGTATGTCACATAATCAAATATGCCAAATCCAAGTCCGGAGCCAGAATTGCTCCACCACCTCCAGTTTTTTTTTAAAAATCGCCAACAAATACCGTCAAAGTAACATTCGGATTCAGCGGGTCAACATACGTAGAGAAACATGTGTCAAGTCATTGTCTGACAACAATCCCCGAAAATGTTTAATCCGACCTCATTTCATTTGTCGTAGAATTGAAGCTATATTTTGGGACTCTCGATTTTTCATAGTACTGTTCTCTTCTTGTGGTGCAATATGATCGAAAGAATTCAGTTAGTAATACTGTAAAACTCAAATTTTTTATTCATTCGCGGCGAATAATGCGTCTTGACATGTATTTTATTCAGAAGACGAGGCGCTAATCTTGAATCTTTGTGAACTGTTTCGGAAGTACACGGTGATAAAGATAGCTATAGTACCCATGAAATGTGATGATGTCGGGCCACTTATGGGCATTTATCCTCTTCATAATCGATGTAATGAGAACATTACACTTAAGAATAAAGATAATGCGTTCAGATTTTAATTCTGTGTACAATAATTTTGATTTTGAAACAATTTTCTACTTTATCAAATAATCTGCAATGAAGTATTTCTTGTGCCTACACGCAGATAATTTCTATCCTTATTTTATAACCAACAAAATGATAGTTTCTAAGAAATATAATGATTCCAACAGTTTCCAAGAAAGATAACGATAACCCATATTTGAAATGTTAATACAGTGCCATTTTCAAAGGTCTTTTCCTTAAAAAAATAAAGCATATTATCAGTTATGCAAGTTTTTGCAGTTAAGTTTTGAAAAATTAGAAATAAAATTAAGGTAGGCTTACAATATCATTTTCTCTAAAAAATTGTACCAACTCTCACGATTTTATTCTTTTAGTTCCTGGGAAAGTATTGCTTTAAGCACTATCATCATTATCATTCTCCAAGGAATTGAATTAAAAACTAGAAACGAACATAATGTTCTGCTATACTTATACGCATAAAATGTTGATTTAGTTGCCAAAATATTCCCCTTCCTTCTATTAAATGCTAAAAAAATACAAAAAATAATCTGTTCCAAAACAAAATCTGAAACAAACTCTCCGAAATATAAAACATTGCAATATGAACTAGAGGTGCTACAGAAGACTTTCTCGTACCACTGTTTCATATTCTTTTGACTACTGTTTCGTAATTCTGTTTCCTGTTTTTTACGAGGCCCAAAATACGGGGGCGAGTTAAAAGTTTAAAGAAAAATGTGAAGTTATTACTGAGAAAATCTTGTTTACACATTTTTAAAAAAAGTCCCATTTCATTCAATATTTCACTAAAACTACCAAGTTTTAAAAGGTTTACATGACATTAATTAAAGATGTAATCATGAAGAAAAAAATCTCTCTCTTCAACAATGTAGTTGTATAAGGGTACTTATAAATTTTGTAATTTTCGTTAATTCCGAAATTTCAATGAAAATTTGACTTGTGATATCTTTACCAAAATATTTCGCATTATTCCAGAGAAAATAAAATCAAATCTGGGGCCGTTTTGTAAATAAATGTATAAAGTTATCAATAGATTCACAAATAGGGTCTTTCCAAAATTAAAATGTTTCGAATTGGCCTCGAACTAGGCCGGATTGATCGGGGGAATATTCATTTTGGGAAAAATTCTATTTATGAATTACTCGCTAATGTTGTTCACAGACAAACGGATGGGCGATTTTACAAAATACGTTTTTCGATATCGGAGGATCCCAAAACATGTAACATTACCATCATCGGTCTTTAATGTTGGTATTGCCGATAGGAATTTACCAACGTTCTTATCCTCATTATTTATTTCTCCCTTTCCCGATGCACCAGCATTAGCCCATCTCTCCTTTGTCCAGCTGAGGTTCAGGTTCCTTGGTACATACAAGAAATTATTTTTATCTAATTTTAATAATTTGATTTACTTATTTACTAATTATCTTGATGTTAATTTCACTCGGATGGTCTTTTTATATTTTACTCCCATAATTCCTTCTCATAATCCCCTCTCTCAATATTTCTATTGGAGAACATGTAGCATCATTCAACTGTTTTCTTATTTCTTTTGTAACCACGATCTTCTTGATAAAGTTAAATTATGCAGAGTATATCGGTCCATTTCTAAGGCAATAACAAGCAATAATGAATCAGATAAAAGTAAACGTTTTTATTTCTTTTAGGAAGTAGATAATTATGTTTGTTTCAAACACCTGATTATAAAAGTAGTTAACATGAACTACAACGGTATTGCATACTAATAAATTGCGCGAAATCCCAGCAGTTACAAACAAGTTTTAATCTGTTCGAGCCAATGTGAAAACAGGAATTGCATAAAGGTTAGGTTTTATTTTCGGGCTCTGACGTTTACTTCCTTATCATTAATGACGTGTGCCTTTTCGGGATGCAACACAATTGCGAGGATTACATTTCTGCAGGTTCTACCGAGAGGTCGCTGACCGACATAAATATTTGACATGTGCATATTTTCTTATCTATTTAAGGTACCAAGGAGGAAAAAGTTAATTGTATCTTCCTTCTGTAAGAACAAGACTATTCGTCATACCTTGAAGACACAGAAAGTCACGTTCACTGTCATATTTTAGACATGATATTGAAAGCCGTGAATAAAAGAATAGGTCAGACATTTTTTTTCACGTTTTCTCAATATTTCTGTCCCTTGATTGTAGAATGAAAATATGACTAATAATGTTTCAAAAGAGTGTAACTTTATCCAATATGCATTTTCGTTGAACAATTTGGAGCCGTTTTTGAGAATGCCGTTTGAGTGTATCTCCATTTCAGCAAATTTGTTCTTCTTTGTCACGGAAAACTTACGGATTATCGAAAAACTCCACAATAAATAATTAAAATCACTTATACTCCCAAAACCAAAATGTATAAAAACGCCGGTAATTGACGACTTGCGAGATAGTTCAAACTAGTGGAGCTAGTGGAGCAAGTCGTATATGTTAGTATAAATTATCTGTAGAGGACCCCCATAAATGTAGAATTAAGGCAGTTATTGTTAATAATGCATTTATTGTTAACATTGTCATATTATTATTATTATTATTATTATTGTCTTAAAATAATTTTAAGTTACATTGTATTTAATTCTTAATTATAATATGTTGATATAATATGTAAATTTTAGTGTTCCGCCACCAGGTTGCATAAACCTACTTGCCGTAATAATAAATATCTATCTATATCTTTGCGATTCGATGGTGCAACGGTTAACTTACCGGGCTGTCATACCCAAGTTCGCGGGTTCAATCCCGATCGAAGCCGTGGATTTTTAAGGGCGAAAAAATCCTTCGTACGCCTTTCTTCGGAGGTGAAGTAAAGCCGGCTGTCCCATGTTAGTAGATTTACTTGATAGTTAGTAGATTACTAAATGACGCCAACGCCTCTGAGCTAAATTCATATCGCCTGTTTCGTCGCCCGAGATAATACCTTCTTTCTCCGCTAGGTGGTGAAAGGAGCGTAGTGAAATTTGCGTGGTCAGACGGCGGGTCTGATGGCCCGAGTCTGACAGTCGACAGAATGGCACAGACTTTCCCGTATTAGTTTTCTGTTTCCTTTGATCTCGGCTAGCTATTCATACTTGGCACATACCTGCCAAGCACGGCCAGCTGCCATCTATCGCCACACACACTACATTTTTTGACGTTTCCTAATAGTATAACGGAAATGTTAATTTTAGAAAATTAACAAACTTTGTCCTAATTGGCAATTTTCTTTGACTAATTTAGAGCCGTTTTTTTAAAAAAAAGGTGTTGAAGCTCTACTAAAAATGCAGAATTTGAAGCTTTTTTTCACAGAAAATTTTTGTTTAAAAGTATTGTTAAAAACTTTCGAAAAAGTACAATTTTCCCCAGTATTTATGATTTTCTGACCCACACATTGTTCTAACAGCTTATTCTTCATGAAAATTTACACATTGAGGTTTTATGGGTCTCTAAAAACCGATCTGATGGCAGATTTTTAAAATTTAAATTGGCCGATCCTATATGGTGGACAAAAATTTCCAAATTGCGTTGGATCGGCCATTTGAAATTGTAAAAATCTGACAACAGATTTGTATTCAGACCCAAAACACCTCTACGTATGAATTTTCATGAAGAATGGGCAAGGTATGAGTTAGAAAATCATAAGTATTGTGAAAATGGTACTTTTTAGCCTTTTTTAATAATACGGAGGTCATCCAAAGAATTATATATTTGTACAAGGATTGTTTGGTATCAATTTGGGAAAAACCTACAAAATATGCAGACATTTTTGAAGCACCTATTGTATTCTACAAGACCAAAAGACAAAAAAGTACCAAAAAATGCCATGTTTCAGCGATCAGTGCGCCCTCTAGAATTATGATAAAACTCGTTATGTTTTACAAAACATGTTTTCTCATCAAAAATTTCAATTTAAGCACCCAACGGTCAAAAAAAAATTTTTTTTCCACACACCATAATACATATATAAAACTAGTGGTGCTACAGAGTGGCACAGACTTTCCCGTATTAGCTTTATATTTCCTTGGGTCTGGGCTAGCTATTTGGAATTGCCTCATTCTCTTGAGAGCTGCCATCTATCTCCACCTAAAGAACATTTTTTGACAATTTTCTTAATTTTTCTGTTTCTTAACGGTAAATCGAAAATATTAGTTTTAGAATATTAAAGAACACAAAAATTCCTTCTTAATGGCAATTTTCTTTTAAAACTGTGTAGCTGCTTTTAAGAAAATGGCGTTTAAGCTCCTCCAAAAATGCGAAATTTGAAGCTCTTTTTCACAGAAAATTTTTAAGTATTCTAGAAATTGTCGAAGTATGTGAAGATATGTGGAGTCATTTAAAGCACTTACACTAGAAAAAAATATAATGTTTACAAATTGCTGGTAATGTGCATAATAAAGATGTGAGAGGTCTTTCAAAAAAATTACATTTGTTTAATTTTTGAAAAAAAAACTTTACGGCATATTAAAGCGTGCAATTAGCACCCTCCGTTCCAAAAGTTGGCCACCATCCATTCCAAAAAATGGCATTTGAGCGTTTCTGAAAATGCGGAATTTTGAGCTATTTTTCACAAAAAATTGTTGAGTTCTGGAAAAACGTTACTTGATATTATTTAAAGCACATGTAGTCACAACATTGAGACTACATGTGCTTGTATTTTGTAGCACAATAATGTGAACAAGTAATGTAATGTAAATATTAACGACATGGAAGATCAGCCAAAAAACTACATTTTTGTAATTTTTGAAAAAATGAATAGAGCAATATGGCGTTTACGTCATCCCATAGAGTACGTTAGTCACTATCCCTACCAAAAGTTTAAAGAAAAAATTTGGAGCCGTTTTTGAGAAAATCTTGTATTTGTAATTTTTTTTAAATTGCACACATTGCACACAATGTTGCCCGAAAACTACTAAAATAAAAAAATGTACATGACTATAAAGAAAGAACTCACTATGGAGAACAAATTTTATTTGAAGAAATAATCTCTATGTTTAATTTTGTAGTTGTCGGAAGAAGCCGAACAAATTTCAAACTTTTGAAATTTTCGAAACTTCAGAGTTAACTGCGAAATTTGGACCTATGCCACATTAATGAGTGTATTTTACTGTATTCTTTCAAAAAATTGAAGGAAAAATTTGGAGTCGTATTTGAGAAAATTTTAAAAATGTCCGGGGGGATTCATGTAAATTCCCCCCAAATTTGACAGAATCTTTTTCAACATCTCAAAGCTTTGACTCGAGGCAGATCGACAGGAGTTTCATCAATTTGAAAAAAAACGTACGTATGGTTTAGACACTAATAGTGTTCACAGACGGACAGACGGACGGACAGACGGACGGACAGACGGACGGACAGACGGACGGACAGACGGATGGACAGACGGACGGACAGACGGACGGACAGACGGACGGACAGACGGACGGACAGACGAACGGACAGACAGACGGACGGACAGACGGACGGACAGATGGACGGACAGACGAACGGACGGACGGACAGACGGACGTTTTGATTTCAATGGTTTTTTTCGTTATCATGGACCCACAAAAGAGGGATTCTGGCTACTCCACGTGTTAGAGGATTCCTTTCTTAATTTAGCAACTGGATTTATCCACTTCTCCGTTATCAGGGCCCGGAAACTAATCTTTTTCTACCGAAATTTCGCCAGTTTTTCACGCAGCTTTACATTACTTTCCCTATCCTGCATATATTACTCCGTATATACGTATGTATACGGGTAAGTGAAAATTAACTAGCAGAACCAGGCAGACGTTTCCTGCCCCCTCTTTCCTCACTCTCTCTTTTTTCTCTCTCCCCTCTATTTTCCCCGCTTTTTCCTCTCTTTCCCTACCTCATTTTCCTCTCCTTTCCCTGTTTTTCGTTCTCCTTTTCCTTCTCCTATTCCCTCCCTCTTTTCCGTCCCTCTTTTCCGTCTCTCCCTTCCGTCTCTCTTCCCTCTCTCTTCCGTCTCTCTCCTCTCTCTCTTCCGTCTCTCTCTTCCCTCTCTCTTTTCCCTCCCTCCTTTCCCTCCCTCCTTTCCCTCTCTTTCCCCCCTCTCCTTCCCTCTCGCTTTCCCTTTCTCTTTCCCCTCTCATTTCCCTCTCTCTTCCCTCTCTTTTCCCTCTCTATTTTCCCCTCCATTTTCTCTCTCTTTTCCTCCCTCTTTTCCCTCCCTCTGTCTCCTCTCTCTTGTCCCTCACTCTTGTCTCTCGTTCTTGTCGCTCACTCTTGTCCCTCTTTCTTTTGCCTCTCTCGATCGCCTCTCTCTTTGCCTCTTTCTTTTTCCTCTTTATTGCCTTTTTTGCCCCTTTTTTGCCTTTCTTTTTTGCCTCTCTCCTTTCCCTCTCTTTTTCCTTTTGAATTTTCCCATCTTTTTCCTTTCCAATTTCCCCCATCTTTTTCCATTTCAATGTTTCCCATCATTTTCCTTTTCAATTTTTCCCATCTTTTTCCTTTTCAATTCTTCATATGCTTTTCCTTTTTAATTTTTCTTGCCTATTTCTGTTTCAATTTTCACTATCTTTCCCTTTTCAATTTTCCCTATCATTTTCCTTTTCAATTTTCCCTATCTTTTTCCTTTTCAGTTTTTCTACCTTTTCCTTCTAACTTTCGTCTCTCTTTTTCTTTGTCTTTTGCATCTCTCCCTTAACCTCTCTCTTTGTTTCCCTTCCTCCCCCTTTTCTCCTCTCCTTGTCTCTCCTCCTCTGCCTCTTCTCCTTGTCTCTAGTTTCCTTGAGTATTTTCCCTGTCTCTTTTCCACTGTCTCTTTTCCCCTGTCATTTCCCCCTGTCTCTTTCCCCCTGTATCTTTTTCCCTGTCACTTTTACCCTGTCTCTTTTCCCCTATCTCTTTTTCACTTTCTCTTTTCCCCTGTCTCTTTTCCCCTGTCTCGTTTCCCCTGTCGCGTTTCCCCTGTCTCGTTTCCCCAGTCTCGTTTCCCCAGTCTCGTTTCCCCTGTCTGTTTCCCATGTCTCGTTTCCCCTGTCTCGTTTCCCCTGTCTCGTTTCCCCTATCTCGTTTCCCCTGTCTGTTTCCCTTGTCTCTTTTCCCCTGTCCCTTTTCCCCTGTCTTTTCCCCTGCCTCTTTTCCTCTGTCTCTTTTCCCCTGTCTCTGTTCTCCAGCCTCTCTTCCCCTGAATTTCTTCCCCTGTCATTCTCTATCTCTTTTTTCCCTATCTCTTTTTCCCTCTATCTCCTTTTCCCTCTATCTCCTTTTCCCTCCATCTCCTTTTCCCTCTATCTCCTTTTCCCTCTGTCTCTTCTCCCTCTCTTTCCCCTCTCTTACCCACACTCTTTTTCCCTCTCTTTTTCCTTCTCTTTTCTCTCTTTTCCTTTCTTTCCCTCTCACTTTTTCTCTCTTTCCCTTTCTCTTTTTTCTCTCACTTTTCCCTCCCACTTTTTTCATCTTTTTCCATCCCTCCTTTCCCAACTCGCTTTTTCCTTTCTCTTTTCTCCTCTATATTTTTACATCTCTTTTCGCTCTCTATTTTTTCAACTCTTTTCCCTCTTTCTCTCTCTTTTTGCCTCTTTCTCTTGTTTTCCATCTTTTTCCTCTCCTTTTTTCAAACTATCTTTCTTCCCTCTCTCTTTTCCCTCTTACTCACCTTCTCTCTTAACCTATTTCTTTTTCCACTCTTTTTACTCTATCTATTTTCCTTCTCTTTTTCTTTCTCTTTTCCCTCTGTTTCGTCCTCTCCCTTTTCATCTCACTTTTCCCTCTGTTTTTCCCTCTATTTTCCCTCTTTCTCTCTATTTTCCCTCTTTCTTTCTATTTTTGCCTCTTTCTCACTTTTTCTTCTCTCTTTTTTTCTCACTCTTTTTCATCTCTCTTTTTCATTCGTTCTCTTTTTCCGTATTTCTTTTTTCCCTCCCTCTTTTTTCCATATCTCTTTTTCCCTCTTTCGCTTTTCCCACTCTCTCTTTCCTCCTCTCTCATTTCCCCCTTTCTTTTCTCTCTTTCTTTTTCCCTTTTTTCTTTTTTCATCTTTTTCCTGTCTCTTTATCGCCTCCCTCTTTATTATCACCTATCATTACCTCTTTATTACCGCTCTCTTTATTGCCTCTCTATACTTCTCTCTATTACCTCTCTTTAATACCTCTCGCTTTAATACTTCGCTCTTTAATAACTCTCTCTTTGTTAACTCTCTTTATTATCTCTCTCTTTATTACCTTTCTCTCTTTATTAACTTCTTTATTACCTCTCTCTTTAGTAGCTCTCTTTATTACCTTCCTATTTAATACGTCTTTCTCTCTTTAATGCATCTCTTTATTACCTCTCTCTATTACATCTGTCTCTCTTCATTACCCCTCTCTCTGCCTTTATTACCTCTCCCTCTCTCTCTCTCTTTATTTCGTCTCTCTTTAATTTCTCTCTCTTTATTCCGTCACTCTATTTAATTCCTCTCTCTATTTCCTTTCTCCTTGTTACCTCTTTTTTTACCTCCCCTTCTCTCTTTTCCCCTTTCTCCTTTTTCCCCTCTCTCGCTTTCCCCCTCTCGCTTTTCCCCTCTCTTTTCGCCTCTCTCTCTCGGTTGTCCCCTTTATCACGCTTTTCCGCTATATCATGATTTTCCGCTATATCACGCTTTCCCCTGTATCGCGCTTTTCCCCACTCTTGCTTTTCCCCTCTCTCGCTTTTCCCCTCTATCACGCTTTTCTCATCGTTCATGCTTTTCCCCTCTGTCACGCTTTTCCCCTCTGTCACGCTTTTCCCCTCTGTCACGCTTTTCCCCTCTATCACGCTTTTTCCCTCTATGATGATTGATGAAGTTATGCGAAGCACCTGATGATGAACGTTGACAGCTTGAAACGCGTAGTGCAACAGGATGAAACTAGTAGTTCTACGGAAAGGAACAAATTTTCCCGTATTAGTTTTCTATTTCCTTAGGTCTGAGCATGGTATTCGGAATTGCCACATACTCGTGTCAGCTGCCATCTATCGCTTCTCCAAACAACATTTTTTTCACATTTTCTTAATTTTTGTGTTTCCTAATCGTAGAACGGAAATATTATTTTTAGAATGTTAAAGAACAATTAAATCTCGCCCTAAATTGCAATTTTCTTTGAAAAATTTGGAACAGTTTTTAAGAAAATAGCGTTTAAGCGCTACTAAAAATGCAAAATTTGGTGCTCTTTTTCACAGAAGATTTTTGAGTTTTCGAATAACTTCATTTAAAGCCATTTGAAGCACTTTAACTCAGAAAAACAGTAGTGTTTACAAATTGTTGGTAATGTGCTTATGAAAGGTGCGAGAGATCTTTCAAAATAAATATATTTGTGTAATTTTTGAAAAAACAAAAAAATTCCTCAAAATAAATTATACGTCATATTAAAGAGTGCAATTAGCACTATCCGTTCCAAAAGTCTGAAAAAAAATTGGAGTCATTTGTGAGAATATGGCGTTTGAACTTTTATGAAAATGCGGAATTTTGAGGTAGTTTTCACAGTAAACGGTTGAGTTCTCGAGAAACTGCACTTGACATTATTTAAAGGACATATATTCATAAATATAATAATAGTAATCTAAATATAAACAACTTGAGAGACAATAAAAAATTAAATTTTTGTAATTTTTGAAAAAACAAAAGAACAGAGCAATAAGGCGTTTACGTCATCTCATAGAGTACATTCAGCACTATCCGTACCAAAAGTTTAAAGAAAAATTTCGGAGTAGTTTTTGAGAAAATCTTGTATTTGTAATTTTTTTAAATTGCACATATTGCACGCAATATTGCGCAAAACCCACTAAACGTTTCAAAAAAGTGTACACGACCTTAAAGAAGAACTCCCTTCGGAAAGGAATGTTATTTGAAGAAAACATCTTTATCTTCAATTTTGTTCTTGGAGGAAGATGCCGAAAAAATTAAAACATGCAATTTTCGAAAATTAAAAGTTAACCGTGGCCACCTTAATAAGTGTATTTTACATATAATACTTAATAAATGTATATTACAATTTCTTACAGGAAATTTAAAGAAAAAATTTGGAGCGTTTTTTGAGAAAATTTTGAAACTATCCGGGGGGCTTCATGTAAAGTATCCTCAAATTTTGAAGAAAGTTTTTCAAAATTCCAAAGCTTCAACTAGAGCCCGATGGTCCGAAAAGTTGGAAAAAATCCTACGAATGGTTTGGACACTTGTGGTGTTCACGGACGGACGGATGGAGAGACGGAGAGGCGGATGGACGGACGGAGAGACCGACAGGCGGACGTTTTGCTTTCCATTGGTTTTTCGATATCAAGGATCCACAAAACAGGGTTGTGGCTACACCGCATACTACGGGATTTTTTTTCTTAATTTAGCAACTAGTGTTTCCACTTTTTCGTTATCAGGGCCTGGCAAAGTGTTTTAATTTTAGGCTAAATATGAAAGCAGTTGTGGACACTGTCCGCTAACTTACCTTCTTAGCCGATCTCCAGCAGTAGCCGGAGATCTTTTGATGAGATCGCATCCTGAAAAAGCTAAGAGAAACTTATAGGATGGAGCCTCACTGGGTAAAATTGGCAGGATCAGATGGATCAGGTTTAGGATGAGATGTGCTTTTTTTGGCTGTTGAGCAATGAGAGGCACTTGTTTGAACAATATGGTTCCAGATGGGACTGCACTTTGTTTGTTACTAGGTAGTTAATTACTGTGACACATTACACATAATTTCATTCTCAACATTTTCCTACACGAATAATACACACAAAAAGCGAAGAAATGAACAAGTGAAACTAGTCATGAATTAAGGAATTCTTCTCCTCTCTTGAAGTAATGCTACAGTTCTTTTCATTAGTGTTTAGTTTCAATCTGCATTTTGCCAATTATATTTTCTCACTCAGGTTTCTTAGTTTTAATGAAGTTTTTTTTACTTACGTCGAAGCCTCGTAAATGAACTGTCATCAGGGCTTGGGGAAATCGCCCTAGCGGTGAAGGTCAGTCGCTGACGCCTACTCGGAAGCCCGGGATTGGGAGAAGGCAACCGAGAGCGCGGCGACTGCCGTGGCAGGGCGCCGTCGGGCGGCTCCCTTTAGACCTGGGCCGGCGCGGCGTCGGCTTGGTCCTCGTCGCCCAGAAGGTGGTAGTTTCTGGGCGCCCCGTGATTCAAGCTCGCCACGCTCACGTCTCAGAACTCGCGTGATAATCTCGACTTTTTACACCGATTGCACGCCGATAATTGAATACTTTACTCGCGACTTTTGGTCAGTTGCGATCTGTTCTTTCGTATATCGCATAAGTAATGAAGCGCCGTATGTAATAAAGTTATATATTTGCAGTCACAGTAGCGTCACATCTGCTGTCGCATGACAATCTTAGTCAAGTATTACAAGTCAGTGGACTGTTCGAAGTGAAGTTTATCGACTGAATAAGTTCAGAATTCGAAGAAGTTTATCAGTTAAGTGTTCGAAGAAGTCTCTCTGCAAAGTGTTCGACGAAGAGTGTCCTCTAAGTGTCGCACTCTGCGAAACGTGACCACCTCGAAGCCCGTGCTTCCCGCGCAAAATCTCGATATCGGACCGTCTGTTTGCTTCTTTTCCAATCAGAACATTACAACGCGGGCAAGCTTCCCGAAGCTTTCACTTTTCATGAAATTGACTTCTTTAACTTCTCTTTCTGAACAACTCTAATTTTTCTTTCTGAACAAATATATTCATTTCATTTGTAAATAATGAACAATTTACATGTTTCTGGACTCTTTCTATCCTTCTATAATGCAAATTTTTGCCTAGAAATCAATTCTTCAAACCAACTTTTGAGTGCTTATTGCTGCTCAACCATTCAGAATATCCACGTAGTTTATTAGACAAAGTATGCTTAGATTTGTCGTAAGAGCTTATTTTCGAAGTTTTGACGTTTCCTCCCCGGACACCTTGTATATACATATACAGAGAGAGGCAAGGCGGACTATTTCCTTTGGTAATAGACGTATTATGATGTAGGAGATTGTCTGATCCTCCTACGACGTATCCAGCTGCATTTACAGCGTCTTGTATTTCTATTCATTAGAGCTCTGCAATCAGGCGAAAACAACCGCTCGAGACTCTCGGGCTCCGCGCCGACGCTCGGCGAAGGGTGGGGGACCTTGCTTGGGGGGGAAGAGATAGCTGTTTAACGGACATTTCGACCGGCCGCCTTGCGGCTCCCGCCGAGACGCGGGAGTCGCCGAGCGCCCGGGCGCTCGAGCGCTCGAGCGTCTCGAGCGCTCGAGCGCTCGGCCGCTCGGCCAAGCGCCGGACTGCACAGTAGCTTCGCCCCTCAATGCATGTACGGGATATAAAGTCGCCGCATGTAGTGATCGCAACACTTTTAATTCATTTTAATCGAAAGAAAATACAATTTCAATTAAACTATTAGTTTGTTGAAAAGTAACAATTTATCGATTGACTGGAAATAATTTTATAGAGACAAACAATACATTTTTTGAAAGAATTAAGGCAAACAAAGACTCTGAAAATAAATTTTTATTGTTTTTCTATATTTATAGTGCTTGAGGGAAGATAATTCGTTGCGTACCAATTGTAATGTCATTGAAGTTTCTTACAAACCCGAATATAAGGCATATTTATTAAATACAATGAATATTTGGTCATAATTTCACGAGTATATAAGAAAAAAGCATATGCTAAACAAAAATGAGGTGGGTACTATTTTCCTTGCATCAAAACGTCTTGTCATTGGGCGTAGTAATTTATTGTGAAATAGTTTATGTAAGCCGACATGGCCTTTGTATTTGTCGACTCAGTCGGCGGCCAAACAACAGCGGTCACGGTACATCAGCCTATTCAACTCAATAATTCAAAATACATTATTTACTATTATATACACACGTTTAACATTATTTTAAATTTGTCAAAAGTATGTATACATGAAATGATGCATAAAGTTTTATATGTACGAGTACAATGTTTTTCAATTATTCCATTATTTTTCGTTTCAATACAAGATAAGCGATTAATTGTAATTAAAAAATCGTAAAAGCTGAATTTGTGAATCATTGACTTCTGTGGAGTAGTATTGAAGCTCCACGAGACCCCCTGCCTTTGAGTGAACTATGAGAACAGCGTGGCAGGAAGCGATAACAAAGGTTGTGCGAGGTGACTCGGTGGCTCCCACGCAGCGCACCATCGCCGTTGCGACGAAATTTCCAGGAAAGGACAGGAAGCAGTTGAAAGAGAAGGGTCGAGATATGTGCACAAAGCTTTCCTCGAAAGATATTGAGAAGCTCGCAAGATTATAAATAAAACTAAAAGTACAATGAGCTCAAAATAATGCTGAGGTGACTGAGGCACCCCGCACGCCTACTGCCGGGTTAAGAAACCAAGACCTGCGTTTCAGATGCCTGAAAATTACAACAACACCAACAACCAAAATATTTGGAAAAAGACGGCAAAAATACAAAATTGGAAGGGAAAGGTACTAATATATTTCATAGCACTTGCATCTAAATTTAGCAGAGCATTTGTATTTGCTCCATATTGCACCATATAAAATGAAGGAAAATTAATAATTTTATGTTCATTAGAATAAAATAGGCAATTTCAGAAGCATCCGATACCTAGTCATTACAAAGAACGGAATTTATCTCTAAAACATTTGAGTGCCTTTTCTTTGAAGTCACAGGCAGAACTGCAATACCACTTGAGGTTCTCCCGTGCGTCCGAGGAGTCGATTTTTAAAGCTTTTTATTCTTTTTTTATACAATTTATTAAAATTATTTATTACAATTAAAATTAAAAGTATTATTTATTAAAATTATTTATTACAATTAAAATTAAAATTATTTATTACAATTTATTAAAATTATTTTATTAAAATTTATTATTTGAAAATTAATATTAAAATTCCTCTATATTTTAAATTTTGAAAAAACGAAATTATTGGTCATTTATTTAAAAAAACATTCAATACTCCTTCCTTTTCCTGAAACGTGCCATTAGATATTTACTCCGACGTGTCGGCCGATTGTTACGTGGCGCAGTTCGCCTGAACGGGGTCCGCCGGTTGTCAAGTCTCGTCGGTTGGAGGCCGAGTCTCGGTCGGGCGCCGGCTCCCGGGAGTCCGCAACCGGCTGCGAAGGACAGTCGAGCGCGTGGTCTCGAGAGAAGAGAGGCGAGCGAGCGCTGGTCGGTAAAAATCGCGGAGAATGCAGACCTCTACTATTCATGCGAAAAGAGCGTAATACGGCTTAATTGTATCGGTTGTAAAGTCTAGTACTTCTTTTTGATTTTTCTCGAGAAAGTCTTTAGGATAGCTTTTTGTGTGGCTGACTTTGGAGTATTGAAACGTTAAGTCATTGGATATATCATCAAGATTGTAGATTTGTTGTTTTTCAACTGATATGCAGGTTCGTGAGGACTGAAAACAATTTTTGAGCTATTGACAGTATCTTCCACCATATTTCTGTGACTTTGGTGGACCTGGTTATGGTTGTCACGTGCTTCTACCAGCTTGATGGTTTTGCTGTTAGTATTTTTCTGCAAACAAGTACACACAGAAAGCACGGTTGAAAGCAATAAGGTGTCTTGGATTAGTGAACGTCTGAATGTATTGAGGGCTCTTCTATTCTCCCTTACTGCATCTTTGGTCTCCGAATACGACCTTGGTACTGGAATTCTGGATATGACGCCAGTAGTTTGTGGAACGCATTTTCTAGCACCAGAAGTTACAGTGGTGGTGGTGAAGTTTGTATCCTCTTTATGTGTTTCCACTGACATTTATTAGAGAAGGTGTACCAGTCTGCACGATCGGTATACCAAAGTTTCGGTGAATATACGGCGTTTTTTGGTATGATGATATTAACAGGGAACTGTGTCGCTCTGATGAAGATCTAGATGTGGTTTCCATTTCAAGTGTCTTGCAAGATTGGAACTACGTTTTGAAAGATCTCGGACCGAAAATATGCCTTTTCTAACGTTAAAGTGGGAGCTTGCTCCTGTGTTTAAGAGTACGTATTCATTGTTTAGTAGATCATCGATTCTTCGACCGGCGACGTTTGTTCTGGAGCATCCTCACGTAGTGCTGTGGGCATTCAAGTCGCTTAGAATAAGAAAAGGAGGCTTTAGTTGGACGACCACGTCTTGTAGGACTTTATTTTGATATGAGACGTTTGGCAACATAACGTCCTCGTAATGAGTTTTTTGTTGGTGTGTGATTGGTCAGTAACAGTTTCAGATCGCAATAATGCGAGATACAGCCGTTTATGTTTCATTGATTAATACTTTCCATAGCTGGGTTGGAGTTCTGCTGCAATGATATGGTAGCAATGACCTGCTTATTTTCTTGGTCTCTTTTGCCATCCTTTCTACTTTTGGAAGGATAGAGTTGTTATCGCAGTTATTTTCCACACTCACCATTGAGCTTGCCTCTGAGTCAATAGTCGTGCCCTGATCGTTGTAATGGGTATTTTATTTTGGTAGTCCTCCCTGGTGCATTTTGGAGGACGAGACGATCGACTTTGGTAGCCCTTTGCCGATTCGTCTTTACAGGAAATGTCTGATTTCCGCCTCATTTGGCGGATGTGTTGAAAATTGCTTCTCACGAATTATTTCACTTTCAGAATTTATATTTAATTCTTCTGTGTTAATTTTATTGTTGTAAATTTCATTAAAATACTTTTATATACAGCGCGTTATTGCAGGCCCAAGTTCTTTCACTAATAAAGAACGCGAAGGGATGCTTTTAGTGAGTCCTTCTACGTATATGACTTTTCGTTCATTTTTAGGTCACACAAGCTTTTTTGCATCAGGATATCTGATATTTTGTCTGGCTTTTACTTCTTGTATTGTTGCCTCCTGCTTACAGATTGGGCAGTTACTTGAACTTGATGAATGATATCCGCTGCAATTGATGCTTCTGATCTATGCATGGATCATAACTATGAAAGGGCTCTCCATACAGGCATGTTTTAATTCTCGCAAATCTAGATCCTGTGTGTCCAAACCGCTAACACTGAAAGCATTGCTTCAGACAAGCTCTGCATTGGTCGAGGGACAAGCATTCATACGTTCAGACGATGAGTGCCAGCTTTAATCTTCTCTGGCAACATGCAACGGTTTACGTCAGGACACGGGATGCTGAAGGGACTGTCTGCTCGTCCCGCCTCAATGTTAGCCTATGACAGGCAATGACGCATTGAGAAGCTAGTTCTTCAATGATTTCCTCTTCATTGCAGTTTAGTATGTCTTTGCAAACTACCACACCATTTCAAGTATTCAGCATACCATGAGCACTTGCTTCAACATTGATAGTGCCTATTTTGCTCAACTCTAGAAACTTTTTGCTTTTATTCTCATTAGATGATTCTATCAAGAGTCTAAATGCAGTTTTCTTTATCTTTCTTACGGCATATCTATCAGAGGTGATAATACACTTTTCTGGTAGAAATTGACTTACTTTTTCAAAATTCCCTTCTTTTCTTTTACTTTAATTTGGTGTTACACTGGTTACAATAGTGGTATTTTGTTACACCTGTTGTTTTCTTCAGTTCTTTCCGTTTTTCACTCTTTTTGTTCTGAAGTCTGGGCTTTTCTTCTGAGAGAGGGGTTGTAAAGGATCCCTCAACCCTGGGACTACAAACTCCCATACGAGTATCGAGGAAAAACAGTCCACTATAGCAGAACCCTCGAGTACTGCAGTTAGGGCACTCTTATAACAGGCTACGCACTGGTGCTCTGAGGCTATCGTATGCTGACGTAGTTCGCTGACGTAGAACCATACATCTCTTGGCACGATCGATTCCATCGTAGATTACGGAGTGTTTTTAAGTCAGAACACACAAACTTGCCGCTCTGACAACCATTTTGGAGGACTATAATAATAATAATAATTATTATTATTTATTATTATTATTTCTCTTATTTAATCCTAGACACGTTATGGGACGGTTGGTTATAAAGTACTCCGGTTTGCAACCAGCTTCCTATGAAGTGGATCTAGGGACTGTCGGTGCCTCTACATAATGGGGGCTGTTCCAAATAAAGCAATTTATGCACTTCGCAGACTTTTGAATGACCTGGGAGTTTAGCCAAGTTCTTACACAAATATTGCGGAACAAATCCCAGAGCTCCTGTAACTATCAGTATGACCTGTGCTTTTTATGCCCCACATTCGGGTGATCGCGATTTCCAAACTCTTGTATTTAAGACCTTTTGTCTCCTTGGTTACGACGTTTTGATCGCATGGCACAGCAACGTCTACAACTAGGCACTATTTTTACCAGATACCAGATAACAATATCCGGTTTGTTTGACGATATCGTGCGATCAGTTTAAATTTGTAGGTCGTGCAATATTGTACATAGTTCAACAGACGTCACCGGTTTTGGTGAGTGTTCGTACCACTTGGAAGGCTATGGAAGAGGCCTATGAAAGAAGAGAGGCCAGCGGGCGAAGCCGGAGCCAGCAAGCGAGGCTATGTCGCGGCCCGCAATATAAGCGGCCGGCGGCACTGAGACAGCAGTTCGACTTGGAGAGTGAGCCTGCGTATCGAGTTGTCAAGTGTCTATCGTGAAGTGTGAGAAACTGTGCTGCGTTATTGGACTTCCTCTGGTTTTGTGGTTTGACTTCGCGAGTTATTGGACTTCTTCTGGGTATTTGGAATTGCTTCTCTACGACTACGGAATTATTCTTTTGGATTTTGGGAATTGTACTCACTCGCCTGTATTGTTGCTTGCAAGTTGTAATAAACAAAGTTGTTGGAAATTTGTGTTTTTCTGAACTTTTTGAGTCGCCTTTTTTCTGAGTCGCCTCAGCGGCGGCAATAGAAGGGTGTATACATTATTTGGATGATATCATAGTGACTGGAAGAGACAGTGAAGAGCATATTGGACACTTAAAGCAGTTATTAAGAGTTATTAAGTGAGTAGGGCTTCAAAGTGAATTGGGACAAATGTGAATTCTTCAAACAACAAGTTACATTCCTAGGATATGAATTAACTGCATCAGGCACGAAGTCTACAAGGAGGAGACTCAACTCCGGTGTTGGAGGCATGGTGGGGGTATGTACGAAAAACATCGGCAGCTATTTGAAAAATAATACAAAAAAAACCGGGCCCCTTCGCCTTCAGCGACATCACGCGGTGAAAGAAGGAACTTATCTCGGCTTTTCTCGGCCACTAATCGTGATCGAGAACCAACAATTCCTTCCCGCTCATTCGCCTCCCACACATTCATGAAATCGGAGCACATTGTTAAAGTAATAATTATAATATAACAATAATTATTAAATTATATAATAATAATAATTCTGATTAATTATATAATATTATTGCTAATATAATATAGTAAGTATAACGTATGATAGTTACATTATATAATAATTATATTATATAATAATAATTATTGTCAAGAGACCGCACTGTTTAAAATAAATAAATAAATAAATGTATTTTGCTTCCAGCCGACTTCGTGCTTCCCGCGAATTCGCTTTGCTTTGCTGTCATTGGCTGTTTTGAAAGCCTTCGTAGTTCTTTCAATTGCCACGTAAGGTCGCTGAAGGCGAAGGGGCCCAGTTTTTTTTTGTATTATTTTTCAAGTAGCTGCCGACGTTTTTCGTACATACCCCCACCACCGGAGTTGAGTCTCCTCCTTGTAGACTTCGTGGCATCAGGTATCAAGCCGACGCAAGCACATGCGAAAGCGATCAAGAACCTCACAGCTCCGAAAAATATGAAAGAACTCCAGGTATTAGTAGGGAAAATACATTATTACAACAAAACTTTTCATCAACAGCAACCCCGTTGAATGCATTAAGAAAGGAGTGAAATTTGTTTGGTCGGCAGAATGCGACAGGGCATTGAACAGATTAAAAAGTGCGATTATTGAGGCAATCATTAATTATTAAATAATGATTAAATCATTATGTATCAGGCAGGATTTCCACTATTGCAACTGATGCGTCAGATTATGGTATTGGAGCTGTGTTGTCGCAGAAAGATGAAAAGGGTGTGGAGCACCCCATAGCTTTCGCGTCAAAATCCCTCAACAGACATAAAAAAATATTCCCAGTGTGAAAAGGAAACGTTAGCTGTGTTATTTGGGGTCAAGAAATTCAATGAATATGTTGACGGGTCAAAGTTTCACATTATTCCAGACCACAAACCGCTGGTAGAGCTATTCCATATGGGAAGAAAGTTGCCTGAGGGTATGGCGAAAAAGTTGCAAAGGTGGGCTCTGGTTTTGACTGACTACAATTATCAGATCCATTACAGGTCTACATCGCGTTACGCCAACGCGGACGCATTATCCAGGCTGCCAGCAGGTTCAGATGTCACCTTCGATGAAGCTGAAGAAGTGTGCCAGCAGGTGGACATCGAAGAG
The DNA here is from genome assembly GCA_031308135.1 of Acheta domesticus. NCBI lineage: Eukaryota > Metazoa > Arthropoda > Insecta > Orthoptera > Gryllidae > Acheta > Acheta domesticus. The sequence continues at coordinate 197,922,108 of JAHLJT010000631.1, read as the reverse complement.
TGGCAAGTATTGCAGGAATTTCTGGTAACGGCTGCAACAGCTCAGGATAGGGAACTAGGAGAAGTTAGAGATTTTGTTCGGAAGGGGTGGCCGAGAAGGTTGCTCAGGAGCAACGCGCCATGGTTTGAAAAGAGGGACAGTTTTCAGTCAAATCAGGAGTATTATTAGCGAGTGAGCAGGAGAGTAAAGTGGTAGTGCCAGAAGTCCTTAGGGAACGAGTGTTGGAAATACTACATGAGGGACATTGGGGCATCGTAAATACAAAGCAGTTAGCGAGAAGGAAATGTTACTGGAGAGGTATGGGCAAAGACATTCAGGACATGGTCAGAAATTGCAACGCGTGTCAAATGAATCAGGCAGCCCCGCGGCAAGAGTGGCCGAAACCAGAAGTGCCATGGGAAAGAGTACACGTCGATTACGCGGGTCCCTGTTGAGGGAAAATGTGGTTGATTGTTGTGGATGCCTTATGAATGGGTGTGACGACGTCAGGAGCTACGGTAGACCGGTAGACGCGTTAGAGAAGATATTTGTAACTGAGGGGCTACCACAGACTCTGGTATCAGACAACTGAACGGTGCCCGGAGCTGAGGGAAAGAGCCCAGCAGAGATTCTCCACGGCAAAGGAGCGGCGCGAAACCAAGACGTCGCGGGATCGCGGCTCGGCGGACCGTAACCGACGCCGGCCTATGGAAGAAGAGAGGCCAGCGGGCGAAGCCGGAGCCAGCAAGCGAGGCTGTGTCGCGGCTCGCAATATAAGCGGCCGGCGGCACTGAGACAGCAGTTCGACTTGGAGAGTGGGCCTGCGTGTCGAGTTGTCAAGTGCCTATCGTGAAGTGTGAGAAACTGTGCTGCGTTATTGGACTTCCTCTGGTTTTGTGGTTTGACTTCGCGAGTTATTGGACTTCTTCTGGATGTTTGGAATTGCTTCTCTACGACTACGGAATTATTCTTTTGGATTTTGGGAATTGTACTCACTCGTCTGTATTGTTGCTTGCAAGTTGTAATAAACAAAGTTGTTGGAAATTTGTGTTTTTCTGAACTTAACATAGTCAGATTGCTATAGAATTTCTTCTCATTTGTGAAAGCATCGCTCTTCGTAGACGATGCAAGTTATCGAGAGACAGTTACAGCTTCTCCTCAAACTGCAAGAATGGAGCTATGAAACTGAATTCAAGTTCTCCACACCAAAATTCAGTTGCATGCACTTATGTAGGATTCATCACCTCCATAGTCATTATGACCTTTTTGGGGGTCATCAGCTTCCCTTCATCAAATTCTGATGTTTCCTTGGGGTGACGCCCTTGCAGAAATGTTGGACAAAAGTTTAACAGGGGGAAATATTCATAAATTGGAGAGCCGATGTGTATCACCATTGAACCTTGTTCGCACCCTTAGTAGGCGTGGCGCAAACCGAGTATGTCTCTTGCGCCTGTATGGGACCATCATCATCATATCTTGGATAATGTGTGTATTGTTTATGGATCAGCGTCTCCGTCGACCCTCCGGCCGTTCAATACCACAAAATGCCGGTATAGGGATCAGCACAGGCGCCTACCGCACGAATAGCATTGAATGCCTCTGTTTTGGCTGAGGCTGGGGAGCCATTTCTGAGCTCAAGGCCACGTATTTCGCCCCTACGGTACGAAAGTATTGTGATGTTTCCTTCTCCACTCTCAAGTATTTATATAATGCTGAAAATTTGCCCCGAATTATGGACGCAATAATTTGGGTGGCTAGCTCAGTAATGCGTTCACAGACGTTCTCATGACGTTACCACACTTACTATCAGGGTTCTCTTTCTGATACCGTGGGCTGAAAAATACCGATTGTACAAGACTCCGGTTGGTAATTCGTATATTTACGAGCAAATAAAAAATGAAAAGGATGGTTTTATGAACGTTTCTATTCCAATTAATGACAACAATAGTATTTCTCTGTAACATTGGCGACATGAAGTGTCGACCGCGTTCTTTAATACTTTCTTTTCCAAAATTGTTAAATTTACTTTTTTCCAAAATTCAGATTTTAATAATTCCTTTTAGATGGCCATCAACTAACTTGGAAAACAATTTCTTTAACCTTAAATTTAACTTAAATTTAAAGACATTCATGGGCCTTGAACAACGATATCTTTGACGAATTTACTTCTTATTTCCTCATGATTATACTTCCCTGTCGACAGGCTGTGCTGCACTCTTGACCGTCGTCTGCTGGACCATTCACCATAAGTTACCATTCTCGTTTAGGCTGCAAAGTCCATCTCTGCTCCATCACCAACAAAAAATTACGTAATTTAAATATTCCACTAATCGTTCGTGTCGCGTCTAAATATTTTCACTTTCAATCGCGTCACCCTAGCATTTCACTTCTGCCAACAACTTTAAGAAAATATCGCGTCTCGGCCTACAACTCATGAACCTACCTTGCCGCGATCAAACCACTTTTACCAATAATGTTTATAAATCTACCTCTCTTTTGTTTTCATTCTTGGTTTGTTCTCTCTGGATATTCAACCTTCCCTTGTTACTTGTCAAAACAAGTCAACGACTGTCATTTCTTTTTATAACAATGTCTCTGTATACGTGCATTGTTCTAATACAATATTAATTAAATAATATAATTTGTCCTGTTCTTATACAAACACGTTACATAATGCCGCATCTTTATTAATTTCCTCGTCAATGTTTATTTATGAAGTACACGAACATGTCGGAATTGTTCTGATATACTTCAGTATCAGCTATAAATACTCCATCGCGTCAAACAGTCCTTCACCCAATTCACAGGACATCGAACGCACTCGAGCCATCGTTATCCCATCCGGGTATCCGTCTCTACATGCCCTTGCAGAAACTCAATATAAAATTCCCCATTTCTGTGACCCCTCCTGAAATTTTGTTCTCCCCTAGAAAAGTCTCCGACCTAAAATAGACCTATATTATCAAACTTCCCCAAATCTTCAACTCCTCCTAGTACATTTCTGACGGAAGTTCTAAGACGAATCCATGTGTTCCGGTTATAACATCATATACACTGATGGTTCCTCCCAAATTAGTAAAGTAGGTTGTACCTTCTACTAAAACAGTGTCACAAGGAGTTTTCGCGTAGACTCTTCGTGCAGACTTTATCCTGCAGAGAAATATGCGCTATTGGAGACAAGTAAGTTCGCTAAAACTATGACTTTAAGGGAAGCAGTGATCTGCAGTGATTCTAAAAGCTCGCTCGAGTCTATTTCCTCGTTCTCTTCTTGTGACCCTCTGACAATGAATATCCAACACCAAATGTATCAATAGGAAACGAAATGGCTGTTCAGGGAGCAAATTTCTCCATGAGGAATACCGTATCCTCACAGTCCCAACAAATGATACCAAGCAGTTTATTAAATGCTATACTGTCAGTGCACGGGCTACAGAGTAGCAGAACTCGAATGTGAAGCTCACGAGAATCAAGGATTCCATAAAGCCGTGGTCGTCCTCATCTCGTGACTCTAGGCGCGAGGAGATTATTCCGACACGCCTTCGGATTGGTCACTGCCATTTCTCCCGCGGGTATCTTCTCCGCGGTGACCCACCCCCTACGTGCGATGATTGTGAGACGGATCTTACAGTGGAGCATGCTCTCCTGCTCTGCTCTCAGGTAAGAGGTAGCCGCTAAAGGATTCTCCTTGATTGCGCTTTATCGGAGATACTTGGTAATGACGAATCTTCTCTCTGCAAGATTTTTAGCTTTTTACGAGAGACTAACATCTTTATCCTTATCTGAGAGGAGAGGATAATGCTAATGATTTGGATTCTAGTTGAGGATTTTAAAATATTTATCTGGGTCATTTCTGTCCAACCCATCTTATAAATGGACACATGCATTTCCAGTTTTACTAACATATTAATTTATATTAAAAAAGATGTGTACTGTGCGTAGTGTTCTTAAAATAATTTGACACGGGTGACAATGACCGTCACTGTTGAAGCGCCCTTAACAATAATAATAATAATAATAATAATAATAATAATAATAATAATAATAATAATAATAATAATAAAGGCACGACCGGGTATGCAGCTACCTCCACTGGCAGATCCGTACCGCCCTCGAAGTTCAAAACACATACCCCAAGTGGTACGGACACTCACCAAAGCCGGTGACGTCTGTTGGATTGTGTACGATATTGTACGACAGACAAATTCAAACTGATCGCACGATAGCAGCAAACAAACCGGACATAGTTATCTGGAATTTGGGGAAAAAATCGTGTCTACTTGTCGATGTTGCTATACCTTGCGATCAAAACATCGTAACCAAGGAGGCTGAGAAACGTCTTAAATACAAGAGTTTGGAAATCGAGATCAGCCGAATGTGGGGCGTAAAAGCATAGGTCCTACCGATAGTAATCGGAGTTCTGGAATTTGTTCCGCAAAACTTGTGTAAGAACTTGTCTGAACTTCCACATAATTCAAAAGACATCCCACATTTTGCGCAAAGTATTGTAGAGGCACCGACGGTCCCTAGATCTGCTGCTTGCTACTCCAGGTTGCAACCAGCTACCTTATTTTATTTTGAGCCGACTCATAACATCTTAGTCATGATGTAGTGGAATAATAATAATAATAATAATAATAATAATAATAATAATAATAATAATAATCTGATCACCACCTTCTTCCACATTGTTATTCCAAACGGTGGCTTCAGGATAGCCCCTTCGCTGCTGCCGAGTAACCTGGTTGAGTCGTGGAGTTTTTCCCTCACATTGTGCAATACGAGGTATATTTTGCAATACATTGTTCTCTTCCGAGTACAATGCTGGGAAATGTCTCGTATAAAATTAATAAATAATGTCAGTAAAAGTAATAATATATTAAAAGTAATTAATTCAATTATTTATTAACTCCTGTTTTTGGGAGTAATAATAAATTCCTCGATTGTTTTTCTTGCACTGAGAAATACAAAAATCGCGGCAAAAAGTATTATTCTTTTATGAAGAATATGATGAGGGTTAAGGGCACAAATTTATAGCAAATTTTCCTTCGAAAATATATTTTATTATATAGGAGCGAATATTTAGTCAACAAAACTTGAAAAAAAAACCGCTCTTTTTTCTATATTTAAAATTCGACTAGAATATGGTTTAGGATAGAGATCACAGAATTATGAAAACGTGAACAAACTTCACTTCTTCCCTTAGCTCGTCACACACTGTTTTTAACTGTTTTTAATGTAAGTAAATAAATAAATAAATACTAATATTTCAACATTGCAATTATCAAGACCGTCGGTATGCTATTCACTTCTCAGCCCTTTGATAATGCTGCTCTTTTATTCAGTGCAGTAAATACTCCGTGATACATTGCAGTTCAACCAACATCAGTAGATAGATGTTGAAACAGCGTAATTTTTTGTTGCTTACATTGTGTTTTCTCTAATAGGATTGAACTTAGCAATAAAAGTATGTATACTCGCACTCGAATGTACTAAGAATTTATGCGAAGAAATTCAAATGATCCTCGTTGAAGGAAAGAGCAAGTTTCCAGAAAGCAATGTGTGCTATCATCTATTTTCTATTTTTTGAAATTTGTGGGCAAATATATTTTAATTGCCACTTCCTCAAGTATCAGTGACAGCAAGAGTTGACTGAATTTGGAAATGTAATTATCCAAAGTTGTAAGTTTTTTGTGAAAGGAAATATAACATGGTTTGAGAAGACTTCAAACCTATGGCAGAAAAATGTGTACTAGTGTTAGTGGACAAGTATTTTCAAAGCGGTTACATAAACTGTAATTTAAGCATTTCAATGTAATAATCATGTCCAGAATTTTATATTCATTTCCAAACCGGGCATTAATTTGTAATTGATGCGTCATAGTAAACAGAAATCTTGATTTGTTTTAATACTCTATTCACTTTCATTTCATTAATCTAATTTGTGGCATGGGAATCTTAAAAAGTATGGTTTAATAGTTGAGGAGGTTTTTGCTGCTACATGTTAATGGTTTCTATTTATTTTCAAGAAATAATTTCCTAGATGAGTTGTGTAGCAAATGCAGTAATCTTTTATCTCAAATGAAAACAAGTTTTTCCTGAAAACTTAGTAAGTCTCCAGGTTCCGTTTGTAAGTCATAACGTTTTATTATTAGAGACCGGATTTTTGTGTAATAACATATTTTTTGTTTTTCTACTTACCATTCTCAAAATTTTAATCTTGGCGAATTGTCGCCGTTCTAACACAATATCCAATTTTTTCGTTACATATTTTTACATATTTGGCACTAAATTACATATTTTACATATTTCGGTATTTTCTCAACATTTCTTTTATTTTAACAATTTTCATGCATATTTTTATGAAAAGAAGTATTTTAAAAAAAATTAGCATTTTTTCTACATTATTACTGTATGCTACTGCGTACTCTACTCGAGGTACGCTTCGTGAAGACACGGTCGGACATTCTCACAGTCCGACGCGCCTGCCTCAGTTATATCAGTGGCGGAAGTGCGCGTCAGCGACAAATCATTCTCATCTTTAGGTGTGAAAAGTATCATTGACGCCGCGTTTGGCGACATTTAACCTTAATTTCCAAGAAAGTTTGGCGATCGCCGTCGTGTAACACTTCGATGAGAATATTCCATGCTGCAGTGATTGTTTGCTGGTCGTAAATTTCGCCAGTTTGTACGATGGCGTCTATTGTGTATAGTCTGCTAAACTACATTCCTGGATAACAATTTGTGAAGGTTTTACTACTGATGGGAAAGTTGTATGGTGCAAATGTACATCAACCTGTGCTTTGCAAATAATTTTTGAAACGTTTGAATTGATTTTAAAATTTCTTTAGGAACTTTTTTATAAATGTAAGTTCATATTATGTAAATGAATTTTAAGATTAGAATATTTTAATATTACATATTATATCCGATTTTACATATTTATTACATATTCTTACCATTTTCATTACATATTTATGTACATATTTTGACGTTTCATTCTACATATGTTTCCGGTCTCTATTTATTATAATTGATATAGTACCACATAAGGATGTTCGCTTTAGTGAGTCAGTTTGATTATTTTGGAAATATAATATATTGTTCTGTGTATATTACACTTTTTTCTAAAGGAAGGGTAAACAATTAAAAAAGATTTGTTTTTAAGACTTTTGTGATTAAAAGAAAAAATTAAAGATAGTATTTTGAACGAGTATTTCTCTTTACTTCATTTACATAAACAGTATAAACATCCAACAAGTTATCTTTCTCAAAGACCTGGAAGTTCGAGTATGAATAATATTTTGATATTCGTAAACTTAAATGATATGTTCAGTAACAAGTTCTTGACCTTGCACGATAGGTGTGAGTAATCATTACCTGTCAAAGGTTGTTTCACGATTAAATAATGTGCAAGTTCTCGGTTACAATATCACCTAGTAGCCTGTAATTAGTGTCACGGTGATATCTTAAAACCGTTTTTTTATTTGTTGTCGATTAACTGAATAGAACCATTGAGTGGAATTGTTTTTCCGTGTACCAGTTACTTCTTTTTTACGTCTGTATTAGCTGTTACCCGGCGCGTTGCTGCTGCAGAAGAAATAATTGTGGAAATATTCCTCCCCCTCTCTTTCTCCCTCTCCACTCTCTTTCTGGTCCCACTCTCTGTCCCCTTTCTAACATACCCCTCTTTCCCGTCTCTCTTTTTCCTCCCCTCCTTTTTTTCCCTTCTCAGTATTTTTCTACCTCTCTCATTTTCCTTACTGTCTGTTTTTTCCCCCTCTTCATGTCTCCTTTTCCCCACTCTCTGTCTCTTTTTACCCCATTCTCTTTCCCCTATTCTATCATTCTTTTTCCTTACATTTCTTTTCGCCACGCTCTGTTTCTCTTTTCCCGCCCTCACTTTTCTCCTCTGTCTCACTTTTTCTTTCCCGTATACGTACGTATATACGGAATAATATACGTAGTATAGGGAAAGTTATGTAATGCTGCGCGAAAAATGGGGAATTTTTGGCAGAAAAAATAGTTCTCGATCCCTGATAACGAAAAAGCGAATAAATCCAGTTGCTAAATTAAACGTGGTGTAGACAGAATCCCTGTTTTGTAAGTCCGTAATACCGAAAAACCAATTGAAAGCAAAACGTCCGTCCGTTCGTCCGTCTGTCTGTCTGTCTAATTGTTTGACTGTTTGTCTGTTCGTCACTCTGTCCGTCTGTCTGTCCGGTGTATGTGAACAACACTAGCGCCTAAACTAAGCATACGACTTTTTCCAAATTGAAGAAACCACTGTCTATCTGGCCTGAGTCGAATCTCTGAGATTTTGAAAAACATTCATTAATTTTTGGGAGTACTTTATATGAATCCCCTCGGACATTTTCAAAATTTTCTCGAAAACGGCTCCAAATGTTTTCTTTAAATTTCTTGTAAGAATGGAGCAAAATATAATTATTAAGGTGGCATAGGTTCGATTTTCACGGTTAACTCTGAATTTTCGAAAATCGTGAAAGTTTGAATTTTATTCGGCGTCTTCCTCCATCTACAAAATTGCAGATTGAGTTTTTTCTTTCAAATAAATATTGTGCTTCATAGTGATTTCTTTCTTTAAAGTCATGTACATTTTTTTTGAAAATTTAGTCGTTTTCGCGCAATATTTAGTGCAATATGAGCCATTTAAAAAAATACAGAAACCATATTTTCTCAAAACGGCTCCAAATTTTTTCTTCAAACTTTTGCTAGGGATAGTGCTAAATTTATTGTATTAGATGACATAAAAGCCATATTGCATTATTCATTTGTTTTTCCAAATTGCAAAAAAGTACTTTTTTGCCTTGTCTCTCACGTCTTTAATATTAACATTACCGGCGATTTGTTGACATTATCATATTAATGAGTACATGTGCTTTAAATAATATCAAGTAAAGTTTCTCGAAAACTCCACTGTTTTCTGTGAAAAGTAGATTAAAATGCCGCATGTTCAGAAACGCTCAAACGCCATTTTCTTATAAATGGCTCCAAATTTTTCTTTTAACTTTTGGAACGGATAGTGCTAATCACACCCTTTTAATATGACGTGAAGTTTATTTTGAGGTATTTGTTTTTTCAAACATTTTGAAACATTTGAAAACTTAAACGCCGTTTTCTTAAAAACAACTACAATTTTTACTTTCCCGTATACGTACGTATACACGGAGTGATATACGTAGTATAGGGAAAGTTATGTAAGGCTGCGCGAAAAAATGGCCAATTTTTGGCGGAAAAAAATTCATTGCCGGGCCGTGAAAACGAATAAGTGGATAAAACTAGTTGCTAAGTTAAGAAAAAAAAATCCCCTAACACGTGGTGTAGCGAGAAACCCTGTTTTCTAGGTCCTTGATACCGAAAACCCAATTGAAAGGAAAACGTCCGTCTGTCCGTCTGTCTGTCTGTCTGTCCGTCTGTGAACACTGCTAGCGCCTAAACCATACGTACGATTTCTTCCAAAATGGATATTCCCTGGTCGATCTGATTCTAGTCGAAGCTTTGAGATTTTGAAAAAGGTTCTTCAAAATTTGGGGGTACTTTATATCAAGCCCCCCCCCCCCCGAGGATTTTCAAACTTTTCTGAAAAAGGCTCCAAATTTTTTCTTTAAATTTCTTGTATGAATAGAGTTAAATACACTTTTTTAACGTGGCATAGGTCCGATTTTCACGTACAGCTCTGAATTTTCGAAAATTGTGAAAGTTTGAATTTTTTTGGCGTCTTTCTCCAAATACAAAATTGAGGATAGAGATTTTTTCTTCAAATAAAATTTGTTCTGCATATTGAGTTCTTTAATAAAGGTAATGTAAATGTTTTTCAAAATTTTAGTAGTTTTCGTGCAATATTGCGTTATTTTGAGTTATTTTTTTGTTTTTTCAAAAATTACATAATTGTAATTTTTTGAAAGATCTCTCACATCTTTAATATGTACATTACCAGCAATTTGTAAACATTATTATATTTGTGAGTGTAAGTGCTTCAAATAACTTCAAATAAAGTATTTTGAAAACTCAATCATTTTCTGTGAAAATGAGCTTCAAATTTTGCATTTTAGTAGCGCTAAAACACCATTTTCTCTTGAACGGCACATCTTTTTAAATTGCCATTTATGACTAGGGTTTATTGTTCTTTAATATTCTAAAATTAATGTTTCCGTTCTACCAATAGGAAACCGAAAAATTAAGAAAATGACAAAAAAATGTACTTTTGGCGGTGATAGATGACAGGTGGCAAGAAAGAGGTTGTGGCAATTCCGAATAGCTAGCGAGGACCCAAGGAAATAGAAAACTAATATGGGAATGGCTGTGCCATTCTGTAGCACCACTAGTTTAAAATTGCCATTTAGAACGAGGTTTTTGTGTTTTTTGAATATTTTAAAATTAATATTTCCGTTCTACCATTAGGAAAGAGAAAAAATAAGAAAATGTCAAATAATGTACTTTGGGTGGCGATAGATGGCAACTGGCAAGCGTATGTGGCAATTCCAAATAGCTAGCCCAGACCCAAGGAAAGAGAAAACTAATACGGGAAAATCTGTGCCATTCTGTAGCAACACTTTTTCCGTCTGTGTCTCTTTTTCCCTCTGTCTCTCTTTTCCCCTCTGTCTCTATATTCCCCTGTCTCTCTTTTCCCTCTGCCCCTCTTTTTCCCACTGTCTCTCTTTCTCCCTCTGTCTCTCTTTGTCCCTCTGTCTCTCTTTGTCCCTCTGTCTCTCTTTGTCCCTCTGTCTCTCTTTGTCCTCTGTCTTTCTTTGTCCCTCTGTCTTTCTTTGTCCCTCTGTTTCTTTGTTCCTCTGTCTCTTTGTTCCTCTGTCTCTCTTTCTCACTCTCTCTTTCTCACTCTCTCTTTCTCCCTCTGTCTCTCTTTGTCTCTGTCTCTCTATCTCTTTTTGTCCCTCTGTTTCTTTTTGTCCCTCTCTCTCTCTTTGTGCCTCTGTCTCTTTGTGCCTCTGTCTCTTTGTCCCTCTGTCTCTTTGTCCCTTTGTCTCTTTGTCCCTTTGTCTCTTTGTTCCTCTGTCTCTTTGTCCCTCTGTCTCTTCGTCCCTCTGTCCATCTTTTTTCATTTCTCTTATTTCATCTCTTTTTCCTTGTGTCTCTTCTTCTCTTTCTTTTTTTCTGTTTATTTTTCCCTCGCTATTTTCCCCCTCGCTATATTCCTTCTCTCTATTTTCCCTCTGTCTATTTTTTGCTCTCTCTCCCTCTCTCTCCTTCTCTCTTTTCCTCTCCGTTTTTCTCTCTCCTCTCTCCTTCTTGCGCCGCCCGTACCTCCTGTTCTCCTCGACCTCGCCCCACGTCAACGGTGTCAATAATGAAGCTCGGGTGGATTGGGAAATCCATTACACTTTCATGTAACTGGAGCGCTATCTTGTGCTGCAGCGCCATCTACAATAATTGTGTGGTGCTACAATAATTGTGCTAAGCCCACGTTCTTTCCGCAAGTGCAAGCAATAAGTTGACAAAGTTTTATTGCAGTCGGATGAAGTCGGCAAAGTTGTATTGCAGTCGGCAGCGCACTAAGCACGAACCAATCAACAAACATTGATTTTTATATATCAATTATTGACCATGATGTCCTAGGGTTCGAATCCCGACGGCAGCAGGATATTAAACACTAGCTAGGTAACAAGGTCCAGGGCAGTGCCTCGCTTGTGGGAGACAATTGGCTGGGGAAAACGACGCAAGCTGTGTAGGTCAGCGGCGGATCTCACCAACCAGCGAAAGAACATGACCGCCACCTCCCGTGATAGAGCCATGCTCGCGGGACTAATTACCAACGTCCTGTAGTTGACGGAAACACGAAATAATCAATCCATCTTTATTATTATTATTTCGCAGAACAGAGAGAACACTAAGCAACCAATGGCCATGTGAGAGGTGTCGATTGTTTAGTTAGATACCCAAAATATCGAAAAAAATACAAAAATTAAACAATTTTCACTTTTTCTGAGAAAAAAAGCAAATAAACGAAATATCGCTGCGGGTACTCCGCGTCTGGCGTACACTGCGTTGGCAGGCGGATTGCAGTTCATAACACGGTTCTCATTTACAATGCTAATTTCGTGTGCGTGCAGAAATTGAGACAAAAACAGCGAATCTGCGGGTTACGTGAAAAGTGTCAATGGTTTTGTTATATAACCGATACCTCGGGAAAAATACAAAAATAATGAAAAATTTCCATTTTCACAAAAAATGTGTATAAACAATATATTGTTCAGGATACTCCGCGGCGCTCGGCTGGCCACCTGTTTCTCGTCCGTTGAAGCTCACCTTTAGAATCTAAAACATGAATTTTGTAAGCGCACGAAAAAACAAAGAAATAGTTTCATTTTTTCTGAAAAATACCAATATTTGATTGTGTTATTGAGCATATTTTAATGCGACACATACTGCCTGAATTCTCAAACTCAGTGTGTCACTACTTTGGAGAAAGCTCTTGTCTTGTGACAGTAAAGCACCAAAAAACGAGGCCACTCACCATTTAATTGCTATTAAAACCACTCACCAAAAAACTGCTATTGAAGTGTTGCGTCATGGAATCATTTTTTGACATTCTTGTTGTACTGTGTTTCCGAATTTGCTATATGATATTACTACTGCATTCCTAAACATTTTTTCTAAAATATTTGATAGGAGAGTGTAAATGTAATACGTGTTATAAGAGATTATTTTATGTGTTTTTCTTTAGCAGTATGTGTGTGTATGTACGCGCGCTTAATTTTTGAAAACAATTGTATGTGCGGTTGTCCAGTAGCATTTTTGCTGTTGCAGGTCACTATTATACGCATATTCTGTTATTGATCACATGAACTAATTATTTATGCACCAAGGGTATTATAAGAATTCTAATGATCGCGCCGCAACAAAATGCCCCAGGGTCTTTGTCTTGAGAGCTTTTTGTCTCCCGAGATCATTAGAAATAATTAACGCCTGCGATACATACATGATTTTATTTTTTACCTAATATTATTGATTCAGATGTACTTATTTACCAATTACCTAGATATCAACTTGACTCAGTTTGCCTTTTCATATTTCCCTCCCATAAATTCCTTTCATAATCCATTTCATAATTCCCTCCATAAGAGGACATGTAGCACCATTCAACTCTTTACATATTTCCCTCGTAACCACGATTCTGTCCATCCAGGTAAGTTATGCAGTTTAAATCCAACTCCCTCGCGATACGGAGAGTAATACCGTAACGCACAGATGAGAGGCCGGTCGTACGATTGTTTGTGATTCCGGGAGTGTTAACAACGGTGGTCATTAGTACCATAAGTGTAGTGCATGTTTTGCATCGAGTGGTGGCGATGATCTTCCCCCGCTGAATGGAGAGATTCGGCTTCCACTTACCGTTGACTAGCGAGCAGGGTTTTCTTCGAGGTGTATACCCTGGTCTGTAGGAGACTTCAGACATTGGACCAATAAAATACAGGAGAATGACCATCGTATTACACGAGCGTAATTACACGGGAAGTGATTAGGCGTGATAATGAATATCTCTACGAACATAGAGAAACTGAAATTGGGGGTATATGCTGGCCATCAGTACGACCTGTGATTATCCCTGACCGATTCACAGGCCTCACAACAATACTGCAGGCTAATAAGAAGAGCGTTGCTGAGGTCGGGTGGCATGCGCCCTCTCCTCTTTAAGGGACAAACTGAAGCCTGGAGTCGTTCGTAGAGGCAGCTGTCTGACTGCAAGTCACCTTCCAAATGCATCCAATACACGGACTATGGGGTTCAAAGTCGGTGACCATGCCAGCCAATCCAAGTGCGAACATCTTTCTTCTGAAGAAATCCATCCTCCAGGTTGACTCGATGACACCGTGAGTTATCATTCATGAAAATGAACGATGCACACCGAAACGGCCGCACATGAGAGTCTAGCACCTAGTTTATGTAGCGTTTATGTAGCACCTCGTTTATGCATTTCCCTGAAGACGAGTTGAATCGTCCAGTCACTGAGCATGATGCCCGCTCACATGAGTACACCACTACCACCACAACCACCGTAACGGTTCCTCTTGTTAGGCGGGTTAGAGTAACTCCCCTTCTTCACTCTAGACCAGCTTGCGACCGACGACAAATATCATCTATGTTATTCCACCTTCATCGCAACAAAATCAAAGGACAAAGCTGCTAGGTTGCTCTTTCATTGCGTTGTCCCTAAGAAAAAATAGCAAATTTTCCTATTTCGTCCCAGCTTTTAAGACTTCAGAACATTTTGTATATTTCTAAGACTTGAAGCGTAGACTCAAGTCATTTACACCTTTTTCGAGTAGCGTATTCCCTGAAATATTGACGGCCAGCTAGCGAGATCGGGCGTGATAGCAGGATTGCACAGAGGGCTATCGCGATAGGAATCCCGATTCTAAATATAACAAAATTGCGTTTGTTGTTGTGTGCATTGAAAATAAATATTTTTTCATTGGCAGTACTTATCTATGTGAAATGCTTCGCTTTCCTTTAAGCACAAGCTTCTGGAAAAAAAGAAATCTTAAAGAAACTGTTGTGCAGAAAACGACATCAGAAGCATTTGCTCATATGTTTGAGGAGAAGACAGTTGTTTGTTGTTTTTTTTTCATCTGAAATTACTCGTTTTGTGTTATTGGTTTATTGATTATTACGTTTTCTGCCATATAAACTGTTTTTCATTACTTGTTGATGCACCCCCGGAACTACACGGAGATATTACATTTACAATTGTTTCAGATGTCTGTGTAAAAAAGGAGTAATTTTCTCCTCTGTTTGCATAACATTAGGCAAATATTACCATTTTGTCGGAAATATGTATATATGGACACAAGACAGAAGGAAACAACTGTAAAATTAAAAAAAACAACATTAAAGTCAATTTAAGAACGTTGTATATTGATATCATGTAGAAACATATTTGAAGAATGAACAATGATAGTAATATCAAAGTAGATTGTTGTGTGTGTGTTCGTGTAAAATGAAGGCATAATGTTGTAATCAGCGCGGAGTGCAATCACCTTGGCCGCCCGTTGGGCTTCGTCTAATTGCATAGCTGTTCGCGTGCTGCTCGCCGCCCGGCGACTTATCTCCGCGCCCGCATCTCTGGGTTCCCAATCGCCTCGGCGCGGCCTTCGTATCAGCGAACACGTGTTTGATAACTCCACTCGTCTGCTCCCTGCGTCTATTAGCAATGTGGATCAGTAAGTTTTTGCACAGAACACATTCGCGTGTTACTTTCGATAGCTCTTGCTAAACAGGAAAGAGAGTGGGCGATTGGGTTGTGACAAGTTTTCTGAATTATGACATTAAGGTACGTTTGAAACACAATTATGTTAAATTAGTATTATTACAAGACTTTTATCGCTTGAGTGTCTGAAAATGTGTACCTCTAAACGGCTTTGACATTGTGGGTATTTTCCTGTATGTTTTTTTTATAACATCTCTTTGTGAAACACCACTTTTTCAACATCTCTTTGTGAAAATGCTTTCCAATCTATGATGCGTTTCCTTTTTTCGTGTGAAAAAAAATAGCATGCATGCATGCATGAAAAATTAATTCAGATAAATATAAATGAAGGTAACATCAAAGACCCTTCTGACTTTCTCGTATATGTACTTATACTCGGAATAATTGGCGTAGTATAGAGACAGTTGTGTAATGCTGCGGAAAATGGATTTTGGGATTTCGACGGAAATACACGTTTTGTGCTTCCCTGATACCGTGGTTTTTAAACGTCCGCCCGTCAGTCCGTCCGTGTGCATCACTGGCGCCTAAACTATGCGTAGGCCAAAATGAATATTCCCTGGTCGATCTTCGCCGGCTCAAAGCTCTGCGATTTTGAAAATCATTCTTAAAATTTTGCGGATACTTTACATGAACCTCCTTTGACGTTTTCAAAATCTTGAATGGCTCTAATTATTTCTTAAATTTTATTGTAAGAACACTTGCAAAATTGGCTTAGATCCGATTTTCATTTTTACCTATGATTTTTCGTAAACTATAAAAGTGTGACTTTTACCTGGTCTTCCTAAAAATACAATATGGAATAAAGTTTTTTGTTCAAGTACAATTTATTCTCCTGAACGAGTTCTTGAATTATTTTCAGCTACATCTCTCAAGTATATTTTTGTATATAAATCTGAAATTTCTATAATTTTGCAAAATATCTGCCAATAAATGTGCTATAAACGTTTTAAGCATTTTAAAACATCCTAGAACATATGTCTGACTCACTACAAAATGTAATGACGTATATATTGCATGAATTACGATTAGGGATTCCAGGTACCTCCTCTACAAATAGACAAACGGACATGGTAACATTAATAATTGATATTGATAGCATTGACAACTCGTTCTACATTTTTTATACATGAAAACATATTTAAAATTATCGTAGGGTGTCCCGCCAGAGTTAGTGATGAAACTGGCGGGACCATTATTTATAATATTTGTCAGTCTGCTACTCTGTTGGCTTGTCTATGCGTCTGTTGTCTCTATGACTTCTTTGACTGTCAGTCTGTGTGTCTCTGAGTGTCTGCGTTATTCTGTGGAACAATAAACAAACGATTTCGATGTATTTTTATTGATAATTTTCACGGGCATAATTTAATGTCAAACATACTTTTCTTCAGATGGTTAGCTTTGCAATTAATGCACTATTTTTCCTGGAACGAATGCAAGAGTTCAGGAGCCGAGAAGCAAATACGTCCTGAAAATACATTAACCTTGACAGTCAATAGTGAGCATGTTGTATATTTATTGGCTTAGGTCATCAAGAGGTGAGTTCGGTTAGGAGTCTCCAAATTCACTTCGTGCGAGAAATCAGCCATGAATCCTCCTGGAACGGATTAGCAAAATTTTATTCCTCGCCATCGTGTAGATCTTCAAGTAATTAAACTTACATGAGAGAAAATATTAAAAAGTAGAAAAGTGATGTTTTAAAAAAGTAGAAAATTCTTAAAACTATTAAAATTTTTTTCTTTCAGATAATTTCTCTTAAGTAAGAAAGAAAGAAGCGACAGGAGAGGTGGATGACAAACCTAAGAACTAGATAATCTGTCACTTGCTGAGCCTTGGTGTTTTTCCAGTACGTAGATGGTGTTCGATTCAGTTGCTGTTAGCTGGAAATGTAGATTCTAAGGACGATACAGATCACAGACTTGCTCTGTATATGCGTCCGTTCCCGGTATTAACACGAAGAGAATGAGCTCAGTCTTGCTTCCGGCCACTCGCCAGTCGATCCGCGCCGCAGCTTTCGACATATCGATATTTCGCACAGCCCTAGACATAGTCGAAATTCTGGATATCATGCTAGTCCATGTTCTTTCTCAGATGTCGAGAGCGGGCCATCTCACCATGAATTTCAGTGAGCAGATATATTGAACATAATTAGATTTGTGAGTACAAATGCTTCAAATTATTTCTTACGACGTTTATCTAAAACTGAAAAATAAATCGCTGAAAATGAGCTCAAAATTGAGCATATTCAGAAACGTTCGAACGCCATCTCCCCAAAAACGGCTCCAAATGTTTCAATGAAAGTTTGCATATTGGACCAAATTTTACTCTTCAATAATGTTCTTGAAGTCTTTTTTCCGTTCTACCAGAGGACCAAAAAATTGAGAAAAAATGTCTTTTAGGAAAATGGGGAGTGTCCGCGTTATTCTGTGGAACGACTAAACAAACGATTTTGATGTGTTTTTTTGTTAATAATTTTCACGGGTATAATTTAATGTACTTTTCTTCAGATGGTTATATTCTTTTTTTCTAAAGAAAAAAATCTACTTTATATTTTGACAAATATATACTTTTATTCCGATTTTAATTACATTTTGTACATGATTAAAGCTTGTACGTGCTCTTCAAATGGAGGGCAAATTTTCGAAAGCTTCGATTTTTTCCATTTCGAGGTCTTCAAAATTCTTGAGCTTTTATAAAAAAATTAACGTACTGGTGATGTTTCAATGTACTACTTGGAAGGATTTTGCTTCACACACACACACACACACACACACACGCACGCACGCACACACGCACACACGCACACGCACACAAACACACACACACACACACACACACACACATATATATATATATATATATATATATATATATATATATATATATAAGCTTAATAAGTATTAAGTGGCGGATCAGTTTGCTTTCTGCTAGATTGCTAGACCCCATATTGCGTTAGTTCTGACGTTCAATAATGACTGTTGTTGACCGTGAAGATTACTTTTGTGCTTGTTGATCCCCCACCCCAACAACTTAAGTCTTTGGGCGGAATTTTTGTCTATTGATGGCGGATTTTCTCGCGGCGGATCTGTCAATCCTGCTGCACGGCCCTGCTGAATGGTTAAGGCCGCTCCACATCAGCCCGCGAACAGGAAGGGCAACGCGAACGGGAACGTAAAGAAAGCTGAAAGACCGACATGGCAGGCAGGCGTTCACAACACGACTGGAGCGCGAAGCTTGACGGGAACGGAATCGGGAACAATGGTCAGCATTTATCTTGGTCGGGGACGGGAAGCGTCTTGACCAATGAAAGTACAGCAAATGGCGGCGAAGCTTTCCAGCTGCTCGAGAGCGCGAGACTGGTCTGGAACAGAATAGAGTAGTGCAATCTTGAGGTTAGAGCGTGGATTTGCAAGGTTAGCGTTTAAGGCAGGCTTGGTTAGTCATTGTTGAGTTGTAGTTATTTTTAGTAAGTACAGTGTAATTGTTTTTCTATTCATATTAAAACCTAGAATTAAAATTTCCCACAAAAATATTTTTATGGTTCGTTAAAGTACGAGTACATTGAAGTCGTGTGTTTATTGATCACATTTTAGTTGTATTTTCCATACGTTTGTAGTAGTTTTTGCATTTTTTCACTATTATAATTTTTTTCTAATTAATATTCAAGTATTCATTATTCATAGCCACACACGCAAAAAACTGACAGATGGCAAATCAAAGAGTGAACAGATTAGCGCAGCTAGAAGTGCTTTGGTTTCGGTAACTGTTTCCCGAAGTTTTCTTTTTTGCCGCAACAGGTTCGTAGCGCTATTCCTCTTCCAGTTGGCGTTTATTGTGAAGCGCACGTACCTCGCGTTCCCGTTTCCGTCCTCGCCTTGGTGTTGCCGTTCCCGTTTGCAGGCTGTTGTGGAGCGAGCCCCTCCCGCCGCGCGTGAGCGTGATGTCTGGGGAGGGGAGGGGCGAGAGGGCGGGGCCTGCGGGACGGCGTGCGTGGCGTGCGCAGGGCGCAGCTGTCGGACGAGGAGCTGGCGCAGCGGCTGTTGGAGGGCGGGCAGACGGCGCTGCGCGCGCTCCTGGCAGGCGACGAGGCGCAGATCCGCGCCGCCGAGGCCGCGCTCAGGGACGCCGAGGGCGCCCTCCACGCGGGCCTGCGCGACCTGGGCATGCAGGTGATTCCACGGCACTGTTGGCAAGGTCGATGCCACGAGCGGTAGTTCGTGGCACGAGTGCCACGACGAAATCGCCCCTCCACGCAGTGATGTAGTAGACTCGGGATGTCATTTGCGAAATTTCCGAACAGCGAGTTCACTGAAATTCTGACAACCGCCTGGCCGGCTGAGGTTGTGATGACTTAAGTTCAGGTGCAAATGTAAGGCAACATGAAATTCAGGGCTGTCGTAATATGCACCCACATTTTGTCAGTTTACGAAATTTTCGGCAGTGTGCTCCGAAACTAGTAGATTTTTCTTCAAAAATATTTCTGACCACTCAGCGCCCCTGATCACTTACTTTCACCTGACCACGTATCTTTTCTGCTTTCCTACCTACCAGAATTCTCTTACCAATTCATTCTCATCTTTATTTTTTCTTCGAACTCGCACCTCGACCCCACAAAAGGAGTCGGAAATTTCATTATAAATTTCGTCATAAATTCTCATGCTCTTTTTTCAATCCTTGTTAAATTTTCTCTTCACATCTCACAATCCGTCTCATCAACATGTATTCCTTCCTCATATTTTCTTGAATCTGTTTCTCCCGTTCTCCAATTTCTTGAAAAACATACTACATGAAATAAATAAATATCTTTACTTCCTTAATCTCAAGTTTCAATGCGCTCTTTTTACCATCCCTTTTCTTCCTCATACTTTCTTTTCCTCTTTCCTTTTTTTCTTTTTTCTTTACTTTCGTACTTTCCTAAAAATCTTTATTTTCCTGTTTTTCGTAATCAAATCCATACTTCGACAAACTTTTATAATACTTCGACAAATTTTTATAATATAGTTTATAATATTATTATATTTATAATATAATATATTTTTTATAATATAAATACTTTAAAATTTTTATAATATCTTTATCATTCCATTCCTTTCTCGTCCTCTGTTAGGATCAACAGGTCCGCCAACTGGGCTGCTTTTTTCTCTTCCCCTTTCTCATCGTTTCCATCCCTGTCGTGTGGATGTAAAATAATATCGGGCTTAATAGACATTCCGGTTTAAGAACTTTTCCTATCTGTATTTCCTATCTGTATTTCCTGTTCGGTTTATTATCCTTCAACTGGTGGTTTCATAAATCAACTTTACTATCTTTCGTAGCCTATAATTTATTCCTATTTTTTATTATATCTCGCAGCTTCTTTCTCACTACATGATGAAATCTATAAACAATCCCACCACTGTACCTTTTTTCTTACTCAGAATTATTTTCACTGTGACATTTAAGACATATGTTCCTCCTCACCCCCCAAATTCTTCTTAAATTCGATTTGATTGTACTGCACCACAATTCTCTCTTCAATTTCCTTCTCTAATCTGTTGTTCAGAATCTTAGAAAACACTTTTTATTGAGATGGAATTTTTATGCACCGGGCGTATTATTCAGTCCTGAGAAATTGTAGTCCTTGTAACACCTTATTCATTATGTCGGTTGCAATCCTCTGCGCATTCAGAATTTATTAGAAATTCCATGCGTTCCTCTGGGTTTCCTTTGCTTTAGGTTAATAGTAATTCCTTTAATATCTTTCCTAGATAACTAATCACACCTTTAACCTCTTGTCGTGTAAACGCTCTCCGCCCTGACATTTTCATCTCTCACCATTACCCTATAACTTCCTCACTTTGCATTTCTCCCATTTGTTCTTTTAAATATATTTCCATTTCCCTCATAATAATATCTTTTCGGTATTCTTTTTTTCCTTCTTTCTCGGTAAACTATAATCCAAATCTGAGTCTCCGATCTTACTTTCTCAATCTCTTCCATGCCCCTATTCCTCGCTTCCTCTTTTTTCTTCTGCCTAATAATTTGTAATCTTTCGTATTTTCCTCAAATTCTTCCTTCATTTCTTCTTCGTGTATCTAGGAATATTCACTTTGTTTTACATTTCCCTTCACTCTGTGACCGAAAATTTATTATAACACTACATTCTCTCTTTATTTTATAATTTCATCGTTTCTTCCGTCTTCCAGTCTCTTCTAATTGCATCACCAAGTCTCCCCTTTCTCTTTTACAGTAATTTCTTTCTCATAACCCGTTCCATCTCCTCCCCTCTTCCATTCTTCCCTCCTTTTATTCCATTTACTACAGTTGCTGATCCAATTCTGTTCTGTCTGCTATCCTCAAGCATCTTCCCATTCTTCTATTCCTATTATAATGTAATAATTAACCGACCCTTCCCTCATTGCCCCGTAAATGTTTTTTTCTCCTCCACTTCTCCCATATAACCCCCATTCAATATTGCCTTCCATTCCTCCTTTAATAGCTCCAATAATCTCCTTCCTTCCTAGATAATGTTGCTATCCTTCGACTAGCTTACGTCTTCCCCCTTACTTCCCATACTTATTCATCCTCCTTACTTCTCTGTTCTCCCTTTCAAATATCCCCCTCATTCACACATACTTTATCCCAGTTGTCACATTCACTCAAATTTTTTATCACATTTCTTGATTATGTATATTGTTACAATTGACCACTCCTTCTTTCCATAATTGCTTTCTTCATTATAATTCCGTTCTCATCTTCCTCCATTTTCTCTAATTCCTTTCTAACTCTTGTTAACATCCCTCCCATTGCCCTACTCTTCTTAGATTTCCTTCTACATTTTTAATCTTTCATCTATATTACTTTGATATTCTTCTATTCCATTTCATCATATCTTTCTGGACTATCCATGTTTCCATCATCCCCACCACATCTTACTGTGATACCTCCTCCTAAAATTACTCCTCGTTAGCTAGTTCTGCGAAATATCAAAAATATAATCTTATTTTCTCTGTATTGCGTACTCTTTGTTATCTTGCTTCTTCTGTAACTCCGTTTTTCCCCCTGACAATTTTTCGTCCAAGCTGGAATTCGATAGCGATCTTCGTTTTCAGATCTGATGTTTTTCTGTAGAGATTAATGAGGATTTGCTTTTTACTTTCCCGTATATATACGTATATACGGAGTAATATAGGGAAAGTTATGTAATGCTACGGAAAATCGATTTCGAGGTTTTAACGGAAATACACGTTTTGGGATCCCCTGATACCAAAAAAGTGGTTCTTTTCAAAAAGTCTGTCAGTCTTTCCCTTTGTGAACCCCACTTGCGCCTAAACCATGCGTATGATTTTTTCCACATTGAATAAACCCCTGTCCTTCTTGCTCGAGTCAAAGTTTTGAGATTTTGAAAAACATTTTTTTTAAAATTTGGAGGTACTTTACATGAAGCCCCTCGGACCTTTTCAAAACTTTCTCAAAAACAGCTCCAAATTTTTTCTTTAAATTTCTCGTAAGAATATAATAAAAATATACTTACAAAGGCAGCACAGGTCCGATTTTCACGGTTAACTCATGGAATTTTCCATAATTTTGTAAAAGTTTGGATTTTATTTGGCGTCTTCCTACAATTACAATTATGAAGATAGAGATTATTCCTTCAAATGAAATTTATTATCAATAATTAGTCCTTTCATTAAGGTCATGTACATTTAAAACTATAGTGTTCGCAGAATATTGCATGCAATTTGTGGAATTTTAAAAAAATTACAAAAACAAGTGTTTCTCAAAACGGCTCCAATTTTTTTAAACTTCTGGTAGGGATAGTGCTAAATAAACTCTATTAGATGATATAAACATCAATTTGTTCTATTCTTTTGTTTTTCAAAATTACAAAAATGTATTTTTTTACTTGTCTCTCACGTCGTTTATATTCATATTAGCGGAGATTTGTTCACATTATTATGTTTATGAGTACATGTACTTTATGTAATGTTAAGTAAAGTTATTGAAAACTCAACCGTTTTCCGTTGAAACTAGCTCGAATTTCTGCACATTTCGAGCACATTTTATACGCTATTGCATTTGTAAGTTAAAATACTCCAAATGACTTCGAATGAAGTTTTTCGAAAACTCAAAATTTTTCTGAGAAAAGTGCTTCAAATTTTGAATTTACAGAAGCGCTAAAACGCCATTTTCTTAAAAACGCGTCCAAATTTTTCAAAGAAAATTGCCATTTAGGACGAGGTTTTACTGTTCTTTAATATTCTTAAAATAATATTTCTGTTCTACTATTAAGAAAACAAAAATGAACTTGGGGCGGTGATAGATGGCAAGTGGCAAGAGAATGTGGCAAGTCCGAATAGCTTGCCGAGACCAAAGGAAATTGAAAACTAATATGGGAAAGTCTGTGCCATTCTGTAGCACCACTAGTTTCTCAAATAGATTGGTTTGTCTTTGTGATGCCCCCTGAACAGATGTTGAAGAGGGGGGAGGAGCAGTATTGTATGTTGTAGGGTTGATGGACGATGCAACTTTTATACCATATTTGACACTTACGATATCCTTTTGATGGGGTAGAATACGCTCGTCAGCCTCGGTGGATGTTACCAATTGGTGCGTATGGTAACAACTAGTTCCTTTGTTCTGAATAATGTTGAGTACTCCAAGTTCTTTCTTGCTAGTCGATTGGCAAATCTGAGACTCACAGCCAACGTTGCTCTGTCTAACCCAGTGTTATCAAGGTAGATGCCACGAGCGGGAGTCCACGAGTGGTACGAATGCCACGAGTGCCACGACGAAATCTCCCCTCCACGCAGTTCATCTGCCCGCCACCAGAGGCAACGCCATCCCTATTATAAAACGGCGGGATTAATACTACTCGTAATAGTTCCCTCTGCACAGAGAAGCTCGTGGCATGCTACGGTGCCACGATGCGTGCCACAGCTACCAGTGGAAGACCTTGACACCACTGGCCTAACCACTTATATGTGAGCAGCAGGGTGATATTACCAGCTTCCCAATTGCTGTTGGATAGCTATTTAAGGATATCCAGTATTTTCTTGCATTCAGCCAAAGTGTTCTTGATATGCGTTTCCCATTTCGTAACGTAAGTCCTTAACGAATCACAAGGGCTACGCGCAGAGTTATAGTTTAGATGTTAGACATTCATATGACTTAGAAAATATCTTACATTCAATCTTTTTGACTGATAACACAGGCCGACGTCAGTTTAGTTACAAAAAGGAAAACCACTGATTCCGATTAATTTCAGGATGCTGCATTCGAAATGGACACCCGTTTTTCTAGATTAGCTCGTATTTTTGAGTAACGCATAGTTGCCAGTTTTTACCATTTTGTAGGGACAGCTTTAGTTATCATCAAAGTAACCATGTCCACAATGTTACTCAAGTGAGAAATAGTATTTCACTCACTAGGTAAAATACAGGAGCTTCTTGTTGTTAGCATCTTTATATATATTGATTGTAAGATTGAGGATCAGGATAAAATCTGGGCCCGTCTTGTGCGTTGTCTAATGTATCTGACGGCCTGGCTTAAAGGAACCAAGAAAAGTATGCCTTTTGCTGTTCCGATGATATGGAGAGAACTCCGAAATCTCTTTAGTGACTCATTTGTGTATGACCAATGCAGCAGGAAGTAACAAGAAGAAACAGCGTGTCATCGAATATCCAAACTTGCTATCCGTGATCAGACCAGTGCCTCATGGAGAAAATTTACCTGCACCTACTCTTCCGAACGATTGAGAAACTATCGATATTGCAGCACTTACGGGAACCGATGAAGACACTAACTCAGTATTTGATGATGATCTGATAATCCCTTCCATTTAAATGATGAGACTTATTTCATCCTTCAACATAAATTGAACGATTTAGCGAGAGACTTACAACTTACGAAAGAAATAGCTCAATTTTTGGGTGCTAGACTCCATGAAAACTGTTTACTGGCTCCCGGAGCTACTTACACTCATCACAGGAAAGGAACGAGCCTTTTTCAGAATATTATAGAATGAAAGATTCCCTTTGCGTATGCACGGACATCAATGGCCTGATGAATGAGTTTGGAATCCCAACACAATCCATCTGATTGGGGTTCTTTCGTAGATTCATCTAAGTACAGTCTGAAAGCAGTTTTGCTTCATAATGGAAATAAGCTGCCGTCTATCCCTTTGGCACACTGTTACAAATAAAGAGACTTACGAGGATCTCGCACTCATTTTAAATTATATCAAATAGAAAGATCATGGTTGGCAAATTTATGGAGATCTAAAAGTATTTGCAAAATTATATATTTGTCTGAAAGGTGGATTTACAAAGCACTTTTGTTTGTTTTTTGTGTCACGAAAGGAGTGCCCCCCCAGAGAGTCATTTAAGCCCGGTACCAACAACGTCAAGTAGGAGTCTCTGGTCGATCCAGGCAAGGTACTGCTTCCGCCTCTGCACATTACGTTCGACCTCATGAATTTCGTAAAAGGAATAGACAAAGTAGGTGAAGGATTTAAGTATCTTAGACAGTGTTTTCCAAAACTAAGTGATGGTCTGTATACATCTGTGAACATTACACCTTATAAATTATTCTGGTATGTAAATGCTGAAGTACAGTTTTTAAATGCTAGTAAACTAACATAATAGTTTTTTAATTGTTTAGATTTAATAAATTAATTTATAGAATTTTTAAAATTGATTGTCTTTGACACAAATGCTAAAACGAAGTTGATTCCCTTTTTGCAGTCAAACTGCTCATTCTCCGGTACCTTCAAGATACCTTATTATGCCTATAACGATAAATTTGACAACTATGCGTTACACAAAAATACGAGCTAATCTAGTAAAACGGCTAACATATTCGTATTCAGCGACCCAAAATTGGTCAGAATCAGTGAGTTTTGTTTCTGTAACTTTTTAAAAGTTTGAAAACGTCGGCCAGCGTAATTTACAGGAGGATCCTGAGGACCAATCAAAGATCTAATTAAAAAATATTTCTGGTTTAATCCACTCGGTCGATGATAGAAGTTAACTTATACACAATGGTGGCATCATCAGCGTATTTTCTGGGTATGGGGGAGGTGAAATGTCCTTGCCTATATCGCCCATTAGTAGTAAAAACTAGTTCAGTCTTAACCCTCCGTTACACGTGCACGGACTGAGTCCACACTCATCCGTTTTTGCCTCTCATTATCAGTTACCGTGAGGTAGTGAGTTACGGCTTCCTGTATCTTCCTCAGCCGAGGTGACTCATCAATAGGTGTCCAGAAAATCTTTCTCAATCGTTGCAGACCTTGGAATTACAGTGGAATATTTAGCAACGCGGAGCGTCATTCCGCGCGCGTGTGGTCGTATTATAAGTTCAATTCTCACGTTTCTTGTTCGTGTTACTATTTAAACATTGTATTTTACTAATTAAACAAAATATTTATGCATTTTTTTAATAACTCATCAGTGTATAACTGTCAAGGAAATGCACAAATATTGTTTTAGTATAAGAATTGTAGAAAATCACAAACTATTTGCATATCAACAACTCCAAATTTGAGGCAGATTTGCGGTCCAATTAATTATAAATTTTTACGGTTATTCAATAAAAACTCCCACCTCAAACATTTTCTATTCTAAACGGTTCAAGTTACTGAGATGAAACAATCACTAAATTCACATCATAAAGGTTTATCTTTATTATCTTTTTGACAGCATTTTTTCTTTCCCGTTTACGTACGCATATACGGAGTGTATACGTAGTATTGGGAAAGTTATGTAATGTTGCGCGAGAAATCGGCGGATTTTCGGCAGAAAAAATTCATTGCCTGGCCCCGATAACGAAAAAGTGGATATCCAATTGCTAAGTTTAGAAAAAAAATTCCACAAACATGTGATGGAGCCAGAATCCCTGTTTGTGGATCCTTGATACCGAAAAACCAATTGAAAACAAAACGTCTGTCCGTCTATCTGTGAACAACGGTAGCGAATAAACCGTTCATCCGATTCTCTCCAAAATTGTTATTCCCCCAATCGATCTGACGGATCTCGCGGCCCCTTGAATTTGAAACCGATATTTTAATTTTGGCGGTACATTACATGAATCCCCTGGGAGATTTTCAAAATTTTCAAAGAAATTATGTCAACAATTTTGACTAAATTTTACGTCGGATAGTCTGAAGGTCATTTAAGGGAATGGCGCAGGTCTCTTGTTGGTTGAAAACACTGATTTTTCCAAAACTGAAAAAATAATTTTTTTCGATGTCTTCCTACATTGACAATTATGCAGATAGAGGATTTTTCCTCCAAATAAAATTAGATCTCCAAAGTGAGTCCTTATTTGCAATTTTAATAAGTTACAAAAACAAGATATTCTCAAAACAGCTCCAAATCTTTTCTTACAACTTTTGGTAGGGATAGCGCTAAATGTACTCTATGAGATGACGTAAATGCCACATTGCTCTATTCTTTTGTTTTGCATACGACAACTGAAACACAATAGCGGCTGCCGTGCCTTCCTAAACTCTCAATAAATGGCTCTGTATGCTTACAACTCCTTCCAGACCCGCCAATTTTGAAATTTACGAGAACGGCTCTTACTTTACGAATGTGCTTCGTATTTCCTTGCCGAGGGTGAGACAGTTTTTGACAAGAAGGATATTATCTGGGCCAGGAGATGAATGGGTAGTTGTGTTCATTGTATCGTCTATCCTATTTCAGAGTTCATTCATTCATGTGAGGTCATTGATAGTTTTATACGCATTTACCTCCATAATCATCCGGAAAATCCTAATTTTATTCAGAATATTTATATAGTTGAAAAGCTCAAGAGAAATTCAGGTTACTGGAGTTTCCAGCAAATGAGTCAACGATGCGATTTTATCCGTTTGTGGTAATATTCTGTTGTCATCTTCAATAAAGCGTATTCGGTTGTATCGTTTATTATTATGGATTTTTCTCAATGAGTCTTCATCACAATTGAATAAGATTATGCTTGACACAAGCTTATCCTTCATTCCAAGAATTCGCCTCACTTCTTCGATAATTCTTCTTGTAAATGCTCTTCATCTTTTATATTCAAATTTGTTTGCATCATTTTTGCTTTCCCGTATACGTACGTATTTACGGAGTGATATACGTAGTATAGGGAAAGTTATGTAATGCAGCGCGAAAAAATGGCCAATTTTCGGCGGAAAAAAAATTAATTGCCGGGTCGCGAAAACGAAAAAGTGGATAAAACCAGTTGCTAAATTAAGAAAAAAAATCCCCTAACACGTGGTGTAGCCAGAAACCTTGCTTTCTAGGTCCTTGATACCGGAAAAAGAATTGAAAGGAAAACGTCCGTCTGTCTCTGTCTGTCCGTCCGTTCTTCCGTCCGTCCGTCCGTCCGTCCGTCCGTCCGTCCGTCCGTCCGTCCGTCCGTCCGTCCGTCCGTCCGTCCGTCTGTCTGTCCGTCTGTGAACACTGCTAGCGCCGAAACCATACTTACGATTTCTTCCAAAATGGATATTCCCTGGTCGATCTGGTTCTAGTCAGAGCTTGTGAGATTTTGAAAAATATTCTTCAAAATTTGGCAGCCCCACGGGGATTTTCACAATTTTCTCAAAAACGACTCCAAATTTTTTCTTTAAGTTTCTTATATGAATAGAGAAAAATACACTTATTATAGGGGCAGAGGTCCGATTTTCACGGATAACTGAATTTTCAAAAACTGTGAAAGTTTGAATTTTTTCGGCGTCTTTCTCCAAATACAAAATTGAAGATAGAGACTTTTTCTTCAAATAAATTTTGTTCTGCATATTGAGTTCTTTCATAATGTTCATGTAAATGTTTTTCAAGATTTTAGTAATTTTCGTGCAATATTGCGTGCAATATGTGCAATTTTAAAAAATGTCAAAAACTAGATTTTCTCGAAAACGGCTCCAAATTTTTTCTTTAAACTTTTGGTAGGGAGAGTGGTAAATGTACTCTATCAGATGTACTCTATCAGATGTACTCTATCAGATGTACTCTATCAGATGAATGTACTCTATCAATACACTCTATCAGACAAATGTACTCTATCAGATAAAAGCCATATTGCTCTATAGGTTGGTGTTTTCAAAAATTACAAAAATGTAAATTTTTTCACATGTTTCTCACGTCGATAATATTGACATTAGCGGCGATTTTTTTCACATTATTATATTTATGAGTACATGTGCTTTAAATAATGTCAAGTAAAGTTTCTCGAAAACACAACCGTTTTCTGTGAAAAGTAGCTCAAAATTTCGCATTTTCAGAAATGGTCAAACGCTATTTTCTCATATATAGCTGCAAATTTTTTCTTGAAACTTTTGTAACGTATAGTGCTAATGACACTCTTTAGTATAGCGTACACTTTATTTTGAGTTATTTTTCTTGTTTTTTCAAAAATTACATAAATGTAATATTTTTAAAGGATCTCTCACATCTTAAATATTCACATTACAAGCAATTTGTAAACATTATTATATTTGTGAGTGTACGTGCATCAAATAATTTCAAATAAAGTATTTTGAAAAAACAAAACTTTTCTGTGAAATTGAGCTTCAAATTTTGTATTTTTAGTAGCGCTAAAACGCAATTTTCTTTAAAACTGCACAGAATTTTTAAAAGGAAATTTCCATTGAGGACTACATTTTTGTCTTCTTTAACATTCTAAAATTAATATTTCCATTCTGCCAAAAGGAAACCGAAAAATTAAGGAAATGGCAATGGTATATTATGAATTAGGTTATAATGTCCTTTTTTGCACAAATAAGAAGATATTATCGAAGGAACGACGTTAGGAGTGAGTTCGGTAATATCTTCTTATAAGTACAAAAAGTAACATTATAAACGAGTTGCATACACTATTTTTTTGTGTAACAGTATTATGATTTAAGGAAGCGAAATTAATTTGGATGTTAGTTGTAATTCATAGTTGTAGTTCTCGAATTCATGTTATGACGTCATGAATGCTACTTAAGCAACTAATAAGCAACAAATGGCAATTACTTTGAAAGTCACGATTCAAAATAGTTACGTAATTCCGATTTTATAGAGCTCCGAGTACGTATTAAAGAAGTCAAGAACTTCCAATAATTTGTGCAAGGATTTCCTGAATCAGAGAATATTGTGAGTACTGTGAGTTTTTCGTTTATTTCATTCAATAATTAATTATAGTTATTTAGTTTGTTTCTTTCGTGCTTTTTCTGGAATTACATGTAGGGTGTTGCATGTAAGTTTTTTCTATAACAGTCATTAATAATTTTAAAGTTCATTATAAATATTTCAACAGCTGGGTTTCATTGTAATATTTTCAATTTTATTTCTTCAAGTAATTTTAATAAGAAAGATGACATTTTTTGCAGGTGGAAAAGTTTTCTCACACGGTTAAAATGCACATTTCCAGTCATTTGTAAACACTATTGAATTTGTGAGTATAGGTGCTTTGAATGATTTCAAATGAAGTTTTTGGAAAGCTCAAAACTTTTCTGTAAAAAAGAGCTTCAAATTTCGCATTTACGGTAGCGCTTAAACGCCATTTTCTAGAAACGGCTCCAAATGTTTCAACGAAAATTGCCATTTAGGGTAAGGTTTAATTGTTTTTTTATGTTCTTAAAATAATAGTTTTGTTCTGCTATTGGAAAACCGAAAACTTAAGAAAATGTCGAAAAAAAAAAATGTAGTTTGGGCGGCGATAGATGGCAGCTGTCAAGAGTATTAGCAAGTCCGAAAAGCTAGCCGAGACCAAACGCAACAGAAAACTAATACGGGAAAGTCTGTGCCATTCTGTAGAACCACTAGTTACTTTCCCATATACATACGTGTATACATAGTAATATATGTAATAAAATATGTAGTACCATGGATCGTTGATTATTCGAACGTCAGCTATCCAAAACGTCAAATATCCGAACTCATATCTTCCCAGAATGCTATTTTAAAAAAAAATTAGGTATCGTATACTATACGTATTCATTTTCTTTTGTAATACTGAGAATAATTCGGATAATTGACGTCCCACTGTACAGGGAAAGGTGTGTAATGGTGCGGATATTCGATTTTGATATTTCCTCGGAAATACACGTTTCTGAGGTCGTCTGATACTGAGAAAGTGTTTGTTCAAAACGTCCATCCGTCCGTCCGTCCTTCCGTCCGTCCATCCGTCCGTCCATCCGTCCGTCCATCCGTCCGTCCGTCCGTTAGTCCGTCCGTTCGTCCGTCCGTTCGTCCGTCCGTCCATCCGTTCGTCCGTCCGTTAGTCCGTCCGTCCGTCCTTCCGTCCGTCCTTCCGTCCGTCCTTCCTTCCGCCCGTCCTTCCTTCCATTCGTCTGTCCACCCGTCTGTCTGTCTGTCCGTCCGTCAGTCTTAACACCACTAGCCTCAAAACTGTAAGTACGATTTTTTCCAAACTGGATATTCCCCGGTCTGGCTCCACTCGAGGCACCGCGGTTTTTGAAAACTTTCTTCAAAATATGGAGGTACTTTGCATGAAGCCCCCCAGACATTTTGAGAATTGTCTCAAAAACTGCTCCAAATGTTTCTTTACCATAAACATAAAACCATAAACATAAAACGGATATCCACAAATAACACCCCATTCTTCCCATTAGAACTTAACCAGTACTCCGTTACTTTTCTTCTTGTCCCAATGTAATCAATGTACAACAGCCCCATCATCTTCTTAAACCAAACTGTACTTAATTGTAGCTCACTGGTTTACACTTTCCTCGCCAACTTTGATTAAATTCTCTCCAAAATATTTTTCCTTATAACCTCAGTCTTTTATTGATCTTATCTCTAGTGATTTTCTGTTGTTATTGCATCTCTGTTCTTATAGTTGCGCTTAAGGTCTTCTGTTTAGCAAAACCAATACGAGTACTTAGTTTGATGCAATATTCTTTAACTATCTGTCGTTCAGCACTTCCTTATGCGCTCTACTTATTTGCGCTGATGGTTATTCAGTGATATACAATTACTTTCTTTTATTATACTATAGTCTTTGGTCATCTTTCATTCTATCATTAATTAATTCGATCTACATAAATGCTTTTTACATATTTTCGGACATTACATCCATCATTCTTGATAACGTGGTATCTCACCAGTCGTCATTTACTCTCGTACCTAACATCTATCTATAAATTTTCACGTACAATTTCTGCAGTCCTGTTGCATATTTTCTGTATTACAAACGTTTCGCAATTGAGAATTCGTTTATATCTTCTCTTCCACATTTAATAAGTCCTTCATTGGGTTCCCAACTAACGTTGCGCCAATAATACAGCACTAAATTATAAAATTGCTTCCGCTTTCGCCTTTCGTACGTCATTTCATGTCTCAACCTGCCACTAAATTTCTTCTGTTAATTTTTCTAAATCTTGTCCCACCTTTCCTCATACAATTTATAATTTCAGATATTCCTGCCACCTCAAAATTAGTACATAATGTTAATTCCTCACTTGGCTGTCTCATCCATTCTACCTACAATTTCAACCTCATTTCTCTTATTCCCCTCCCCGCTCAAACGCTGAAAATGCATTGAGATGGAACAGTGAAAAACAGTTCTTTGGAGGGAATGGTAAGAATTCTGGCTGCCTCATTCAACCAGTTCAGGTAAAATTGAACTGCGGAATCCTTTCTTCATGAATCTCTGGGTATGCTGTTTATGAGTTTTAAATGATATTGGTTTAATAATGACTTAAAACAATACAAGGATACCAGAGAGTGATTTAATAACCGAACACACTTGAAAAGACAAATGTAGTGGTTAAGTAACATTTAATTGTCACTACCCTGTCACTTTGTTGGAATGTCAAATACATTGGAAATAAGTGACCGTAGAGTAATCCATAGTGTGACCCTATTTCTGCGTAAAAAATATTTAATATTTCAAATCATTCAATGCATTAGGGACCCGCACACGCTTCTCAGTCGGGGTGATTAATGCATTGACCAATTTGAAACAGTATATTCGTGTTCCAAATAAGTAGGAAAAGTGTTGTTTTGAATATCAGGTCTCGATTCTTGGATAATTATACACAACGTTTTTGTAAAAAGTAAGATAATCATACTTTCATACTCATAACGATTTCTTAGTTAAATGTTGTTGATTATTGTGAAGCTAATGTAGGAAATGAAGCTATGTACTACTAACACATTGACGAAGACGTCGGACTGAAACCTTACATTGAATTTATTTGTAAGAATGAATTCATTGTAGCATAAAGTATCTATAGCTCAGTCCTTCAATTCCAATAATCAGTGGTCTCGAATAAATGTTACAAATTTCTACGGAGCGACATATTTGTCCCTGATTGGTGGACAACTATACGTACACTGGTGTTTGGCAGGTACTTGATTTGACTTAAAGAGATTTCGTGTATCTACTGATCATAAGTACATGACGTGTTGCCTACCAATCAGGGGAAAAGGCCAGATGCGTAACTTCGTTATATGAGATTTCCCACCACGCCCATCGTCAAAAGTGATTATCATGGGTCCCCCTGACCAGCCCAGAGCTTAGAGCTTGTGTAGGGGCTGGGATGGTACCACGATGGTTGGAGTTGCCTGGATGGAAAAAAATCCCCGCAAGTCGACGTAGGTTGGCACCATCTCGCCATCCAGCGAGAAAGGTAGATCTCGCCATCCAGCGAGGAAAGATCATCGCCATATCCCGCGATAAAACATGCACTGCACTTATGGGACTACTGATCTTATGAGTTAACGCGCCGGGAATCACTAATTAATTAGTCAATCAACTTCCCTACATGACTTAGAAGTTCGTATCATTTATTTCGAGACACGCTGTATAGATAAATTTTACTTTAATCAGTCCATAAATGCTTTCGCATTATTCTGAAGCTGACAAAATGGCGTGTGCCAAATAAGGTTGCCAAACCTCCTACATTGACGTCAACTGTCCCTCTCGTCCTCCTTTGCATTTTAAATGTCCTCCTTTTTGTATTTTTTTAAACTTTTGTTGTCATTTATTTTATAGCATGACTAAACCTGCTACGTTGTATCGTTTGTTTAATTTAGAATAGAAAACATGAATGTTCTTTTTATGAACGCTGACACACTCATGCACGATAATGTCTCAGTCTAACGACTAAAATAAAAAAGGGAGGCTCAGATCATCTTCATCGGCATTTTTGGATCGAATCTTTTCACTTGAATCGCAAATGAAGAGAAGAAAGAATAGAGATGGTGTTAGTCTTAATTAAATATCTATGAAAAGAAATGTGTTTATGCCAACGAGCTAGAATGTACTACACAGAGTGGCTGAAGCGCCTCATCTTTGAGGCAAATTGAAGCCAAGTTCTTTGCAGTCAAAGCTGCGCCCTCTTTAGAAACAGTATTTTCTTATTCCATTTCGCGCTTGTTTAAGCCGTGTGGACGCGGGCCGCGCCTAATAACAAAATCACAATAAGTAAGGAGAATAAATTGAGAAACTTTAAAAACACTTTGCTTCCTGCATCGGTTATTGTCATAAGAATGGAGGGTGTTGAAATGTTATTGTAGTTAACATAACGCCTGGAAGTGAATGTTATTGCAATAAGAATCAAACAAACAGATCACAAATAAGGCTGTAAACTTGAAAAATGATATATTTATGATTTGATGACTTCTATTTTCACAGTTGTATGCCGAGCGTACTGAAAGCATTGTGAATATTATTATTCTAACCTGTATTACAATTGAATAAACGAAAAGACAACAATAGAGAAACAAGAGCTGTTACAAAGGACACGGAAAATCAATACGAAGTTCTACACGCCATCATCAGGCACTTCTCATGTATTGTCTGTAAAAAACATGGCGACCCTTAGTTCTGCGAGCGTCCACCAAGAGCGCTGAAACCGTAGGGTCAGCCACTCTATGTAGAGTATTCTAGCTCGTTGGTTGATGCGGTTCTTTTTTTCCTTTTCTTTTCTCTTGTTTTCTTTTTCTTTCTTTCTTTCTTGTTTGGCTTATCGAGTGTCTTTCCATTTACACGAACATTGTTGTCGACTTGTGTGTTCGCAAGCCGGAGCAGGCGACGTCGTCGCTGCCGGTGGGCGCGCAGGAGCTGCTGGGCCAGTCGCAGCACAAGAGGCAGGGGCTGTGGGGCGTGGGGCGCGCGCAGCTGGCCATGGCGCTGTCGGCGGCGCTGAGCGCGGCCGTGTCCGCCGCGCAGGCGCGCGCCGCCGAGCGCGGCAGCAGCGTCGGCTCCTCGCTCTCCCCCGCCACGCGGCGACGCCTCTCCGAGGTGGCCGACCGCCTCAAGGCGCTGCACCCGGAAGGCTGAGCCCGCGCATCCCCTGCGCTCCTTCGCTCTGTCGGCGTGCTCAGTTGATACCCATCACCCTAATAAGTAAAACGGATTCATTCATGTATGGACTCTGTATTTATACCTCGAACAAATTACAAAAATTACAAAAAACAGGTATTTAACTAGTAATACGGCTATCGGCCACCCGGCCAACTGAACGCGGCCGCTGGCCTGCCAACCACCCTTCAGCCCCTCCGTTCTTCCGGACATTAAAGCTGTTTTAACATCGCCTCTTCCAACGGTTCTTCACTTTGTTTGTGTGCTCAGTTGATACCGATGACCCTTAAAGTAAGACTGATTATTTCATATGTGGAGTATGTATTTCGAAGCAATCACAAAAATGGTGTTAAACTAGTTAATGCGGCTATGGGCTACCCGAGCGACTGAACTCGGCCGCTGGCCTACCAAACACTCTTCCGCCTCCTCGGTTCATCGGGATATTAAAGCCGTCTAATCATCGCTTCTTCCAACGATTCATTTCGTCTGTGCGCTCAGTTAATTGCGATGATCCTAACAAGTAAAACGGATTATTTCATG
This sequence comes from Acheta domesticus, assembly GCA_031308135.1. NCBI lineage: Eukaryota > Metazoa > Arthropoda > Insecta > Orthoptera > Gryllidae > Acheta > Acheta domesticus. Next base: position 197,886,065 of record JAHLJT010000631.1, on the reverse strand, counting down.
TGTGGATTCTGTGTTTCTATCTCGAAACAATAGCAGGAACAGATAGTTAACTACACTGATGTTTGTGTACACCAAGAAGGAGACATACTGTTGCAATGAATTTTATTTCACAGATTAGGAATATCACAGTATACTATATTCTTAGATCTATTTCGCTGTGATGGAGCTTACCCGGCTAGCAGTCGGCAAATGTTGATTTTGGCCTCTGAAATTTTAATGGGGAGAGGGAACGCATTCATGATGGTTGGCAGTGATGGCTAATCATGCTACTAATAACAAACCGTTGGTTTAATGAATTTAATGGCTGTTGACAACTTATCAACTAATTGCACGTCCAAGTGTCCGGGCACCCGTAGATCCACGTGGGCGTAGCGGCCTCACTCGTGTTCTCCGGCGGTGAGGCGGCGCATACACGCGACAACGATGTCCCGGGGAGACGTCACGTGTGTTCCGAGATCGACTACGCTACAGTTAGAGCGCCTGGTCGCGAAAACGTTCACGGGCCTCTCAACGGCCGAAGTGAGTTATTACTTAATAGAAGATCGGTAAACTTTGAATCAGATTGACTCGGTGAAACGTTTGAGAAGAAATATACCGGTGAATTTGAAAATAAGCAGACCGGTTTTGAATAACTAGCAGACTGTAGAATATACCGAGTCTGATGTTGACTGGAGAAAATTTCGAATAAGAAGCAGTCCAGTGAAAATTTTCAAGGTAGATTGGAGAACGGCGATCTCCTGTATTTAACGGCTCCGCGGGCCTCTCCCCCGCGGTGGCCCGAGCCTTCCTAAAATGGCCCGTGACGTGGGACGCTGCTTCGCTTACCCGCCCGCATACTTATCTGCTGATATCACGGCCCTCCCTTCAGCGTCTGGGTGCGCAGAAAAGGGCTCGGCTGCATCTGCAGAGTACACTTCTGGCTTACCGGCCCGGCACCGCGGAGTTTTCCTTGTTTGTGAACAATTCCTGACAGCGAGGCGAGAATTTGAAAATTTCATTTTCCCTGCTGCTGAACGGTATTTTTTGTAATAAAATTAACTTCACAGTAGCTTAAAGCTCTGTGCTGATACAATACAAATTATTAAAATTACACAACTGTACCTGCATTTTGATTTTGAGAATTTAGTACGGCCGCCACACGCTGCTATCAGAGCTTCTACACGTCGTGTCATGGATTTAAAGAGAGCCTGGATATGCTTCTGGGAGCACACTGCCACGCATCTCTGTGTGTGACCAGAAATCGACAGTGGTTGCAGGAGGACCAGAACGAACAAGTTGCCGACCAATCATATACCCGAATGTTCGATGGATGACGTGTCAGGCGAACGTGCGGGCCAGAGAAGCAATGATATCCCTCGTTCTTCTCAGAAAGCTTGCGTATATCTCGCCACATGTGCTCGGGCATTGTCCTGCTAAAATAGGGAATGTGGAGCTGCGTGCAGACGGGGCAGTACCTCTGGCTCTAAATCTCCCTGATGTAGCGGTTGCTGTTCAGATTGCGCTTAATACGTATGAGGCGAGATCTTACAGTGGAGCCAATGGCACTCCAAACCATCATATTTCGCGTTTGTCTGGAACAATGTAGGTTGCGGAGCAATGCAGGCTGGCAGATTGCGATCACCACACTAGCGTCAAACACGTACACGGACATCACTGTACAACAAATTGAAGCAGAACTTGTCCGAAAACATACGATTTTGCCACTCAGCATACCAGTGAACACGTTCACGTGCCCATATCTGTCTGAGGCGTTGGTATTTTCTAGGCAAAGAAATCTGATGCATTGTTATGTGTGCCACCAGTCCAGACTGTGTTGAACCGTCAATGCAGACATGACCACATCCGTTGCAGTGCTCCAGAATTGAGTTAATACTGTGGATGACGCCGTTCTGTCGGTTACGACCATATGGACAAGGTGGCGATCATCTCAGGCTGTGGTCACATTGTGAAATCCTATGCCCGCTCGTCGCTGTGTACGACCCTCCTCTATCCACTGGTTCCACTCACGCATCACTGTTGTACCAGCGCGACCCGTTCGTGCCGCAAGTTCTCGGTAAGTCTGCTTCTCGGAGACCGATCATTCTGCCCCGTTCTAAATCGGTCGGATGCTGATAGTGCGTCCTTTGGCGTCGAAGAGGCATACTGGCACTTGCACTTTTCCACGTCGTTTGACACCTCTACACCGACTAGGTGTGACGTCACACTGATCTGAATTGACATAACAGAGGGCGCTGATAGGTCAATATGCACGCCATCTCTACGCAAATGTAATCACTTCTTATGGATACACTGTTCTACACCACCGATTTTTAAGTGATTCCGACCATTCCTTCTGGGTGTTGCAATTTTCACAAACACCAGTGTATTTAACACGGCTACGGGCCACCTGGGTGACTGAACTCGGCTGCTGGCCTTCCAACCACTCTTCCGCCTCCCCGGTTCATCGGGACATTAAAGCAGTTTAATCATCGCCTCTTCCTAAGATCCTTCATTTCGCCTGTACCCTCCGTTAATATCACTGAACCTATCAAGTAAAATTTGTTAATTATATAATATATTTTATGTTTGTGATGTGTGTTTCTATATCGAAACATTTAAAAGAAACGATTAGTTGATACGAAAATATAATACTTGTTTCACATTGTGAATATATCAAATTCACTCAATACTATTGAAACTTTCTAGATTTTGAAATTTGAGATATAGATTTAGAAACATACAGCAAAACAATTTACACGAGAGAATGATGCAAATCTGGACATTAGATTTCTTTTGTTTTGCACTTTCTGCAATAATGGATTCAACGTTTGATTTCTGACTAGATATATTTATTATCTATGATAAAATTGCAACAAAGTGATAAATTAAATAATGAGGTTTTACCATGACGTATTTTTTGAATAATAGTTGTTTCTTTCTTATATTCAAAATTTGACGGCTGTTGAAACGTAGAATCACAATTTCATCCTTACGATAGCTATAAGCGAAAAAGGACTATTGGGTAAATGAAAGAATATGTATGTATCCCACATACATCACAACTTGATATCTCTATCGTTTGATAGATTTAATATTTGATACACTATCTGATAAACTACATTTAAAAGAATACTACTTGAAAGTGTATACGTACGGGCGAGTGCGCATACGTACGCGCAATTTCTAGGAACACAGTGGATTTAACCTTAATGGACAGATCATGAGGATGAAAACGATCAAATGGGACGAAGTCTAAAACACTCGGCCTTCAGATGTAATCGGTTATTTTTATCTTTTTGCTAACGTTTAATAAAAATTAATTTGACCTCTTCAGATATCAAATTAGAACAATTTTTGTTTGTATGGCAAGTTAACAAAAATGTATTGTACTATAATAAAAGAAATAAAATTTATTTTTAGGGACTAATTTGACATAGTAACGATTTGTGCACATTGTTTAAGAACAATTCATGATTTTACGGACAAATAATAATTAAAAATTACAATTTATGTTTCTAACTTAATTAAATCAGGAAGTTTCTGCACCTATGTAACTTTTACGAGGAACGATATTTATTGGGAGATTTTTACGATGTCGTTTTTTCTCTCGCTATTTCTTTCCGTACTTCGAAATTCATAAATAATTTAATTTTAATATATTCAGGCCGTAGCCTCAGCCCTTTTTTCCACTCCAGTACGCAAGGTTTTGAAGTATGTTTGAAGGCTCTTATCTTCTAAACGAATAAACATGGAAGCAAGATTCTTTTTTATTTTAAAGAAACAATTTTGTACTTTTATATGAAGTTCAAACTTGTATGTTTATACTAATGGTTTAAAATAGTTTTTAATGCAAATAACACAAGACATTGGCTAGTGGTTTTTCGTAACGTTATTAACGTAGAAACCTCTATGAATAGTCATCGAACGTGGCGGACCGGACTGTTATACCAAAGTTCGCGGGTTCAAACCCGATCAATGCCATGGATTTTTAGGGGCGAAAAAATCCTTCGTACACCTTCCTTCGGAGGGCGTAAAGCCGGCTGTCCCATGTTAGTAGATTTATTGCATGTCAAAGATCCTCAAACCTAAATGACGCCTCTGAGCAAAATTCAAAATCGCCTTTTTCGTCGCCCATGGAATGCCTTCTTTCTCCGCTAATTGGTGAAAGGAGCGTAGCGAAATTTGCATTGTCAGACGGAACGCCACGTAAAATAAGGCAATTCAATTCAATTCAATTGAACGAAAAATGGCATAATAAAAGCAGATATACAGTATGAATTGCACGCCCTGTCGGCGCCCGTAGATTCTACGGGCAGCGACCTGAATGCATTAAACAATTTCTGGATGTTATTCAATGGTGCTTCTACAAACGCATCTCTATTTCCTGTTTTAGGCCTTCTTGGCTATTTCTATTTAATAAACAGATTAATGAAAATAAAAAGATGCGTAGGGAAAGAATGCATATTTGTCGGTAACAACTCTAGCAATGCGTCAATGTCAGAAAGTGTAAGAGTTCTCGAAATAGTGGGGCCTATCATTTCATTGGCTCAACAGACTGCCAGGAGTGCGCTAAAAGTTTTTTTCACGTTTAAAATTTGAAAATTTGGGTTAACATGTTACTGCAATTTCTTATGATAAAAATGTTTGTTGATTGTAGGATTAGTTAACCCTCTTACAGACTGTGACCAAAACGCAATAATTAGGGACCGTCCGTCAAGCTAAAAAATGAGAACAACGTTAGAAGAAACACAACACATCTCCTCTTGGCCACTCAAATAATTCATAGGCAATTCACAAGAAAGACGACGAAGGAAGAATGGATGGCTCAACTTAAAAGGCCGAAACGCAGTAGAAACAAAATTCGATCAATACGTAATGAGTTCGAAATGGACCGTATGTAGAACTAAGCAAATTATTTTGTAAAATTATTTTCAGCATATTTTGGGAGTACTTGGGACAGTTACAATTGTATTCGGACTGTTCGTTACTTCATTTTTAATGGAACAGAAATGTTTTCGAACTATATTTTTCCTAATACTGTTCTAAATAACCTGAACTTACTATTATTGTTATTATTATTATTATTATTATTATTATTATTCTATCCATAAGCATTCGTTGTTTCTGAAAATATTTTTGCGAAGTTAATGGCTAACATGTTAATCGTTATATTTTTTCTTAAATAAAAATAATGTTCTTAAAAAATGAATTTTCTTCATAACTAAACAGTTTCAACTGCTTCTTAATTATACGTAATTGTGATTATTTTATATTTTTCATTTGTGTTCAATAAGAAAAATGTGTGGAAGGTGTGTGTGGCGTGTGTAGTTCAAGATATGGAAACACATAAGTTATTGCACGCAAAGAGAAAACATATAATTAAGTCAAGAAGTGTCGTAACATTTTTCAATTTGTTACTAACTTTTTCTGTGAGCTCCAGAATACATTATTTGTAGAAACAAGCCCATTTCGTATTTCACCCCTATTGTTCATCATAAGGATGACGGTTTCGCTAATAATTACATTAAAAAACTCAAAACTATTAAAGCATGAAATAAGACGAAGAAAATAGATAGTGGGCGATTTAGGTACTAGTAAACGATAAAATGATTTCAAATACGATATATTCAGAGAAAAGAATTCTACAATATTTCATTTTATATTCTCACTAGCGGAACTCGGCAGTCGTTGTCCTGCCCTTCGTCTCCCTCTTTCTCCATCCCCCTCCCTTTCTCTCTCCGTTTCTCCCTCTCTCTCAGTTCGTCGCTCTCTCTCCGTCTGTGGCTCTCTCTACGTCTGTGGCTCTCTCTCCGTCTGTCACTCTCTCTCCGTCTGTCGCTCTCTCCGTCTGTCGCGCTCTCTCCTTCAGTCGCTCTCTCTCCGCCTCTTGCTCTCTCTCCGCCTCTCGCTCTCTCTCCGCCTCTCGCTCTCTCTCTGTCCCTGTGTCAGTCTGACTCTGTCTCTACGCGTGTCTCTTTCTGTCTCCTCTCTGTCCCTCTCATTCAGACTTAGTAGTAGATCCTTAACGTCTGTGAGCAATTGGGGTAATATTGAGAAGCAAAAATACGAGTATAATAGAATGTTCATCCTGTGGATGACAGTGTGAGAAACGCTTCTTTATGGCTATCGGCCTCAGAATTTTAGATTTGAATGTCCTAGAACGCTTCATTTAGGAGTAATTTAACGATATAGATTCAAAAAAATCCTGCCTAGTACGTTACGGGTTGCATCTTACCTGAATATTTAGTTTTGCTCTACAGTGCCATCTAATGAATTTTTACGATATTTTAATAGTTCTTCTGTTATTCGAGGCGGATATGAATACAACAAATACGAGATTCAAATTGGTCCAGCCGTTCATGAGTTATAAGTGCTGTAACTAACCCGACTTTGTTTGTACTATACTCCCCTCATTCACTTTCGTGAAAACTGCATTGAAATATCTTTAACCGTTCAAAAGTTACAGGAGGTGCTAAAGTTACGTGAGTCACCCTGTATATGATGATACTCCCGCTTCACGTACAAGCCGCTCAGGCGATATAAACCGAATGCTCGTAATGAGCTTTGAGTTTATCCGGGGTCACAGAATCATTAGGGGTGACAAAAGAAACCAAAACACAATTCTGGCAAAATAGTGCGTATATTCTAAGATCAATTATACACACGTAAAGCAGCCTTTACTACACTCATAGAAACCACAATCAGATAAATATAAAATCAAAATAACACTTCCTTAGTGAGACTTTCACTGTGTTCTCAAATAATTTGCTTTGAATAAACGTACAACCCCTCAATAATTTTAAGTTCAACTCCGTGCACTGCTAGCTTTACAGACGTCTGCTTGTTGACCTGGTCTAATTTTTTCAGAATCTAATTTTAAAATGTCAAATTTTAAAAATAAAAAAATTCTGAATGTTTCGTTCGTTCAGTAGCTGTTTAACACACATGAAACAATACAACACACCCTACAATGAGTTTTACCTTAAATTAACACTGTACAAAGCTCTCCACAATTTCGTATGAATTTCACACAATGAAATGAAACATAAACAAAGAAACACGAAATACAAAAGCTTACAAGACATTTTCAATAACTGTTCTGTCTATGAGGATAGTGTCGAAATAAATGTTACGTTGTTGAAAGTCAAGAATGTCTACAAGTGATCAAATAACTCTGCACATTCTAAAACACCTGCAAGGAATATTGTGCTCCGAATTCCAGGTCTGAAAGGCAGGACAATAATTACGGACTGAATTGAACGCATGGACAATTCTAATAAATAATTACATAATCGAACTTGTAGTCACTCACACGAATGAAGAAATTTCTGGGCAAGTAGAAAAGTATGCAGAAGGAACAAAATATGGAAGTACCACTGATGTACTGGAAATAAAGGGTCTTATTGGACAGCTAAATATAGCTGGAGAGAAGAAAGATAATCCTCTCCGTTCTTCCGGAATGTGGTTATTTGGTGCACCCATATATTGTGCAATAATAAGTTAAATACGCTTCAGATTTCTCAAACATTTTTATGAAACATTATGAAAGAAAATATGAACATTAAAATGTATTCTCCAAAATATGGCCCAAAAATAACCCAAAATGTGGCCCAAAAATATGAGCAACTACAAGGTCAGTTTAGTGTCGAAGTGCATTCCTAATATTTTGATATTGGTGACAAATCTCAGGATCTGATTACCAATTTTAAGCGTAGGTAAGTTATTAATGTCCTTTTTTGAAAATATTATACACTCCGTTTTCTGAGGTGCAAATTTAAAACCTGATTTGAGTGACCATTCATAAATACAACTTAATGCGATTTGCATAATTTCTTGACTTGAGTTAATATTTCTTCCTTTACAAAGCATAGTAGTATCATCGGCGTATTTCCTAATGATAGTGGGTAGTTTGATTTTTTCGTCCGCGTCATTTATTGCATGTAGGAAAAGTGTAACACTTAGGATGGATCCTTGAGGTACACCATTCTCTATTGTTTTCTTCAGAGATAATGTTCCATTTGCTCTCACTTGCATGACACGATCTTCCTTAAAATGTTTGATAAACTGAAACATATCTCGAACCCCAATTTCACTTAACTTATGTAGGACTCAATGCATCCATACCATTTCGTATGCCTTTCCGATGTCCAGGTTGACAGCTAACACATGTTTGTTGGCAAACGCTTATTGAATATAGATATCTACGTGTGCCAGGTGAGAGGTCGTTGAGTGTCCTGGTCGAAACCCAAACTGATTACTGGATATTATCTTCTTGTATTCGAGATACAATCTTCGCCGACGATTAACAATTTTTTCCGAAATCTTGCACATATTGCAAGTCAATGATATGGGCCTGTAATTATCACTTAATGTTGGGTCTTTTCCAGGCTTAGGAATGGGGATCACAGTAGCCGCTTTTCACACTTTTGGGAATGTGTTTTCTATTCATATATAGCTGTATATTTTTATTAGCATATCTTTCCTTTCCTGAGGTAGAGTTTTAAGCAAGCTATTAGGAATATTGCCCGATCCGGGAGAAGAATTTTTGGAGGCTTCTAGTTTTGTGACAAGTTCTTTCATTGAAATAGATAAGTTAATGTGCTCTTGAATGTGACATCCTTCTGTGTTCACCATCAGCTGTTCGCTTTCTTGTTCATTTTTGTAAGTTTGAAAGGCTTGAGAGTAATTTTGAGAGCTAGAGTTGCTGGCAAATGTGTTGGAGAGGTCATTTGAGATATCAACGGGTTCAGTAATAACTTGGTAATTTTCGGACAGAAGAAAACGTATTTGATTATATCTTTTATTATCTTGTATGGAACTATTTTTTTCCCAAGAGTTTTTAATGCTATTGTTCACGTTGGTAATGGATACATAACTGATCCAGGAGTTGGCTTTGCTATCTTTAATTATTCTTCTTGTAACAGCTCTTAGTTTTTACTTTCCCGTATACGTACGTATACACGGGAGTATAGGGTACGTATAGTATACGTAGTATAGGGAAAGTTATGTAATGCTGCGCGAAAAAATGGCCATTTTAATTAATTGCCGGGCCGTGAAAACCAAAAAGTGGATAAAACCGGTTGCTAAATTAAGAAAAAAAATCCCCTAACACGTGGTGTAGCCAGAAACACTGTTTTCTAGGTCCTTGATACCGAAAAACCAATTGAATGGAAAACGTCCGTCTGTCCGTCCGTCCGTCAGTGAACACTGCTAGCGCCTAAACCATACGTACGATTTCTTCCAAAATGGTCTCCGAAGTACTGATGAAATTGGCCAGGCCGGTCGATCTGATTCTAGTCGCTTTGAGATTTTGAAAAAGATTCTTCAAAATTTGGGGGTACTTTATATGAAGCACCCCGGGGTTTTTCAAAATTTTCTCAAAAACGGCTCCAAATTTTTTCTTTAAATTTCTTGTATGAATAGAGTAAAATACACTTATTAACATGGCATAGGTACGATTTTCACGGATTACTGAATTTTCGAAAATTGTAAAAGTTTGAATTTTTTCGGCGTTTTTCTCCAACTAAAATATTGCAGATAGAAATTTTTTCTTCAAATAAAATTTGTTTCGCATATTGTGTTCTTTCATAAAGGTCAGATAAATGTTTTTCAAAATTTTAGTAGTTTTCGTGCAATATTGCGTGCAATATGTGCAATTTTAAAAAATTACAAAAACAAAATTTTCTCAAAAACGGCTCCAAATTTTTTCTTTAAACTTTTGGTAGGGATAGTGTTAAATGTACTCTATCAATGACATAAAAGCCATATTGCTCTATAGGTTGTTTTTTTCAAAAATTACAAAAATGTAAATTTTTTCACATGTTTCTCACGTCGATAATATTGACATTAGCGGCGAGTTTTTCACATTATTGTATTTACGAGTACATGTGCTTTAAATAATGTCAAATAAAGTTTCTCGAAAACACAACCGTTTTCTGTGAAAAGTAGCTCAAATTTCGTATTTTCAGAAACGCTCAAACGCCATTTTCTCATATATGGTTGCAAATTTTTTATTGAAACTTTTGTAACAGATAGTGCTAATGACACTCTTTAGTATAGCGTAAAGTTTATTTTGAGTTATTTTTCTTGTTTTTTTTAAAATTACATAATTGTAATTTTTTGAAAGATCTCTCACATCTTTAAAATGCACATTACCAGCATTTTGTATTCAGTCTGTTCCGGCTCCTGAAAACTGCTTACTCCATCTTCTCAGTGGTCTTCCCACATTTCTTCTTCCCTTCGGCTTGTAGTGTAAGGCAACTTTGACTATCTTTCTTCGGGCATTCTTCATAGATAATTTTTCCATTTTTCTGTATATTTTTTAATATTGTCATTTGCTCTTATAATTTTTAACTCATTTCTAATTTCTTCGCTTTCCTTGTAATCCCTATAACCTACTACGGTTCGAAGAAACTTCATGTGGACCGATTTTAATCTTCTAATTTCGTCTTTAGTTAATGTCCAACATTCACTTCCGTATAACAGCATGGGTAGGGCCATTGTTTTGTAGTTTCAGTATAGTTTCTTTTCTGACTTTATTTTTCAAAGGTCGAGCTATTGTGCCACAGAAGTGTCTACATCTGTTCAATTTTATTTGTAAATCATTATTTTTATCCCTGCTGTGGTCCGCGGGTCCATTTCGACCCAAACACAATTTTAACTTTTTGTACTGCTTAAGAAAATGGTGCGATCGTTCTGATACTCCATGACAATTATTTTTTGACTGTTTTCTCTGCGTAAATAAAATGTCATTAATTTATTTTCAATACGAAAGGAATTATAATTTTTTTTTTACACATAAGGTCTTCGGGTCCATTTGGACCCATGACATTTCTCATGTTGAAATCTCGTTAGAGATTTCATATAATAACTCGGTACAATTCGTAGAATTCAATCTATGGAAGGATTGTATTGTCATTGAAGACTTTATCTTCTCATAAGGTTTACAATAACAATATTTCGTCGTATAATACTATCAAACTACGAATATACTATCGAAGTTCTACGAACAGCTGGGAGCAATCTCAACTCTCTGAACTACGGCAAAACGGTACTTTCTAAAACTAGAACGTAGAATACTCATGTGTTTCTTCTTCTTCCGATAATGTGCAATCTTCAGTTATATGTAACAATCAATGAATAATTGCGCTTTTCCGAGGCAATTGTCCATTTTGGCAGCACATGCCATCCACATGTGCACGTGGAATGCACAACCTCTGGCAAACAAGAAGGGCAACCTAGAGAACAAAATTTGGGAATAAAAGTTGTGCTACAATTATTCTCACTTCTGAAGGATAACAATATAACTCCTGACAATTTCTTTACATCATACAACATACAAGTTGGGTCAGGAGCTTCTCAAACGGCACATCACTCTTAGTAGAACTATGCGTAAAAACAAATCTTCTATACCGTCAAAACTTCTCCAGCAAAAGAGCACAACAAACTAATATTCTACTTTCCCTTTTGCGAGTTACCCAACATTAGTCTCGTATATGCCACGAATGAACAAGAGTGTTGCTCTTCAAAGCACCCTTTACAATGATGCGAGAGGCTGCGAATCTGGAGAAAAGAAACCAGAAATAATGACCACTTATAATTCTACAAAGGAGCTGTTGATACGATTAGTTCTTACTCATAGAAAATCATACATTTTTGTGGCCTATTGTGGTTCTCTGTAACAAAATAAATATTTTACATCAATTCAAACGTTTTTTTCACAAAAAGAAATTTGGATTGCCAATAAAAATGTTATAAAAAATAACACTTTTTTATAGAAAACTTGGGGAATCGTTTGTAAAGCCGTTATTGAACGCAGAACACACCTGCCACAAACTTCACCAGGAGAAGAAAAAACTAGAAATCCGATGCAAAATTCACAGTATTAAAAATTAAGTTTTTTTAGATTCTATTTGAAAAGGGGGAAAAGGGAGTGTGTTACAAAACAGATAACAAAATTACTTTTTGTTGCTCCAAATAAAAACTTTTACAGGTAAAAATCATGTCAATCACATTTGTACTACATGTGTGCAATACAATTTTTCTATGTGTGCAGTTCATTATTTTGCTATCACGCATATTCAGAAACCATTATTTTAATTATTGTACAACCTTATAAATAAAATAAATGTGTATAATTGACATTTATGCGTATAACTTTAACTTCCTATTAAGAATACTAAATATGATCAGTGGGAAAGTAAATAATCTGCAAAAGAAATTATATGGGTCCATTTGGACCCAAGGATCTTGACAAGGAGTAAATTTGAGGACCGCAGCCGGGTTATAATACGTTATTTTATAGTCAAGGTAATTCAATGCATTTACTTGTTTATTGTATTATTTCCAAGGGCTATTTTTGATCATATTGGCTCACAACGCCTAAATGACATGATTTTAGTTTTGTCTATTGATATAATCGTATTATATTGCTTTCGTATTTTCTAATTTATATATTGCTTCTTGGATACTGTCTTCTGTGGGGCCTCTAACAACTTGATCATCTGCAAACAATACTGAGGTAATTTATTTACATTATTTACTATAAATTGTTTATTTAAAATTTTTAGCCACTAATTTATGACTTCGTCAATATTTATGTTAAAAAAGGTAAGTGACAATGGGCATCCCTGTCTTACATCTTGATTAATGATTGCAGTTTGTTTTCCTTTTTTTGTTCTTGTTTTTATTACATTTTCTCTATACACGTTGTGTATAGCTCTTATTAGATATGTTGGTACCCCTTTCTTTTTTAATGTTTTCCTTCTAACTTTATCAAAATACTTCTCGTAGTCAAGTGGGTAGTTAATTGGGTAATTGTAAATATACAGTCACTGCAAGATCTTCCTCTCCTAAATCCATGTGGGACTTCTGAGATTTTGTTTTCCATTATTGGACGGACTCCTATTATATTAGCATAGATTTTATAGCAAGAGTTTAATGAGCTTATTCCTCTGTAATTGCCACATAATATTCTGTCTCCCTTTTTATATATAGGACAGATATATGCTTCATTCCATTCTTCCAGAACATTTCCTTCATGCCAACATGTATTTATGAAAGCTAATAATCTTAGTTTAAACTGTAGGGTTGCATACTTTATTAGTTCTACATTCAAGTCATTTATACCTGCAGATTTTTTATTTTTACTTGTTTTAAGTACTTCAAGTTCTTGCATATATATGTTGTCTACATTGCCAATGGGTTCCATTAATACTGCATCAGCTTCATCATTTGTCGTCAGGTTTTTAAAATAATCTATTTCTGATATGGGATTAATTCTTAGAGTATCTTTTCATATTTATTTAATTCTTTTATAATTTTGTATGCATTATCTTGCCTTCCATGTAGGTCATGTTCTAGATCTGCTATATATCTCTCCCAACTTCGACTTTTTATTTATCGTACTTTATTTCTCACTAGGGCAGATTTACTTTTATATTCAATTTTTAAATCTGAACTATTTGGTGTTTTTAATGTTTTTAAGTAGGATTCTTTCTTTTCATCTATTAGTTGTTTGATTTCTTCGTCCCAACTCTAAGTCCCTTTCTTGTATACTTCTTTTTCCTTTTACCTAATGATTCAAATGCAGCTTTAGTCAGTATCTGTTTAATATTTCTCCAGTTTTCATTGATGTTATTACTAGTTGGTATAGATTGTAATTTTATATTTAACCTTGATTGACAGAGCATTCTGAAGAAAGTGCACTTTCACAGTTTCGATAGTATTTTCTTGTTTTATGTATTGTGTTTTCATCTTTTAGGTAGTTGTAATGTTAAGATGACTAGTAAATTGTTTATTAAGATATCCGGACCCCTAAACACTCTTGTGCCATTTATTAGAGCCCACGTCTTTTTGTTTGCCAGTGCATAATCTATAACATTGGTCAACACTAATTTTCTTGTCAAACAGTTTAAAGCCATTTTAGGATATTTTTAATTTACAGTTTGCAAATACGGCATTGGTTTTGGTAGATTGGCTCTAGTTTTTGAGATAATGAAAATCGCATCAAAAAATATTATTTTATTGAGTACAGCCTATTCATAAGTTGCATAAAACGTGAACTAAATGTAACTAGATATGCCTATTTATAGAAAATTATACTCTTGAAATCCTTGAAACATTAATATATTCAATATATTTATATTTACGGTCTGAAACAAATTACAATTAATTGTTTGAAAAGCATTGTTTGTATGATATACTTTTATGCGGTGAATCAGGAAATGCTGATGGCTCCAGTAGTACTCTGCCATTAAGTGTCTATTCCATCTGCCCTGGTATCTAACATCCATTACCTTTATTTCTTGATGGAACCGCTGACTTTGTTCCTCATGTATATTGCCGAGATTTTCTGGAAATTTGTCTAGATGACTATGGAGATAGTGTACCTTAATGTTCATAGCTGCACCCAAAGCTTGAAAATTTAAAAGCATCTCTTGCACCAGTTTTGCATACTTTCTACTTGATGATTATCCAAAAAGTTCTTGACACCTATAACAAAGCTGTACCAATAACCAGTAAAGTGTTATTTTCGCTTCCAGTGGCAGACATTTCTTTTCTTTAGTCTGGATACTAAAAGTTGAGCTGCTTGGTTTGGCAAACTGGGGCCACGTATTAAATCACTCAGCTTATCTTGGGAGAAGTGCTCAATACCTCCATCGTATTCACTGCCACTCCTGAATTGCACCATTCCATTTGTTTCGTCATTGTACTCAATAAATTTAAACAAATGAATATATATCAATCGTATCATCTCGAGTACTGAAGTATTCCTCTAAAGAATATACCTTTTTAGTTTTTATTTCACTTTCTTAATTAATTCAAAATATTTAAGAGGGATATTTGAGCCTAAATTGCTGACCCTCCGACCGAAATATTTCGTGGATAGTCTGTGCCCTCTTTCGTGCGGTTCCTCGAAATAAACAAGTGAATTGGAATGCGTTATATATTCTTTCATTGAAAATGCAAATTCTCTGGGACATTAGGATGACAAATCTACGAAGGCTTTGTCGATCACAATGTGATCTCTTGTGCCCTCTCTTGGACATATAAGTGTAGACAAAAGCCCTAGGAGAATTTTAATGGACGAATACCAGGCCACATCATGATGATCAAAACTTCGGCAAGTCAACGTCACCCGGGCGCAGAATACCATTTCTTAGCTTCAATTGAAGCCTGAAGAATATTAAGGATTGTTACGGGAAATTACTGAACCTGCAGGAGAAAAGTAATGCGAAAAGTGAGGACTTAAAATCAACTTAAAGCCGATTTTCTGTGGATTGCATAACAAATCTAATTTCCAAGTAGTTGATGACACCTTTACCAAATTGTTTAAAATTTAATTATCTGGGTACTTTAATTACGGAAGATGGGAAATTAAATGAAGATATCTCCACTAGACTTACAATAGGCAAACAACAAAGCTATTCTTGGCCTAATAATGCGGAATAATACATTGAGACAAAGAGAAAAATATTTTGCAGTATAACGGTAAATATTCTATTACATAGAGGATAAATATAGTCTTTAACAAAGCTTCGAAGAGACGCAATACAGACTGTAGAGTTCGATTTTTTAGGTATTTGCAGATAATAAGGCTAAATAGATTAAAAATAATAAGGCTAACAAGATGAGCAATGAAGTAGTATGGAAAAGAGCTAATCGCCATTTTTTTAATTTTGACGATTTTTAAATTATGGTATCTTTTTAACTATATTTTCTTGAATACATAGCAGTTAACTTTGCTTTATCAAGTCCGAAAGTGAGTAACTAGAATTATGAATTTGAAACGCATAAGAATATCATTGTTTCAGTGACTTGTTTGGCGACAATTATATGGTAAGTATGTTAGATAAATGTTATCTTACATCCTTTCAATCATTTAGTCATAATTGTCAACTTACATGCAACCATTTTTACTCTGCATATCTGTAATACCCCTTGACAAGGTGCACACATGATGTAAGAAACTTCGAGGTGTAACAACAATAAATGATCAACAAGAAACATTAATTCTTGGTATCTATGAAGATTGATCATACATGGTCCCAACTTACGTTCAGTGTTCCACCTATCTCAACAATATTATTATTATTATTATTATTATTATTATTATTATTATTATTATTATTATTACGCCTGACTGGAATGAGGTCATTAATTACAAGCCGTATTTGAGAACGTTTTCAAAACGTTGTTTTGGTTTCAAATAAAGTACCCTCCAAATCATAATATTCAAGAGACAACGACATCAGTCATACCGAATGGCAAATTTTGGCGATAATCTTGCTTGCCATTTTATACACAGTTCACATTCGCCGGGCTAGTTCAAATATTCGATACATTTTACTTTCTTGTTTTCCATTTTTGTGTTTATTTTGTTTTCATGCATTTTTAAATCAAAATAAAATACCTAAACACACTTTCGAATCATACATAATTTTCTGAATCCTTTGCAACAATACAATTCTTTGAAAATAGGTTGTACGTTAGAAAACAAACGAAGAGAATAAAGAGGCGGGGGTCAATAATAGAAGAAAATAGTAAATATTATTTTATTTTGTTTAATATGTTATCATACACATTGGTGAAGTTATTACATTCGACTATTGAATTCATTGAGTCATTTAATTTAATATGAATGGTTTCTGAAATGATTCTTGGGAATCTCCTGGTTTCTTGATCAAGTATTTTAACATTATCAAAGTCTAACCCATGACCAGTTTCTAATCTATGAGTTGTTACGGAGTTCTGTCTCTTAAATGGCTCCCTAATATTCGTCTTATGTTCTTTAATCCTCATTTTTAATTTTCTTTTCGTTTGACCAATATACTTTTTGTCACACATTTGACAAGAAATCTGATATACAGTATTTTCTGTTTCTTCATATAGAATGATGTCTTTAACATTCTTAATTATATTTATCTTATTGAGAATTTTATTTCGGACATTGTATTTTCCATGGAAACTGTTCCTAACAAGTTTCTGAATTTTATTACTAATACCATGAATATGTGGAATGACTAAATTTAACGTGTTATCATTTACGTCTTCAATATCAGACTTATTCTGAACGCTTAAATTTTTGTGGAACATTAATCTTTTTCGAATAAATTTCTTAATAAATTTTAAAGGATAGTCATTGGCAATTAAAAAATTTTCAATTTTATTTACATTATATTTGTAATTTTCATTATCCGATACACTAACCATTCTATCTACCATACCATAAATCACTCCAATTTTCATTGACGTTGGATGTTTAGATTGGTAATTTAGTGTACGACCAGTGGCAACAGGTTTTTGGTACCAATCAGTTGTTATCAAGTTGTTATTTCTTTATTCTCTTCGTTTGTTTTCTAACGTACAACCTATATTCAATAAAAGGTAAAAGATGACATTTTATAGAACACATTTATTTGAAAGGTAAGCTTCCATTATTTTCTGCTTACATTATATTTGAAATGTTTCATTTTACTCATATTTATGGTATAAATTTGATTTTAGTACAAATGTACCTGATGATGGAGAAAAAAATATATCTCCGAAACGTTGTGAAACTCCAACTCTTCAATATTGTATTAAATATATTTAATTATATGATTGTCTTTAATTAATGGAACTTGATATAATATAATGAAGAATAGACAATCAATAAAAATGTAATTTTACTTTCTTGTTTTCCATTTTTGTGTTTATCTTGTTTTCATGCATTTTTAAATCAAAATAAAATACCTAACCATACTTTCGAATCATACATAATTTTCTGAATCCTTTGCAACAATAAAATTCTTTGAGCTTCGTGAGACTTCAGTGTGCTGTTTATATAACAAAAAATTAGTGTGCAGGTGCAGGGTTAAAGACGTGGTAACTGAATAATTACTGGGCATTTTGGGATCCCCTGTGTTTGCTAGACTTCTCCAGGGGACTAAAAAGTTAATTTTCTGTACTTAATAACAGCAATTCTAAATTGCTTAATCGTAATTTACAATTTAGTTGTAGAGCTTAATATAGTTCCTGAGAGCAATTAATGAGGTAGGCAGTAGATTGCCTCGAGACGTGATCTCCAACGTCTTGTGAGCACCGACTGTGGATCTTGGCATAGTCCCAGAGTTCCAACTACCATTGGCAGGATTTGGGTACATCATGAAGTTGGGCTGCATAAGGGAATGACTGGCTGGTATTTGGTATTTAACACCTTTCCCCCCTTTGCCTTCAGATGGCTAGACCCATCCTCTTGGCGGACAGTTACGTCGGCCACGTGGGCCCTTTCCCAGCTTCTGTTGGACGAAGTAATTTACTACCTCTTGGAACAACATTTCCTCCCTCTTCGGTATCAGGATCCCACAATGCGAGAGTTTTTTTCTATAGAAAAATTGCTGATTTTTGTCGCAGCATCACAATACATTATGTGTACAACGTCAGTTGTGAACAGAGAATTAGCTATAAGATTATAGATTTTAGTGAAATATCACAGATGTATTTATAACTACCATGGAATTACCTAGGAGAATGTATCGCCAGATAGTTACAATATTACGTATTCTGATGATAATTTTAAACATGACAACATATTTTCTTGTATATATTTTTTTTAAATCCATTGTGTAAGTGAAACTGCTGTGGAATTAGAAACAATCTGTTAAAGTCATAAACATCGGTTTTTACTTTCCCGTATACGTACTTAATATAGTATACGTAGTATAGGGAAAGTTATATAATGCTGCGGAAAATCGATTTCGAGATTTGAACGGAAATACACGATTTGGGCTCCCCTGATACCGCAAAAGTGGTTCTTTTCAAAAGGGGATGCATCGATGGCGGGGACGTCACCGATGCTCGAAAAATTGCGAAAGCAAAATCCAAATTAATTCTCTGCATGGATCCGGTGAACTATTTACACATTCAATCAGTAACAACTACCAAAGAAAGTGTGAAGATAATCTGAAAGAAGCGTTCGAGGATTCTGGCCTCTCGAGAAATCTACGTTTACTTCGAAATTTAGTTACCTTTCAACTCGAAAGTACAACGTCGAAGAATAAGTCAACGAAATGGTGTTGACAATGCACTAAGGATTTAGTTTTAACGGCCCCGACAAGTGGGTCGATACCTCAATGGTGGCTGGTCTTCCGGACGATAGACTAATGATCTGGGTATCAAGAATTCTGGTACAGCGATAACGGCGGATTCAATCAAGACTGCTGCAGAATGTCAAAGAAGCAAACTCAGGTAAAAATTAAATTCTCATTCTGCATTCATCGCTCTAAAAAAATTAAGTGATCTCGTTGTTATAAATGCAACACATTGGAACATGTGGCAAAGTTCTGCAAAACACAAAAGAAGCAAGAGGAAATCCAGAAGAAGGAAAATAGAAAAGACAGTTTGAGAAATGAAGAGCATTTGTGGCTTCGCTGGCTGCTTCAGAGACTTCAAACACTTCGACAAAAGATAGCTTTGTAGCCTTTTTTCAACAATTCAAAAGACGAGTTTGCAGAATTTTGACAATTTTCAAATATCGATGTAACTGTGGCCAATATTGCTACCATATAGATTGATAGAAGAAAGTGAGGTACACAAGTTGGAGAGCGGAAGAATCATGCGTATTAGCAGTGAGGAACTGGAGCATGTAGTTATGCTAATAGACGACTATGCTAATAGACGACTTGGTTACCTACTACAGAAACATGGCCGACCTGAGTAAAAACCTTGAAACGGAGGGAATCATTGCATATTCAGAAAACCTATCAAGTGAATCTTGTATTCAAAACAAGCAACAAAGAGCAGTTCCAGAGGACCAAAATAAAGACGGATGGGATTCTGGATCTGCTACGTTGATGAATGTGCCCCAAA
Organism: Acheta domesticus; assembly: GCA_031308135.1. NCBI lineage: Eukaryota > Metazoa > Arthropoda > Insecta > Orthoptera > Gryllidae > Acheta > Acheta domesticus. The sequence continues at coordinate 197,866,235 of JAHLJT010000631.1, read as the reverse complement.
GAAAAACGTGTCCATTGGCGATACCAAGTATTTCCTGACATTCGTGGATGACATCGGTAGGAAAACATTTGTGTTATTCCTTAGAGAAAAGAATCAAGCAATGAAAACTCCGTCGAATTTAAAGCTCTCATCAACAACCAAACTGGTCGGAAAATCAAAACACTCAGGAAAGGAAATGGACGCGATGTCAAAGCAACGAAATTGATAGGTATCTGAAAGACTGATAAGACTGTTATGGCATGTACCCGCCCCAGCAAAACGGTGTAGCTAAAAGCGAAAATCGGACCACATCCAAGCGACCGCGGAATATGCCTTTCTGTGCAAGACTCCCAAAGAAGTGTTTGGCTGAAGCTGTGTCGACTGTTGCATCTCTGGAAAACACCAAATGCTAGCAACGGAGGAAAAACGCCAGAGGACGGGATCGACATCCAGTTTGGCACACTTGAAGGTCTTCGGATGCGCTGCATACGCTAACGTGCCGAAGGATTTATGTCAGAAAGAGGATCCCAAAAGCAAGAAGATTTTATTTGTTGGTTACTGCAAAGAATCAAACGGGTAGCGCACCGTGTGGACCCAGAAACTGCAAAAAAGGCACAAGCAGGCGTGATATAATATCCCAATAAAATAGTCAGTGTAACAGAACAGAGACATTTGCAGTTCTTACACCCATTGATGATCAACATGCGGAAGAGAAAGAAGTTCCTGAACGAGAACCCGTGCTAGTCACAAGCGAGCATGAAATTGATCGACTGAAGAAGATAGACAATGAAGAAACTGATTCGAAATCGACCGATTGTCAGGACAACACCACAGGATATGCATATGTCAGACGAGAGGTGAAATTATCGGAACCGGTGATTCTTCGTCAATCAACATTAACATTGAAGCCAGTTAATAGGATCGACTATGCTACATCGTACAATAATTTTGCAGATCCAGAAACCCTTGAAGATGCTCCGTGTTCATCAGAACGAGTCTAGTGGAAAAAGGGCGTAAGTCAGAGCTGCACAGCATTTTGCACTTTCACTAACGTCAGGAGCTGCGCGCGGGCAACTCGGGGGCAAATGCGAAAATCCATGAAGGTTAGGGATGAGACTCACTCTAGGAGTGGGAGCCACCAATCAGAATGCGCAATTCGAAATATAGCGCTTAAATTGAAAGAGCAATCGACAAGAACATGACGGTCTTATACAGTTCAAGTAATATCGCCTTTTGTATTGTATTGCAAATTCTTGTTGTCTGTACATGACAGAGCGAAATATGAAACTACAACGAATTATACATATTAGATTTGGACACCAAGTATTATAATTGCGTGTAGTGCTGATAATGTAATTCGCTTTGCTACGATCGCGATGTAATAACAAATTTAGTGTTGTGCTAAACACAAAATTATGATACTAAACTGTTTTTGTTTGATGATGACAGCTATAATTTTTTTTATTAACAATGTTTAATTGAATAAGACGGTTCCATTAAAGCAAAAACATATTGTTCCTGAAAAAAAACATGATTATTTTCTGCTCTTTCTGACAAGAGTGTAGAATGGTGTATTATTATTTTTTGACATCGAATAAAAATATAAAGCCCTCTGCATTCTATTTAAAAATACCTATGATAATCTTATGATTGTCCGTAACATATCATCACAGAAGTTTGTTGATCTCTTGTTGATCTCTCTTATTCAGTTTCATAATGGGGGAAAATGGTCACAAATGTGCTATTAAACATTACCCTGCTTGGAATTGCCACGTATTCTATTTTTATGTTAATCTTGATGTGAGATATTGCTCTCATGATTTTCATTTTGCTATGATTTGGAGATTATAACATTCCTGGTGAACAATCAATAACTAAATTGCAATTTTTTGTTAGAATTAAATAATATTTTTTTCTTATATATAAGCTTATATTTTAAAGCTATTGATTTAAAATATTGCTTAAGAGTCACAATGAGTTTCTTATTTTCCTTAAAAAATTAGAAAAGGAAAATACATACACTGGTGGATACAAAGGTGGATATACAGTAGTACACAGAACGTAAACCGTGAATTATGGTCCCTGTAACTTGAAATACTAGACATAATCCATTTAATTAGACGCTCAGGCATTCAATCTACGCGCCGCGTCGTGCTACGTCAAACTTCCCCCCTTCCCGCAAAACATCCTACTCCCCACTACTTGCACTTTCGGCGCTGTCGCGGGCAGACGATCGGCTCGCAAGTGCAGAATGCCCGTGGGAGCAGGCGTTGTGCAGGCCTGCTGTAAGTGAAGGTCTCGTCTCCAAAGAAACCTGGATTTCGGCTGAATTACCCGTCGGAGAGGTATCTTGACAGAAAGTGGGATTTTAAGATCAAACGAGAGTCGACTGGGAAACTATAACGTTACAAAGGAAGGCTTGTAATTAGACGATGCGGACAAATTGAAGGTGTCGACTACTGCAAAACTTATTCTGCGGTAGTGCCATACACATCCAGACGATTTCTATGTGCATTAGAGACGAGGCATATCTTGATATTGCAACGCCATCGCGTCCTCCGGCCCCATGGCGGGAAAGCCGAATTGCAACGTCATCGTCTAGCGGGTGGAAGAGAGGTGCGGGCCGGGAAACTACTTTGTAAATGATGAGCCGTAATTGGGCAGTGAAATAAAATTATACATTTATTCCCGACCTACGGCCGGGGAAGTTACACAAAGAAAATCCCATGAGGTGGGATTACACCCTACCTATTGAGCTCAGTAAAAGAAAGTTAAGAGAAAAAATAGTTAATTACACTTCTGTTACAGTCTTAAAGAAAAATATGCCATTGCGCGGCACCGCTTAACTCTAACAAAAACAAACAAAAGAAAAAACAGAAAGATAGAACACTTTAGAATTTCGATGACATTTTCCGTCTCGTCTCGAGGCGGGACGCCCCAAAGCGCGGGCGTGCGTTAAAAGTCTTATCTGTTGAATGGGCGTGGGCTGGGGTGTCCACGTTGCGGTCGATGGCCTTGGCGTCTTCAACGGGCGTTGTCTTATGAGCTGCAATGTTGAAACGGGAGGGCGGACGCCTTCTCGCGGCCACTGCGTGCCCCGAGGTCTCCTTTGCGCCTCACCACCAAGACGCTGGACGAGTCCGGATTCGTTTCTCACTACGGCTTGGACGAGCGATACGACAGCATTTAATTGCTGGTGCGGACCGGAGGCTCGATCCTGGTACTCGCGGCTCGTTCGCTCGAATTAGGCAACGAGTTTTGGTCATGAAGCGCCCTCTCGCAACTCGCTTCTAAGTGTCTGTTTCGCGGCCGCTGCCCTCGCGTTTTCGCTCTCACGACTACCTCCCTAGTGTTGACTTTTTTTCAAGATTTTGGGAATCTATCCCTCTCCGGATCGTCCCCCTCCTAAGTTCATCCTAGGCTCGCTGACCTACTTTGAGAAACCCTCTTACGCCTTGAGTCGCACCTTACTGCGTCGCAAAATTAATTTTGACGAATCGCGGTCCGAGGATTCGTGGAAAATTTTCTAAAGTATCTCTCTCTACTGAAACGCTATCTCTGTTAACCGAAACGCAGCTGCGTTCGTCGGGGGGGTGGCATCCCTTGTGAGCAATTATTGTATGGCAAAGGGTTCGGACTTTCTTGAATTAGCGCGACAGGCGTGGAAGTGAGGAGCGCGCCCAAGGATCGGCGAGGGTGGGTCACAAAAGGTGCATTCAGTGAAGTGGGTTCGTCAAGTGGCCTTTGACGATAAGTGGTCATAAATTCTTACCAGGCCGGCGTCCCGTCGGAGGGGTGGGACTCTGACAGCAAAGGACAACGGGCGGGGTGGGGCGCGGCTGGGCCGAGGCGTGCGGGAAAGCGCACGTGCGCATGCCTGAGAGTACGAAAAAGAAGTTTTTGTTGTAAATTTCTTAAGGCACCGCTTTATGCCGCCACAATATGGATCAAACAGGCGTGAGAGCTACATACCTACATAAGGATACCGTGTAGGGCGTAGGGGCAGAGAAAAAGAAACATTGGTGAAGATGGGATTCAGTAGATCGGAAGCAGTCCCTTGCGTTTTTATTTCAAGAGGATAAAGACAGGGCTCGTGATTATCTCTGTGTATGTCATCAAACAATTGGTTAAGAAAGAAATAATTATATGTTCTGCCAAAGAATACTAGGGTACACGGTCCATTTCAATGCAATTGATCAAATACTGAGTTATTATTGGAATAAGCACAGGAATGCCAGGAATGAAAGGTTTTGTCAGTATTTCAATTGACGGCAAGAGAGTTTTTGTTTATATAAGAGATTGATTCAATGATTAAAGAGACAAATTGGTCTGGAGAAATAAACGTTAATTTTTACAAAACAGGATTTTTCCTACTTTTCAATGTATTCTTCACAAACATTTATGCACTTGTTTCAACGGGTTAACATCTTTTTTATAACGGCTGCAAAGAAGTCTTTATCTTGGTGTTTGAACCAATTTCCCACAAATTGTTTGACCATCTCGTTATCTTGGAACATTTTCCCACTAATGCCTCCTTCAGTGGACCAAACAAAAGGAAATCAGATGTGCTAAATCGGGGCTATAAGGGGATGAGGCAATACCCCCCCACTCATTTTGTCGATGGTTTCACGGCTTTGTTGAGGACGTGCGTTGTTTTAGTGGAGAATCACACCTCTCTTCTAAGATCCACGATGTTTCTCTCTCATGACTGGCTTCACGTTGTTCAAAAACATATTACAGTAGTATTGGCTATTTATTACACGCTCTTCTTCGTGATAATTTCAAAAAAACCTAAAGCGTCCCCAAACACAGTCACCATGACTTTTCCTGCTCATGCTTCCAGAACGATGTTTGTCAGTCACTGAGCCTCGAACACGTTTGAACTGTTTTACCCACTTGTAAAAATTCTCACGGTTCTTACAACTTTCACCATACACTTTAGTCATTCAAGACTATATATTAGCCGTTTTTTCATCTTCAACAAAATGCAGAACATTGTTCAACTCATGCGGAATTTTCAAGTGAACTCGCCATTGTTCAACTTAATTTTGAGGTTACGAACACAACAATGCTGATCTTCCAGTTGGTCAGGGCTCACCCCAGTGATGCCAGATTAAAGTTCTAAAATTACCAAACTTATCCTACCCACTGTTTTTTCTCCAGGCCAATTTGTCTCTTTAATTATTGAATGACCTACGTAGATTCGAATACAAAAAAAAGCAATTGCAGAAACAGATTTGAACATAAATTATACTGAGTTTGTATAGTTTTAATCTCTTAAATTAGGGGAGGAAATATGGAAGTATTAAGCAAATGCGAGGGAAAATCAAATGTAGTACGAGAAAATTTTGCGATAGAGTTTTTAGAACTAATTGAGAATGATCTTATATTAGGTTTAAAGAATAACCCAGAACAGCTTTCAGATGATCTTTGTGCATTATTGCTCACATTATCGTCGTAAAAAATGTAGCTGAAGTAAACTCTATTCGCATCATCAGTTCTTGCAACTATTTTTTACGTCGATTGTAATTTTAAAATTGCAATATTACCAGTTCATATCCGATATGGAGATAACACTCAAGGCCATTGGGTAATAGGAATTTTTGATGGGGAGTATAACATTATCAGCTACTACGATTCATTGGTAAGTCCAAAGCCAGGTACTAAAAAAACATATTTGAACAAAGATACACATGAAAGAAATTATGTATGAAATAAATTTTTAACATAACGCATAAAATATATAATGCGCATTATATATAACGCGTAAAACAGGGTTAAAATTATTATTTATTTATTACAGGCATCCTGGATTGGTCCATTCACTAAGTATCTGACCCAGGAAAAATATCCGGAAGTTTTTTTCGTATAGGTTATATTTGTTTTTGGAGGTTTTAAATTCAAATTTTGTGTTTGACATCTCAAAAAAGGTTGGATCCACAGAGGAAACAGCAAAAAGCTCTAAAAGTTTCGCATTTTTATCAGTTTTTCACTTATATCTCCAAAACTACGCATTTTGTCGAAACAGTCACTATTTATGAAATCAACATTGACGCAATTTCTTGCTAAACCCGTATACTAACGTTAACTTTATTAATATAGTGATTTTTCAGTGCGCTAGAAAGCACTGAAAAACGGTGATATTTTGACCTTCTGGCAAAAACCGGAGAATATCCCTCTCCCCTCTCGTATCATCCAGCGGCGCTCTGTTTCACTGCGTCATGCTTGAAAACAACTTGTGAATGGAATGTTGGCATTGTTAAATGATAAACACTCCGATTCTCGCGGAATGATCAGGGACGTGTTTACTCGAGCGGAGTAACCGCAAACCCCAGTGTTAGGTAACCAAAATATTGAACGAAATAATCAATAATGAAATAAGCAATTTGCGTAAGATTATTTGTACTTCTTTTTATGAATGAAAAATATTTTACGTGAGTTGAAAAGTGCAAATTTATTCTCAAAGAAGTTATATAATTCAATGCAAAGTTTTAGGACTTTTTGCCGTTTTCTCTGTAAAATCGACCTTTTTCGAGGCGGCAAACAGAATTTGAATTGAGCACCAAAGAAAACATAAAGAATGGTTGATAAAAATTTCCGAGATTTTTATCTTGGAACGGGCCCTTTTGATCACCAGGTGACTGGACTAATACGAAAGTTTCTCTCTCAAAATTTGTTAAATTATTGCCAAAAGAATGTGTTTTATCTCGCTTTGCAAAAACGCGTATAGTTTGTAAATGTACTATTAATGAAAACTTAACACTGATGGTCACAGGTGGCAACTTAATAAGAACCAATACCATTTGATAAAAAATTAAACTTTTCGTGCTTAAAATGGCCATCACCAACAGAGTCATGTCATCTCGGGTAACAGTCTAAGTATTACTCAACTTCAATACTCGATAAACAATTTCTGTGAGTTTAACTGCGTTTCTTGTTTGGGGTGAGGGTAGTACAAACAACTTTATTATGTTCTTGAATTCACATCGTTCAGCCATTAATTGCGTTGATGAAATTACTTATCAACTTTACATAACGTATTAGTTTTACATATTTTTTATTAAAAATGAAATCTCTTTCTCTTCATTGTATTGCTAAGAAACAACATGAATATCTTCGACCCATTGAAGATCAAATTGGTCTTGGGAAAGTTATTGTAATTCAAAATTTTTCTGAAACAGTTAAATTTGTTTTGCAAAATTGATTCCAACCTGTAGACTGGAACAATCTACAAGCCACTGTTAACCCTTTGCGCAAGTTATTTCAAGACGACTTAAACAAATATTATCCAACTATTACTGGCTTTGTTTAGAGCAGAGGCAGCATTGCTGCTATCTCTGTAGAAACTCTGACTGGGAGGTCTAATGTTTCGAGTCCCGATGGTGGCGGATTTTGAACATTAGCTAGAGAGCTAGGACAGACGCTGACTGACGGGAAAATCCAGCAACCCGCTGTTCTGAGGGATGGTTTTTCGTGTTTTTTCCGAAGAATATCAGGAGAATGTCAGAGTAGTACCCTATTAAACGGGCCACGAACCACGCGCGATTTTTCCTTCCTCTTCCTTATTCTAATATCTCTATCACATTTACACGCACTACACTTCCACACAAACGGAGACCAGTCGGGAGCTTAGAGCCTGGGGCGGTGCCCCGCTGGGGGAGATACCTGGAAAGGGAAATATCCCGCAAGCTGAAATACAGGTCGGCGCTGGATCTCACCATCCATAGGGGAGGAACCCTACTGACACAAGTCATAGAACAGTCACTACACTAAAGGGACTAATGACCATAAGTGCAGTTAACGTGCACAGAAACATCTAGCAATTCATTGCCCAACTAATGAACTCTGTAGATAAGTAATTATTACCATCATGATTATTACCAGAAATCATTAATATTTTTTTGAAAAAAACTGAAAAGAGATATTTGAAGAAAATCTAAATATTTATGACATGGTACAGTACATCAGTAAAAGAAATCAATATTCTTAATTTATGTTTGCATGAGAAAGGCTTTGGAGTAGCAGCGAATGCATTTCTTCGCCACATCGTAAGGAAAAAGTCCCGGTAGGTTATAGGAGATACGGTAATGCGCTTAAGCAGCTCTTGCTAGTTGCTTAGCAAGAGTTTACTTAGAGCAAATTCAAATTTCTAGATAGATGTTCACGTGAAATAAAAAAGCATTTCAGGTGTATAATTTTATAGATTTTAAAAAAATCAAAGGACCATGAATTAAAGATGTATTAAAAATTATACAGAAATTAAGTGTTAATTTTGCTTGGAAAGATGAAATTGGGAATCAAGTTAAAATAGATTCAATACTTCGTTATGCTGTTCCTGAGAAAAGATTCAGAGGGTTCCGCGCTTGGATACTTCAAGAATCATTTGTTCTAATAAAAATTCAGTCTTCATCAGAAGACGAAAGCACATCTACTATCATGGAAAGTTACAATAAGAATTGTACACAAGTTCCGCTATCCAGAATTGGAATTAGATGTGATTTCTTTCACAAATTTTACAAATTGAGAGTACTTCTCGATGTTTCATTATATTCATATTTTTTTATTGACGGCTAGGTTATTTTTATTGCAGATTAGCTACCAAAAGAAAGAGGCCACACAAGTTAAAATCATTGAAAGTTGAAAGAATTTTGAAAGAAAATTGAAGAATAATATTGAAACTGAACTAAACTTATTTCTATTTAGTAATAAAATTTTAAAAATTGAAATGCTTCTTTCATTTATATATTCGTTTTTAAAACGCAATTAGTTAGTAAGGAGTACATCGAAAAATACCATAATTTTCATATTTTGACATATTCGTTGAAACAGACGTAAGTTGTCCTTTGGGCCTCTAGATAACTTTTGTATGAAATAAAGTGACTACTATTGGTAGATTAGAAATATTATTCCTCTAACTGAGTACTAAAGATGTAATGAGACGGTAGAAATTAAAATCTATTTCGGGTTGCAATCAACTTCCTATGGAGCAGATCTAGTGACTGTCGGTACCTATACAACACTGCGCCAAATGTGGGCTGGTCCCAATAAATCAATGTCTTGCACTTCCCAGTCTGCTGGGAGCTTAGGGACTATCGGGACGACCTGTGCTTTTACGTACCACATTCATCTGAACTCGATTTCAAAACTCTTGTATTTAGGACCTTTCTCTGCCTCGTAAGGTACATTGTTTGATTCCACGGCGCCATCTTCTTACAGACATGTTTTTTCTCAAAACCCTAGATAACAATATCAGGTTTGTTTGCTGCTATCGTGCAATCCGTTTGAATTTGTTGGCCTTACAATTTTGTATAGAGTCCAGCAGACGTCACCGGTGTTGGCGAATGTTCATATCACTTGGCGCATATGTTTGGAACTTCGAAGGCGGTACAGATCTGCCAGTGGAAGTAACTACTCATCCTGTCGTGTCTTTTCAAGCATTCGGTATTTTCTAGAATTGTACAATCTGAGACTATATGATCAATGGTTTCTACTTGTTCCTGGCAGGTGCGGCATTTATCATATTGGGAAATTTTGAGAACCGCTTTATCATAATGTCGTGTTCTCAACTCATGGTCTTGGGCAGCTATTGCAACTGCTTCCAATTCTGGCTTCATTCTTCCCCATTTAAGCTACATAAATGATTGATCTTTATTGATCTCCACCGTGTCCATCCTTTTTAGATATTGTCCATGGAGATGTTTGTCTCTCCACAATTTCTTTAATATTTTTTGTGTCTCACATTTCATGTTAAGTAGTATCAGAGGTTCAGTGTTTCTGGTACTCTGCGTGTTTTGCATAATCTTCTTCTCAATGCTTTTTGATACACTCGCAATACCTCTGTTTGCCATTATTCAGAGTTAATAACCAGCCTCGTAGGCAGGAGACGTCAATTTGTCTAAGGCCTCTTCATCCTTCCTGATGTGGCACATAAAGCCTATATACTGCACCATAAGGGTGGGTGACATTGTAAGCAGTTTTCTCGTTTTTTCGGTCCATGATTCGAATTTCTTGCTCAGTCCAGTCCACTGGTCCAAAATTGTACTCGGCACCGTTAAAGTACCTATTGCAAATATTTCATTCCTGGAGTTCAGAGCGGACTGCAGGACGAATCTCACTCGTCTGTAATACTCTGCGAATTCTCTCTTTCATTGTTGTAAGTTCTCACAGTCTCTAAAGACCAGATATTTTTTTAAGTTTTGCCTGGATCAAGATCTTGAATCAAAGTATGTATATCAACTTCAATGCCCTCTAACCACACTTTATCTTTAAATTGATTTTTGCACACTTGTCAAGACCAAACGTCATGTGGATATCATTGCTAAAATTATTCACAATTTGCGAGAATATCGCTTCATTATTAGCAAACATTTTAAAATCATACATGTAAAACAAATATGATTCTGGTTGTTCATCTGCATGGGGCATGTAACGAAAGGCAGTGTGCGACAACTGTCTAGATAGCGGAGGCAAACTAATGCAAAACAGAAGAGGGGTAGGGGAATCTCCATGAAAAATTTCCCTATTAATTTGAATACTTCTTGTTTCTAATCCTTCCTTTTCTCTGTGTATTAGTAATCTGGAACTCCACGACTTCATACCTTCACGCCTTCCAAAACTCAATAAGTATACGGTAAAATCGATTGATCTCCAGGGTCTTCAAAATCACATCATGTCAAAGGCCGTTTGGTAATCAATCCAAGCCATGCTTAAATTATTTTTCGTTTCCTTACAACCATAGGAACCTTTACGACATACTTTCTGCTCAACTGGCAACAGATGGTTCTTCTCTAGGTGTCTATACATTTCGGCAGCTTCGGCTCGAGATAACTTTGTACATTACTGACATACAAGTAATTGACCTGTAGTTCTTCGCCAGAGTTGTCTCTCGCTTTGGTTAGCAACGTAGTAATGTCGCGTGTGAACCATTCCAGGAGTTCTTTGGGGATTGTAAAATTTTATTAACTGTCTTTGCTATTTGAGAATGTAATACTATTCATTTCTTAATCCAATAATTCTGAACCTTATCAATCCCGGTGAATTTTCAGTTTCCCATGCTCTTAATTGCTTGGAAGAGGCCCTCTTCCGAGAATTCGTGAACATGCTTCTCTGTTTTCACAAGTTCATCGGAGGCATCAACTTTTGATTGGAATTAAGTTGCGTTTTTGTTGTAGGATCTGTTCTCTTCCCATATTCCTTCTCAAAATGTTTTGACGTCATCTTTGGCGTCTGTTTTAAACAATCGACCCTGAACACGGAAAACTACTCTACGTTGTAAGGTTTAATTTGTTGAGCCCATGATTGGATTTTCTCTTTTATTTTTAAGCTACTATTAGCCTTGTGTCATTTTGAATTTTGTAATTTTGCTCAACATGAATTATTATTCGTTAAAATTTAGAGGTATGCATTTGATTTAGAAGATACCTTGCTTAGAGTGATATTTCACGCCGATTGTCGGCTATCCATTTCATACATTTTTTTCGCCCATGAGGAGCTGTTTACTCTGTTTGGATGTCGGCCGTCGGTGTTCATGGCTGTTCTAAAATTATCTAATGTATCGGAGATCCAGTTGCAATGGAAGAACACGCTATGATTGATTTCAGTAATATACAGGTCTCTACCTGGAGTCTGTACCACTTCATTTAAGACAGATATTCTGCTTTACCTGTAGCATTTTCGTATGTTCTTCTCGAAAGTGCATGATTCAAATGGAAGTGCACGAACTCGTTCTATCTCACATCGAAGGAGATTTCGAATCATGTCCTTATCGTGTGATTCATTGCCAGATGAATTTTGACCACCATTTTTCATTGGAAGTTTCATTGGAAATAGATGAACCTTCAACAGAGCCATGGTTTTCAGTGTTATTTGAAAGTTCTAAATGTTCGTCATATGGATAGTTCGATCGAAGAACATGCTTACATTCAGGGAAATCCGGAGTAAGTTGTTCTGCTGTGAATTTTCCGCTGCTGAGTATGTATGGTCGTTGACTGACAAGCTTATTTGAATCAGGGGTATGTTTCCTATCTGGGAACCGTTCTCTCCATATCTTGAAAACTTCTATTTCTTAGCTTCTTTTTTTCGCTCTTGCATAGGGAAAGCACCACAGGGCCTCCATCGTATTTTCTTCTTTTTGATCCAATTAAGAATGCACTCCGTGGGAAGCATTACGCGGATGATTGGGAAGTTATTGATGCAGCACGATGTTGGCTCCGACAGAGACCAATAGAGTGGTACCATCCAGGTATACAGGCTCTCACTTGAAGGTAGCTCCATCTAGATAATACCTAAGTTTTTTTCCCATCATGATTTTTTCCCATCCTGATATTAATTGACTATTGTTTCCTGGATTGCAGTTACGTCAATATTGTGATATTTTTAAAATATTTGCCTATTTCGGATATTTCTCCATTAGTGAAATCGTTCCGAAGCCTGCACGAATCGTCAGCGACCAGGCTCCAACGGCGACAAGGTGAACCTCCGCCTCTTCGTTTGCTAGCGTACCGATAGGCAATCTGCCTCAGACTCAGCGGCTTTTATAAACACTAGTGAACTTTGGTAAACAACCCTCAATATTGGATGGATAAACACCGCAAATTTGTTTGTTGGTTAAATTATAGGTAGCGGACAAAACTTTTTTCCAAGTATTCTTTACTAACAACCCCGCGGCCGCCGTATGATTACAAGAAGAAGCAATCGTATAAATCTCGTTGATAGATTTTTGGAGGATTAAACAATGATTAGGATGAATGTAGGCCATTGAAACTCAGTACTATTGTTTTAGGTCATTATTTAAATGAATCGAGTTTGTTAATAGTATTTTAAATAATTTTTCATTGAAGCATATTGTTATTCTTATTATTGTTATTCTTCTGCTTCTTATTTTTCCACTACATCATGACTAAAAATGTTATGAGTCGGCTGAATATAAAATGTACTCCAGGTTGCGAACCAGCTAACAAAAGGAGCAGATCGAGGGACTGTCATTGCCTCTACAATACTTTGTGTAAAATGTTGGCTGCTCCGAATAAAGCAATTTCTTGCACTCCTCTGTCTTTTAAAAGACCTGCAGTTTAGCCAATTTCTTACAAAAATTCTGCGAAACAAATCCCAGAGCTCCGAAGACTATCGGGACGATATGTGTTTTACGCCCCTCATTCAGCTGATCGCGATTTCCAAACTAGTATTTACGACGAATCTCTTCCTCCTTGGTAACGACGTTTTGATCACACGGCACAGCAACATCAGCAAGTCGACACTGTCTTTTCTCCAAATCCCGGATTTCTATAACCGGTTTGTTTGCCCCTATCGTGCGATCCGTTTGAATTTGTTGGTCATACAATACTGTACACAGTCCAACAGAGGCCACCTGTTTTGGTGAGTGTTCGTATCACTTGGGGCATGTGTTTGGAACTTCGAGGGCGGTACAGATCTGCCCGTAGATGTCAATGATTTCTACTAGTTCCTGGCATATGCGGCATTTACCAACTTGGGAAATTTTGAGAACCCCTTCATCATAATATGTTCTCAACGCCTGGTGTTGGGCAGCTATTACAAGTGCTTCTGATTCTGGCTTCTTTTGTCCCTTTTTAAGCGACATAAATGATTGATCTTTATTGAACTGTACCCTGCCTATTCGTTTTAAATATTGTCCGTGGAGTAGTTTGTCTCTCAACCATTTCTTTATCATTATTTTGCTTCACATTTCAGGATAAGTATCATCAGAAGTTCAGTGCCTGTCATTCTGCGTGTCTTGCATAGTCTTGTTCGCAATTCCTCTTGCTACACTTACAATGCCTCTATTTCCTATTATTCGGTCATATTTCATAACCTGCCTCATAAGTGGGTCATCTTGATGGCTGACTACATACTATCCCATCCCAACTTTTGCATTGTGCCAAGAGGCTTCAATTTGTCTGAGGCCTCTTCCTTCTTACGTATGTGACACAAAGTCTTTATACATCAGCTCAAGGGTGGGCAACATGATGCATTGTAAGCAGTTTTTTGGCTTTTCGATCCATGATGCAATTTTTCTTGCTCAGTCCAGTCCACAAGTCCGAAAATGTATTCGGCTACAGGCACCGTCAAACTACTTATTGCTGATATTTTATTCCTGGAGTTCAGAGTGGACTGCGGGACAAGTCTCACTCTTCTGATATTCTCCTTACAGATTCTCTCTTTCATTGTGTCATTCAAGATGGTCTCATAATGTTCAATGCCCAAATATTTGTAAGTTTTACCTGACTCAAGATCTTGACTCACTGTGTGGATATCACCTTCAATGTTCTTTCATGTTGTCATTTTGCCTCTCTTTACGTTCATTTTTGCATACGTGTCAATACCACACTTCATGCAGATGTCATTGCTAAAATTATTGATGACCAACAGCATTTGGGAGAGAGTCGCTTCGTTATTTGCAAACACTTTAAGATCATTCATGTAAAACAAATGAGATATTGCCTTTCATCACCATGTAGCTTGTAACCTCACCTTGTAGCAAAGTCACCATCACCTTGTAGCAAAGTCAGTGTGCTACAACTGACAAGATAGTGGGATCAAACTAAAGCAGAACAGCAGAGGGGAGAACGAATCTCCTTGGAAAATTCCACGTTAATCTGAATACTTCTTGTTTCTACTATCCTCTTTCCGCTATTTATTAGTAACCTGGTTCTCCACGAGTTCATGCTAGACTTGCAAAACTCAACATGTCTAGGATAAAATCGATAGATCCAGGGTTTTCAAAATCCATTCGTTTGGTACACTGTCAAAGGCCTTCTTGTAGTCAATCCAAGCCATGCTCAAGTTACGTTTTCGTTTCTTTACATCATTCAAGATGACTTTATTCATTAGCAAGATTTACATGCAGCCACGGGAACCTTTACGACATCCTGTCTGTTCAACTGGTAACAGATGGTTATTCTCTGGGTGTCTATACATTTTGTCAGCTCTGGCTGCAGTTATAACTTTGTACATTACTGGCATACAAGTGATTGACCTGTAGTTCTTTGCCAGAGTTGCCTCCCGCTTTGGGTAGCAAATACGTGATGCCGCGAATGAGCCATTCCGGCAGCCATTCCTTTGGGGTTTCTAAAATTTTATTAACACCCTTTGCTAGATGAGAATGTAGGTGTTCATCCGAGAATTCGTGAACATGTTCCAATGTTTCCACGAGTCCGTCGGCAGCATCAACCTCATATTGGAGTCAAGACGCGTCTTCGTTGTGGGATATAATTTCCTCTCGGATTCTTGTCCAAAATGTTTCGGCGTCATGTTTTGAAGGAGAGGCAGCCATTGGGTTTTTGAGTCAGACTGTGATAGAGTCTCTTCGCATCTTTTTTCAAACAATCTATTCTACACACGGGAATCTTCTTTATGTTTGTAACGTTTAATTCATTGAACCCTGCTTGGATTTCATTTTTTAACTCAGCTACCATTAGCCTTGTTGTTTCATTTTCAATTTGGTATTATTGTTCCATATGGAGTATTTTTTGTTGAACTTTAGAAGGTGATTTGATTTAGAATATGCCTCGGTTAGAGAAATATTTCACGCCGTGTGTCGGCTATCCATTTCATAATTCTTTTCACCCATTGGTGTAATCTAATTTGAGCCTGTTTACTGTCTGACTGTCGGCCGTCGGTGGTCTTGTCTGGCCCCACAATTATCTGAGAAACAAGATATCCAATTGCGTATACGATGTGACTGATTTCAATAATATATAGATATCTACTTGAGATCTGTACAACCTCAATTAAGACAGAATTCGCTGTTTCTATCACTCTCTTAGCTTTAGCATTTTCGAAAATTCTCCTCAACGGTGCACGAGATTCGAATGGAAGTAGACGAACTCGTTCTATCTCGTGTCGGAGGAAGTCACGCATCACGTCCTTATCGAGTGACTCATGGCCAGATGAATTTTCACCACTGACGGATGTTTCATTTGGAACAGATGAACCTTGAAGGGGATCATCGTTTTCAGGGATATTAGATGGTTCTAAATGTTCATGTGAATAGTTTGATCGATGAACATACTCCGCGTTTCTCTGGATGTCTGCAAGTTGTTCTGCTGTGAATATTCCCCTGCTGACTATGTATCTTCGTTGACTGGCAAGCTCCTTTGAGTCTAGGTTAGGTCTCATATCTGGGTTCCGCTCTCTCCATCTCTTAAAAACTTCTATTTCTTAGCCCCCATTTTTCGCTTTTGCATAGCAAAAGCACCATATCATCTCACTCAATTCTTCACGGGTCCATCTCTGACGATGGCGTCCAGCTACTGCCGTCTCTGGGCCTCTGGTACTGACTAACATCCGTGGGATGGTGAGACGTATTCAAGGTGACATTTTCTCGGTTTCTGAGGGTATGGGACATTGGCAGATCAAGGAACGTTAAAATTCCTTACATTTCTTGTTCTATCAAGTTTGCTCGTTGGTTGTAAGTGATAATTCGCAGGTAGCACTTTCGAGTTCACAGATCACACTTAACCCTTGGGTTATTTCCTGCCATCCGTTACTGCGACCGAGAGGCCTCGGGACATTCCCCAGAAAAGGGTTGTTATTATTATTATTATTATTATTATTTTTATTCCTTCTACATCACTACTAAAGATGTTATGAGGCGGCTGAATGTAAAATCTACTCCAGGTTGCAACAAACTACTTAAGAAGCCGATCTAGGGACTGTCGGTGGCTCTACAATACTTTGCGTAAATGTGGGCTGTTCCAAACAAAGCAATTTCTTACACTTCTCAGTCTTTTGAACAACCTGGGGATTTAGCCAAGTTCTTACACAAATTTTGCGGAACAAATCCCAGAGCTCCGATAATTATCGGGTCCACCTGTGTTTTTACGCCCATATTTGGATGATCTCGATTACCAAACTTGTATTTAAGCCTCTGCCTCCATGGTTACGACATTTTGATCACAAAGCACAGCAACATCTACAAGTAGACACAAGTTTTCCTCCAAATCCCGGTTAACAATATCCGGTTCGTTTGCTATCGTGCGATTCTTTTGAATTTGTTTCTGTTACAATATTGTATAGAGTCCAAAAGATGTCACCGGTTTTCGTGAGTGTTCGCACCACTTGGGGCATGTGTTTGGAACTTCGAAGGCGGTACAGATCTGCCAGTGGAGGTAACTACACACCCTGCCGTGTCTTTTCACGTTTTCGGTCTTTGCTAGAATTTGACAAGCTGAGAAGATATGATCAATAGTTTCTACTTGTTCCTGGCAAATACGGCATTTATCATCTTGGGAAATTTTGAGAACCGTTTTATCATAATGTCGTGTTCTCAACGCCTGATCTTCAGCAGCTATTGGAACTGCTTCCGATTCTAGCTTCATTCTTCCCCTTTAGCCGCATAAATAATTGATTTTTATTGATCTGCACCTTGTTCATTCTTTTCAGATATTGTCCATGAAGTGGATTTTCTCTCCACGATTTCTTTAACATTTTTTGTCTCTCATATTTCATGTTTAGTAACATCAGATATTCAGTGTTATTCGACGTGTATTTCATAGTTTTTTTGCAATACTTCTAGCCACACTAGCAATGCTATTGTCTCCCATTCTTCGTCAGATTTCATGACCTGCCTCATTACAGGGTCATCTTGATGACTGACTACACACTTTCCCATTTCAACTTGTGCATTGAGCCAGGAAGCTTCAATTTGTGTGAGGCCTCTTCCTCCTTCCTTATGTGACACATAAAGTCAATGTAAATCAGCTCGAGGTTGGGCGACATGATGCATTGTAAGCAGTTTTCTGTTTTTTCGATCCATGATTCGAATTTACTGTTCAGTCCAGTTCACTATCCGAAATTGTACTCTACTAAAATCAAAACCAAACTACCTATCGCTAATATTTTATTCCTGCAGCTCAGAGCGGACTGAAGGACAAGTCTCACTCTTCTCTACTACACCCTGCTAATTCTCTCTTTCATTGTGTCCTTTGAGATGGTCTCACATTCTTCACTGGCAAGATCTTTATAAGTTCAAGGCTCCTGGCTCCAGATCTTGAATCACAGTGTATATATCGACTTCAATGCTCTCTGACGTCAGTTTGCCTCTCTTTAAATTGATTTTTGCACATTTGTGAAGATCAAACTTCATGGAGATATCATTGCTAAAGTCATTCACGAAAGACAAAATTTGGGAGAGAATCGCTTCATTCTTTGCAAACACTTTAAGATCATCCATGTAAAACAAATGTAGTCTATGGTCACCATAGAGCTTGTATCCAAAGTCAGCTTGCGACAACTGTCTAGATAGTGGGATCAAACTAATGCAAAACAGCAGAGGGGATAGTTAATCTCCTGGAAAAGTACCCCTATTAATGTGAATACTTCTGGTTTCTACTATATCCTTTTCGCTGTGTATTAGTAACCTGGTATTCCACGACTTCATACTAGCCTTACAAAGCTCATTAAGCCTAGGATGAAATCAATAGATCTCCAAGGTCTTCAAAATCTAGGCGAGTGGTACTCTATCAAAGGTCTTTTGGTAGTCAAGCCATGCTTAAATTTCATGCTTTCGTTTCGTTACATCATTCAAGATGACTTTATTCAGTAACAATATTTCCTTACAGCCACAGGACGCTTCACGACATCCTTTCTGTTGAATTGGCATGAGCTGGTTCTTTTCTAGGTGTCTGTACATTTTGTCCGCTATGGCTGCAGTTGCAACTTTGTCTTCTTCTTCTTCTTCTTCTTCTTCTTCTTCTTCTTCTTCTTATTATTATTATTATTATTATTATTATTATTATTATTATTATTATTATTATTAATTTTTCACAGAGTAATGTCACTACTACGTTACGTGCCGGGGCACTAAACATGTGGCAAGGAATTTTATAGGTTCTAGACTGCCTTGCACGAGCATGAGCACAATACAGTACACAAGTCTATATGAAATTATAAACCAAATGAACATAAACTCCCTTACGGATCTCTTGGTTCAGAGCAAAAATTTCGAAACGTCTACGTAACTACTTGTGCGCTCTCTGATAGCGTTTTAAACAACCAATGGCTTGCCGCCTGAAGTGCTTATGCTGAACAACAGAGCGCGCGGAGACCTTGGCCGAGGCCATGACCCCCACCGCTGAGGCGGAACCATGTGTTGGCAGACGCGGCAACTAATGCGTGCTGACCACGCGAACCAAACCTGCCACAAGAAAATTCTAACACTACGCAGTTTCCACAACGAATATTTTGTATATCTGGCTCCGACGGATCAGCAACGTCGATGGCGCGTTAATGAGATTGTAATTAGACCAAAGTTCACACTTTTAGAGTTTTATAATTTTGACGCCAGATAAAGTACTTAGGACTCGTATTGAAAATACGTAATGTCAGTACTAAAACACTAATGCAGATATTTTCTGAAGCAGTTTTAGTGACTGCTCTGTTTAGGGGTCGTCCGTAAATCACGTAAAGCTAAAGAGGGGGAGACGTCTGAGGCAGCGTTACGCTGCGTTGCATTGGGGTAGGGCGGTATTAATGTTACGTAACATTGACATTTTTTTAAATTACTTTATTTTTAGTCACATCAACAGCTAAGGTTATTAGCGACTACAATTATACAATTATAATTTTATCCATAATTACATTAACAAAAATGTCATAACATATATATAATTAACATTGTATAGCTACATATATTTTATGTAATACATAACTTAATTATATAATATCTTATGTTATTAAGGATGTTACAGTTTTCACAAAACTTGATCAGTTGGTTTTGATATTTGGTCGAATACAATAAGGTATCTAATGGTTTATTGACATTTATTTTTCTACATTTTTTAACATTTTGGTGAAATAATATTTTTTTTTGTCCTGTAATAAAACATTGAAATATCAACTAATTTATTTGTTTTAAAAAATGAATTAAAGTTATTAGACGTAATTGTAACAACAAATGGAAATATTTTTTCAACAATTTTTTATTGATTCTGTAAGATTACGAAGAAAATATATAAGTTGAAAAAACTGATATGTAGTACCAATATATTCTAGAATATATTTATATTGGTGCAGAAGACTCGCCTACGGTTAATCCACGACGGCGTGTGCACGGCTTATGATCAAACATTTTCTCGTCCATACGTTCTTTCTTCACTTACAACTTGCCCCAATCTTATTGTTAGATCGCCCAATACTTTAATTATCATTAATTTTGATATACAACACAAATGGAATAAATACAAATTGGTTTTTCTGTGCTATAATTCATTTTCACTTCTTGCATTTACGAGGGGGGTGTTGTCAAAAGCGTTACGTAATTATTTAGGAGCGTTACGGGTGCGTTATAGGGGGAGAGGGGTATTCAAAATACTCCCAATTTGCATTACGTAATTTATAGGCGTGCCCTTATGACATTGCACTCTACACCAAGATACGCGCCACAGTTTTTTTTAGAAATAAATTTATTACGTAGGTTTACGGAGCCCGTTTTAATATTTTCGGAGGCTCATAGGTCCCCGAACCTACCTCGGCGCCCACTTTTGATAATTGTGGTTTAGTATAAACTAGTGGTGCTACAGCAGCACATAATTTCCCACATTGTTTCTAACCTTTGGAATTTTTGGAAAATTCAGAGAGTTCAACGAAAATTATCCCTTGTTATATCCATGGGAAAAAATTGGAGCGATTGTTGAGATCATTTTTTTTTTATAATTTCCCTTAACTTCAAACTACAATTCTAGTTTTTTCAATCAATTGTACATTATCTTTTTTAAAGATCTGATTTTGTAGAACAGATTTTTTTTAAAACAAAAAATCTCTATCTCAAAATTTGTGGTTTTGCAATGGTATCGTTTTACAATTTTCGAAAACTCAGAGAGTTCGCCGGAAATGAGAGTAGCGCCTGCCCTTTGATACATACAAGGAGAACATTTAAAGACAGAAAATTGGGGGCGTTTTTGAAAAAATAATTGTTTAAATATTGCCTAAATTTATAGCAGTATTACGAGAAAAGTACTCCCATTTTCAAAAATTTGTACAGGAATACTTACCTGAAGATGTATTTCAACAACGGATTTTAGTAAGGAAGTATCTTTATTTTCAATATTGTAGACGCCGGAAGACGCCGAAAAAAATTTTGAACTTATGCACTTTTCGAAAAACCAATGATTTCAACGAAGGTGAGACTTGTGCCATTTCCTTAAGCGCCTTTTACGCTATCCAAGGATAAAGTTTAATAAAAATATTTTGAGCCGTTTTTTAGAAAAAGCTGAAAATATAATTGAGACGATCTCACCATTCCTTCTTGCTTACCGCTACACTTAATTAAATACCCCACATATTTACTCATATATTCCCTCACCTGTTCCATCCTCCCCTCCTTTCAAGACAATTTTTATTTCCTTCTTCTCTCCTTCCTTCCTATGTACAATCACTTTAGACATCCCTATGCTCACATCCATCTTCCTACCTTCTGTTTTTTTTCTGGTCTAACATACTGCTCATACCTTCCTCATCCCTAGCTAGAAAAAAAATTCATCTGCGTGTGTCAAAGTCCATTTCTTCTCCTTTCCAATCACCACCCGTCCTTCCTGCTTCATTTCCATAAATCTCTCCTGTACAACTATAAATACATTAAAAAGGGTGGGATCTAACGGCTCCCTTGCCTTAGTCTTTTATCAATACAAAACTCCCTTCCTTTCTCCTTGCCCAATTTCACTCTACATTTTTCTCTTCATATATTTGATTTATTAACTGAACCCGTGTGATTACATAGCACAGAAGGAAAAGCTTTCGAAAAGTTACGTCACAATACCGCATATCCTTGAATGTACATATTTTTTGTGTTTACCAAGATCTTTACACATATGTATAAATGCATGGATATTGTTTCGGCCTATAGCGCCACATCCTGCTATGAACCTTACCTTAATGTAATGACTCATTTTTTAATGTCATCACTGATAGAAGATTAGAAACAAAATGTATGAAAAAGAATTTCGAAATAATAATAAGAATTCCCTCACCTCTTTCATATTTTCATTAGATATCACAAGAATGATGTACAAGAAAGTACATTGAATACTTACAATTGACAGTCACAAACAAACACGATCACACATCACCAGTGGCGTCTCCTGGCTGGTAGATGCGGGGATGCGATCATGATATTACAGATTGAATGCATAATTCCAAATATTTAAAATCTGCGTCATTCTACTTTACTCTGAAGTATTTTATGTTGCAAGTTAGACACATTCTGAATCTTCCTTGAAAATCATTATTTTCTCATTGCATGCATTAACTTACAGCTAAATTTTTCTAGGGTGGCCGCTGAGATTCGCGAGTAGAGAGGGAAGCTGAAAGTGATGGGGAGAAAGCCAGAAGGCGGCGCTCGCTCGCACCTGGTTCGTCTGTCAAAACCAAAAAAAAACATTAGCCTACCTTTGCTATAGCACAAGCTAGCGAACAGCCTTCGAAATCAATTTGTTGTAGTGTCTTTGCTTGGTTAAAGGAGGAACACCAAATTCACGAGATGGCCTGGCTCTGTTATCATCCATATGTTTTCCACTGTCACTGATACCCGTTTCCTCACAATCATAAATAGTATCATTTTCACCGTCTTTACTATCGCGTCGTCGCGTTGTAAAAATAACAATTTCTTGATATGATGCATTAAATCATAGTGCGGTGAAACACACTCTCATTGAAACTGTCGAGAGCAGATTCCACGTCCTTTCTCTTTTCTTAATTAGGAGTAGAAAATGAACATGATTCTCCTGATTGAATACAATTAATTTCCTTATTAATTCTGCGAATAGATCTTTTCGAAACACCCGAACCAGGAATTACTGCCTTAAGAACTGTTTTGATATTTCCAATGCCTTCTTTTGCTTCTCTTCATAAAGTGATATACTTTTGCAACGACTTCACGCGTCTGACTGTGAAGGATGTCTACATGAAAGTTGCTTTGAACAGGATGCATTGCAATGATCACAACAAAATAATAATCACTTGTACAGAAGTTCATACAAATAGCTGTACTCTGTTAGAGAAATGCAACTGAAAACTGTCACCTTGCGGAGACGAATAGTCAGGGTCAATGTTTACTCAACGGGAGTAGGGCTGTCAACACGTCCTGGGAATGGACGCGCTCCCCACTAAAGCGATAGTTTTAAGGAATGGAATCTTCCGGTAGCTCTGAGGTCTGATCTTGAGCGGCCATGCTAAAATAATTTCATTGTACATAAACAAAACAATAAAACTAAAAAAATAACCACAAACAAGTACATACCTAATTTTTGAACTTGACATCTATTCGCGTTGTCTTGGTTGTCCATCACTATCTACCTTAAGTTTTTCGCAATAGGAGAAAGAACTGCACGGAATTTCACGAATCCTGTCTATGACACAATGAAACGTTTCACTATTGTTCCCTGCCACAAATAACTCACCCACTACCACAAATGATGAGCTCGCCATGTCGCACATGCACACAACATTTGTCTGTCATACCATTTCCTTACATGATAATCTTGTTTTGTCAGGCCTGCTAACACACATCGAGTTACCCAGTTGTACTGAATCAGTTTGAAATATGCTTAAGCATAATTGGCAGACTTGCTTGACTTATGAAGACAGACAGTCGTGCCGTCAGCCCCCCGCTCCCCGCTTCCGGGCCACAATAGTGGCACGTGACTTCTGGGATTCCCAGGCGTGCTGCCGAATTATTAGAGAGAGAAGGGCATCAGAGGAGAGCAAGAGGAGGGGGTATGGAAGGTTATTGGGAGGGGATACACGAACGCCAATGAGAAGCCTTTGATGTGAGAAGCGATGTCACATCACCGGCAGCCGAAACCACGCAGCTTGCACACAGCGCATGGCCGTGAGTTCAATGACCTCGCCAACGAAGTGAGGTCGTTGAAGGGATGTTTCTCTGTCTGTCACATCCAGCGAGGGGACTAACGCCTATTGGACCGCGCACATAAATGGCGGGAGGGAATAGAGAAATAGAGGGAGATACTTAACAGAAGAAAATAAAATACTTTACTGAGAATATTTTTAAATGATGGAAAACTAAGGGATGTAACACATCACTCGCATACATTGAGCCAACGCCACTGCACATCACAATGTTTCCTAAGCAAGACCAATTGCTCTTACATTTCCGGCAAACTTTCTAAGTTGAGCATGACCGCATCTTCCCGTTTCCTTTCTAGCCAAGCATTTCAAACAACGCAAATTCCGTCGCTTTTTATTTATAAAAGAAAGCCACGATCTATTCAAAATATAGTGACCTCCATTCCTAATTTTTTCACTTCTTTGGAAAAAAACGTTCGCTGGGAGTCAATTGTCTGCTTATACCCATATTATCCATAGCATCCTACGACCTGTCTCTCTACCTTATCAAACGCGATCTTTAAATCTAGAAATGTCAACATTACTTTTCCCTATTTCTCCCTCACTGCTCTCCCAATAACAAAATTGAAGACATAAATATTACCTAACACTCCCTTTTCGTTCCTAAATCCTATCGGGGGTTTTCCTCAATATCTGCAATCTTTCTAATCCCTATTCCTGTTTGATCCTGGTAATCTCCTCATACACTTTATGCCCACTACCCATCAGAGTGATGCCCACAAGACTACCTTTCCTCTTTTATAAATAGGTATAGTAATAGGTACCGTATTTAATACACTAATGGATTGGAATAGATACTGACAAGAAGCATCATTGCTCTCTAAATGTTCACATTGTTGTGTCTGTTCACATTCTGCCTTTCTAATTTTCCTTAGACTCATATACAGATCATTCGCATCTTTGGAGGATGTAGGATTGGGAATAACCTACCGGTTATAACTGAAAAAAAGTTCTGATTCGATTTTCATTTTTCTGTTCATGTTTTGATTGTAACCGTTTCTGTAAAAAAAGGCCAAAATTTGTCTTCGGAAAAGAGTTGATGACAATTTTTTATAAATTAAATATTAAATATTTGGTTCAATTGCTAACAATTAAGTAACCTGCTATGGCTGCAATAAACTTTCCGATACCTACTAATGCAATTTCCCCCCAAATTTCCTTGATTTGAACAATTCACAGGGAAGAAACCCTAAATGCGCAATCTAGAAAGAGATTGTGTCCCAGTACGTGGCAAATTCATACTTTTCAACACATGGAGTGTCAAACGCTCCATGGAGGGTCATCCCCGGGATATCCCGTCAATTTCCACCCTAGCATTCAAAATCTGCTTAATAAGTAGACCTCGGATTTAAGGACAAATACCCATTTAGTTTCTTTACGAGATTGTGGAAAGCATTTACAAATGTATACGGATCATGGAGAAACTAGACCTACTGAAAGCATCTAAGTGCCTGTTCTAAACGGCGGTTGATACCGATTTTAATATTTTTTAATCTAAATCAGCCTAAAACAAGTACTTTTGTTGAATTATCATATTTTGTTTATTCATTTTTAATTTGTTTAGCCGAATCGCAAATATTTTTCCCGAATTTCCCGAACTTGAACATTCCCTGATCGAATTCGCAATCGACTACAACCCGAAATCTCTCACGCAACAAACCGAACAGTAGCTCTGCAAGTCAATGTAAAGATGATGTTTCACTCTTGTCTCCGATGAGCACGCACTTCTTAGTCAATTGTACCTATTTCCCGGTGCAGCTGTGCTGTTGACAGGTTGAGAATGAAAAGTGAAAAAGAATTAATGAAATGAAAAGAAATAAAAGCAAATACAATAATATGCTTGTAGCGCACGCATACATTTAAAAAGTACTTAACTCTCCTGAAAAATAAAAAAAAGTGCCAACGTAATCCTTTCGTGATCAGTTTTAGATGCCAGAAACATAACTGTTCATGTTTAATGTTTTTTAAATTACTGATTTAATCATTTTCTAACCTATTTTAAGAGTCCTAACCTAAAAGTGCCTAATTACAAAATGTTGTTACTTATTTTAGGTGCCTAAATCATCACTTTTTTGTGTCTAAAATTTCGAGATCTAATAATGAGTATGGCCAGAAATATATGCATTGCACTTCCCTGATACCTGAAAGCCTAATCTGCGATAATTTCTTGACCTCATTCAACTGCTAGACTTGCACATATTTCGCTTTGTTCACTGAAAAAAAATGCTTGCAAGATAAAATCGAGTCAGAACGCGAAGTGTGTACGTTCCTACTCGGGTACTCGGTCAGGTTAAGAAATAATTGTCGTGCTTCGTTGCGACACCTGTGAGGTTGAGTACAAAACTAGAATCCCTAACCTATTCCTCGGTGCTTCATCTGACACATTTAAACTACGATTAATGCGTTTGCATTAGTTGACAACTTTTGGGCTTAGGCTGTAATTTTAAAGAAGGCAAATACATCATTGTTAGAATACAGTTTATGTGTGATTTCAATTTATTTGCCTGAATGAGGTGAACCAGGAAGTTTGTTTGTAATTGTTTTAAAGACTCATGCAAGCTCTTAAATTATTTTCTGCAATAGTTTAGCTAAATAAAGTCAAAGGCTTATGTTTATTTCTCACCAACTACTATGCTATACTCCAATGTCTCACCAACTAACAACACTCTTTGATGTATTATGCAACTTCTTAGTTCAACGCTTGAAGTGCTTCTTTTGTGATAACAATTAACACAATGTCTCAACTGTTAAAGCTCATCTCATCTCAAGTAACGTTGTTCCTTACGACCGTGTAACATCGTTAGTCCCGTGATCAATTGAGTTTAAGAATGTTTCCATTCTCCTGGCGTTTAAACTCCCCATCAGATTCGATACGCCTAGTAGTAGAAAAAACAAAAGGTTCGTATCACATTAAAATCCACAAACACAAGTCGCCTGGGCGGAGGCAGGCTAATTGACGCAAGGCGGCAGGCCGATGCGCCATCGATTCACGTTTTCCACACGTGTCACGCGTGACGCATGACTGACGTTGACTCGTGGGATAAGAAGTTTTACTTTAGAGCCGCGAAGCAGAATTTTTCCATGCCAGGAGCACAGTGTTCCCGGATTAGTGATTCCGGACGCGTCAACAGCTTGGTAATTAGTCCCGTATGCGTAGTGCATGTTTCATCTCGCGTTGTGACGGTCATGTTCCATCACGAGAGGTCAGATTCGGCGCCGACCTACCTGTGGGCTAGCGGGTTTTCCCTAACCAGGTATCTCCCATCAGCGGAGCATGCTCTAAGCTTCCGCCCCAGCCGGGACATGCTCTAAGCTTCCGACTGGTCTCCCGGTATGTGTGGTAGTGTAGTGCATATAAGTATGAGTGTAAGTAAGGGGTGAGGATAGGACTAGGAAGAGAAGGGAAAATCGCGCGCGATCCGTGGTTCGTTTCTTAGGGTACTGCTCCGACATGATTAATGAATTATCTGTCCTCTATCTCCTAGTATTTTCTTGAACGTTGTCTATATTTTTGGAAAATATCTACATCAAAATCATTTTTTTCTTCGGGGATAATAGGACCGCCAATTTAAAAGATTTCTTCTTAGTTTTTAATAAATTACTAATTCAATACGTACAAAGAATACATCCGAATTACTTTTAATCTTCATCAGCATTAATATTATAACAAACTCTTTTTTTGCTCTTTTCTTTCCTTCTTTCTTTATCTCATCCCCTCACTCACATACTATGCTCTATACCTGCTACATTATTAAAGCTAGATTTTTTCTTAATGGAATCTATTCTTCAATATTATTCCTTAAAATTATTTTAAATACAGATTTAGTTAAAATAACATAATTTTTGTATTTTAAATTAGATGTTCCAATTTTCCAAAAGGAGGTAATTTTTTCTCAAAAACGGCTTTAATTTTTTCCTTTTACTTTTCGTACAAATATTTCAGTGACATTTTCATTAACTCTCATGCGTCGTTGATATTTACAACAGATGATTTAGGATTTGCTAGATTTGTAGTCACGAAAGCTTCAAAAAATCTCGAATGAAGATTTACAAAATCCTAAATGGTTTAAAGAAATTTTATTTTACAATTTTGTATAACAATACATTACTGAGATTCGCTCTCCTCCCTAATCGACAACATATCCTTTAAATGCCCTCATAAAACAATATCCAGTCATCCTGTACACTAGCGGAGCACTGTACACTACGCAGCGTGGGCGTCAGTCACCCGGTGGAAAATTTCGCCGCCCCCTCATTTAGATATTTCAATTTAAAATACTAAAATATACAGTAATTCTAAAGAACTTTCCGGCAAGAACAATCATCATTATTGTGTATAGTACATGTTAGAAATAAAAAAGTCATGTATATATTTTTACAATATAGTAATCACAATTACTACAAAAATTCTTATTTACAAGTATATACTACTAACATTATAACAGGTATGGAACACTTAAGAATAAACTTTAACTATCAACAACATTAAGTAATCATTGAATATAAAACACAAATCGACTTCCACTTAGAACTATGACGATACTGTTACTATTTATATTTTTACTGAACAAAATATAATGGGACGGTGTTAAGCATCAAGCGGCTATGCGACATCATTCAAGTTTTGAGATAATGGTCTTCAAAGGTTTTATTACATTTTCAGCTCTAAAAACTGTAATTTAATTATTTCATTCATTAAAGGGCCAAACTACATAAACATGACTGGAATACCTGGCGCTTACGTGCATAATGTGAAATTAAGAATAGCAGATTTGAAGATCTAGATTTATAGCCGGTTATTGCGAAACGAAAATCCCTTGTGTTACGGCGAAATTCGTGTTAAGCGAGTTTGTGCTAACGAGAGGTTATGAATAATTAAACATACTGATTAATTTTTACTTTGCCGTTTTTGGTATTTTATGACGAAAATGCCTTTTTAGACATTTTTATTTTTAAATGTTTTTTTCTTAACATTTATGTGTATTTCTTTCTAGCCTTCGTTTCAAATACTCGTTTAAATCATTTTCAGTTCTACTAATCACGTTTAATTGTCTACTAGAAACGTTTTTTTCTTTAGACTGAAGCTTTCATTCGGGTTTGCACTAGAGCATTGCATCTTCGCGATTTTGCTCGCTCGAGCATCCCGTCCTCGAGTACAGGTTACTCGAGTATCGCATACTCGTGGCCGTTACTCGCGGGGCAGGAAGCCGTTGTCGTAATGCTTTCAGACATCGAAGATAAAACGTCAATATCACGTGTTTCATTTTTGAGCGGTAGAGTTTATGGTGCAAAGTGCACCTAGAAGACATATTACAATAATATAAATTATACTTTAAAAAGTATATTTTTTCGAAACCAATAATGAAGTTAAAAACTGAACTCCTAGGTCTTTGAACGTATCAAAAGAACACTGTGGACACGAATAGATGTTCATAGAAAGATATGAGTGACGGGGTATACAAAGAATTTTCTTTGGATTTTAAGAATTAGCGAATATTTTAATATTTGAGTAATATTTATTAATATTTGAGTCATGTTATTCAAGACCTTCCAAAATTATCAATAAACATGACCATGACATACTTCTAAATAGTACTTAATCTACCAAAATAAAATATTGTGTAACATTTCTTTTTATTCTAGAAACCTTATTTCAAAAATGTTATTAATATAATACAAAACTGATATCTGTTATACAAAATAACAATAAAAATAATACAATACAAAACAAAAAATAAGTATGTTAAATTAACACTTAAATGAAGCTACCGGTCTCTGAGACCGGACAATATTTTTGTTTATACTGGCACACCTTTTGGGCGGCAGTGGTTCTCCGGCCCAATAGCTTCCCCCCGAAACCTCCCCTCTACATTCCAATTGTTGTTAATCAGTTTCATTTGATCGTTTATGAGCATTGTGTCTGTTCTGGGAACCCTACTGATCTCTCATACCGGATAGCTCCAGTAGTGTATGAACTGCATCAGGTCTGTCGTACCGGATTACTCCAAGAAGGGTTTAGTTGAATCTAAAGTGTAATGGATAACCCTTCCACTAGCCGCGTACTGCATGTTGATGACGTGGACGACGAATTCAATTGATGTTAGAGGAAGTGTCTGGCGATGAATGTTGTTCAGATTCAGAAATGGATGTTTCCGACGAAGATCCCGATTTCGTGATTTCAAATGAAGACTCTGATTTGATGGACTCCAGTGTGGAAAATGATGATCTTCTGAATGAAGAACTTGATAGAGGTGAGATACAATTCAACGTAGAGCCTGAATACTACTAAGGAAAAACGTTAAAAAAACGAGCGTGGCCTGAAGTGGAATAGTTCTGAGCCTAGGCAAAACGTAAGGGTTCCAGCTTACAATATTGTTAGGGGAGGATTACCTGGCCTCAGAGGTCAAGCCAGAGCCCTGGGAAATCACCCACACAAAAATGCCCTTGCACGCAGTGATGATCCTCCAGTTAATCCACGAGAAATCCCAAGTGACAAGATGAACAAAGGAAAGACATGTAGCAAGTGCCCTTCTCTCAAAGAAAGATACAATAGCAATGTATCAGATGTTCCAAACCTATCTGCCTTGAGTGAAGCCGGAAAGTCTGAACGGATTGTGTTCCTGATTGTGTTTGATTTTGTGGTAGAAGGAGAATTACATTTCATTTTATAACATGCACAGAAAATAACTGTAAAGAAGTTGATTTTATTTTTGGTTTCATAAAATTATACGACATGATTATTTTGAAGAAAATTTAGTAATCTTTTAAGTTTTACATTTAGTAATAGTTTAAGTGAAATTGTAACTTTGTAATAATAAAATATGCCGAAAAACTTTTATTTAGTGTTGATTTACAGTTTCTATTACATATAAGTTGCCAAAGCTTAATGTTTATGTTTGTAAAATAAAATCTAACCACCCGGTCTGTCAGACCGGATAGCTCCAATAGCGGCACATGAATCCATGCTCCATTAAAGTGTTAACATAGTAAATATTTTACCATTCCTCAAAACAACTGTGGAAGGGAACTACAAAAGTTCGGCGTAGAAATGCGCGACGCGTACGTAGGACGTTGTTTCGCGGTCGCATCGGACACAAGATAACCTACAGGTCACTAATCGAAAGATAAGCGTCGCTTCACAACGCATAGGCCGGTAACGTACGAAAGTATGTGCAAATTTTCCGCTTATCACTATTACGACACTAACCAATTCGTATTTATATAGCAGTTCTGCAAATCCGAGGTCACGAGGTTTCCTTTCTCGAACTCGATTAAAATTTTCGTTGTACTTGGAAAACCGTTGCTTGGGCAGCACTAGGAACGTTATACTCGTAAAAAGGTCAATCAACCGGTGTCAAATTTCTAGCACGGTCGTTCTTTCACGACTGGTGGCAAAGGCCATATTCGTTGGTCTCCTTTTAGTTTGAAGTGCAATGACAAGGGTTCTTAATAATTCTACCGACGCCAGTTGTAAGGATATCGTAAACCAATGCCATTATTAAGGAAACTGAGAAAGAAACATTCATATGGTGCATCTGATGACATTGTGTTATTCTATGTTTAAATATTTATTATCAGATCCCATTGTTGTGAAGATTTTGTTTCCAAAATGCAATGTATGTATTTATTTATTTATTTATCGTAAATTGAGGCTACATTTTAAGAGACCCACATCTTTGCAAAAATTGTATTTGGATTATTCAAGCAGGTATTCGACCTCGTCTCTCCGAACCTGCGACATAAACATATGTTTTCGCCGCCATGCCTGCCCTCCGAGGCAATCGACACTGCCTGCAGATGGGCTGATAGAGGCAGCGCAGCTCACGAGTAAGGGCTGCAGTGAGGTCATTGAAGGTCTCAATATGAATGGTCGCCAAAACCCTACTTGCAAGTAATGTCACTCGGAGCGAAACTAAACCTTTTGTGTGACGTCATGAAATGAAATTAACGAAACCGAATCTTGAATAAAATTGCTGTATAGAAACTAAACTCCCACGATAATATAGTTTCGTTCCTGTAACGAAACTATATTCCCAGCCACAGTAAAGTTTTGTTCCAGAGGCACTTTCGTTACTAGTCAATGGATTTCTTCGCCGCGCTTTGGACTTTAGTTTCGTTACGTACTTTAGTTTCTGTGCACAAGAAACAGTAACGAAATCCTTAATTTCGCTAAGTTTCGTTTCTGTTGCCGTCCTTGGTTAATACTAGTCCTTGCTCACAATAACAATTCCTCCACTTGCTCACTCTTTCTTACATTCCGTATTAACTATGTGTATCTTCCATTTAAAATTCTAACCATTTCTTTCTCTCCTCAGTTCGTATTTCCACTAGCCCTTCAACGTCACATTTGGTAACATCTCCCCAAAACTTCATATTCTTTCTACCTTATCCTGCTACATTGAAGCATCATTTCTTAATATCCCTACTCTCTTCAGCACTATTTCTACTTTTATTAGTGACATTTGTCCTTTCTATTTCCTTTTCTTCTCTCCCTGACCCCCTCCCTCGTTTTCTGGTACTGGTTTCAACTACCCCGTCCTGTTCTCTTAGCCCGTCTACTGTGGCAAGGTGAAAGGTTCTCGGGGATCTCGTACAGGGAAGCAACACTGAACTTTTGTTTTTGTTATATTTATACATTTTTCACAATAACTTTTGTCAAATGTCAACGTTCAAATTATTAATTTGTGTTCGTATTGTTGTTGCAAGTAGACATGGTCTGGATTTGGATGGATTTCTTTAAAACGAAAACAAAAATGAAATATCCTATGGTCATAAAATCAGATGTTTGGGACAGTTATCGGCAACAGAAATGCATCCAGTGTTAGTGGGAATTAATGAATCTGCTCCTTCATTTTCTGAAGAAATGGACCGCTGGATTTAAACGTGATCCTATTTCTCTTGAAGATCCATGAAAGGTCGTTCCAAAATTGCAACCATAGAGATAAATATCGAAAAAGTGCACAATATGGTATTGGAAGATCGGCAATTGAAAGTGCATGGAATAGTAGACGCCGTAGACATCTCAGAAGAACATGCACGATACATTTTACATGAAGAATTGGGTATGAGAAAGCATTGCGCAAGATGGGTTCCGCATTTGTTGACGACTGACCAAAAGTAAATGCGAAAATGACTTTCACGATAATGTTTGGACCGCTTTAAAAATATCCAATTGGTTCTGTTTGTCGATTTGGTACTGTGGATGAGACGTGAGTTCATTACTACACACTGGAAATGAAACAGAAATCGAAGGAATGGATGGAATCCTGTGGCCAAAGAAGACGAAGTCCATTTCATCTGTTGAAAAGGTTCTGACAAGTGTTTTCTGGAATGCCAAAGGAATAATTTTCCTTGACTTTCTTGCAAAGGGTAAAACCATTGGTGGGGCAAGTCTCTATCCACTGGATGTAATAATTCATGAGAAGAGGCCTGGCATGAAAAGTCATTTTTATCAGGACATGCTCACAAGGGTGCTTTGTAATGAAAAGACTGAGAGATTTCAATTACGAATTATTGAAACATTCACCCTACTCGCCAGATTTGGCACCCTCGGACTTCTTCCTATTCTCACATCTAATGTCTGGCAAACGTTTTGCGTCTAATGAAGTCTTTGGCGGTTTTTCGATTATCTTGTTGAAGTTTCCAGATTCGCACTTTCAAGGATAGAATCTACTCGCTGGAAAAACGTTGGACAAAGTGTCAAAAAGGACTATGTAGAAACATAAGTGCAATTTTAAATTAAAAATTCATGATTTTCAAGGACAATATTTATTTATGGGTACGCGAGCCAATAAATTTAATACTGAACAGAGCTGATATTATTATTATTATTATTATTATTATTATTATTATTGCAATAAAATTTGTTGAAAACTATTCAGGTACGTAAATACCAGTGTCAATTTCTACAAACAGGACAGTCGATCAGATTATCACTGATTTTTCGTGCACGCGCATCGTTAACTTCGTCGTCGCCTTGAGAAGCTGTGCTGATCAAACTTGTTTGCAGGACGCCTGCAAACCTCATTTTGATCATTGCGAGAAGAGCGTAGAACAATATTGCTGCTTCTGCTTAATTGTCATCTACATTATTGTAACTGAAATTACAAAAGGAAGAAAATAATAAAAAATAATCAATGATTAACTGAGTTGATAGGCATGCGAATAATTCATTCAAACAACTCGCCGTTTGCGAACTTATTTTCACGTATTCCTAATTTTATTTTAAATATTTCTGACATTTTAATCTAATTGTATTGTACTTCTTTCTGATATTTTTTAAAAAATTTGGTTGGTATTCAATATTTGTTGCCCGAGTGCGTGAATTGGGTTGATCTTAACTGCAAATGTTGTGTTGATGTTAACTGCGATGAAAAGTGTTTTGCAAGAAATAGGTGAAAAAGTAGTGTTACACAAATAGCAGTATAATTATTAGAACTTAAAGTAATAAATACGAAAAAGCCTGTGTCTTTATATAACAGAACCACTTAGCACTTAATAAAGTTTTTATTTCAATTCTTCAGGTGATTTCATTCTAATAATACAATTTAACATTACCATTATCCACAGATGTAACATTAGCACATCTTATTTAAAATAAGTCTGAAAAACGCATTCTTTAATGAATACATTATATTTGAATCGTTTAATACACTGTTTCTTATGCATTTTTTTACCTGTTGTAATAAAGTTGACTGGGTTACAAAACCTATAACATCTGTACCTGCCCGAGTATACTCTGGAAGTTTCCCCTGCCGTTGCTGCCAGCAAGTACTGAGCGGAAATCCCGCCCCCCTGCCTCCTGGGTGGTGGGAAAACGGTCAGTTAGAAAGGAAATTATTTTGAAAGCATATTTGACACTTAAAATATCCCAAATTTGAATATAGATGAATCATTCCTGAACTTTAATTTTACGTCAAGATGCTACGAAATGAAAATGTAGGACATGGTACGAGTGTATCAACACTTAAGAGAACGAACAATTGAGTAATATAATGGATTGCTGTGGAGGTGAGTTTTGTTTTGGGAGACGCGGGCTAGAATTGGTAAGAAATTGACGCTTGACGATAAAGTCGTTATATTTAAAGTGAAATACTTGTTTAAATACTCGGTTAGTAGCGTCTTCAAAAGTTTAGAAGATTGGAGAAATCTTGGGGAAGGTATTAGATATAATTAATCGGTGTTTCAAGAATACGGAATAAAATATTCGCAGAAGCGGAGTAGGCAACAGTTTGCCAAATGATTAGCCATCCAGAACTTACGAACAATATATTTTAATTCTGATCG
This sequence comes from Acheta domesticus, assembly GCA_031308135.1. Lineage (NCBI taxonomy): Eukaryota > Metazoa > Arthropoda > Insecta > Orthoptera > Gryllidae > Acheta > Acheta domesticus. The sequence continues at coordinate 197,831,093 of JAHLJT010000631.1, read as the reverse complement.
AATTTGAAGTGTTTTATATGACAAGCCGAACGCGTGAGGAGAACGGACATGACGTGGGGTAAGTGTAAAGCAGCGGCAGCTGAATTACGAGTATATTGGAAATACCCACCGCGGGCACCTAAGGGAGCGTACATTTTTCCGGGACAGAAGTTCATTATGTACCTAACACACGATAATAGCTTTTGCCATGGTCCTCTTACACTTGTGATATATCATTATTTTTCTCAGATTACTTGGTCGTATTGATTTAATATTTTGTCACATACTAAATACGTAACTTAATCAATGAACAAGGAGTTTGTTCTTATTACAGATTGTTTCCGTACAAGGCAACTGTAATTATCATTCGTCACGTTAGTGTAGTGAATGTTTCATCTTGAGGGTGACAGTGTTCCTCTCTAGCAGGATGCTGAGATATGGCGCAGTCCTGCATATCGGCTTGCGAGGGCTCTCACGCTCCAAGTATTGCTCCCCAGCTGGAGACCGCCCCAACCTCGACAAGCTCCCGACTGGTCTCCTGACATGTGTTGTAGAGTAGAGCATGCACGTGTGTGTGTGTGTAAGTAAAGTAAGTAAGGGGCGAGGGTGAGAGTAGGAAGATGAGTAAATAATCGCGCCTGATCCTTCGTCCGTTTTTTAGGGCATGGCTCCGGCATTCGTCTGGTACTGATCGAAAAATTCCGTAAAACTAAGATCATACCAGCCGGCCGCTACTATTAGCCTCCAAACATCGCTGAATTCGACTTAACTTCGAAGCTACTGTAGCGTCCGCGACTGAAACACGCCGGCAGCGTAGTGCACGGCGGGTATCGCGGACACTTGCCAGGTTGAATGCATCACATAGGGGCCGGAAGAAGCGGGGGCGAAGCCTCTGGGTGCAAGTCCGGAGGGATGGTGTCCGACGTGCGCCAGATGCATCGCAGACCAGGCAGTCACACCCGGGGGGGGGGGGAGACGCGGTCACAGCGAGGCTATAAAGGCGGGTGTGCTCTGAAAAGGGCCAGCATTGTTTCTCAAACTTTTGTCGCGAGACCTTCGCGAGACGCCAGTGTGCGTGGGAGGCCGCAAGCTGCGAGTACGAGCGCCAGGCTCATGTGACAATGCGTTCGGTACTTGGCGGATGTTAACAGGGAGCAAACGCTCCTGGAGTAAATGGTATGGCACCTATGTATGTACCTATATGTAAATAAACAGAGTATATACCAAAGCCATCTTGTCTGTGATTTGTCCAACCTACGACGTCACACTACTATCGGAAATCCGCCACCGTCGAGACTCGAGCTCTAGGACCTACCGTTCAAAGTCACCACAGAGAAAACGAATTGACGGCGCTGAGGTAACTCCAACGGTTCATTGTTCATCTGTTTATCGAATATGTGAAATGAGGTCTGTAACTAATGAATTCCGTTACCTTTCATGCTTATAAATTGAGACTGCGTTCTCTAGTTTTCTCACAGAAAACTTTTTCAGGTGTATGTGACTGAAATCATGGAATAATTGCCTTATTAAACACATATCGTTTCCGTTTCGCCTATATTAGAGACCAATGTGGTGTAGATATTTTTACTTTCCCGTATACGTACGTATACACGGAGTGATATACGTAGTATAGGGAAAGTTATGTAATGCTGCGCGAAAAAATGGCCAATTTTCGGCGGAAAAAAATTATTTGCCAGGACGTGAAAACGAATAAGTGGATAAAACCAGTTGCTAAATTAAGAAAAAAAATCCCCTAACACGTGGTGTAGCCAGAAACCCTGTTTTCTAGGTCCTTGATACCGAAAACCCAATTGAAAGGAAAACGTCCGTCTGTCCGTCTGTCCGTCCGTCCGTCCGTCCGTCCGTCCGTCCGTCCGTCCGTCCGTCCGTCCGTCCGTCCGTCTGTCCGTCTGTGAACACTGCTAGCGCCTAAACCATACGTACGATTTCTTCCAAAATGGATATTTCCCGATCGATCTGATTCTAGTCAAAGCTTTGAGATTTTGAAAAAGATTCTTCAAAATTTGGGGGTACTTTATATGAAGCCCCCCGGGGATTTTCAAAATTTTCTCAAAAACGGCTCCACATTTTTTCTTTAAATTTCTTGTATGAACAGAGTAAAATACACTTTTTAACATGGCATAGGTCAGATTTTCACGTACAGCTCTGAATTTTCGAAAATTGTGAAAGTGTGAATTTTTTTCGGCGTCTTTCTCGCCGAAATTGAAATTGAAGATAGAGATTTTTTCTTCAAATAAAATTTGTTCTGCATATTGAATTCTTTCATAAAGGTCATGTAAAAAATTTTCACAATTTTGGTAGTTTTCGTGCAATATTGCGTGAAATACATGCAATTTAAAAAAATTACATATACAAGATTTTCTCAAAAACGGCTCAAAATTTTTTCTTTAAACTTTTGGTTGGGATAGTGTTAAATGTACTCTATCAATGACATAAAAGCCATTTTGGTCTATCGGTTGGTTTTTACAAAAATGTAAATTTTTTTACTTGTCTCTCACGTCGTTAATATGTACATTATCGGCGATTTTTTCACATTATCATATTTACGAGTATATATGCTTTAAATAATGTCAAGTAAAGTTTCTCGAAAACACTACCGTTTTCTGTGAAAAGTAGCTCAAATTTCGGCATTTTCAGAAATGCTCAAACGCCATTTTCTCGTATATGGCTGCAATTTTTTTCTTGAAACCTTTGCAACGGATAGTGCTAATTACACTCTTTAGTATAGCATAAAGTTTATTTTGAGTTATTTTTTTGTTTTTTCAAAAATTACATAATTGTAATATCTCATAATCTCTCACATCTGTACATAATCTAATTACATAATCTCTCACATCTTTAATATGCACATTACAAGCAATTTGTAAACATTATTATATTTGTGAGTGTACGTGCTTCAAATAACTTCAAATAAAGTATTTTGAAAACTCAAAAATTTTCTGTGAAAATGAGCTTTAAATTTCGCATTTTTAGTAGTGCTAAAACGCCATTTTCTCTTAAACGGCACATAATTTTTAAAAGAAAATTGCCATTTACTGCTAGGTTTTTGTGTTCTTTAATATTCTAAAATTAATGTTTCTTTTCTACCAAAAGGAAACCGAAAAATTAAGAAAATGACAAAAAAATGTACTTTTGGCGATGATAGATGGTAGCTGGCAAGAAAGAGTATGTGGCAATTCCGAATAGCTAGCGAAGACCCAAGAAAATAGAAAACTAATCCGGGAAAGTCTGTGCCATTCTGAAGTACCACTAGTTATCTTTTTGATTACATTTTCGCACACTTGCTTGCAGTCGTCTCAAAGAGATTTTTTATATCTTATAAGTGTTATCTAATTTCCTACAATTTTGTTGTTGTACATAATTGTTCGTCTTTCCTGTAAATATATGTGTATGTGTGGGTAACCTATATGGACGGAGACAAACAAAGCGTAGAAAGCACCAAATGCGAACGAAGTGTTAATTTAGTTTTGTCAGGTTTTGTGCTATGATCAACCGCTTCTATAAAATTAATTTAATAATTTTAGCAAATAGAATTGTCTTCATGGGGCGCCGAAGGAGAAGGTGTGAATTGTGAATGAGCTTGAGTTTGAAAGTATGTTTTCAATATAATTTTTGTTTAAACAGCGTGAAGATTTTGAAGGTTTCGAAAATGCAACCAAAACATTTTTAAGTCACATTTATTGTCATATTTTCATATATTTTAGGTCATAAACACCCGGGCCCTATTGCAGCTTAGTTGTACGTAAGAATTCATTTAATTCTTCCAAAACTATTGAAGATTTCCGCTTTTTTCTCTGAATAATACGTTGACTAATTTTTATGTTTTATTTGACATTGAAACACAATATGACAACGTATCTCGACGTAACATAAATTCATTGTCAACGGCAAAGTTCAAATGATTATTTACTGTCGAGAACTACTTCCTGTCACGTGTCATCTAACGGGAGAACTGGGTCGAGTAAATGCTCTTCTGCTGGCAGCACTTCAAGGCAAGAGTCACGTGCCCGCGCCGCGTCGGACTCGTGAACCGGGGGCTTATCTGCCACTCCGGGGTTACACCTCCCTCCCGTGCGCAGGGACATCCCGCCGACCGCCTAGGTGTGGTCCGGAGCACTGGTGACCTCGCAGGCAGCGATTAGCAGCACTCGCGCCGAGCACGAGCAAACGCGCTCCTTGCCACGCGGAAGGGAAATCCGAACCGTCTGGTTGGCTGATGCACTTCGGCGCTGTGTGCTCTCCACTTGATCTAGTTTAATTCTTCGCTTAATGCCTTCAGAAGTGTCATGTTACCCACGAAGACGTATCCAAGTTTCCTTATCTCAATCCTCCGTTCTCATAAACATAGGTGACAGCGCTATGAGAGCAGGGGGTGAAACCAGATTATTTAATTACTAATTAACGTAATTCTCAGACACTTGGGGACTTTAACTTTTTTTATGCCATTGTCATCTTTGTACTATTAAATGGAACGTTCTTAAATATTGTCATTTATCAAACACGTAGACGTCTCGTAAAGAATATAGAGCTGTATTAATTACCTCTAGTAATATCACTCCAATGATTCATTTCTTTGTCTTCGCGTTACGCAGTGGTGCAACCAGGATTTTGCTGTGTGTGTATGGGTGAGGGGCTGTAGATGTAATGTCCAGTTGGCTTGATGTTTTCTTAAAAAGAAATTTTCATTTATTCAGTAAAACCAACGAAATTTCTTTTTCTTTTTGATGTACTGATATTGATGTTATTGGTAACGTATTTAATTGGAATATTGAATGACATTCGTTACTACTGAGAATTAATAAAAACTGCATTCGTGAATGTGCATTCGGCTTCTCGGGGAGGGGGCTGAAGTCATTGGCGTATCATGGCGGCAGGGGCGGTAGGGGTCCCAGTCCGGATGGCACTTTAAGAGGGCGGCAAAATGTCACAATAAATAATATCTTGTTAAAATTTGAACAATTTCATTTCATATTTTGTCGCATCTACGATCAGAACTAATTGAAACGAGCACGGAATCTTTCATTACTTATTCTGAGACGACTTCTTTAAATGAAGTATAATAAAGACAGCTTGCTCATTGTAGCGACTTGCAACACGGTCTGTATTGACTTGTAGATATTACCCGTATTTTATTTTGTGCTTGGATTGTTTCTGACTAATATTCAGCGAGAATAACTTCTATCTGATACATATAAAGAATAGTGTTCACTATTGTATAACACCTGCAAATTAGATTACAGATAAGTCCCTTGTGGAAAGTCCATGAGTGACGCTTTCACAATTCAAAGAAAGTTTCATTGATGAATCATCAGTCGTCCAATTCACATTAACTTAATCGTATATACGTATGCGCTTCCCAAACTGCAATTTTAGTGCTCAAAGTACTTATAGTGATTGTTAAATTATCGAACATTGTGGAAAATTGTAGTGCTCGTGTGTGTATTTAAGTTTCGTTTTTAAATTATGTTTTTCGACTGCGTATTTAAGTTACGTTTTTTTATTTATGTAATTCGTTTGACTATTGACTACGTTGTTCAAGTTTGTATATTTTAATACATTAAATTGAAATACCTAAATACGGGGGCAGCGAAATTTCCATCCGCCCCGGGCGGCTGCCACCCAAGGTATGCCACTGGCTGAAGTCACATGAGCTCCCACCGTGGCTGCGCTGCTGTGGATATAATCTGTATTAGGTTGGATTAAAGCTCTCGTTACGAAATGTTAAATATTCGGTGCAGCCATGTAATTGAGCCAACACGCACTAGTTCAAAAATGATTCGAATGCTCGAAGTCGATTGTGCTTGAGTGACATGAATATTCATATCTGAATACTGATTTAATAAATTATCAAAAATCTGGCTTTGATTTTCTTTGATCCCTAAGAAGCCTTCATGAATATCAAGTCTACAAATGTTATGTAGGTATCATTGTCTGAAGGAGATCATTGTTCCTTAGTTAAATCAGTGTCTTCGCCAGAAATTTATGAGTTATTTTCAGCTTATAAAGAAAATTAGTAAGTGCTACAATATGAAACACCATGTTTTGCCTTCATACATTTATACTCATTTCCTCCACGGATAAACTAATTTCGGAAGTGAACCCTGAAATTATTATACATTTGCTGCATTCCAAAATAAGCTCAGAATTAATCTTACGTGAAAATAAATCGGTTATATTTTCTATATTCCCATCAAATAAGTGCAATCAAGTAGAAATATGGGGGAAAATTGCACATTGAAGCATAATTCGAAAGAGGTCATCTTTACATTCCACGAAATAATATACCATTTCTCAGAAACTACATTACATGCCAAGCCTTGCACGTGAGGGCAAAGCCGTTCCCAACGCAGCTTCCTCGGGTGAAAGGTGCGACCCGTGTGGATCGCCAGTTTGGCTCAAGTGATTCGCACATCCCTTGGAGCATTCCTCAAAGCGCACTCCGTTGCGTAGACCATTAAACAAACATTGTAAACATTGTAACAAACGTCACGAAACGCCACGAGAGCTGGCATGATGGCCCAACTACGCGGACTACATGATCAATATTCTCTACCCAAGTAAGCCCTGATGATGGAGGAATTAACTCAGAAACGTCGAAAAACAGAGATATTGTTTTAAATTACGAACCAAATCCCATGAATAACATGATGGGTTATACTGCAGATGGTCGTGAAATACAGAAATTCTTTTCAATGTGTAGAGAAATCCCAACGACTGATTGAGTTGGCCCTCTCAGTGCGATCTTTTTGGCGCCGAAGGGGGGAGGAAGGAGAATAATACATACGCAATTGTTCATATTGGTGTACCAAGCAATCAGACTTTCGTGAACAAAGAGGGAGAGAAACGACTTAAATACAAGTGTTAGACTGGGAAGACTGGGAAGTGCAGGTCAAGGCGTGATTGGGAACATCCCATGTTTTGCGCAGAGAATTATAGAGGCACACATAGACACTATAATCTGCGGCTTAGGTTGCTGGTTTAAACGTGGGGTATCTTCTACTCGTACATTTACTCGAAGCCTGACATCGTCATGAATCTAGGGGATAATAATACCAACATGCCAGTTAGTTTTCATATGTTTATTTATTCCAGATCTTTCAACAAAATTAAAACATTGTTTTATGATGAATTCTTTCGTTCCAGCTCCAGCAAAAGAATGAATGTAACGATGTAGAAGGGTACATGAATATGTTGACATTGATGTGCGAAAAATATGCTCGATGACGACAAATGCATACATGAGATTATTTACAAATGCCATTGGAAAATGATTTTTAACAGACAGTGCTCATTTTACCCAACCTGCGTACGGTTTATTCATAACGTGAAAGAACATTACTATTTTGTATAACATACTAACTGAAGACGTACACACTTATCTACGAAATAAACAAAAAGTTCGATTTATGAGTAGCTTCCATTTTGAGAAAATGTTCCCAGTAGATTCGGTAGTTTCTAATGCAAATTGTTTGAAAGTAAATATTTAAAATAATTAACCTCTTAACTTGATACGACATGGGATGGTATCTCGATGATCATGCACTTATGATTCTTACCAGTAATATTCTCATCAAGAGGGCTTTTAGGACATAGTTCGGAGATCTACGGACGCTGAAGATCATCCGTAAACATAATGGGAGTGGGAAATTCCAAACTAATGGTTATGGACAGCCTTAAGTGAAAATGTGTTCTAAAATAAACAAATTACTGGCACATTCAAGATCAAGATTCTTTTTTCTCATATTGTTTTTAACAGTAGGAACAATAACCATATTTCACTGAAGTACAGCAATACCATCTGCACGTTTAATTTATTTTTTGAACATCGGTAATTGAATTCTTAATTTGAAAAAAAATACATGCTCAAATAAAAATGTAGTGTATGCTTGATGATAGTTTATCAACTACCTAAAAAAAGTCTTACATATTTCTGTATGAAATATTACAGTTGAAACAGTTGTTACAGTTCTTCAATTTTTATTTCTTGATAATTTTGATAGAAACGCTTTTGGAGAAAAACAAACTGTAAGGAAAATGAAGAGTACAAACGAAGAGCTGAAAAATCTACAGAGTGCTTTTCAGGTCGGATATCTTGTTCGAAGATATCTTTTCTCTAAAATGACAATTCAGATTAGAAAGTCATTACACGAGGAAGTAGACCTGCGAGGTACGTCGTCTCAACACGTGAGACGAGGACGGAGGAGCAACCCGTTGCGGGCCCAGCCCGACACGCCCAACGGGTAGCTTCCTCGCATCCGAAGGGAAGACGAAGGCCACAAACGAATCCAGAAGGCGTCGGCTCGTGGGGAGCCAGGGAGCTCGTCGACAGCGGTGCGCGCCCGAGCGAGAGGCCAGGTCGCCGCCGGTGGCGCTCGGGGTGGAGTGCAGTGGAAAGAAGGCGCGGCGCGGGGAGCCACCTAGCGGCCATCAGCTGAAGAGGCGCGCGGCCACCGTCGTGAGCAGCGTGGCGACCACGGCGGCTGCCGGGCTGACGGCGAGGGCGGGGGCGACGCCGCTGGTGCTCTGCGCGGCGTGCGGGCCCTGGCCCTTGAAGGGCCCCACGGCCGCGGCGTACGCCATGGCCGTGCCGATGAAGCTCTGCTCGTACACGCCCACGAGCAGGTCGCTGCCGGGCCCCGCCGCGTACACGGGCACGTCCTCGCCCGCGTGCGTCTCGTCCTCGCCCGTGTACAGCCCGGCCTCGTGGCGGTACCTGCGGGCAAGCGCTCGCTCTTAGGCTTTGCGCGCACACTGCAAGAAACAACGCTACAAATCACGGTGTAAAATAAACTGGTGTGTTCACTCCCAGTCTAAAACTGAAGCTTATGTGAGGCTAGTTCTCACAGATCTCGCATGTAAGCACTGCGATTTTTTGGGTCTCATTTGGGCAAGGTCGTGATCCATTCGACAGCTCTGTGGCCAGCTGATTTCTAATATCAAGTCAGTGATTTGTCCCTTCGTGGTGGAATAGGTAAAGTCTAAAGCGAACCGTTACGAAAATGGGTAGGAAATGTTTTACAAAACTGTGTAATAGTCACAGTTTAAGATGTCATCTTAAGATGTACTATATCTTACACCGTGATCCAAACCGATCGTCCGCACCGTAAGGACAAGCGAGGAACTAGCCTGGCTTCAGAAAACTTGTCCCAAAGGCGGCTAGTTAACACACCTATATATCTTACACCGTGGTAGAAATGCAGTTTGAGATGCGATTCGTTCACACGCGCTGACGATTCCGAGATTGAGACTCTCGCGGCGCGGCCACAGTGTGCACGACCGAGGTACTTTCCCGCGGAAAGTGACACATTGCTACGCAGTTCCGAGTTGGGGACGAGGCTCGGGCATAAAACATCCTTGAGTCTGTCCAACGCCTTATTACCAACGCATTTTACGCGAATACTCATCTTAAAATCTATTTGGCGGGTATATTTTTTTAAAAATATTTTCCACGAAAACCTCCACATTTTCTTGACCTTACAAGTTTTTTCCTCAATGTATACTCGCGCGTTAACTAATATTTTCGCAAACTGCATTACAACCGAAACAACTTACAAGAAAAGCGATTGATAGTCATCAAAACTTGCTCCATCTCCTGGTATTTGCACCCTCAGAAAATAATGCATACTTCATTTGGGCGGAAGCCCAATCAAGGTCAATCAAGATTGTAGGTTCTTGATGGAAACGCTTGTAATAAGTCCCGAACAGTTTTGACTTCGTTTTTGGTTAGTTTTTGTTATTTAAGGTCGCATCAACTTCTAGCTCATTAGAGACCACTATTGCATTAACGTTGTGGTATGAGGATGAAACGATATGGTGATGATAGGGGGTGAAAGGGCGAACACATACAACCATGCCCTCGTCAGGACTCGAACGCGCGACCCCACGGTCCAAGATCACTACGGCACTACTGTCTCAGCGATCACGGCCTCGGGACCGACTGACTTCGTTTGTTAATTCATATCTAGTTTGTTACTGTGTATATAAGTAGAATCAATAATTATATATATATATATATATATATATATATATATATATATATATATATATATATATTTTGTATTCTGCCTGACCTCGGTTCTCTGACGTTAAAATCTTATAATTCCCAATCCTATAGTATAAAACTTGCTCTCGTCACTCGCAATGTCAACGTGACTGAATGGTCACTGATGATTTCCGGTTAGCAGGCGAAGTAAATCGCGAAATTCAGTATACGTAATGTGCGACCACAATCGCGATCGCGGCTGTACCTGAGCTCCTTGCGCTTGGCCTCCGGGATGTCCTCGACGCGGATGCCCTGGTGGTCCTTGGCGCCGGGGCCCGTCGCGTAGGTGAGCGTCTCGTACTTGACGGCCGTCTCGTCGTAGCGCTTCTTCTCGGCGTACGAGATGCCCAGGATGTCGCTGCCGCGCTCCGGGTAGCCGTTGATGGTCATGGCGTGCGAGTGGTCGCCCGTCACCACGATCAGCGTGTCTTCAATGTCCACCTGTGGGCGGTAGAAACACGTGCACGTCAGCCGTTTGCGCAGTTTATTTTCCGTTGCTTATCAGAATGGTTTAAATGAATATGTTAGTGAAAGGGATTTGCATTCAAGTATGTCATTGAGGATTCAAGAGCAGCAATTATTTCAACAGTTCATATAATTTTTTGTTGAGATATCCACGTAAAAATTCAGAAATCGCGCTACCCACATACGAGCATTCACTAATCGTCACAAGAAAGTTGAAACAATACTAACGTACCGGGTGATGTATAATCTGGGTACGTCTCTTTGAGTACCATAATCCTCACTTTATTCTTTTAATACCTTTCTTTCCCATCTCTTTTACTATATCATTACCCTGACCTGTTAATGTACTACAGAATTGTGGTATCTGAATTTTGTCTATTGCGTCTAATAGCGGTACTTACATAATACACATTTAAATGTGTTTCGCTCAGTTTCCTGAAACGTTTACGTTACGTAACATTCTCGCCTAGTGAAAACTGTCCCCGCTTTCCCCAGACTCCGCAAGCTTTTGTCTCAATGTTCATCGTATCTGCCCTTCCCTTCCCTAATCCGGCCGAATAATGCTGTTGGTGTCTGCCGCCAAAAGTTTTGAAACTGTTTTCCTACTCACTGGAAGAAATTCGACAAAACAATCGTGCAAAATCTAATACTCAATGGTCAAGAGTCAGTTTGCCGAGAGGCAACAGTCTACGATTTTTTTGGGTAACTGGGACTCCAGAAATAAAAGTTACCGAGTCCTAAGCGTTATATGCTTCAAAAATTGTTAAAAAAGCTTCGAGAATGTCAGAGCCAGATATTTTCGATTTAAGAGCACGCGTCTTTGGAGGCATTAACTACTGTATTGTTCTGACCAAATCCCATGACCTCAACTTTCAATATGAACTACGTGGTCGTGAATCTTAAAGCGGTCCCGTATTATTATTGAAGTAATTCAAAATTGTAAAAGGAACTAGCGCTCGGAATAGTGATTTAAATTTCTAAAGTACACTTATGTAATGGCAGAGATGGACAATTGTGAAAATTCATTTCATTGCAGAGTGAAGGTAGGAAGGGAAGGGAAGGGGGAGAGAGACGGAGAGAGTCGGACTGTATGTTCTTTCCTAGAATCAATATTTCCATTTACCCTTTATGTACACCATGCACACTTTAGTTGTAAATCCTTATCTAAAACTGTTTGAGTTTCCTTCCAGTTCAAGGAACGAAAACACGCGCACAACGCTTATGCTATGCATTGGTCTTTTGATAGTAAAGGGAAGCGCACACCCTTCGTGATAAATCCCATGCGCATTCAGCCACGCCTCAGCGTATTCAAACAACCCATTGTTCCCAAAATTTGCGAATCATTCTTCAAACGTTCAGATAAGATTGCTTGCCCTGAGCCCTATGCCAAAGGAGTGGAATGCAGGTGTGGTGATTAATGATCTGCATTCCTTGTGTGTACATTTATATCAAGTGCATCGAATCCATTAAAATGTCCATTAAACTCCATCGTACTCCATTACGTTTGGCAAAAGATAGTGTCTAAAACAGCAAGGTATACAGTGAAGAGAAACGGAAAGGGAGAGAGGGGGAGCTAAGATAATAATTGGCATGAAAAGCGGTAAGGAAAGAGTGGTGTGAACGGTTTGGGATTGCGTCAGCGAATAGCGCCCAAAGCAGCAGATGGGGTGCGAGTTGAACTGAGAGGAGAGCTGAGCACCACTGAGAGGAGCTGAGAGAAGCTGAGCGGCACTGAGAGGAGCTGAGCGGCACTGAGAGGAGAGCTGAGCGGAACTGAGAGGAGAGCTGAGCGGAATTGTCAGGAGAGATGAGCGGCACTGTCAGGAGAGATGAGCGGCACTGAGAGGAGAGATGAGTGGCACTGAGAGGAGAGATGAGTGGCACTGAGAGGAGAGATGAGTGGCACTGAGAGGAGAGATGAGTGGCACTGAGAGGAGAGATGAGTGGCACTGAGAGGAGAGATGAGTGGCACTGAGAGGAGAGATGAGTGGCACTGAGAGGAGAGATGAGTGGCACTGAGAGGAGAGATGAGTGGCACTGAGAGGAAAGATGAGTGGCACTGAGAGGAGAGATGAGTGGCACTGAGAGGAGAGATGAGTGGCACTGAGAGGAGAGATGAGCGGCACTGAGAGGAGGGATGAGCGGCACTGAGAGGAGAGATGAGCGGCACTGAGAGGAGAGATGAGCGGCACTGAGAGGAGATGAGCGGCACTGAGAGGAGCTGAGCAGCACTGAGAGGAGCTGAGCAGCACTAAGAGGAGCTCAGCGGCACTGAGAGGAGCTCAGCGGCACTGAGAGGAGCTCAGCGGCACTGAGAGGAGCTCAGCGGCACTGAGAGGAGCTCAGCGGCACTGAGAGGAGCTCAGCGGCACTGAGAGGAGCTCAGCGGCACTGAGAGGAGCTCAGCGGCACTGAGAGGAGCTCAGCGGCACTGAGAGGAGCTCAGCGGCACTGAGAGGAGCTCAGCGGCACTGAGAGGAGCTCAGCGGCACTGAGAGGAGCTCAGCGGCACTGAGAGGAGCTCAGCGGCACTGAGAGGAGCTCAGCGGCACTGAGAGGAGCTCAGCGGCACTGAGAGGAGCTGAGAGAAGCTGAGCGGAACTGAGAGGAACTGAGAGAAGCTGAGCGGAACTGAGAGGAACTGAGAGGAGAGCTGAACGGCACAGAAGGGAGATGAGCGGCACTGAGACGAGAGCTGAGCGCTACTGAGAGGAGCTGAGCGGCACTGAGAGGAGCCCAGCGATGCACCCACCTCGTCCAGGGCGACGTGCACGGCCTCGTCCAGCTGCTGGGCCTCGAGCAGCGCGAGGCGCGCGTAGTTCTTGTGGTGCGCCATGTCGATGCGCGCGCCCTCCACCAGCAGGAAGAAGCCCTTGTCGCGGCCGTGGCGGCGCAGCGCGCGCAGGGCCACGCGCGTCATCTCGCTCAGCGACGGCTGGTCGCCCGGCGTTGCGCGCCGCTCCGCCTCGTACGCCATGTTGCCGCCGGCGAACAGCCCCAGGATGTAGTCGGCGTTGTGCAGCAGCTCGGGGTCCGTCAGCTGAGCGCGCGTCGACACGTACTCGCGCCTGCCTGCGCACGCCGAGCACGCCGAGCCGTTTTTATTTATTTATTTATTTATCGGTCACATGCATCTTTAACCTCTGTTAACATGAAACCCTACAGGTTTGTTACGTGCACTTGTACCTACTTGTATGTTAAGAAATTTAACATCCATAGCAACGCGTTTTAACATCCTTAGAAACGTAAATGAACAACCATCGCAAGTCAAATGTTTATTAAGGAAAAAAACATGGCGATGCACGAAACAAAGCCGATTCAAACAATTCAGAATAAATGTAACTCATTAGTTTTTGCGATAATTATTGTTAATTGTAATATTAATAGGGCAATTTAAAAAATGTGCATTACGTAAGTTAATCTCATTATCCTGACATTTCACCAAATGAAACTCTTCCCCGGTAATCATTTACTGACGATCGGAAGGTATCGCCACTCCGGTAATCATATTTACAGACGATCAGAAGTCAACGCGTCAACTTCCTCACCGAACGTAATTTCTTTAGGTTCACGAGAATTATTTGCATCCATCTTTTCTCAAACCACGGGATACGAATATTGTTTAAATAGATACATCGCAAGCAACACCCCACAATATTGTAGGTGCCGCAACAACAGAATTAATTGGTTTCCTATCGCAATAATGTAAATTTTCGCATAAATCGTGAGATTTTATGGTGATCGATAAAATGCTGAACATACCACGAAATGTTACAGTGTTATTACTACCTCGTCCAAATTAAAAATCTCAACTCCACCTCGATTTCTAACTTTTGGCCTTTGCGGTAATAACACCCATAACATTTCACGGTATGTTAATAGCTATTATCTTATGGTGAGCTCACACGACCCACAACACAACAGATGCAGTCAAATACAACACAATCTGCCATCAGCCAGAATAGTGTGTTATGCAATTAGTGAGTAATGTTAAGCTTTATTGCTAGTTTTTACTGCAGCATTGAAAACGAGCGACATTAGGAGAGAATTATCACAATGGAACAATATGCGTAATTTTCATAGCTGACCACGGCACTTCGCGTCGCTTTTTGAATGCGGCGTCATCGCTCGCTGAGCCTTCTGCGCCACGCCGCGTCCTGTTCCTAGCCTTAGGGTCCCTTCCAACGTAGACACTCAGTAGCGCTACCGAGTGGCGTGACTGATGGCAAAGCATTGGTTTAAATGGACGTCTTCCCACGAGTGTCCGAGTCGCGGTGCAGTGGCGCTCGGTGGCGGACCCTCGCCACGAGCAGCCCGGGTGGGACACGGCTACCTCGCCGCGCCACCGCTACGAAAGCATTAGTTCAAATGGAGATCTTCCCACTGGGACTCACATCGCGGCGTTTTACCAGTTGCTGTACCTTTGTACATCGTCTGTAACGGATCGGCGAAACATATCCCCGCCCAACCCTCCCCCTTCCACCGCATGCGGCGGTGACTTGCAGCGGTGGTCCGCGGGAAGAACCCTCGCGACACTCGAAAGCGCTGCTGAGTGTCTACTACGTCGGAAGGGGCTCTTAATGTAGCTCCTTCGACACTCTAAACAGGTTTTAAATCTATTTTCACGGAAATGTAAGCATATATTTCGTATTCTTATAATACAATTTAAAAGATATTTTAGTGACTTTTGAAGAAAACAAATACATAAAACAATTAATATACAATTAAAACATTGGTTACCCATTGGCAAATCAACTGTATCAGAGACTTAGATCTAATATTCATAATCGCTATTATCCAACAGGTTGAGCGCCAGGACGATCTGATGATTCTCAAAACGATGAGGAAATATTGCAAAACATTCTAGACGTGGCCTTGACCTCGGCTAAACTCTGAAAATATGGTCCGATTAAAATAAGTTGGTGACTGACAATTGCGAATGGAAGGGAGCGACGTTGATAGTTTGCGTACCATTAAGCACATGTTGCTGCGTCAAGAAAATTAACACTTGAAATAAATACTTATTAAAGTAACCAAATCATACACTCATATTGTGTGAAGTTACAGCTTCACAACAACAACTGTCAATCACCAACTTATTTTAATTGGACCATAGTGACGGAAACCCTCCACCGTCGGAACTCTAGCGCTCGGAGCCTATCCCTTCCTGCGAGGTGTTTCCCGAAGGGCGCGGGGCGGCGTTGCGCCACGTGACCCACCTGGGAGCGCCGCCCAGACGCGCGTGAGGTTGCGGGCGTCGGCGCGCACGCACGAGTCGTCCTCGTCGGGGTCCTCGGGGCCCGAGGCGCCCAGCTGCCGCCGCCCGCCGCCCAGCACCACGTGCATGTCCTTGCCCGGCGCCGCCTCCACCAGCTGGCGCGCGATGTCCAGCACGCACCCGCGCGACTCCGCGGGCATCTGCACACATACACATCCATGGTAGCAAACATCCACTTTCAAAATACATCGGCTAAAAACCATCGATGATAAGACTAGATTATTAGTATGTGTGTATAAAGTCCGACATCGTGAGACTAATCTCCATGAAAGTTGGCACTTCTACGTGTTTTTCACTGAAAGGGTTTATGTGCTGTTAACTCTGTTGTAACTCCATTACATGACGCTGTAGAACAAAAATCTATATTTACATCAAATGCAACCCGCAACACATTAGGTAGGATTTTGAATCTATATCGTTAAATCACTCCTAAACAATTCGTTCTATAGCCTTCAAAACTAAAATTGTGAGGCCAAAGGCATCAAAGAAACGTTTCTCACACCGTTATCTACAGGATGAAACCTTCTTGAACATTATTACATTTTTGCTGGTCCGGCGCTTCCCGATATTACTTCACCTGCTCAGAGATGTGCAGAATATGCAATTAAATGTGAATGAGAGGGACAGAAATCAGCAGTGACAGACAGGGACAGGGTGAGGGAGGGAGAGACAGTGAGAAAGGTGAAGAAGGAGATGAAGGGCAGAACAACATCTGCCGGCTTTTCCTAGTAACCTCTAACATTAAATTCGTGTGCATTAAAATTTAATTTGAGGATCTTCGTGTTTATCAATTATGTATTGAATTCAATTATGTATTGAATAAGGGTACGAGAAAAAGGGAAAGACCCTGTGCCCACAGCGTCTTTGTTGAACACTCTTTAATGTGCGAAATGAATTTGAAGTAAGAGGAAATATAAGGGCATGAATGTCGTCTCGAACGAGACAGTTTGGTCGATGAAGGTAGTACATACAGCGTTCCTTGGTTACAACACATGCATAACAGAGCTACAATAAGTTATTATTTCATATTTTACCTTTCACAGTATTGTGAACATGGCAATTTTTTTATTCAAAAACAAAACATCGGAGAAGAAAAAATATCGACATCGATGTCGCATCCTTAACATACACACACGCGAGAAAGTACTTGCTATTTTAGCACCACTAGTTTGTAAGAAAATTTTTCCTGTGAATTCCGTTCATCTTGCACCCCATTGGGGCGTACTATGAAGGACATAAATGCTTAATAACATGTTAGTGAGCTTATTGGATTTGAAACCAACAGAACGAGTAAAACATTCAACCACACAACGCACATAAAAGACAAAGGACAAACATTCATGCTCAGGGCGGGATTCGAACGCGTGATTCAGATCTGGGTTTCGGAACTGGGAATGCAGTATTGAATAGATTCGACCACTGGTCAAGTCCGTGCTGTTTTAGAAGAAACCTGCGCTCACCTCTGAGTCGCACTCCCAGTCGCGGTGGTTGATGCTGGCGTAGGCGGCGGCGGGCGTGGCGTGGGTGATGCGCGCCGTCGTCACCACGCCCGTCGCCTTGCCCGCCTGCTGCGCCCACAGCGCCAGCGACGCCAGCTTCGCCTCGCGGTTCACCGCGCTGTCGCACGTCGTCGTGTTGGCGCGCGCGTCCAGCCCCAGCATCTGCGGCAGGCAGCGACGAGATAGACGCGGTTTATAACCATCCACATCCGTGATTTGTGATGTTTATCGTGTGTTCAATACTTCAATATGTTCATTAGAGCCTTCTTACAACAAAAATCACACAATTAAGAAATTACTTTTCTTGCAGCAAGAGTGCTTACACGATGTCTTTGGTTACAACCCGTTTGTTTTGATTGTTCTTAACTATAAACAGTTAAAATGTTTAATGGATCTTTGAAATTGGCTTTTCGATCTGCCGTTCCCCTAAGAGAGGCTTTTGGTTTGATTGCGTTAAGCCGATGTAACAAAATATTACGAAAATGTAAGCGGACTAAGCTCGTGATTAGTACCCCTCCTGGATAGGGGGGCCAGATAATTCAAAACAAATTTTATATTAGGTAATAAATCTATAAAATAATGTCATAAAATATTTTTCAATTTGCTTAGCTTATACTTTAATATTATTTTGTTTGCATAGGTTTAATATTTCAAAAGTTAGCTTTGTAGTTTGGTTATGTGTAAGGCCCATTACAGTGATTATCTTTCGTTAGTAGTCAATCGTTGTTCTTTGCATCAAATACAATGGACAATTCAATACAACTGTCGTTTCTGAATATAAAATATATTCCACTGAAATCTGTTCCGATAAAGAAAGTAACCTAGTTTGTCTATTGTTCTGATTTGTCTTAATTGTCTAATTACTTTCCGGTTACTTGATCTACAGACTTTTCGAATACATAAAGAAAGTATTCCTGATATTTGCGATTTAATTATATTTAAATGTGAAATACATTTACTTAGATAACCTATAACACGACCACAATAATGTTTACGTACCACGCAGTCATGGTTTTTGTAAAGATTAAAGGAATGAACTGTGGCGATTTTGAGGATTTTAGTGATGCGGCAAAAGGGCTTGGTGGATGTAACTAGCTTAACTGTAATTTATAATCGCCAATGGTAAATAGATTTTACAAACGTGATAACAGTTATACAAATTGTCTCGATCGAGTGGGAAATGTAGATTTCGCTTTTGAAAACGAGTCGTGATTTCATTAACAAAATACTAAGGAAACAGTCAAACTAATCACATATTCCTTATTGCATTATAACGTGCAATTATTTAACTTAAATTTGAATTCATTCATTCAAACCATTTCTACGCATTGCAGCTGGCAATTCCCACGGAAATTCCATTACGACATACGGTTTGTCTTCTCATTACTCTATACAGTACATTGAAATAAGTTTTATCTACTATTTCTGTACACGCCGTTTGCTAGCGTCAGTCGTTTCGGCAACATCTCATACGGTTAAAACTAAAAGTATGAAACTAAAAAATAAATAAATAAAAAGGGTTGTGTCCGGTCCTCACCCTGGAGTGCGTCTTGACGCCCGTGAGCATGGCGGTGGCGGTGGCGGCGGAGTCGGGCACCTGGTGGTCCACGGAGTAGGTCTTGGAGAGGCCGATGTACGGGAAGCGCTCCCAGGCCAGCAGGTGGCCCTCGCCGCCCACCAGGATGCCCGCGGCGGTGGTGGTCGCCACGCCCATGCCGTCGCCCACGAACAGGATCACGTTGCGCGCCATGCCCGGCTCTGCAACCACCACAACACCCTTAGGATGCTTGCCGTGCACGCCAAGAAAACTACACTCGCCCGCACCTACTCTCCGGTTGACATCGCGGCCTAGGAACAGATGCCAACGTTTCGGCCAAGGTTTCGTGCTGCGCCCTATATCTCAGATGCTTTTCGCCCTGAGGAAGGACGCAAAATGACGACCAATACGTTGTCATCTGCCTACACATCTTCCGGAGAGCCGTAGTACAGTAGTGCTCAAAGAAACCGCGTCACCTAAAGTAAATGGGCATTCTGTATTTTCTTTATCCAATATGCTCTTAAAAATTGGTAATCGTTTTTTTTGTGGATTATATGGGGTTTCTGTTTCCATTATCTTCAGAACTAACTTGAGTTTTGCAAATCAAGTGGTGTATTTTCAGGATAATATTGCAGATTACACTGTGAGCGAGGTGATGCGTTTTTTTAGCACTACTGTAGATACTGAATCCGGCCCCGAAAGTCTTCGCTTACATGTTCCGATGCACAGGGCTACCAGTCAGATAGGCCTTTGATGAGGTTGTGAATCCACATCATACAATTATATACAATACTTATTTACTGGAGTTTAACATGCATTTTTGTAGTCAAAAATGGTAAAAGTGTATGTGATGAATGAGCAAGAAGTATAATATACCCACGTTTACTTGTGCGTTGTAATGTTGAACATAGAAACAAATTATCAACATCAATCAATCCCTGAATTTGAAGCAAATAATAATGGTAACAATGCCAATTATTATAGCATTTAATTCTTATTATTTTATTTATTCCGTTTGTGCTTATTTTTGCAATAATCAAAAAGTATTTGAGTTCTATAGTGAATACTGATAAAATAAGTTTACAAAATTGAGATCAATATTAGGATATAATATGAAGATCAATTTATGGAAATATAATCGAAGATGAAATATAAACTAATTGATTCCTGGGACGAATATTCCTAGTTAAGCTCATTACTTGCATTTCAATGCGTTGACGACATTTGCTGCTCCCTATTGTGTTTTCGGTTGCTGAACAGGACGTATGACAAAAAAAGTGCCATCATCTGACAACAAAGCATTGGTAGCCGGAGATTTCATCAAGTCACAATCGCACAAAAACACCTCGAGCACATTAGAGTGCTGGGCAGTCACTTTCCCTGACCTGTTTGCTCCACCTGTTGTTGACTGCGCACTCGCCAGTGCCTCCTACCCGCGTGCTAATGAAACAATCGAGTGCCCTCGCAAACAAGTGTCGATCGATGTCTGCGCACGAGGTGGAACCGCCTATATGACACTTTTCAACCACGAAATTCCCTGAACGAGCATGAAGAATACCAGAGTGCTGGAATTGAGAACAGCGAGAAAACTAATTAGTAATTGAAACTCGTATCGTTATTGCAAAAATAAACATATTTTTATCTTTTACTTCCCATTCTGTACAGCCTGCGATTTCATAAAAAAGTTAGTAAATTACGTTTGAATTCCACGTGGCATTGCGGATTAATATTTTGGCACATAAAACGTGCTGAGTCAGAATAATTATTTTGAAAACGTTTTGTCTTCTATCTTTCAGGTTTTTATTGTATTTAATAAATTTGATAGATTACTCAAATCTTAACTTCTTTCCCGTCACTAACATAAGTAAAAAGAAAATATGAGAATTCACATGTGACGTAAATTCATCTCTGGAGATCAAACTAGTTCCCTTACAGTCAAAATAGGTTACACACAATATTCACGTTACTATAATTCCAGCCATTGAAATGCTGTGAAAACCCGTTCAAGAAAGTGAATTACCTTCCATTTCAAATTCAAGAATGCCCTATCACTAACCTGTTTTAAGGTGCTTTCCTCATGAGTCAGATTTGGTACTTCTTTCCTTTTCGATTTTCCTTCTTCAATAACCCTTCTTAGAAGTGCACCAGTATGTCCTGTCTGACACACACTGTCGCAAACTGTCTAAAAATAATCTACTGGTATGTGCCTTGAAGCAGAGATAACCACATCAATCTGTTTTTACTAGCTCCTGAATGTTTCTGTTTAGCAGAGAAGGCAGTTGAAGGTTACGATCGCAGTACAAAAAAAAACGAAAACAGTAAAATCTTGGAGGACTTCCGGTTGAAACGCCATCTGCGAGGTTGTAAGTTTGTTCACATCGCGTGGAGGGCGACCGTGAATGGCGAGGGCGTCGGGCTTTTCGCATGCCCTGCGCGTTTCCTCGCGGCCTGTGGAGCGGAGCGGGGGGGGGGGTGATTCGGGCACAAGGCCCTCGGAGGCCGTTAGCTTTTCTCGCTCGAACGGCACGCACTATCAGCGACCCGTGGGCAGATCTGCCTCAATGGCTCCGATTCAGGGTTAAATCGCCATTTTGGGGTATATTTAGCATGTAATCTTAATACACAGATTTCGCCTTGGGAACTGGTTATGTTCTTTTCGGTTTCTTAACGTCACACCCACAGACTAATACTGAGTTCCTAGACAATTGTTCACCAAAACAATATTTTCATCCGTTTTCTGGAGACTATTATGTAAACGCACTGAACAGCAACATTGTAGACTTCGAAGTAATTGACGTAATTAAAAATCAAGAGTTTATGGGTAGATATGAATGTCCAAAAGGAGATCCGCAACCATAAGTTTTCTATGAATTGATGCTATAGAGGTAATGAACAGACAACTTGTTTTCTTATAAAGAATTCTTCATTTACGCAGAAGTGCTACAGAATGGCACAGACTTTCCCGTATTCGTTTTCTATTTCCTTGGGTTTTCGCTAGTTATTCGGAATTGCCACAAACTCTTTCTTGCCACCTGTAATCTATCACCGCCAAAAGTAAATTTTTTGTCATTTTCTTAATTTTTCGGTTTCCTATTGGTAGAACGGAAACATTAATTTTAGAATATTAAAGAACACAAAAACCTAGTCATAAATGGCAATTTTCTTTTAAAAATTATGTGCCGTTATGGCGTTTTAGCGCTACTAAAAATGCGAGTAAGGCTGTCTAAAACGTAGTGTATGACACACGTGGTAAAAATAATTTTTATTTTGCTCGCAGGATTACGCCGCTCGGCCTGTCGGCCTCGAGCCGCAACATTTCCTATTCCCTAACTAAAACGTCACTTTTACTATTCGTGTCAAAAATGATTATTTAGCGCCGCCCCTAGCAAAAACCAGCCCTCCCGCTACCCTCTTGGCTCCTCTTGCAGCTCCCCGCGTGGCCCACCCCTGGCGAAGGGAGCGCGGCCCGCGTTGCAACACGAAATGCACGTGCGTGGGAGCGCGGCCGACGACGCGGGCGGTCGCGAAACGAGGCAGTCGCCGCGAGAGCTGACCCGGGTCG
This sequence comes from Acheta domesticus, assembly GCA_031308135.1. Classification (NCBI taxonomy): domain Eukaryota; kingdom Metazoa; phylum Arthropoda; class Insecta; order Orthoptera; family Gryllidae; genus Acheta; species Acheta domesticus. The sequence goes on along the minus strand of JAHLJT010000631.1, from coordinate 197,808,710 downwards.
TTCGCGGTATCCAGTCGCGGCCGCCGCCATCGCCGTCGTCGCAGCCGCTGCTCCGCTTTTGTGCTCGAGTTACAGCCGACGAAGCAGCCTCAATGCGCTCCCGAGGGGGCGGCGCGCGGGGCGCTCAAACTGCCCATTGTGGAACGGCGGTGGCGGCGGCGGTGGCGGCGGCGGCGGCGGCGGCGGCGGAAGAGGGCCCCCAGACGGGAGCTGGGAACCGGGCCAAGGAGACGGGGACGGAGGAGGAGGAGGCGGATGCTGCGGGCGCGTCTCTGGAGGAGACGCTCGACAGTGGCCACTCTTACGACTCCCCACGCGCTAGTTAAAATCGTCGCCTAATTCTAGGGTTTACGATGGATCCTCTTGTACTGCAGGTCAGTACGCGTCTGCTACTTGCGGCTGAGAAGACGGGAATGCCATTTTGATGCCCCTTCAAGTTATTCTCCTAGTGCGTCGTGAATTATTATGAACCAATTGGTAAAAAAAAATGAAAGGTGCCCAGAAGTGCAGAAATAAAATCGGTTCATTTGAGGGCAAATTGAAATTTTGTTTTCAATGCGTAGATTAAATTCATCGTAACATCAGTTTTACAAAACTAACGTATTTCGTCTCTTTTCCTTCATTGATACACAAGATTCCTACATGTATATTTCATGCGTTAAAAACTTTCCCCGGATGGAAAATTAAATTGATTTTATTTTCAATAGATATATGAAGTGAGTAACATTTCTATCCTCTATTGACCATAACGGTTCGTAGAATTCTTTGTTTTGAAGTTTATACGGAAATTATTCCAGAAGCTGATTATTGAAACTCTGAAAATACCTATTATTTAAATCGCTTACGTTGTTTCGTTGAAAACAGAGTTGTCAGACAATGAGACGCTAATCTAATAATTACAGGATATTTTTGAAAAAATGCGGAATAAATAACAGTATATTTGTGGCCATTGTCATGTGATTAGATGCGTTATGGCCGTAGATGTGAGTCACGTAAACTAAAAATATGCAATGGGTATAATTTTCTTCCTGGAACTATATGAGTTAATAAAGTAATGAAGAGGAAGTGTTTGTAACCAGAGAAACACGCGACACGATATCACCTACATGCACATGAATTTTATAATCTTTTAATGAATTTTCTACTTTCTGAGTTTATATCAATAAAACAATTCGTTTGTAAATTTTTACTATGTACTGCTTACCAACATTTGGCAATACAACTACATTCGACGGAGTTCAATTGGGGTAAAAATAATTCACACAGAGCAGTGATAAAACATTTTCTCTTTAAGAGAAGACATTTTTTAAAATATTGTATACCTATGTCTGAAATCTTTTTCTCTCTAACAAGTCTGCATTAACATTTATCAATCCAAGGTACTTGTTTATACGAAATTAATACTTCAGCTCTTTAGCATTTTTCCTATTCATTACAGATTTCAGTTGAGACAGACCCTACAACATAATTTGTTTTCTGGATGATGTACAGTTGCATTTGTGATCCGATCTCCGTGTCCCTTTGTTTCATGACCGACGTTCACCATTGAGTATTGTTAAATGTAGATGATCTTCCACGCTGTTCTCAAAATTCTGGCTCAACATCTAAAATAAAAGTCATAGTTCATCAGAAATGACATCACACATTTAGGAAGTGAGTGTGTGAGAAATACTGTTCCAGGGACATAATATTTGACTAACGACGCATTTGAATGGAGACATTACTCGAGCCTAACATTGAGTTATCGATGCAAGTAATAGGCGCGCAATTTATACTCGGAACTGCCATCTTTTGATATGGGTTTATGAAAAAGTCTAATGAGTCGGCAGTGAACACGGATCTGATAAGGAAGTGAACGACTGGTACGAATTTCCATATTCGCATGTCATCACTTATACCCCTTTTCTAGTTTAATTTTCGGGATCTCATTTCTTCGGAAGCAGAACTGTGTTATTTTCTCATCCGCAAATCAAAAACGTTTAATTTTTGACACACATTAACAAATTTCACACTGACAAATATTCCTTCGGTCCTTTGTTAACTTGATAAAATACATAATAAATGTAAATACATAATACGTGTAAGTTATCTATCCTGACACCTCCGAGTAGATTCGTATTCTAACTTTACGTAAAATTTTAAACCTCTTAATTGTGATTATCAACATTGTAATGAATGTAACATTGAACAAATATTAATGGCGCAATACGAGAACTGTTACATTAAAACTATTTACTCTATATTGAAACGTGTTTTAAGTATATTTCAATGATCAAAAATGTTATTGGCGAAACAAGATTATTTGTACATTACATTAAAACTATTTCCCTTAAATTGAAGCATTTTTTAACTTGAGTTTCTTCTATCAGTCAAAATACGATCTTTCATTGAGGAAATAAGATGTAGGAGTTACTTCATGTGTAACCACTAGTCTTGTTACGGGTGTCGACGTTGATAGTCGAATTACTTAAATGAAGTCACGTAAGTTATGCAAATCAAGACACCGCGGATTCTTGGACGGATGACTGTTTGGGAACCCCGGTGACTATCGACGCCGAGCCCCTGGCCGAAGGAAAAAAAAGGCATTGACTGACTGACGAGATGAAAAGATCAAAATGTTCACGGAGGATTACTCCACATTCGTTCAATGCCCAAGAAGGGTTAAGAGACTAAGGATTAACACGCAACAAAATTTTAACAAAGCTATTCCTCTATGATTGATTGATTGATTGACTGATTAGTGATTCCGTATACGTCAACTGCTAAGGTAATTAGTCCCGTATTTGTAGTGCATGTTTATCGCGGGATATGGCGATCTTCCGTTCACTGGCGAGATCCGGCGCCGACCTACATCGGCTCGCGGGAGTTATCCTCATCCCGGTATCTCCCGCAAGCGAGGCAGCGCCCCAGCCGGGACCTGTTCTAAGCTCTCGATTTGTCTTCTGACTGGGCAAGTGTGGTATTGTTGTGCACGTGAGTGTAAGCGTATGTAAGTAAGAGGTCAGAAAAAGGACAAGGAAGAGGAAGGAGAGATCGGGCTCGCTCCATGTGCGGTTTGTAAGAGTACTGCTCCGGCATTCGCCTGGTGTTGGTTGAAAAAAAACATGGAAAACTACCGATCAGAGCAGCCGGCCGCTAGAATTCTCCTCCAGATAGCGGCTGAATTCGACCAGGCACTCTAGCTAGCGTGGAAAATGCTGCCACGATTGGGAGTGGAATCCTAGGACCTCCCAGAGAGAGGCACCGCAGCGATTCAGTTGACGGGTTCAGTGGTGTAAAGGTTAGTGTATCGAATTGTAATAGTCAAGTTACAAGGTTAACGTCCATTTTATTTGTTGCTTGTTGAACTTGTTATACTCAAGTTCGTGGGTTTAAACCCGATCGAAGCCGTGAATTGTTAAGGGCGAAAAAATCCTTCGGTAGGGAAGTAAATCCGTCTGTCCCATGTTGTAGTTTTACTGCATGTAAAAGATCTTCAAACCTAAATGAAGCTTCTAAGCAAAATTCGAAACGCCTAGTTCGTCACTCGAATGATACCTCCTTTCTCTGCCAAAAGGAGCGTAATGGAATTTGTGTGGTCAGACGGAATAGTAGGCCTCATGGCGTGAAGGCGGAAAATAAGGCCTCATCGAATTGAATTCGAATTGACGCCCTGAGCCACCTGAGTGGAATCTCACCGGTGGTGGTGCGGTCGCGGCGCGCCATCTCCTCGCGCTGGCGGATGCGGGTGAGCGTGCGCTGCAGCTGCAGCTGGCCGCGGCGCTGCCACTCCTCGGCGGGCTCCCACTCGGCGTCGAAGGCCGGGCGCGCGGCGCCGGGCGACGCCGCGGGCGTGGACGACGGCGCCCACGACGACGGCGCCGCCACGGGCGCCGTGGGCGGCCGCCGCCCCTCGCTCGCCCCCGGGGACGGCTCCTGGGGCGCCCCCGTCGCCGCCCCCGCCAGCAACACCACTGCCGCCAGCGCCAGCGCCGGCCACGCAGCAGGGCTCGCGCTCATGGTGGACGGGAGTGACTGTGAGATGCTACCTGCAACACAATAGCGTGTTTCAGCGCCAAGCCGAAAACAATAGGAGTTTTAGCGCCGCACGTAAGATAGGCGTTATGCACTAACAGTCACGTGACGGACCTTGAAGTCATAAGGGACCGTCCATAAATTACGTAACGCAAATTTGGAGTATTTTGAACCCCCCCTCTCCCCTCAGTAAAACACCTGTAACGTTCGTTTGAACCCTCCTCTAAAAATTACGTACCTCTAAGAGACAAGACCCCCCTCCGGCCATTAGAATTAATAAAATCGATTATAAATCAGAAAATTAATTGTGTTAATGTATTAATGTTACATATACGAATTTATGACACTTTAAAGTTAAAAATAGGTGGCGATACGCATTGCATGTAACAATAAAATTGAGAACAATTTCTGAATGAAGGACGCGTAAGCGAAAAATTTCGATTCAAAATTCCAGACTGCATACTCATCGCCGAAAGTCACAAAATCTAAAACTCTGTGCATAATGTAGATTTCTTATATTCTTGACACGTATCGTGGTTTAAATGTCTCACCACTAGCCTACACTCTTGCTATATTATGCAACTTCTTTGTTCAACGTTTGAAATGCTTCTTTTGTTGTAATGCACAATGCAATGTCGCAATTGCCAAAACTCTTCTGAACGTTGTTCTTTACGAACATACACAGTCGTTAGTCGCGTGATCAACAGAGTTTAAAGGCATGTTCTAACAATTAACGCTAAAGCTCCCTATAGGGATAAACGTGCGACACAACGGAGTTTTAGCAATGTTATGCAGTAAGTCACGTGACGGACTTTAATGGCATAACGTCCTAAGTCCTTTCATAAATAGTGCACAGCTGTCTGAATTTCTGTGGTCACCTTACAAATGGCAATACGACCGCCTATAAACAGGAAATGTGTTTTTCTAACTCTGATAAACTAATTCTTGTGTGTGAGACAGTTACAATTAAACCATATCAGCCACAACTCTCGCAAGAATTAACGGAAAATGTTGGAAAGGAGACATGTTCACGAAAAAGAAATTTAAATTATATCACCGCGTTAGGTTATGTCGTACGCTCATAACGAACGAACTCCCTACATTCTCAAGAAAAGCTGATTCAAAATTCCAGACTGCATATTCATCGCTCTTGGCCCCAAAATCTAAAACTCCTTGCGTAACTGAGGTTTGTTTACTCTTGACTCGTACCGTGGTTCAAATGTCTCGCCAATTATCTACACTCCTCAATGTATAATGAAACTTAATTGTTTCACGCTTGAAATGTTTCTTTTGTTATAATGCATAACGCAATGTTGCAATTAATAACGCTCATCTGAACGTTGTTCTAATGACCATATACCGCCGTTAGTTACGTGATTAAGAGAGTTTAAGGACGCCTCTTTACGTCTGGCGCTAAAATTCTCTATTACCACACTCGTCAATCTCGCTTCATTCCTGTGCTTTACCCCCAAAGGGTTGATGAGCCAATTTTCAAAACCAGTAGTGATGGAATCTGATACCAAAACTTAATATTCACCCAACTTAATTTTGCGGAGATATAGTAGATAGGTGATGATACAGATTCTTTAGGAACAGCTCTCTCTTGAGTTCTCAAATTATACGGATTTTGAGATGAACTAATAAAACTACCGATAGACTTCAACGTTGAAAATAACTTGCAAATACCGTTCTTCATTCATTCATTCTTATCGTTACAGAAGTGGGGCGGATGAATTAAACCATTTAGGTAGCAACGTGTTGGGAAGCCGCCATTGTTCTCTTAAAAACTTCGAGAAAATGGAATTTAATTAGTCACGTGAAAAATCCTGTTCAGGAAAAAGAAGTGTCGAATTTGCTGTTAAGGAAAAATTAATCCTAGAAAGATTGTACATAAAGGCTTATACTTCGATCGATAATAGTTTTTCTTTAAAAAGTAAAAATCTCTGCATTTTAACTTACCTCATTTATAGTTTTTTATCATGAAGCAATTGTGTGCAGTTGGTAGATTTAATAAAATTATTAAGTTGTATTCACGTTTTTAAACAACAGATATTTTGTCAGAATCGAACCTGGATTATCGACGGTCTGGATTTTGACATTAGAATTTTTCGCGCTCTAGTGTTCTTCGATAGATGCGTCCAAAGTCACGATCGGGAACATCTTGCTGCATTAAGAAAGAAATGCAATAAAGCGAGCAAGTATTTCCGAATTGAACGGGTTGTTTTTGTCAGTTTAGCTAGAAACAATGATTAACTATCAACTTTCGTAATAATAAAATTAAATAACTCGTTGGTATCTTATATTTCCACTATGATTTTCTGAATGCTTTTTTCGACCTCCTCTTGCGACTGCTCGTTTCAAGATTTTAAAGGCGATCATTTTGAAGACTGACGTATTTCTTTTCACATTTTCCTTGGATTTCCAAATTTTCTAATTTTTTCAAACATATGATCATGGTAAGTTGGGTTCCTTGTAAATCAGTAGTGTGATTTAACTCAATTACTAAAGAATTTGTTCGAATAACCATTCTAGATCGAGAATAAAAAAAGTGGACCTCATCTCAGGCTCGGGTATATCTGTTGAAGACGACTGTTTTTCTTCTGGATCTCAGGACCATTCAGTCGGACAGTAACACGTACAACAATAGAGGCAGTGTTTTACAATAGAAATTGTGACATTTACAATGTAAAACTAGAGTGAGAAAGACGAGAAAAATTAAATGCTAGGTACCGTATATTCAAACTTCGAACGTGAGGTTTCCATAAGAATGCCTCATTATTGATATTACGTTATCTTTTCACCCTTAAGGCACGTAGAAGAAGCCCATCTTCCAAACAGAACATCAGAATACCCTGACCATGCAAAACCATCGTGATACAAGACGTCATAGTTCACATCATCACAATTCTTCCTTGGCCCTGTCGTCACTTATCCATTTAACAGTTTACAGGGCAGAAAGATTCAGTGGGAAGGCGTAGGTTGTCCAGGCGAAATTATCTTTAGTTGTGATGTTAAAGTGACCGGATCAGAGCTATTTTCCCTCGCCTTGTCGGAGCCGTGCATTTACGTATTTCCACTTGGTTGTATATCACATCGTTAAAGCGACAGTGAAATTGCAGCAATGAACCATTGCAAAATGGCACCAGCTATAGTATTCGTGTCAGTTACGGTCAACAATAAGTTCAGATTGTCAGCTAGATAATGAGAAAAAAGTGGAGCATTAACTACAATTAACGTGATAACATCATTTGCAAACGTAAACACTCGGGGGAATATCAGACCATCCTATCAAAGAAGAAGAAAAAAACAGATTCACAACGTGCTGATAATAGAGAAGTAAAACTACTTATTTCGTAATTAATGGTTACCCTTTCTTTTAGTACGTCTTATTTGTCCAAATATTTATGGTTCCAAGTTGACTTATCTTTGGGCAACACTCATCATTAGGCAGTTCCGTGTGTGTCAGAAGCTTAACCTCTTCCACGATTACGGAAACCATGACGACCGAGACATCCGAAAGATACTCCCAGACAAAAGACTTTTTTTCCCTTTTTCCAACGAATGCGATATCTTGCCACCGCCCACTTTTTGCCCGCCAGGAAGAACCAGTCTCAGCCGGAAATTCAGACGCGGAGGATCAGGCGAGCGCCGGCGACCTTTGCGACGCGACCGGGCGGGGCCGTCAGGCGGGCCAGCCGCACGCGACATCTGGCGGCCCCCGCGCTCCCTCTCTACTTCTTCCTTTCGTTGTTAATAATATTATTATTATTATTATTATTATTATTCCTTTATTTCGCGACTAAAGATGTTGCCAGTCGGTTGAATGTAAAATCTACTACAGATTCAAACCAGCTTCCCAAGGAGCAGATCTACGGACTGCCGGTGCCTCTACAATACATTTGCAAAATGTGGGCTGTTCCAAATGATGCAATATAATATATGCACTTTCCAGTCTTTTGAATGACTTTTATTATTATTATTATTATTATTATTATTATTATTATTATTATTATTGTTATTGTTGTTATTATTATTATGGTTGCGTTTCAGAGTCAATTACACTTTTCTTACAGTGAGCTAATATTTATTTTTGTAAAAATGAAATAAGAGGACAGTTCGAGAATCTCAATTATAACTTTATCTTACGTTTAAGTCTACAACGGAATTTTGATGACAGTTCGGAAGGCTAGGCGTGTACATGGATACACCGCAAGAAGACAAATGAGACAACAGATTCGGAAATATGTGAAAAATTCTGTTTGACGTCATATAAGGATTAGTCTTTGCGGAGCGGATAACAAATTAAAATGTTGAAGGCGAGGATATTAGCCGCACTGTTTCGCTTCGAAAATATGTTACAATAAATACTTTAGTTTATATTAGTTTTATATTAAACAAATTATTTGTTTAATATAAATGTATGCTGGATAGCTATTTTCTTCCATGTCAGACGTATGAAACTTCCTGCACACCGGGCTCCATAAGCTTTGAACTCTTGTAAAGCGACAACTGCATCACTGGGGTCACTAATCTGCTCCGATCATCTTTGTCGTTTATTTAGGCGCCATATCAAGTTGGAGTTGTGACCAATGCTCTCAACATGGGCTCGCCAATGTCTTGAATCGTTTCGCCATTCTCTCTTCCTCCTCCATTCGCCGTTTTGACTCATGACCCCCGCTTACAGTAGATTCCTGCTCCTCGCAGTCCCCCCGCAGTCCCCCCGCAGTCCCCCCGCAGTCCCCCCGCAGTCCCCCCGCAGTCCCCCCGCAGTCCCCCCGCAGTCCCCCCGCAGTCCCCCCGCAGTCCCCCCGCAGTCCCCCCGCAGTCCCCCCGCAGTCCCCCCGCAGTCCCCCCCGCAGTCCCCCCGCAGTCCCCCCGCAGTCCCCCCGCAGTCCCCCCGCAGTCCCCCCGCAGTCCCCCCGCAGTCCCCCCGCAGTCCCCCCGCAGTCCCCCCGCAGTCCCCCCGCAGTCCCCCCGCAGTCCCCCCGCAGTCCCCCCGCAGTCCCCCCGCAGTCCCCCCGCAGTCCCCCCGCAGTCCCACCGCAGTCCCACCGCAGTCCCACCGCAGTCCCACCGCAGTCCCACCGCAGTCCCACCGCAGTCCCACCGCAGTCCCACCGCAGTCCCCAGCGATTCGCCAGGCGGCCGTGCCGACGCGGCGTGCCCTGCACGTGGCCGCTCTGCGCGAGACGTTTTGCTGGAAGACCATGAAAGCGGCACCGCCATTCTTTCTTGCGCGCGGAGGGGTGTTCGTGTCTGCACGCAACATTCCTCCTTCCGCTGCCACATGAAATTAAAGACTGAAGTCACTACGATGGCTGTTAACGTTGGTAGGGTGTGTTTTTTGCCGACAAAGGAATCGTACAAAACGTTTTCGTTAAAATAATTTTCAAAGTTTTCAGTTGCCGCTAATTTCATTTTGCATACTGATATAAGTCTAACAATGATAATGTACAATCCTGTATTTACTCACGTACGAACTCCACTAAAATTGGAAACTTAAAATTAACCCGTTAAAATCTCAATAAAATAATCACAGAATAAAATATTCACACTACGTCTTCCCTTCCCTGCACCCTTACAAATAAATAACACTGACGTCTTCTGGCTTTCGCCACTCAAATAGCTAGGCGGACAAACAGTTAACTAGGAAAACTCACATTCAATCAATAGCCCATAAAACACGTGTACATACTGTACCCTTTTGTCAATAGAAATGTCACACTTAATATAGAAGCTGCGCTACTTATCTATAAATTGATAAGATCCACATTGATATGTCCATGTCCAATGCGTTGCAACATTGTACCAACCAACCTATCAGTTTTACAGACCATCCAAAACCTTGAAAGTCCCCTGAATCATTTCAAATTCACAAATCCACCGAGAACTTAATGTACTACTCCTATCTGAATACAGCTCACAAACTTTAAAAAATGTACTCTCTTTCCCGGCATGTCTCAATTCCCCAGTAGTTTTAATCTGTGTCAAAACGTACATTATCCTTCACGCATTAGATCCAGATCACCCAAGATCTCTTTCACCCCATCCAATTCATAAAACGCATGTGCCCCCTTTTCCCACAGACACCCTCCCTCTACTTCTAAACAATAAATGCAAACTTACCATAGACACTTTACATATATATGAAATTTTAAAAATAGTGAATGATTATATTAAGACCTGCATTACCCTGAGGTTGGCCAAATAAATTCATTGTATGTAACCCTTCAAACCCCCCGAAAGAAGCATGTCGAACGGGAAGAATATAAATTTAAAAAAGTTATTGGTTCAAAATATCATACATTAGAAATTTTAAAAAAAGTCAGTATAATTTGATTTCATTGTTTAGACTTTTCTTTCGCAATAAGCTATTAACTTTTATAAATACTGGAATATGAATAACTTCATAGTGTTCTTAAAGAGTGTCGAAAGGAAAATAGGATACAACAAGTAAGGAAATAAAAGTAATGTTTGTGGCATGGCCTAGCAGAGATCAGAATACTGAATATTATCTCTTCCGCTATGCAAATGGTACACAAAAAATATACAGAGATAAAAGTAACAATCTAATCCATAAATTGAATTAGAAAATATAAACAACTCGAATTCTATTTTTTCAGTTAAAGTCAGATAAACGTTTTTATTAAAATTGCCATTAAACATTCCCAATTTTTTCTGGAATGTGGCCTCGGAGGCAGAAAGGTTCAAGTGGAACCATGTTACCGGGTTGTAAAAGCTGGTTGCGTCATATTACAACGCGACGGAAGTCGACGTTTAACACGCGCGTTCCCTCAGCTTGACTATACAATCTTCGTTCTTGCGAGATATGTTTCAGATATTAATGGTTGGTTGTTCCAAGGTTTCCCGGACGAACACAAAGCCGTGGTCACAGACTATAATTTAATAAAGCACTATCATTTAATTTTTTAAATTGGTGCTTGATGGACTAATATACAATAAGCTTACATTTTTTGCATGAAAGCTATCATTTTTACATTAGTTTTTGGATAAAAATGTTATCAAATTTCATGAAACTTATTGTTCTATTGTAAAGATACGACGTACCAATCACTTTCTATTGTGAAGAAATACATTCATTCTATTGGTCTTTCATTCTCGAAAGTCAAATTACATTGTATTTTTGTAGTATTGCAAAAAACTTCTTTGCACTCTCTTATCCAAGTTTCTTCTACATAATATTTCTAGGGGAAATCTCAATCACCTTCTTTTGTACACTTCAAGAAAGGGAGGAACTTAACAAGTAACGATTACGTTTGGTCATAAACGCGCATATTACTCGTCTAATTAAGCCAGTAACTGCCCTAAGATATTTTATATGTAAGTTTTGTATAAAAGTATTCATAATTATGATAATTTTATTTAATTTATCATATCAACTTCAACGAATATTCAGGTTGTACAAAAATATAAGCAACATCATTCGTATATTCACTTAATTTATACCATTTCATCGTTCAATTATTTTTGCTTCGCACATAAGTAGATAGCGGGATTCCCAACACTTTTATTAAAGATACTCCTTTAAAAAAGGTTTTTGCTTCATCGATCCCTTTATCTTTTTCTTAACATGCAGGATGCATCGTAATTGTAACAGAAATAATTAGACGAAAATTACTTAGAAATAACAATTACGCAAAGAATAGTAACCAAAATTTGAAAAATGCTTAATTAGATTTGCTTTAATCTTTGTACTATTATCATTTTTATTTTTTAAAATTTAATTAGATGTTATTATAAAAATAATAATATTATTAAATGTTTTCTGTAAGAAAACATATTTATTAATTTCATTTACATTTTTGTAATCATTACGATCTTGTTTTTAACGATCAGTTGTCGTCAATATTCGACTATCGGCCTCTTAATCGATCCCTTGATCATCATTGCCCTCCTTTAAAATTCCATCGACCGCCAGGGGGTCGGTACCGACCCCGCTGAGAACCCCTGAGCCAGAAGATGATTTTACTCTGAGTAGTGTCAATTTCTAAAAGTCGCTGTCCTCCGCCATCGGCAGATGCACCGCTATGCGGCAGTCGGAGCCCTCCACGCACTCGGGTCCCTCCGGCCAAGTGGCATCCGCCCCCCGTTGCCCCTCCCCCGAGGCCGCATGTGCCTGCGCGAGGCTCGCGTGATCGCGCGGCGGCGAGCAGCCGACAAGAAGTCGCCGACAGCGCGTCATTCGGGCCTCTCTGTGGGGCAGAGGCGGGCGACGGCACTCAACAGTGACCTAGAGCAACAGACCGAAAATTCGGGTCGGCAGCGTTTTCCCGATGATTTAAAGACTTGATTCATACGCTTTCTTTTGACGAACGGTTTCGGAAGTTTTGGCTGAAGGCGGTTCCACACATTCGTTATTCGGCGAGTAGCGAGCTGACGCTCGCCGAATCAAAAGTAATGTGGATGGGTTGCTTGCTATTAGCCGAGCGACGAACATCCGGTGCTCGCCCTACCCACCGCGTGTGTGTATTTTGCACACATCAAAGGAAGCGAACATTCGGCGAACACATCAGCTGTTGGCGATTGGGCGAGCAGTAGCTCATTGCTCGGCGAATGCCCAGTGTGTAGAACCGATTTAATGCGCATGCGCAGAACTGCTTCTGGACCGGAAATCCCGGTGTGCGCATGCGCGCGTTCCTTACAACTCCTCAAATAGTTCGTCAAAAAGAATCGTAAATATCAGTTCTAAGTGGCAAAAAAACTAACGTTTCGACGCTCAAAAATTACGTGAAACCAAGAAGCAAACGGATGGAAGAGCTCTGGCAAAGTCTGTTGAGTAAACCTCTAATGTTATATTTTATACCTAAACTGCAAGCCAAAATTTGCTGTAATAGTATTATTTTAGTTATTACCAAGTTATTTTTTAATAATCATGACCAAACCTTTTCCACCCATTTTTTCCACGAATTTATTTTCAACCAATTCTCTTCTGGGCGCACTTCTTCTATTCGAGTTATTTTGGTATTGGCCTTGTGAGTTCGTCATTCAAGATTAAAGAGTTCGTTTCTTGTAATTCGAGACCTATAATTATGATGTCGTCACTCAGAGAATTTAATTGTATTTCTACCATGTTATGTAAAAGGTTGTAGCGGACATTTCTAATTCGAATGACGACGCACTATTCACTGAATACAATATTATAATTATTAAAAGTACTGCGTTTGTTTAAATAGCTTGTTAAGTTTCGCCCACAAATTACAGATGAGACACTGACGTTCCGTTACGCAAGTAGCATGAAAAACCTCCATGTATTTGTTCAGCTCTCGCTATATGTGGCAATGGCCGCATCGTATAAACGTACGTTGCACCTTCCTGCTCTCTTCCATAGTTTAACACCCATGTGTATGCACTACCGTCTTCAGTGGTCACTGCACTTATATGTTCGTACGTTTGAAGATATCTTGCTCCAGTTTATCGTTCGACTTTGATCTCAATTTTTACTCGATTATGAATGTCAACTGGATCAAACATTAATAGCACTACAATAGCAATGCCATTATCTTTTGGGTTCAAAAAAAAACAAATATAAAGTAGATCAAACTATTTCTTGTCTGAACTTCAGGGTTCCTAATACCGAAAAGTTTTTCTGATATCAGAAAGCAAGAATAATATACGCCATACGCGACAGGAAAATGACAATCTGATTTTTTATATTTTCAAGTAAAGTAATTGTTGAGTTGAGTTTCAAGTAAAGAATTGGCTGGTGAATTACACAGACCTAACGAAATGCCATAACAACGGATAATCTATCCTTGTTTAGACGGACGATTCGTCACGCTTCCCTTGATGATAAATCAGTGTGGTCTTCCCGGGGAATAACTCGACCACCTGGCTCTGTCTGGCGGCTTGCTTCCTGAATGCAAATCCCAACAGCAAGGCGTAAATGGGGATGAGGAAAAGGTTTTGATTAAACGTCTATAAAATTTATCTATCAAATGAAACAGAATTATAAAAAAATCCCTATCAATAGTATTTTGTAAAAACATACGTGTACTATAAATGTTTACACAGTTTTAGAAATGTTTAATTTGCTGAACCTTCAAATAACTTTCATTGTCTAGATTCTTACCAACATAAGTAAAATTTTATTTCCATTTAAGACTGAAATGGTTTAATGTCTTATGTTTAAGTCTCAGTTTCCCCTCGCTCCTCCTCCCTCTCTCCCCGCCGAGTAATCGTTATCGAGTTGTGAAAGACGCGTTAAATCGTTATTTCCCTCTACAGTTGCGCATTTGTAATTTAGAGCAATGGTGGGTTTTCCCCAGAGTTTACTTTTTATTGGTTTGCGATCAACAAGTTTCTGGGAAGCGGGGGTCGCTATTATTGTGATATATGAACTTAAGAACGAAGAAAGTTTGTAGCTGTCATGCTTTGCGGATCGCACTGCTCCTAATTCTGTGAAAAATGGACGGTTAGGCATAAATTTAACTTATACTTCTGAAACAATTTGCATTTTTTACTACTTAATGTCAAATATTCATTGTTGTGGTACAATGTACAAATCATTGCATATCTAACAATCCATTATTAATACCATATAGTGACCAAATAGTATTTTATGACGCTCACGAGTCTAAAGCATTAGAACATTTTACGTGATATGTGTTTCTATAACGTTCCAAAGTTCACAAGTACAGTTACGTTTCCGAACTTTTTACTTTCTAAATTGACCTTTTCTTTTTCTTTATTATTAATTTCAATATTTTTCGAAGTAAATATTTTTTAATTGTATCATTCCTGTCTTAAGCAATTTCTACAATTTTTTCCCTTTGAATGCGTCATGAAGAAGTGGTTTCTTACTTCTTGCTCTCCATCAAAACACTGTAACAAGCAAATTCATGACCGTGTTGAAAGCTCTACACAACAATGAAAGTTGGAATTGGCGGATGGAATGCAGCGCGGATGAACTAATTTCTTTAAGAGGGGAATGAGACCGTTAATATAAAATAAAATAAACTAAATAAAATGTGATAAGTGAATCGATTCATTGACCAGTGTTTAACACCATTCCAAATGCCATGGTAAAGTAAATGTTTATTAGCCCGGGAGCTGGCGGAGTTCTTCCTCCGTATGATAGCGAGATTCGGCACCGACCTACGAGTCGGGTTACGGCGCATTTCCCTCTCCAGGTGTCTCCACCAGCGAGGCCCTGCCCAGTACGATAAAGCTCGAAACACCTAACTGGTCTTCCGACGTATGTGGTACAGTAGTGAGTGTAAGTGTACGTATCTGTAAGTAAAGGATAGGACGAGGAAGAACAAAGAAAGATGGCGCAGGGTCCATGGCATCTTTTTAAGGGTACTTGTCCGACGTTCACCAGGGTTTCCATACAGAAACCATGGAAAACTACCTATCAAAGCAACCGAACGCTAGAATTCTCTTCCAGGTAGAGTCTGAATTCGGCCCGGTGGTTTTGCTAAAAATGTATCGAAAATCCGCCATTGTCGGAATTCGAAATCTAGGATCAACCAGACAGAATCACTGCAGAGACAACGATAATTCTTGCTCTGAGCTGGCACAGCCGGTGATAGCGGAAAAAGGAAATTATATTCTGGCAGAATGCTTATTTCTAAGAGTGACGAGTTTTGAATGATAGACCTAGAGATATTTTCGAGCAATTGCAATTGCAATTGCAATTATGTCCTTAAGATTACGGATTTTTCGGTAGCTGCATTATTCACGCTTTCGTTATTGTAATATCATGTACCGAACGTTATTTTTAGTCCCACCTCCGTCACCATATCAATGCAACGTGCTCCGCTTCCCGCTTCTTGCCATTCGTCTCCACTCCTGAGCCTTTGCCATTCGCCCACTGGCTCCTTGCCAAGAGCGCGCGACGCGAACCGTGGCCTTCGATTGTCTTCTGTCCCATTTCCCAGTTCACGGCCTCACTCTATACTTCTCTCCTACCATAAACTAAGGATATATCTTCTTTACTCTATGTATACATCCTTACTCTATGCTCCTCGTCACTTCGACAGTGCACAAAATATCCTTATGGGGTTTCAATTAAGTAGCTACACTTTTCAAATTAAAGTTGTTTCATCACCTCACGCCTGCTGACAATAAGTCCATCCATTGCGAGCAACACTAGCACCTAAACCGTACCAAGATTTCCCCCAAAATGGATATCCTCCAATAGTTCTCGCTGAACTTGCATGTAAATATGGCTTGGTCTGATTGCTATTAAAACCATTTGAATTTCGTCAACTTTAATTTTTAGTTGTTTTTTTTTCAAGTCTGTCCTATAACATTCTTGAAGCTAGATGTTTTATCAATAAAATGTGTTCTTCAAAGTCACACCTTTAAATGATTTTATGGGAAATTCCTTTTCTAAACGTGAGTAATTTTCGCTTAGTTTTGAATTATATAGGGGAACAATTTTTGCACAAATGTTATCAAGATTTTCTCAAAACGTCTTCATTATTCTTTAAACGTTTTATAAGAATGGAACCCAGTACCCTGAATTCTGGGTACTGGGTTCCATTCTTATAAAACGATGGCACTGGGTCATTATCATTTAAGGTTTTGGATTTAAAAAAATTAAAGATGTCATTTTTTTTGGTGGATAGGTCTGGTGTGAAAAAGAGATCGGTGGTGTAATAGTCTCAAATTCAAAACGAATGTAGTCAGATAGTTCTGTTGGTTGGAATTACATGTGGAGATGTGTGTTGGGTGAATGAAGCGTTTTTAAACTAGCAATTAACTACCCCTAGTAAATCCTCTACGAAACATATGCAGTGTATGCCAAATTTATATTTTAGGCACGAATTCGGTGAGTATTATTGCATTTTGTAGTAGTTGACAAGCAATTATGTGATGTTGTAGCATCACTGGTTTCGAATTTTGTCAGAAATTATATTGAACGATATGTTCTATAGTGTATCACTGCCACTGAAGATGGGCAACTGTGAAGTCCTTAAGTTGATAAAAAAGTGATTAATTTGAAGAAATTACAAGGAGTCATCATTTGTTTGTTCCTGTTTTTTCGCAACTAATATTTTTACAGCATTTAAATTTCAGCACATTAGAACCACATTTCATCCATCTGTTTAAACATTCTCCTTCTTTCTAGTAACGATAACCCAGATGCTTAATAGTCTGCACTTCATATTTCACTTTCTTGTATGGAATTACCATCACAGTAGAAGTTTGCATATGAACGATGTAGATCTACGCGACACTGAATGAAATACTTCATTTTCGCCAAATTTGTATGACATTATTGGTACTTGTTTGTTTCGTTATTAAGATTATTAATGATTTAATTATAACAATAGGAAGTTTGGGCAAAAATTCAAGAGTAAAAGTATAAAGTCGTATGTGCTATGGACGAAAATTCTGATATCGAACACTAAAGTGTTTATTCATTTAGTATTCCGATTATTTTCCCTTCGGTAAATATAATGCGACTTCGATAATGAGTGAACTCAAAGTAAACTTCTCTCTGAACCTCTTGAAGTTTTAGAGCTCCTGTGAAGAACTAGTCACGGAGATCTTTAATCTTCTCGGCTTTGCTAGTAGTAAAAGTGCGAGTAACGAGTCGTAAAACTGCAGGCATGGGTGGTTCCCGACGGAATGATGGTGACGACGGCAGTCACAAAGCGCGGTTCACGTGATGTACGTGTGGCTTCCTCCACTTCGCCGTTGCTACAGTCGTCACCACCTAGTAATACAATCACGCCCTAGCCGCAGACACAAAAGTCGAGCAGTTAAATTAAAGGATTACTACATACACCAACTGTGTAAACTTAAAAATTTCTTCCACTTGAGGGTTACTTTTAATATACTTTATTGTTCGTAAGCATTCGCTGCATCTGTGGCTTCGCGCAGTCTTGTTTAGGCGATGTTCATTTTCATGTGACGCGGACCATACCGCAGCCGACACCCATTTCACGGTCTGCCAGCCGGCCGGCGAAAGTAAGATGGCAAACCCGACCGGTCCCAACCGGAAAGACGCTGGACCTTCGCATGTCCGCAACTAGACCCGCAACTTTAACCGCGTAACATATTAGCCTTCACAGAAATCTTCCAAACGACTGAGAGCGGACTGTTCGCGAAAACAACAACAACCGAAGCTGAAGGGAATTTTTATGGTGGTCACTTCAGCGAATGTCTTTATACCAACGAACCGTTAGTTATATCAAAGAACCTAAAGAACCTTTGTCAGAGTGTGTCTTTTTGTTTTTTTGTTTTTGTTTCTTCAGCCAGAGACCTTGAGTTCTGGAGGCCTTCGTCGGGTGAAGATATTCTGGTTTCGTATCGACAAGCTAGCAGGAAAAAATCACATTCACTATAGACTTTTCGCTTCAAAGTAAATACAGATTGTTACGAAAGTGCGTTTATTAGTGTTGAAGAAGGATAATGCCTTTAAATGACCACGTATTCAAACGCACAAGAAAGATTTTCAGAACGCACGTACTACGTACAAAGTTTTGATGGGAATGTTTTATCCCTTCTTTCTCGTATTAACACGAAATCATTAAAAAAAGTGATATATCGCCAATATTTCATTAAAATCTGTTATTGACTATAGTTTAATTATAAATTAAATCCACTAATTGCGCGTATCTTGTTTTCCTTATTTACGAGAGGCATTAATAAAAAAATAGTCCATAACTTCCTAGTATTACATTAAACAATGTTCCTGGGACACTGCTGTTCTGTGCAGCCACAAAGGTCACAAAGGACCCTGCGAAGAAACGTGCCTTACATAATTGAGATTTTGGTTTTATTTTGTGTTGTTTTGGTGTTAGTAATTAGAGTTTTACGAGGTCAAATATGTTGAAATGGTTCAAAAATATTTTTTAATTACTTCGACAACGATAAAAATAGAAATACTAAATTATTTGTGAAAGATCTTAGATTGCAAGCAATGACCAAAATTGTATCTGAAGTTTCTAAACTCCGCTCAATTTTTTTTCCTTGGAAAAACTCATTCTGAATATCAAATTTAATTTTAAGAATTGGTATAATAGATCTCTGTCCTCTAGATCAATTATTATTATTATTATTATTATATTATTTTTATTATTATTACAATGCCTTCTATTAATGCACTTGCCGCACATGTTTATTTTACGTAATGCAACCTAGAAAATATTTAAAAATTTATTACTTACTGTATCGTCCCTATTTCGTTCCAGCAAATTAAAACTAAAAATGATTCTACTTGCACAACAGCGTAAGGTACCGGGAACCCCCGTTTACTCGAGCGTACCCCCACTCACTGGCTTTCTCTTCCCTCGGCCCCCACCGCCCGCTCGGCCACCGCGACGCCGCTGCCAGACGTCTGGCAGGAAGAAGGTCACAGCGCACGGGGTTCGAACAGACGACGCGCGAGGGGCAGGCGAACCGGTGGAAGAGCACCGGCAGGCTGCGGCTTAGGGAAGACAGTGCAAAAATTATAGGTTTCTTTTCATCTACAGTTTAGCCGGGCGATTATCATAGGCTGCTTTAGAAATTGTCGATAAATCCCTGAATCGCGAAGCGGGAAGGGGATTTATCTGAGAGTATGCATGAGAGCATGAGTGGTATTTAATAGGACTATTCTACGAATGAAATTATGTCCAGCAGAGTTCCTAACTGCGCCAAATATTGAAAATAACTGAAAGCTATGTTCAAATCAGAGAGTTTATGTTGTGGCACATACGCGATTCATTGAACATCGACATAGCGATCGATGTATACAGCTTCCTAAGATAGAGGAGTCACAGTTATGATTGGCAAGTAGGGAGCATCGGTAAGAAAAAGTGATACACTTTTTGAGATACACCGCTCATATTGGGGCATTTTGTATGTATAGTTCAAAATAATTGGTTTTAATTTCACGAGTGGAATAGTCACCTCTTATTAAAATTAAAATCTTTTTCATTTTGTTTAAAAACAGGGTTGTACAAAAATTATTTACATTGTTACCAGAACCGTATAATTTATTTTTACATACTTCTATTATACCAACCAATCATACAATTTCACACTACACGCGAGTATTTAGATTATAACAAGTATGACTAAAGAATAAAATAAAACAAAAACTGTACATTAATAAAAAGTCTTATGACTTGGCCTTCGTTTGGCAATGCAGTAATACTAATTAAACTACATTTCAGAAAAACTGCCACCCATTCAATACTAATTTCTTTATTTTATCTTTTTTCCAAAGCCAGTTTTGTTCCGTGATTGTAAACAACACATGACCGGGACAAACGAAAAATAACGACAACGAAAATCGATGAATACATTCGAAAACAGATTCCGATTGTAACGGACATGTTGTTTCCCTGGTCGGTGACTGGGGGACGCGTTGCATCGCGGGCGACGGCGACGGCAGCGGCCGGTGCGGACCGAGAACCCATGCCTAGTGGTGGCAAATTATGGCAAAGTATCCATACATCAATACTTCGATACATCACCAAATTGATGAAAACATCGACAAAAAATAACGAGGTTTTAAATATGATGGAACATTTTGTAGTAAAATATCTCGGTTCTAATGTGATGCGTAACACATCAGGATTAGGGTAAAGTATATTCCGTTTTAAATTTCACTGCTATCTTAATTTTCTAATCCATGCTTTATGTAGTCAAGGTTTAAATTGCAGTTTAACAATATTACCACGTACAAAATAGTCACAAAAAAGATAACAGTGGAGAAAGATTACAAATAGCAAACGGTTTCGTGCAGCCTGGAGATCGACAACAGGGACCGTTGTCAATGGCTGTTAACTACGAGCAATGCACAGATGCAACAGATACTGGAAATTTCATTTACATCATGAGAATATTTTTTGAAAACATCATATTTCTGGAATAATATATCGAAATGAAGAAAACGTCGAAAACAAAACAACAATGTTAAAATATCGATGTTTCTGCTCTAAAATATCGATGGTTAAAAACACGATCTTTTTTGCCATTAATGGTTATATTCGTGAATATATATTATTATTTTTGCATTGATTTCCTTTAAATATTATGACCCCCACCTTCAGGCCGCGTCGTCACGTGGCGTAGCGTCGCGCGCGAATCTTCTCCGCGCGGGCAGCCCCCGGGCCCTAAGACGCGCGCGGAACCTGGCGGCCTCGCCTCCGGCCAAAGCTCTCGCGCACGCGCACCTCGACGATTGGGGATTGAGCAGCGAAAGAAAACTTCTTTTGAAGGTCGCTTTTTAACAACTTGGTCACATAGGGACCACTGTTATTGTTTTAATTTTAGGGTGAACTGTATGGAGAACACGTAAGGACAAAGCCAACACACACGCGCGCGCACACACACATACACACACACACACATACACACACACACACACACACACACACATCCACACACATCCACACACATCCACACACATCCACACACATCCACACACATCCACACACATCCACACACATCCACACACATCCACACACATCCACACACATACACACACATACACACACATACACACACATACACACACATACACACATACACAAACACACAAGCTCGAGGCGGGATTCCAAACCTCTGCCCTTCGAGACGAGCAGCTACGGCCCTTCAGCCTTTGCGAACCTACAGAATCTAGGCCGGCAAAGAAAACTTTACCAAATTGAAAGACCTAGGAACATGAACTACTCACACTTGACTAAAATTACAATTTAAGTTTAATAACAGTTCATTGCAGTTTTGTAGTGTTTTCTCAGTTACTATCGTTCCTTCTCAAAATTCATGAATTAATATTATTTTAAAATCGTTAATATTTTCCTAGTTTATTACTTTACATTCTTGGAAAATACTGAGAGCAATTACATTGAAGTTCACTCAGGAATGATGCATTTAGCACAGAAAAAGTTCATATCTCGTGAGAGATCGCGATTCCGGCCTTGGAATGGAAATGAAGGCTATGCGAACAAACCAATGAAACTGTATGTCACCTAGAAAAAGTAATGTATTTTTGTACTTTCTTGAATACTTACTCAAACGGCTTGGGGTAAAGAATATTACATGGAAGTTTATTTATTTAAATGCATACATTTATCATATGCGATACTTCATAGAGAATTTTTTTAAACATTCTGTATTAATACAATTTTTTTCCTTTCCACAGTAACAAAAAATCCCGATAAAATAGAATAAATTTGATAACGTAATCTGAAAGAACATACTTTGTATCCGTCAACAAAAATACTAAATTCCCCCTTGAAATTAACCTTCAATTCCGGGTTTTGTGAATTCTTCAAGCACAGCAAAACGAATAATTTGATAGAAAGAATTTTATTAATGTTTTTTATGATTTTATTTCAAGCGAATTTTAATTTTATACATAATGAAAAATGTAATATTTTGGAAGACTTGGGTATTAAACTCTTGTCCGCCTGGTAAAATATATTTCGTTATTAATCAGGTAAAATTTATAATGAATCTCCAAACTTTTTTCTGATCGACGTCTGTACGATTCTTAAGTTAATGTCTTTTTTTTCGCGTTTTGCCTCTACTATTCAACACGAGAGAAAGTTGTTTGAAAGTTCGTGGACGCGAGGAGCGATTTGCAACGTTTCGCTCACGCTCGCAAAACCGAGCTACTGGACAGCACGAAGGGTTGGAGCGATGGTTGCGCTTATCTTTGCACTCTGAGTTGCCCACACCACTATGAGGAAGGAGCGCGTGTCACTATCGTGGAAAGGGGAGCACAGTCACCTTTGCACTCAAACCTCTCGCAATAGAGTAAATATTTATGTTTTTCAGGTAGCGTGGCACAGAGCTAGAGAAAACCAGTACCACAAAAGGATTACACGAAAAAAACTGATCTAATTTTAGCATAGATGTGTATTATTACAAGTATGAATCATGCACATAGGCTTACGTCGCCTGTTACTTGTCTGCTGTAAATAATTAAGAGTTGTTGACAGGTTGACATTCACTTGTACGCTGAACACGTCTGACAGAGATTTACTCCATACCTATCCTCTGCCATTTGTGGAGTTTACATGGGTATGTTCTAGGAAAAAGAATGACAAAACAATTCTACTTCGGTGTTTACGTTTTCATATCATCCTTTTCCCGCGATTAGTTCTTAGGAATTACACAACTTTCCACAAAGAAAGTCGCACCGGTTGTCAGAAATAAGAAAAGTTGTTCATGTCTACACTTCAAGATACCCCAAAGCACATCCCCGAAGAATTAATGCAATGTCAAAGCCCGCTTCACCCTGACCTGCTCCCGATCGCTCTATCGAGGTCGCCGCCCCGCGAGTCTTGCAAGCACCGCGGCGGCAGCGTTGTCGTCGCCGACGCCGTCTGTCTTACCTCGTTGAGTGGTCGCCGTGGCCGCCTGCGCCTCGTCGCTGTCGCGGGTAGTCGCCTCCAGTGCACTGGCTAGCGGGCGGCGCGGGCTGGTTATAAGAGACCTCGCGCTGAGTCGCGGCAGTGGAGGCGACGGTGGCGGTAGCCGCGGCGGCGGGGTCGGCGGCGGGCGTGAGCGAGCGGCGGCGGGAGGGGAAACGGCGGGGCCGGCAGGTAGAGGCGGCGGCGGCGGCGGTGGGGGCGGTGGGGGCGGTCGAGTAGTGCGGCCGTGCCCGAGGCGTGCCAGGCTTCGCGCGGGGCGCCCCCTGCCTCGTAGGGCGTGATGGAACCCAACGGAATCAGGAGGCGGGACGGGGTGCACGTGACGTCACGACCGGCGCCCCGTGCTCGCGCCGGAGAGGAAGATTTGCCGCCCGGGATTATGATATCTCGCACGAGAAGACAGGGTAGGGCGTGATAGGCTGCTAGCGCGAAGCTTAGTTCACGTACCAACCACAATATGCGACTATGAATCATGGGCAGAATGTGTACAGAAAATGATTCAATTGAGGCCTAATGCGACGTACAGTAGAGCAAATAGTAATTGTAAGATCTACAGGATTAGAACAAACTCGTCGGATTGGTGGTATTGAATTGACCATGAAAACTCAATTTTCGTCGTATGCCATCTGCACATGGAGGAGCATCTGTTATTTAACTATAATCGGTCTCATTGAAAATGCGATGTCGTAGATCTTCGTTTTAAGGACCATTAGGTGGAATTGAGTGTGGGCAGACCATTAGAAGATACAGTAAAAAGCAATGAACAGCTGAAAGGGAATGCTGAGCTACGCAAGAGAAAATTGATTTGCGTTTGTTTTTTTTTGTAGATCTTGTGATAGTCACACGTCAGAAGAAAGGCCTAGTTTTCATTTTAATATGACAAATTATAACAAAAGATGTTTGCATTCAATATGATTTTTATTTCATTCGATTAGCAACATACAATCAAACGTAGCCGTACGTAAAAATATTACAAAAGCCACACTGACGAAATGGAAATTGGAACTATATTTAATTTGGTACTCCGAGGCAACATTTGCTTTTCTTTTCTATTCACTTCCTTTTGACGCTCCTTGCTTACAGAAATTTAGAATTCATTTTAGCGTTGTATAACAAGTAGTTTCCATGTTGGACTGTGGACAACGTGAATGTGGCGGCGGAAACCAGACGGAGATGGCACTGCGATATACATATAATGGATGCTCACTGTTCCATGAACATTTTTCTAAACTTTACTTTTTTGCGTTTATAGTTCAATTAGAACCTGCAGAATTATACATTTTCTTCAAACTATTGCCAAAACTTAATTTACTTCACATGGGGCATTAGAATCGAACATCTTTGGTTCTTTCGTACTTGTATTTTCATGACATTCAGCCAAGATAACTTGCGATAGTCTACAATGTTTTAATAGCGAAATTATTTTTTTATTTAATTAAAATAGTTATCTTATTTATTAGTGAAAGGAATAATTGCTGCATTTTGCTGACAAAGTAATAACATTTTTTTAGTTCGTTTTTTTAATTGGGCGTAAACTTAGAATATTCTTGATAAAACCCACAGTGTTGCCGGCTGCAATTCTTTGATCTTATCTGAAGTTAAAGCAACATTTTATTTACTGCAAGCTATCAACAAGGCTAGTTGTGCTTGATTCTATTGAGTTTAATGTTAACTTCAAGTTCAGGGTTTAGTGTAAACATGGAAAATTGGTGTATTTCGCAATAATGCAATGCAATTTTGTAATAATTTAAGGTATTGTAATACGAAGAATATGTTTTGGGAATTGCTCATTTACACTTTTAGTTTGCAGTCTCGAACAGTTTCTGTCAAACCTGTTCTTAAAACAACAGTACAATATTTTTTATTACGGGCTCTGATGAGTAAACGCAACCATTAAAAGCCTTTCTTTGTTTTGCTGAGAGGAAGAAATAAAGGCAATAGCATGTAGAAGCACTGGAACAAAAGAGCAGTCATTTTTCGAAGAATTATAACCAAAGGTCATCATCCAATTAAATTTATGTTATCGATTCATAAGATTATATTCGACGGGCCACCATGAATGAAAAAACTATTGAAGTTTGAGGGGCAAGTTATAAGTTCCTCGATGTTATATAATGTGCATTAGATTGGGTATGAATACAACGAAAAATTTAAGTTAGGGCCATCATTAACAAATTACTCTGACAAGCGTATAATTCTCTGCAATTTTTGTTTAGGATTTTATATCTATTTTCTTTTCTGAAGAAAAATATGACACACAAGGAATTTTCCTGCTGTTTTCCTGGGCTCTAACTCACGATGTTCATAATATTCACTGCACCGTTGTGCCTCGTTCAGAAAAGGTTTGTTTTGAACTGCGCGTCATTTTTCTTCATCATTCTTGCATCATTGCATGTAGTTGCAAATCAAGTAATAATAAGAATGTTTTCGTAACCGAACGTGATGTGACTTTTAGCAAGTGATATTTTTTAACCATCATTTTCTCTAGTTCCGAATCTCTCTGTTGTTCTCAAAGCTCATTGAGCGGCATGCACATTATTTTTGTTTTCTAACAAAAAGTAAAATAAATACATTTGGTAATCGATATTTTCACAGATGTTGGAGCAAATACGAAGCAGAAAAATATTCCACATTTAAAATGCTCATTCCTTTTTCTTTCGGTGGACATCCGCTGTACCAAATATATTACAAATGCTAAAATAATAGTGTATTTCTGATTGATAATGTTTAATTTATATGTAAATTAACGGACATATAAAACTTATTTTTTTCGATATCAGTTAATATTATCATGTTTAACGGTTTGATAACGAATGTTGTCAAAACAGTAGAGAGAATTTTTTACTGTTTTGAAAATTAAAACATTTGCTCATGATAAATGGAACTGATATTTTAATAGTTATTGGTAGGTTCTTCTTTGAATTTAATTTTTTCGATAGAAAGTGTTTGTAAAAACTGATTACGAAATTTTTATATGTATTATTAAAATGCTCAAGTGAGAATTCGAAAAACGTTTTTTATCGTATGTGCTTAGTGATCCATCAAATGGCACAGGCTTTCTCGTACAAGTTAGCTCCCTTTTATTTTGAGACAGCTTTCTCACTTCGCTGTTTAAAAACGCTCCTCTACCTACCTATCGATGGACTGTTTAGTGATTCCGGACGTGCCAACTTCTAAGGTCATTAGTTCCGTTTGTGTAGTGCCTTTTTTATTCCGGGAGCTGGCGGTGATCTCCCCCCCCGGCTGGATTGCGAGATCCGGCGCCGACCTACCCGTCTGCTTACGGGATTTTCTCTTAAGAGTTATCTTCCGTCACCAAGGCTCTCTCCCCAGCTGGGACAAGATCAAAACTCCTGACTGATCTCTCGGCATGTGAGGTAGTATAAGTGTGTGGTAATGTCTCGGTATGAGGGATACGTTAAGCGCTCTAGCATTGGTCTGGTGTTGATCGGAGAAACCATGGAAACCTACCGATTAGAGCAGCCGGCCACTAGAATTCTCTTCCAGACAACGGCTGAATTCGACCTAGTTATCTGATTAATGTCGAAAAAATTGCCACCGTCGGGACCATAAGACCTCCCGTGCCTCCTATCGGTGCCCAAGGACCTGTCAGGGCTAACTACCGCTCTATTGGGAACAATCCCAAGTGTAGAGGTTCACCTGGAATTGCTCCAAACCAAACATCTCGCCGAGGTAGCATTAGGCTCTTTTAAGCCATGTAACATTTCACATATGTGCGTGGTAGCACGTGGGATGGCCCTATCTGGGTGCGTGTAGTGTTGTTCAGAATAGGGAACCAGTTCTTCAATAAATTCACAGACAGATGGCACACAAATCTCGCAAAGTTACCAAATGTGAGATTCGCCAATTCTATCTCACCCCACTCTCTCCAACAGTGTGCATTTCTTCTATTTGTATGTAGTTTCATTTTATTAACATTAAGTTTGGAAGAAAACAGGAAATTTCCATAAAGGTCATATAAATAATGGACATTTATTATACAATTTTCTACATGTCATTGAGTGCCTATCATTTCAGTTTAATGCTTACCCTGAACGGTGCAACAGCTCTCCAGCGTGCGGTCGGGCACACGGAGCGGGGGGAGGGGAGCGGCGCGCGGAGCGTGTGTGGGATAGGGCGGTGACGCGGGGGGCTCGGCAGCACGTGCCGGCGCGGCGGGCCGCGCGCGCCCGCTGTCACGCCTGTCGGCACCCCCCCCCCCGCGCACGCGCGTGATGAAGGCCCAGGTGGGCAAACCCCGCCCGCCCCGCGCCTCCCCCCTTACACTGTCGCGCCACGTCGCGTCTCTTCCCGCCCCACCCGAGCCTGCCCCGCCCCGCCTTGCCTGCCCCGCCCCGGCCCACTCCGCCCTGCTCCGCCCATCCCCGCCCCGGCCCGCCCAGCCCCGCCTCGCCACGCCGCGCCACACCCCACGTCCCGCTGCGACGCGCCCCCCCCGCTCCCCGCCCTGAACCTCCGCGCCCCACCGCACTACGCCCCGCTTCGCAACATCGCTCACCACCTCGCCACTTCTCTCCCCACCGCTCACCGCCCCGCCATGCCCCGCCTGACCGCCGCCCCGACGTGTGAGACGGCGGATTCGCGGACTCACGCCGTGAGCGAAGATGCGGAAGAACCGAGAAAATTGCAAGCGAAGGTGCGAAGAGTGGGAGTTATTAAGTTTATTAGCCACGTTGCAATAGTAGTTGGCATGCAATAAACGCAGGTGTGTCAAACGCAGAGAGATATTTTGCATTGCAACCTATCTCTGCTTCTAGTCAAGTTTTGAGTCCAAAAGTGTTCATCTGGATAAAAGGTAACCATTTTTTTACTTTTTATTATTTTAATATTGTTACTTGTGTAGGAAGCTACTGCTTATGAGAATTATCAGCTGTATGCAATGAGCGAAAAAAAACTCAATTCAATTATAAATTAACATAACTAAAAAAACACATGTATATTTTTCAATGTTTTTTTTTGCGTTTACAACTTGATTAAACATCAAAGAACAATGAAAAACTTATCGACAGTCCAAAGAACAGGTTTATTTATTTAACGTCAGACATTGAGGTATATTGAGAAATTACTCCTAAAAAGACTGAAAATAATTAATATTTTTGTGGGTCCATTCATCTATGAACAAACTACCTGTCGCTGATTTGCGCGGGAGT
This sequence comes from Acheta domesticus, assembly GCA_031308135.1. Taxonomy (NCBI): domain Eukaryota; kingdom Metazoa; phylum Arthropoda; class Insecta; order Orthoptera; family Gryllidae; genus Acheta; species Acheta domesticus. The sequence continues at coordinate 197,780,179 of JAHLJT010000631.1, read as the reverse complement.
GGAGCGAGAGACAAACCTGAATTATGTTTCGGAAGTTGAAAACTTTTGTTGTCGTTTCAGACTCTGTAGCACTAATAATGTAACTCTTGCAGAATTTTTCCGTTTTGTAAGAATTTGCACTATGATAATTAAAAGTCGTTCGTTTCAAGTTCCTTCAATTAAGTGACGCTATTATTTTATTTCAAAAATAAATTTGCCATAAATAATACCATTATTTTGTCTTAACCTTTTTTCTATTAGCTCTCTGTGAGAATCGAATTGTCTGATAATTTATTCCCCCAGTACGATGCTGAACAACAGAAGTGCTCCAAACATAAGTAAAAGTCTGGAAAACTACGCATGTAGGATATATTAAGGACAACGAAATGAATGAAAGTATCATTACACGACATACTCAGTTGAGAAACTGATATTGACAACTATGCAAATGTGAATTATTATTGCATGCTGGGAAATGTAAGCAAAATGCAAAGTTTGGAAGCACATCCCAGCACGATACCTTGTCATCCCCCCGCAGACGGGTCAAGATCGAATGTCTCGATCGTAATACAGATGCGCAGACAATGAGAAATTGACATTAAACAATTAATTAATCACTAGGTTATTTTGATTATTTAATTAATTATTAGTTTAATTGATCATTAGTTTGCATAGAATGTTTTACATTTCTGTTTATCATATTTAATTTGATATATACGCCGGGCTTTTTAGCCGTTCAATCTCTAAACCAGGGAGCATTCTCCATCGGTAAACTGCTTTGTAGACCAACTACAAATACATTCGGTTTGTATTTCTTCTCTGTTAAGACATTTCTTCTGAAGTATTATTTAATTCAAAATTCATTTTGAAATTTTTAAATTTAAAGAGGTTTCTCGAATATACCTTTCTAGAAAATTGTAGTTCCATTTTTATCGAAACACGTCATATATTAATCACTGGAAAAATATAAATATCTTCGACTGATTTATATTTGAAGGTCGTTTGGATAATTACTTGACTCAACACATATTCTTGAATTCTATGTGCGTCAAACCTACTGCAAAACGTTTTAAAAAGATCTGAAATGACTGGCTAATGCAGAAAAACTATCCAAGAAAAGAGGAAAAATCGCCCTTTGATATACACGCAAGCTTCCGCGGCTCGAGTTCATTTCTTCTCGGCTGTCCGGGTGACGCCGCGTCGTTGGCAGAGAGGCCGACGTTTCACCTAACATGTCGTAGGCTTCCTCAGGGCAGTGACGAAGCTTGGTCGTTTAGCAGAACTTATTCGTTTTTCTTCTGCTTTGTTCGCTGGTTAAATTATAATCCTCGGAAAAAATGTTTGGTGCTTTTTACTTTCTCGCTACGGAGCAGAGAGAAAATTATGTAATGTGAAAAAAAAACGGCGACTTTTCGGCAGAAAAACTCTCATTACAAATCCCTGGTAACGAAAAAGTAGATAAATCCAGTTGTTAAATTTAGGGGGGAAAATCGTCCAACACGTGATGGACCCAGAATTCATGTTTAAGGGTCCTTGATCCCAAAAAATCGAATGCCGGCAAAACGTTTGGCTGTTCGCTGGCCTGTCCGTCTGCCCGTCCGTCAGTCCGTCCGTCTTTCCGTCCATGAACAATGCTAGCGGTTAAACCATTCAACCGATTTTCTCCGAAATTGATTCTCTCCAATCGATCTCCCTGATGTTGCGACCCCTTGAATTTGAAATCGATATTTTGATTATGGAGGTACTTAACATGAAGCTTCTGGGTCTTGTTCCACATTTTCAAAAAAAAAAAAAAAAAAAAAAGCTCCATTGTTTTTTGATTAATTTAATTTTTATGAAGGACGATTAAGATAATGATACAGGTCCTACATTCCTTGAAAACCCTGAGTTTTCGAAATTTTCAAAAGTTCAAAATTTTTTTCAGTCTTCCTACAACTAAAATATTAAAGATAGAGGTTTCTTCTCATAATGAAATCTGTTCCTTAAAGATAGATTTTGAAAGAAGGTCATGTATAATTTTTCGAAAATTTGAGTACTTTTCGCGTAATTTTGCGTGACAATATGGACGAGACAGTACGTGGTTTTAGCATCACAAGTTATAACAAAAAATCTGTTCAACATCTGCCATTTCTAATTACTTTTAGTAATAGGACACATTATGTAATTTGAGAAATCTCAGAGGTGGAAATGTGATGGGAGTCCGAAGGAGTAGAATTTCTGCCCATTCAAAACTTCTCAATCTCAAGAAAATTGTTTTCAATTACGCGGAATTACTCGGATTTATTAACTTTAAACATAATTTTTAAATAAATGTGCCCTGTAAGTATTTTCCATTTTTTAATCTCATATTTTTTAGTTACTTTCCAGAGACTTATGTACTAATAGAATATCTTGACTGTGGAGGTAGATTCATCCGTTCACAAGATTTTGTTGTCTTGTATTTTAATTTCCTGTCACTCGCGTGACGGAGTTCATGCACTGGTAATTAAACTTAATTTATTGTATTACATTTAAATAATAAAGTTAATGTATAACTCTCTGTCCTGCGGAACATTTCAACCAATAAATCTATATTTAAAAAAATTATTGTATCTTCACTGAAACATCTTAACAAGTAAGAGTTCACAAAATTTCACCAGCAAATGGTAAGTAATTGTAAAATACTAAGTCAGGGTTGAAAACAAAGCATTAACACAAATTTAAGCTCTTTTTCAGTATAATGCGCATATATCTCAAAAATGGGGAGGAAATCGAAAAAAGGGTGGTACTTCTTTAATCCCATAAAATTCCCTTTAAAATGCGCTTTGATTCATTCCAAGGGCGCGTTTCTGGTCCGAGCAATTCAAAGTCAAATTTGAACATTAGTTCTCAACCATAGAATGAAAGAACATACACTTTTCATCGCGTATTCTTCTATCCATCTGTCGAGCTTTACTTACTCTGAGATAATAGTTAAATCCATCTTAAACATCATACTTCCACATTATACTAATTCTTGCTAGTTAACTGACAATATTTAAGCGTTCTAATATTATTTAAAATTAAATAGGTTTAAGTGAATGCTGAGAATTTGTTTTAGGTACTACATTGCACATGGGCTAGATGTAATTATGTTAATTTATAATTTAAAAACTTCAACCGAGTCTATTATTTGCTGTTTATCGTCCTAATGATGTCACTAACAATTTCCATTTTTTTGTTTGACTAATTAGTTTCGACTAGATAATTAACCAAAAAAGTTGGAAAACAATTTTGTGAAAAATAACGTATTGAATATAGGATTAAAAAGCAACTTAATAATTATGGCATTCAATTTGTGACTTTGTGATATCCTTGTGATTGAGCGATCCATGTGTGTCTTCCCCTCTTCTTGCTATTTACGCCACGTAGAAATGACCTTTTGTGTTGATAACGAGCACGTTTGTAACATTTATATGGTATTTCTGTTCTTAGTCACGCGATATGCATTCCATTAAATTTCCGCGATAAATTCTAACTTCTACAGTTTCTTGTATTCACTGACGTACTTCACTTTGATATATTTATTTTCAACTTACATACTTTAGCATTTGATAGTCAGTCAGGATAAACGCTGATGTCTAGAAATTAAACAGGCATTGATAAATCATTTTATTTGTATAAATTGTTATATTGTTGTGCAGTTTTTGATATACGTATATTTTGGGGGGACTGAGGGTTTGCGTCCCGAAGACGAAGGATTCTCGAAGCTATATAACTACGTAAGTCAAATTCAGTTGCTGTATGGAGGAGAGTTCTACCGGCTGCCTGCTCTGATTGGTAGTTTTTCTTGTTTTTCCAATCATTGCCAGCTGAATGCCAGGACAATTTCCTAACAAACGGACTACAAACTGCGCGCAAACTTCGCGTTCTCCTCTTTCTTCTCTCGTCTCCCCTCACACACACGCTCGTAGTACACAGACGTACTACATGCCTACTACCACACATGTCGGGAGTTTAGAGCATATTACCGCTGAAGAGGTACGTACAACGCAAGACGACGTGGAGCTCTGCTTCGGACCTTACGTTTCAATTAGAGTCCCTAAATGTAGAGAGTAGCGCAACCACCACAATTTAATATCCTCCCACCCGATAGCCCCTTCAAGCAGAATTCAGAACTTGAACAGAAATGATAACAGTTGGTGACGTAATGAAGATTTAAAAAAATATTAATATTGATTTGAGGCAGATTCATGGTTCTCAACAAAAAGGATATCTCATAGTTCTAATTCTGCTGACAACTGGATATAAATTGCGGGATTGGTGGAACAATATAATGCGCTGCTCTCTAGTTTCAATCAGGTTACACCGCTTCCACGCGGCTGAAATGAGAACTTCACACAACTGCCAAAGTAGTTGACGTGTCCAGAAACAAGATCTAATCATTAATTCATCTCTTAGTGGTTGGTATGCAAAACTAAATGTTCGCACTTCGTCTGATAAGTAATATGGTTTGGATTCTGCTCCTTTACACTGTCTCGTGAGGTAAATTTCTCGGTCGTAAAAAAATTATTCTCAACGAATCGCTATCGTTTGTTAATTGACTATCAGGCAACTCGCAAACCGTTTATGTATCTCGTTTTTATGTTGCAATGACTTCTGCGATTGTCGTGCATCATTAAAATCTGTTTAATAATATTAGCTGGGAAATCTAAGAGAAGAAATAGGAGATTAATAATTAAGAGGAGAAAAGAAAAAGGAATGAAAAGAACTAGAAAGGAGTAAAAGGAAGAATAAACCGTCGAAGAAGAGGAAACATCATTTCACAGCCCAATACTGTGTTCTGTATTCACTAATATAATACGCCTCCCCTTCTTATTCATCGCTTACAAAGCCCTGACAGAAAGGAGCCTGTCAGATAGTCACTATTGAATAGAATGTATAATGCAATGATTGTTAATAAAAACAAATGAAAATATTTCTATCCTTGCAATGCTTTCATGAAGTATGGACTATACGGGATTACAAACAGGATATTAAATGAGCATTCATTTTCAGTACTGTGAAAAAATTGTTTCACGGTAACAAAAGCAGAGCGAAATTGTTTAATTTTTTTGTACTTAGGTGTAGACAAGTTTAGAGAGTTGTAATTTGAAAGAAAATAAGGTTCGTTTTTACTACACCAATTTATTACGAAAATTCTACAACTTTCATTCAAATGAACTTCCAAGCTTTCTTCATTTCACATCGTCATTGAGAAAAAACTCGAAATTTTTAACTGTTATTATGAAATTAATTAACCTAATTCTTTAGTACATTTTGTGGCGTCATTAATCATTATCTTTTGCTGTGTACCTCTCGCCGCTTTTTGTATTTTCTTATGATGTGCAAGTGTCCTAAGTAAGTATTTGTTTAGAATTGGTATTTCTCACTTGCCACATATTCGTATAAATTAAATAATATGACCAACTTTCATATTAAACATTCTTAACTGTGCATACATTTGCTGTTTTCCCTATTAATCCTAGTAGTTAAAAGTTTTTATTCTCAAGTACCTCACATCTCGTAGAATAGAAATTTGCCTCTATATTTTGTTTGGAAACTTTAGAACTCCCCAATAGGCAACTTTGTTTTTCAATAACATCTGCCTGTCTGTCACTGTGTCAGTTAGACAAGAGAAAAATACCAAAAATAATAATAATACCAAAAATTACGATAAAAATCCAAAATGTTCATACCATGTACCAGTTCAATTCCCTGAAAAGCATGATCTGCCAAACAAGAAAGAAAGAAAGAAATTAAAAATAAAAAAAAAAATACGAAAAGGGAGCGAGCACAATTGCACTATAACCCTATTTCCACCAACTGTACCGTTATTTCATCACGTAATATTTGCATGGTTCTAATATTGTGTACTGAGTTACATTGTATCTGCAACCTGTACTCCGATTTCAATAGAATGACTTCTCACTGATCGTTAGCTGTGACGCGATTATCGAGTGAGTAGCTTCGATACCAAAAATGAAGTTCCAGATTGGATAATCGCGCCACAGCTGGCGATCTGTCAGACGTCACTCTATTTAAATCGAAGTATAATGCTCGTACTCACTCTTGGTAGGCCCAGGGCCTTCCACGTACCCTGCAGGGGTTGAGTGCGCGCTACAATCTTCTGGAACTTTTGGAATTTGTTTTGTGAATTCTATGTTTGAAAAGGAATTTTATCACATTTGAATTTTGAATTGACGTTATGACTGAAACAGTACTTATTTCAAAACTCTCTAACTAAATTTTCTCAAATCCAGCTGTAATTTATTCTTGAAATGTTTCCTTCGTGACAAGATTATCCTCTTCAGTGATTTTCCTTACGTTTTATTTCAATTACAGAATTTCTGCTTCTGTCGTATCCCTCATAATGGCGACCAAATATTGGCAACTGATATTTGACTTTTGCGCGCAATTAAGAAATACTAATGATGACTTAGATGCTATTTCCGCTGCAGCTATTTAATTTGGTAATAGAAACATTACAAAACCTCATTCTTATTTTTAATCTAAAGGACATTTCAAATATCGAAGTTGAGTGAATAAACTCTAGAAAATACCTACACAAGCATTGTAAAATTGAATAGCCAATACTCACTATTCAACACTTGGGAAATATGATGCCGAATCAATTAAGACATTCGATATCAAGGCGAAATGGAGGACGTATGACTATAAACTATATAATAAGTACAGTTAGATAAGTGTTATTACGTGAGTACAGTTCGTATGACTTTATGAAGTATGTGCTACACTTTAGAATAATTCAATTCCTAGCATTTCACTGATAATTTTCAGTTTGAAAAATCTGAATACAATTTTCAAGAAGAATACATGTGCGTATTTAAAAGTATCAGAGGCTAACATCCATTGACCAAACAATATATTCATTTGAATTGATTAAATTATTACTACCAAATCTACGTCAATCTCCAAAAACATCTAACAACTAAATATCAAAGTATATGAAATAATGAAAATGTTCTTTTTTGACTTTCAGGGCGCTTGTGCTTCAATATCCAATTGCTCGCACAGATTTACAAAAATCTCTATTTAATTAGTAATTCTTGTTTTTCCAGTAATTCTTGTAATCTGTAATTCTTGTTTTTACTTATTTAGTAACAATTTTACTCATCGTTGTGAATAAAATTTCATATTTCAATCACCTGTTCAACCTCATTCAGCAACAATTCTGCGTGGATTTCGACCACCGTGCTTGCCAACTCACCAGGCGCGGAACAGCGGGGCCGGCCGGTGCTCGAGCTAGGAGTCGGTGGTGACTGCGGCCGTGGCTGCTGCGACCGCCTGCGAAAGCGAGCTTGGGACGTGGGTGCGGCAACGCCGCGTCACAATAGAACGTGCACCTGTCGCTGCTGTCAGTCAAAGCGACGAGCGGCATTGTGGCCAGCCTCCCCCTAGGCGGGGCCTGCGCGCGGCCCGCTGCCTGGGGCTCTGGACGCGCGGATTTTATTCCGTGTAGAGTTTCGTGAGGAGGTCGTGTATAGAAAGACCTTCTTTTTCTTTTTCCTAGAATTAAGGCCCATTCACAATGCAAACATAAACATAAACATGGTGTTAACATCAAAGTTAGGACCACGTCCATAAGCGGACCCATTCACAAAGCCTTCGCATAAGCATTACACGTAAGACGTTCACTTAGTAATTTGCAGGCTTCAAGCTTCTGTGCTTTTGCTTCTGTAAGAAATTAACCAATCACAGTACATTAACTCAAAATCGAGTATCGAAATAGGATCGAAGTAAATAGATCGAACAAAAGACTTGTTTTCGAGATTGCATGGTTGATTTTCGGCGGGTTTCTGCTGTTTTGTAACGTTCGATCTTTTTGTAATGTATAATATCGATACTCACATCCAACCAATAGTAACTAGAATGACCTACAAACAATATACAATCTAATCTTATTTTGCTTTCGTTTATGTTGGACATTGCGAGTACTTCAGTCTATCACGTATGTTAAAGTTTAAGTCTATGTGTTATGCATATATTTACGTTTGCATTGTAAACTGGCAGTCCTGCACAGTTGCTGGCACTGCCAGGCCTTCTAATCGGTGGGAACCGGTTATGACGGGGTGTGTTCGGGCGGGACCTACTTCCCTTCGGTTTCCTAAGTCCAAATTGGGGGGAGAGAATGGGATAATGATGGGAAGATAATGGGAAGGTACGATCTTGCCCCTTAGTGGCCTGTTATACGGTGCTACGCCGGCATTGGTCTGGAAGTGATCAGGAAAACCACTCGGACCACTGATCAGCTACGTCGGACAACAATTTGGAGTCCAGGCGACGCCACAAACTGCCGCTGATGTGAAACTCATCACAACATTTCTGACACTGTGCTGGGATCGAACCTGCGTTCTCGTGATCACTGGCACGCTCGAACCGTCAGACATTGCTTTTAAACTCGCTGCTCCCGGTGTCGATGAGAAAAGACAATATAAACATGCAATTGAAAACAAGAATTCAAAAAATTTTATTTACTCTCAGACAGTGCAATTTCCTACAATTTATTTCACTCGGCATTATCTTCCTTTTCATTTTACTACTTTCAACACTTTGCAATGCACATCACAACTTTGCAAAGAACTAACCTTGCAGCTGGCCACCTCTACTGGGACAAATATACAGCTAGAAATGCCTAAACAAGATAGGAAGTGGATAATTCAGATAATTTCAACTCTACATATCAATTGAAGGCGACCATAGTGAGTCATTCTTTTCACCACTGGAACTACACGCTCGCGTGACAGCTTAAATGCTCAGTTCTTGCGGTTTGGATTTTTATTATTATTGCCATGTTCCGGGCAAAAGGTGGGTATTCATCCGTTTGTCAATTAGGTTTTGACGGTGACCTTCCAGATCACCAATCATTTTTGAAGGGCGATGAGCCCATCGTCCTGTCCTGAGCTAGGCGGAGGAACAGGATATGGAAGAGACGACTGAAGGATGTTCGGAACTCATAGATGAGATTCTGCTTTGATTTTCGTATGCAAAGTGGAGTCCAAAGAAGCAAACTCGACCAACCCTCAGAGCAGCTAATTTAAGGAAAACTTCAGTCACCACTACGTTTGACTTTACTAATAGGTGCAGTTGAAATGCTAGCAGCCCCATCGGTCAAATCTAAGAACTCCCAAACTATGGAGTTTAATTTGAAATATAACTAGAGTCGCCAAGACACCCAACCAACATTTGTTAAGATATTAAGGATCTTCGGATTGAAAGATTGGTGGTAATAATGGCCTTAATGTATATCTATATTGCTTTATAAATATTGATTTCTATGTACTTACAATATTGTTAGATTTTCTTCCAGTCAGCCTAGTGATGAAAATCGTCTGCATTAAGTGTAAAGTGTATCTCTTTATTTTTGTGCTTTTCTTTTCAGCTATATCTCTTTCTTCTTAAAGTGCCTCTGCTAGCCAAAATTTCTCGATTGCAGTTCTAAAACCTGTTAGTCAAAGCTACCACAGAATACGGGAACCAGGAATATTCTAACTAGAATGTTTCACAGATGGTTCAAGGAATTTTTGTCATAAAGGAGAAATTCGGCCCGTTGATTGGCGGTGAATCCATGAAACAACCTTCCCCCAATTCATGCTTCTCTCTCTTTTTTCTCTCTCCCTAGCCCAGGTGCAACAGGGGCGCTCTCCGCTTGGTACCTGCTTATGTACTCGCATTAGCAGGGCGCAAGTCTTCAGTGTTCGTTAATTATGTATTATGAGAGACGGTTCATTGAAGAAGAAGACCAAGTGTAATCTTGATTTTTAAACACTGCAATTTAGTAAGTAGAGCAAACGTAACTTGAAAATTTGTTGGCGACTGTGGTGTTCTTTTGGGAGACCTTTCATAAAAAACAAATTTAGAACCTAAAATTCCCACATCATTCGGACAAACGAACGCCATCTGTGTTAATAAAGCAATGTTGGCTTTCACGGCTGGATTCACAGTTCGAATTACTTTTCGGGCTGGACGGCCGTCGTTTAGAGGAAATCATATTTTCATATAGTATTTCGTCTACATCTGCGGCAGGCATCTTCAGTGACCAAGTGATGGTAGACGAGTGTCCTAGCAGACAGCTATATAGCTGGTGACTGCCATCGTCTGGAAAGACGGCTCGCTTCGCAAAGTACAGGACCACTTCGCAATCGGACCTGTGCCATTTTTATAAGGGTACTTTTCTCTCTTTCATTAAAATTATTCAAACAATTTGGAGCCGTGTTTAAAAAGAAATTGGAAATATCCTTTGGTCTTCTTTGAAAAATTAACCTTACCCTAAAATTAAAATATCCGTTTCAATATCAAGGAACAGTGGCATCAGCCAGATCGACCGGTGAATAATAATTTTGTTGGAAATCCTGCTTACGGTAGAGCATATTCAAATACGTACGAAATATATTTGAGAATCTCTAAGATAGATAGGATCGTGTCTGTAAAAGATAAATTGGATTGCGGCTTCTATCTTTCGTGCAAAGTACTTTATTTCCCATCTGTTAATTTGTTTTTTGTCAGCTTGCAGGTCTAGGCGGATGAGAGAAAACATATTGATCGTGAATGACAGAGGGTCTAAGAGGATAGTTTATATTCGTACAACCTATGTTTCTAACACATGGTTGTCTCTAAACTGGGTCCGGTTGATGTTGCAAGGGCATATTTAGTTTCATGATTTCATATCAAAAGAACATTTTAAGGTAAAAGTGTGTTGATCATTTGTGTTCGTAATACAACACAGATTATTTGGCCCCTTTCAGTAGTTCGTTTCAAACCTATTCGTTTATGAGAAGATTTTATTACATTGTGTTTGTACAGGTATACATATGATGTCTCTGAAGATTGTACTGTACTTGTCTGAGGAATTTGGTATTAATTTAACAATTTGTTTGTTTTAAGAAAACACCGAACAGAATAGAGGCCATTGTACTATCCTTTCATTCATTCTAAACCATTTTGGCCCATTGTTCCTGTAGTGAAATTTACCTATAGCAGGGCACATCTTTTAACTTGACAGCAGATTGAACGAGTTGCAACAAATATAAATAATATTTTACTCTTCTAAAAGTACGAGCTACTCTCTCTTTTTTCTTCTCGGTGACGAATGTCCTTACTCTTTGTCCTATTTTCATTATTGGTCACACAACACATCACGCTGTGACGATGCTGATGATCTAGTACAATTGAACAACTCATCGAAACCTTTACTTACGTTGTTCTTATTCGTATTAAACTCTTCTATCGTATGTAGCATGTTGACACTTTTGAAGTTTTTCCTTTATGCTATTATGTTCTTTAATTAGAATTAGATTACATTTACGATCATTTCTGTCTAATATTGTGTTAGTAGAATAGTTAATATATGTTCTTACACGGGATAATTTTGATCAGTGTTTTTAATGCCCATAATTATTTAACATTGTATTAAATACAAATTGTAACTCAAACACAAAGGAAAAAAGAGTTTAAATTTCCCAAAATCGTAGTACACATTTTTTGGTTCTTCTGTAGTTTTTCAAGCAAAGCAAATGTGTTAACCTACCAGATTTTACGAGAAGTTTCTGTGCATAAAAAGGAAATGCTTTTGAAGAAGAATTTTATACCAGGCAGGAAAATACAGGAAATTTTGTTCTTTAACGGTGAGAATTGTTTCTGGAGAAGAAACATCATCGAAAAGCGACATCTGTTGACACAGATGCCGCTTAATAAAAGTTTTGAGAAAACGGAAAGCAGACTTTCGGCAAAAGTTTTGCAATTTGAAATAAATTGCCGCCTACTCTACTTGTAAACATCTTATGCATTGCATGTTAATTTCATGTCAGCAGCTTCTTAACACGTGCGTACATTAACGTTCGTGTAGAAAATCTTACAATTTTTCAATCTTTTCCAGTTTTTGCATTCTTCTCATTTTCATGCCACCATTTATTTCTTCACATACCTAGATTTCATTCCAAAATAGTTATGAAACTTCCATTTACACCCTCAATAATTTCAAGCAATGCGTGAAAATCATTTACCTTATTGTAATTGAAAACAGAAAAATAATTTTCTTGTGAATAATTGTGTTATATTATGTTGGTTGACGTACACTGCTTTGGTCAGTAGCCAGTCGGGAGTTTTTTATTCCAGGAAATGACTAAATTACTTCTCTTTGGATTGTGGGATCCGGGGCTCACATACTTCCTCACCGTCGACTTGCGGGTGATTTCCATTGCAGATATCTTTCCCAGCTAGACACCGACCCAGCAGAGACAAGCTGTAAGCTCCCCATTTTTCTCGAGACATCTGTGCTCGTGCAGTGCATGTAAGCGTGAGTGTGTGTACGTGGATAGGAGAAAGAAGAGGAAGGAAAGATCGCGCGCTGTCCGCGGCCAGTTTGTTAGGCTCCGTTGTTGCTCCGTCATTTGCCAGAAATTTAATGTAGATTCCACGGAAAAATATCGATCAGAACATCCAGCTGGAATTCTCCTCCAGGCAGCAGCCATATTCGACCTAATGCAAATTGCTGCCATGGTTGGGACTCGAACCCTAGGACCTCTCAGTCAAAGTCGGTGCTGAGTCAGCGTCAATGTTGACTCCGAGCTTAAACTCAGTCGGTTTCATCCATGAAATGTGCGTCACCGCTGTTCGCAACGTTGAGGTAACCGCTTATCTGTCACACGCCATAGGGAAAGTCGAAAGTTAGACGATTCCACCCCCCCAAAAAAATTAAAAAACAAAAAAAGGTTAATAGAGGCGACAATAGTAGAAGCAGGGCCAGCGGTTGGTGTGAAGTCCGAGTGGGGGGGGGGGTCTACAGTCCCTTTCCCCTTACCCCTCCATCTTCCACCGAGAATATATATGAAGGAAAAATACAAACTATTTTTTTCAAATTGTCATTTTTATCATTAAATTGTCGCCAACTTGTTATCACTAGGGAGCGGATTTCTATGATTTTTGCATTTTTTTTTTTCGCTGCTTCAGGGCGTAGCTATGTGAAATTTCTTAATATCTGGTTAGAATTGGAAACTATGTACGCTAACATGTTAGTGTATATTTGGCCGCTTTTTCCTGTTGGTGCATATTTGTGTAATTATAGACGCATATTTTACATATTTCGTTAAAATATCCCTAAAACGTTTCACCTTTTCATATATCTTACTATTTATTTGTGAGCGTTCATTGATTAAAGTAGCTTGTCACAGTTTGCGTTTTCTTTTCTGTAGATTATAAAATACTTGTACAAATGTGGGATATTTCTTGATAATTTTTTTAAACCAGAAAGAAGAAACGTAACAAGACATACAATGTACGTCACCAAGGTGAATATTTACTTCACAGCGAAGTAAGGTAGATTGTATTATGTTTTACGAAAATATATATTTTTATTCCAAACATGTTTCTCCTGAATTTTCTCAAGAATGGTTTATACTGGAAATGAAATATTGTTAATTTTTTACTACGCATTAAGGTACATATTTCAGACTTTTCAGCTCGTAAATGATTTTTTTAACAGCATATTTCAAGATATTTTAGGGCAGTGTTGTCAAGGTCGATGCCATGAGCGGGAGTCAGTGGCACGAGTGGGACGATGAAATCGCCCCTCCACGCAGTTCATCACGTCACCACAAGATAACGCCATCCCTATTGTAAAACGGCGGGGTTACTACTAATAGTTTCCTTTCCCGACGTTAGTTGCGCAAAGAAGCTTGTGGCATGTTACGGCGCCACGAAGCGTGCCACTGCCACCAGTAGACTTGACACCACTATTTTAGAGCATAAAAATCATCTCTCTAGTTATCACGTTTATTTGTCAACACATTTAATTTATGTATCTTCAGCAGAGCTCATATTTGCAATGCAAAAGCAGCGCTGTTCTTTGCGCTTTTTGATATAAGCTAATTTAACAATAATTGGAAATCTGTTTGGTCGGACATTTCGCTTTGAACATGAAAAATCGCAATACTTTTGAGCGGATCTTGCAACATGGTTGATCGCATTAATGGTTTGAGTTGACGCATTTCTGAGAAACGTCGTTCATTTCTGAAATTTGACGTTTATGCAAATTTCTCTCACCTCAAATCCTAAGTAGGTATTATATCCACGTGTGGGTATAACTACACACCATACCCACATTATCCGCACGCCTGAATAGGAGTGTCTGTTTCAGCAGGTAATATTGTACTCTTATTATAAGAAAGATATCAAAATGAAACACAATCAGTTATAATATAAATGTATTAGCATAAACAATATTATATTTTGAGATTCTTTGAAATTATATCAGGCATATATTTTGTGCGGAAAATAATTTATTCAATTAACAAGATTAATTACCCGGATAGATGAAGTGACTAGAGGACGAATCTATTCAATACTTCATTCCCAGTTCCAAAACCCTGATCTGAATAACAGGTTCGAATCCTCCCCTGTGAATGATTGGTTATCCCTTGTCTTTTATGTCCGTTGTGTGGTTGAATGCTTTATTCTTTCTGTTCATTTTAAATCCAATGAGCTCACAAACGTGTTATTAATACATTTATGTCCTTCATAGTACGTCTCAATTGGGGGCAAGATCTACTGAATTCACAGGGAAAATTTCTTACAAAACAGCACGTAATTACTCGCCCGTATTTTCTGGCAAAATTGCGCAAAAAATACTCAAATTTTTGAAAAATTGTACATGACATTATTTCAAAATATATCTTTAAGGAACAGATTTCTTGAAGGGAAACATATCTATCTTTAATATTTTAGTTGTAGGAACACGCCTAAACAATTTTGAACTTTTGCAATTTTTAAAAAATCATGGTTTTTAACGAACATGAGACCTACACCATTCTCTTGACACGTCCTTCACACTATCCAACAACAAAATTTAATCAAAAGAGATGGAGTCACTTTTTTTATTTTGAAAATGCTTCATTTAAAGTACCCACCCAAATTAAAATATCGATTTCGAGTTCAAGAGATGGTGACATCAGCCAGATCGATTGGGGAATATCGATTTTGGAAGAAATAGACTGGACGGTTTAGCCGCTAGTCTTGTTCAAAAACAGACGGACGGACAGTAAGACGTTTTTCCGTCAATCAATTTTTCGGTATCAAGGACCCACAAAACTTGGATTCTGGCTACACTATGAGTTAAAAGACTTTTTTTCTAAATTTACTAACTGTATTTATCATATTTTTCGATACCAGGCCCCTGAGAGTTTTTCTGCCAAAAATTCTCGTTTTTTGCGCCGTATAGCGTTACATTCTCTCCACTCCGTGGTGAGAAAGTGAAAATCAAATGCTATTCCCGGATGGAGTCGCGCTGAGATGCGCTGGTACGTGAACGTGCGGAGCCGGATGTGGGCGACTCCCTGCTCGCGGATACGACAGCGGATACGACTTGAGGAAGCGGCTGGGTGGGTTCCCGGCGATGATGCCCCGGTGCTCGGTGTTCCTCCATCACTTCCACCTGCGCGAACGGGGATTTTTCGCAATGCAACTCGCGTCGTATTTGCTTACATAAACAAGTGACATTTTGTATTAAGAGACAACACGTAGTGGGGTGTGTGGGAATACAAAACGTAAGTATCGAACATAAATTCTTGGTTCTGGCGTTATAGGTAGTGTTTTCTGAATGATTAAAGTATCAGTCAGCAACCGTTTGAGGGACTGCAAATATTTCTGAATAATTTTACAGATCTTATTGTTGAATATCATGACATTTCCAATAAATATTTCATTTTATTACCTCTTAAAGTTTCTATTGTACACGATTATTGTTTCTGATTAATGTTATTGTATTTTTTGTTTGAAAGAAATTACGTTTGAAGCTGTAACTTATCTCATAATATAGTGTCTGCGTCAGCACATTCGACCCAAATATGAACCCAGTTGTAAACATCATTTTCGTTTATTCTTCTGCCATATTTCTGACGAGAGCCCCCTATTTGATACTTTTCAGTAATAATGAAATTATGAATGAGGATTTAGTTGATATTATTACGAATATAAACGTGATGATGTTAGCTACAACCAAAAGATTACAGTTATGCCTTAGGTGTAATTTGAATTAGTAACCCTAATGGAGAGGGGAGAATATTTCAGCATCTGGCAGGAAATTCTCAACACGACCGAATTTCACTGAATGCAATCATGATACTTTCTTCATTTCTCAACGACGGTCCCGTCTCTTCTTGCAGAGAAGAATTTATTCTCTCGTAGATTCGTGAATTTGCTTTACCACTCTCTTAGAATTCAGTTTTCTTTATTTTCTTTTAGATCGATAAACGTAGTAGAATTTTTGAAAAGGAATCTTCGAAATTTCGAAATGAAAAAATACTTACATTACATTTATTGTAATAAAAATGCAACGAATCATTGAAATTTTAATTAAATGTACCTATGTATTCACTTCAGAGTGCGTCATGTTAAAGGAGGGTGTTCAACCTCAAAAGGGTTGAATGAATCAACGGTTTTAATAATCGAGAAACGATATCTTTTGAAAAAAAACTTTCTTACTATCAGCATCGCGATCAAGTGAAAATATTCCAGGATCCATAGCCCCTTAGGATACCCACCATTTAGATGTACAAATACTGTCTTAGAAGAGCTCTTTTCTGAACTGAACGTAACTCTTGTTAAAGCAAAATTAACTGAAGTTCATTAAAATGAAACAAACACATTACGATATCAGAATGATGGAATGAAAGAGACTGTCGATGGGAAACTGAAAAATATTGAACTCTTTAGTTCGGAGAATGGAAGTGGTCGGAAGTGTGGGATCACCGAGGATCGCAATACTCTTACGCACATCTACCTCATACAGTGAATGGGGACGCTTACCAGCTCTCCAGGGGATACCTGGATTATACGCCACTCGTAAGCGTGTGACATATGACTTCTCAATTTATGAGTGAAAACAATGCATATTGTCTATTGTCTTACATCGAAAGCCTTATAAATGGACTTCTACGTATGGTTTCAACCAGGGTCACCCACAGGAAACCAGAGGCCTCGGGCAGTTATTCCAAGGAGGTCCCTCATTTCAAACAAAATGTTCCCTCCTCCCTCCATTCATAAACAGAATACGTTTCTCCATGCATCACAAATAACCTTTAGCGCTAAATTTGGATTAGTGACAAATATATTTATTTTTTTAATGAAAAGAAAATCGGGGCCCCAAATAAAGTCGGGACATGGGGCAAGTGACCCCGCTTCTGGACGCCGCTCCCGTAATCGCTCCCGACTTCTCTCGCTTCCGCTCCCGCTTTCGCATCCGCCCTCGCCCCCGCTCCCGTAATCGCTCCCGCTTGCGCTCCCGTCCTCGTTGCAGCCCCGCTCTCGCTCCGACTCCCACATCCACCCCCTCTTCCTCCCTCGTTTCCGTTCCAATCGTCGCTTCATTGCCTGCCCTCACTCCCGGTTCCGCTCCCGTCCTAGCCCCAGCACCTCTCTAGTTCCCAGTGGCGCCCTCGACCTGCTCCCGCCATTGCTCCCCTTCTTGCTTCCTTTCTCTCTCTCGCCCCCGCTTCCACCGGATGCCGCTCCCGCTCCTGCTAACGTTCTCGCTCCTGCACCCCCTCTCTCCTTCCCATTCCTTCTCTTGCTCCCGCTCCCTCATCATCAACCCTCTCTTCCTCTCTCGTTTCCGCTACCACCATCGCTCCCATGCTCCCGCCCTCACCGTGCTTCCGTAATCGCTCCCACTCCTCTCACTCCTGTTTCTTCTTCCACCCTCCCCCTCGTCTTCGCTCCTCCTCCGTTCTCGCTCTCTCTCCCACATCCGCCACCCTCTCCCGCTTCAATCATTACTCTCGCGCTTGCTTTCGTTCCCTTCGCTCCTGCCCTCGCCCCCCGCTTCAGTAAACGCTCCGGCCTTTCTCCCGCTGCCGCTTTCTCGCCACCGCCAACAAAACGTAAGATGAAAAGGATTTAGCCATCAATGAATTGAGTGGCTTCAGGATGCTGGTGTGCAACATGAATCTCAAATTTCACAAGTTACCCATGTAATCAAATTTTTTCTTTCAGAATCTTGGTTTTTCACACTGAAGAAGAAGGTGAAGGATCTCGCTAGTGTGTGAAGAAGGTGATGAACAGGGTAATAAAGCGGATGGAACAACACTGATCGATTTGCCTTTAATAAGAAACCAACCAAAAAAGCTTCACATAATAAAAATATTTTTGATTGGACTACCTATTCTATGAAAGTGAATTGTTAATTCTTCATTCATGTTGAAACTCGTGTGTTTCCACATGTTTCAAAATATTGCCAACTTTTCTCGTAATTGCAACATAAATTAAATATAATCAATATAAATATACAGTATCATAAAAGTTTTTTATATTGATTTACTTTTTATGTTGAAAGCAAAGCATTCATTGTTCGAACGGAATACATAATTTTATTTGTCTTACTTATAAGTATAATTCTCCTTTTTTAACATATTAATTCGAAACAAACTTCTGTTTTGTATGAGAAATAAAATAATAGAAAATACTATATAAATTACAAATATGTTAATGAGCAAATGTATTAAATTTTTTGTAGATTAATGGAAATTGAAATAAAAAAGCATATATCACAAAACTAATCTGGTTCCTGTGTGTTTCGAGTATCTCCACCTTGTCAGAAGCCCTGATATAGAGGATCCGATTAAAGATTGGGATTCCACTCCCCTGAAATGTGTTACTTAATATATCATAATTGATGCATTGATTTGTTTGTTCAAGTTTGTTGGAGTTATTTCATACAACATGCATGAAAACTGTTTACATAGGTAGTGCACTGAAAGCATACTTATTCGTTATGGAAGAATGGAATATCCAACTTCCTTTGTAATGCATTACAAAGTTCCCACGACCACAAATGCATTGCAAAATTCATGTTCTCGGGAAAACTTAAAATCAACACTGAATAAAAAATACGGAAAAATGAAAATATTGTTTTTCATTTCGTGCCTCTTCCCGATGTCGTGACTAATATTGCTCTTTCAATCCCGCGAATGATTGCATGGATGGTATTTTCTCTGAATGCTGTATGATCTAATAATTTCATTGTAGTAGTAACTGACGTATATTCTTAATCGACGCCAAGTCTAGACATTATTGAAAGCTCCTCGACTGTAAGTTTTGTTAGAGAAATGGTCGTTGTGGGAGCAATGTGTATCAAGATCTCTCTCTCTCTCTCTCCCTCTCTGTGCGTTGCCGTCGCTCCTTTATGTTCCTTCTCTTATCTATCAGAAATTACCAAAATTATTCAAAAGAAGTTTAGGTCATATTTTCTTTTCTTTTTTCGCGGAGAGAAGGTTCATCCCGGGGAGGAAATGATTTACAGAGTTTTTGGACTTACAAGTTGGAGAACTCTGTTCATGTTTCATGTTGTCTCTACCTGCCTGAATATAGTCCTCTGGTCGTCTTTGCATTGAATGCCGAATGCGTTCAAAAATGCTTGGTGTTGGGCTCACTGTCAGACAGGTTGCCACAGTGAGTTTGTTTACCTTGCACAGCAGTCGAGTACACCAAAATCTTCTGCCTACCGGTGCTGGTGGGCGTGTAAAAATTGTATAGGCAGTTATTGATTCCTTGAAATATCTTTTGGTCCGTCCATTCAACCCGAACCGTCCATTCAACTATATATGTAATGGATACACAGGAGTTTTTCAATTGTGTACATTACAGTAGACCACATAAAACGGATAATTCTGTAATTAAGCATATCCTGAGCAATATTGTAATAAACTTTTATATCTCTCTATGAAGAACCATTCGTGTAGTGTTGCAGTTAAGATTTGTTGCGCTTTGTATAATTACTAATTGAAGTACCCCGCGTTGCCGGGGTATTTATCACAATAATTTATTCGACGGAAAGAAGTATTCCATCTCTTCCCGCCCTGCTTACTTGTGTCTATTCTATTGTATTCCCGCTCCGTCTTGCCAACCCCTTCTCTGTCTTGCTCCTACCTGGAAATACCGTCTTACTCATTCATTTTCTCACTAAAAAATGTTTATATTTTTTAAATTGAAGTTTCCGACCCAAATTCACTCATTTTAAAACTAAAAATAATAAATAAATATAAATTGAAAATAAAATAAATGTACTCACATATTAATTTTGTGAAATGTTTTATATTATATCTATACTGTCACACTGGCGACTGATTAAGAAATTATTAAAACTTTCTTTTTAATATTTTTTTCTTCTCGCATATTTATAAAGGATAGATTGAAATTGATCGTTGAACCCACGGCGAGGCACTTGGAATATAAATATAAATAAAGTGCTTTCAATTGAATTCAAGTACGCGTTTTAGGGTCCTAGATAAATAATAGCCGACGGAAAGATGTCATTAACTCATTCAGACAATTATATCTCCAAAACTCCGAGACAACAGTGCATCCCGGCTTGACCAAAGTTTTTCTGTAATGTAAAAGACGTCTTTTGTTCTATTTTCAACAACCTTCAAATATAGTGTTTACATATTCAATTCCTTCCATTTCTCATTACTCTTTTACTTCAATTATACTTCTTCTTGCCGAACTTTCATCAGTTTAAATAATAATTCCTTCACCATCAAAAGTACACTTTCTCCACTACAATAAAACACTTCCATACAAAAATTCATCCGTCACAGTTTCAGCATAACACGTCAATCATTCATAATAAATTTCACTTTCACTTGTGCAACTCGCAAATGTATTTTGATTATTATGTATACATAATAATTATGCTCAATGTTCTATTACTAAACGAATAACTATTTCATGTAGAACACATGTGCACATTCATACCTTTTCACGACAGTATCACACATCCATCAGCAAAACATTTTTCAATCATTTCGAACTTCTCTCTTGTACTCTTAATGCATTCAGGCCTAGACGCAATTAAAATCAATTTACAAGCTACTTTTATAAACAGAGTGAAGAAAAACAGTCAGAATCATTCTTAAATATGAAAATTTAGGATTAGACAATGACGGTAAAATCAACAAACAGTCCTCACATATCCTACGTACACACAATTCTGTGCATTGATGAACTCAATCGTAGATCGTAGGCGAAAAAAGTCCAGAAAAGTAATTATTTTGTGAATATTAAGGTTAATGGCTGTAAATCATACTCTATAGCACTCCTGACTTTTAAAGGAAGTTTGCTGAAAAGGTTCGTCGATATTGGCCCAGTACATTCAGAGATTAACCCTCTGTAAAGAAACGCCCTTATGTCTTTATTTAAGATAGATAAATAATTTCAATTCGACAATGAGAGAAATTAATCGACCTTCACAGTGATATTTAGTTAAAGTATTACAATTATCCACACAAGAAACTATTTTCACTAAAAATAAAAATGCGAATGTCTATCAGGGATACTATTCACTTCATAAATTCACTAAAGGTCTATGTAACAATAAACCCAACACCTGATATCTGTTTCAAGTAAAGAAGATGTTTGGAATTTAGGCAAGACAAGGCAAAGAATAACCCAGTTTTTATAAAGATGCGACACGCTGATAATTATCGACGTACACTCCGGAAGGCCAAATCTGAAGTCTCTGGACAAACAAAACTACTGATATCGTCTGAAAAGTCGGAAAGGACAGAAGGAGCAAGTCATCCTTGCAAGTCATCTTTAACAAAGGCGACAATCAACGTACATCGAAGAGCAGACCGTCTTGTAATCATACCTCGCGGGAAAAAAAAATCCTTGCGCAGTGTGCTTTCTGAGAAGTGTCGGGTATTCTGGGATACTGGGATCCCTGGCACCCGGGCGTCGTCGCCCAGATGTCGCGCGCATCGTCGGTACTCGAGGCTCCCTGTGACGTAACAGCAGGAACAACCGACAGCCCCGGCGGCGGCAACGGCGCTTCATTATAAAACAATTGCTGCGCAGACGGCGTTAATTGAGTGCGACTTCCGGCGGCGACAAGCAACACTCATGTCGTGCGCGCATTGATTCTGTACGCGTGTGGCGAGGAAGGGGTAATGACTGTCCCAGGAGAGGGGAGGCGGCGGGCGGGGCGAGGCCGGAATGAGCCGGCGGCAGAGGGCCTGGGAACGAGTAGGAATCGTGGTGCCAGCAGCTTCAGTTGGTCGTGCCAGCTTCAATAAGGGGCTTTACATGGGGTTCCTAATTGCTGGCACTTGTCATTGAATGTTGAATACGTTGGTGAGTGCGATGTTGTTGTCTTTTTCAGAATTTAGGACACATTGGCTTACTGCTGCACTTTATCTCTACAAGGAGGAATGCTCACAAATGTAATAAAGATTTTTTTTAAAAAAAAATGTCCCTCTTCAAGTAATGCTCGCCGTTTGTGGTTACAGAGCCTATCTTGATTTCATATTATAGACAACCGATTTTGCGTAATTTCTAGTTAAGCATTTGTATCCACTTGGCTGAATGTTGGGTGCAGCTTGGCTTATTTTAGATAGCTAAAGAATTTTTTTTCATCTTTGCCTTCAGGTTGAAAATTAAATTGCAAGTTTTAATTGGAATGAGAAGTTAAATCAACACTATGTAATTTTCTGATACATTTTGATTTTTACATAACGTAATTCCTTCTACTGCTCTCCTCTTTCTGCGTTTAAAGTGTTTAACAATTGTGGATCGACTTTCGCAAATCGAGTTTTTTAGAGAACGGAAGCCATTCGAACCGAAAGAACGTATGGCAATCTTTTTGACTGAAATGAATCAGGAATGAACTGAGTGCAAGATTTTAATAAGGTGAACTTACATGTAATAATTAATGTTGTTTTTATAATTCTTGACAGAATTATTGACTTTGAGTGCCTACGAATGCACCTACGAGTGAAATATTTTGACCAAGTGTTTGAATGCGCGAAGAAAATGTGCCCTCTTTCGTTATTTATTTCTTACATTTAAAAGAAAATACAAACATTAAAATTTTCTGTTCACAAATGTGTACATCGGCGGTGTTTCGTTTTCCGTCTAGATCTTGAAATAGAAGAAATCTATCGTTTCTCCTTGATTAATTTTCTCCGTTCAGATCTTATTAAACATACTACTCGTATATCAAAAACTTTCTATTCGTACTCAAATATTGGAATAACATGTAACGTCTAGTTACAATTGCGTCCTCCGAAAATTCAATAAAATTCGCCACAATTATTAACTTATATTTACAGGTGAGTGCAACTCCCCCTTTAATACTCGTATATCTTTTGAGGTAAGAATTAACCTCAAAATCCATTACATTTAGAAAATGTACCTCATATTTCTGGGAAAAACATCCTCCTGAGAAAGATCCAAATTCTCACGTTTTTATCGCTAAGTTTCGCATAGTGTTTATCTCTGGTGCACAATCTTTCTTTTACCACGGCTATAATCATTGTTAAAAATGTAATTGCCGACTGTGTTGATGATTGATGCTGCTACGTTAGATGATACAAATTAAATATGAGTACTCCAAGTAATAATAGTAATTAATTGCACTTAAGAGCTACATATTAGACGAGTAGAGCAAACATTCCTTATTCATTAATTCGTGAATTTTGGCGTTGCTTGTTATGAGGTAGCTCTATGTACTACAATTTTATTTTGCCTATTTTAATGTGACAGTTAAGCTTCCTGGAAATTTAACTCGAAATTTATTTTCCAATCAGTTCGGTAAGTAGATGAGAACTTATGAAACAACGTTAAGAAGAAATTAAAATAATATAAATAAGAATATCACTCTGAAGTATCTTGCCATTATTTTCTACACTTCAAAACGAGTTTTTGTCCTAGTGGTTTGTGTAATTTACATTCTGTTTGAGTGTAAAGTGGTAAACCACTTTATTACATAATTATAACTTACAATTATTCGCTTCTTCATCCCTTTGAAAGAATGTTATTGACCTCTGCCTTGCATGAATGAAACCTACTGACGTTCCAAAGGTATTTCGCACTTCTTTACAAATGGAACAAATATTCCAATTTGCATGCACGTGAGACCTATTTAACTTGTTATTCACTAACACGTCCTTACACAATGCATTGCACCAATTGTCAAAACATCCTTGTAAACAGTAGAAGTGCAACATGAGGCTCCTGAAAGGTACTTTCGACGATAGTTGACCTAACTTTCAGAACTATACCAAACTTCTCACTTTGCTTGTAAAAACGACACTACTTACAATTTTAGAAGTAGAGAATTAGGTAGAGGCATTGTCAAATGGGTATCAAAAATTATTCTTTCTTGAAAAAATTGTGTTGTGTGGAGAACAAATACACAAGTTTTACACTTTACACTTTACACAACAGTTTTACACAAATTGCCGCAAGAAAAAAATACTTTTTGTAGCACGTCTACCAGAATAAGGAAAGATAATGTGAAAATTCTGGGGCTAAAGGCATTTTGTACGTCCTGCTTAAATGCACTGCTGCGCACTGCTATAACACCACCAGTATCATTGGCCAAATGTCGTTATAAAAACTTCCAATTTCTCTAATATTGCTCAGTTAGGTTTTAAAAGTTCCTGTGGTAGTTGCACGTACTCTTTCAATTTCGAAACTGAAGCTCCAAACATGCTTGTTGAACGCACACTTTACTGTCTAACCTTCAATTTATTTTAAAGTGAACAAAAGTTGCATTTTCTCTAGATTTTACATATATAGTAGTTGATGATATGGGAGGATACAGAAGTTAAATTTTATTTTTAAACCTGATTAATCATTTTAAAACATGCTTTTTTCCTCATTCAAATAATGTCTATATTGTCACCAGGAGAAAGTAGGGGTTTAATCCCGCAGGGATTGAAGTAACAGTTCAGAATACCTGAGCGTGCCTCTATTCTTGCATTACCTCTCTCACTGAAGCCAGAGCTGCTACACAATTGGGGGTTGAAAGTGAAAACGGAAAGGGAGGACAGATAGTGAGGACCGTCAGAGAGAACCGCCGGTGAGGTTGGGTAAAGAGGACGGATAGTGAGGACAGACAATGATGACTGGAAATAAGGTTGAAAAGTGAGGACGGGTAGTGACAACGGGTAGGCTTTAATTCACTTTCCGTCCTTCTTTTCCGTCGTCGTTACCTATCATCATCACCTTTTTCTGCACAAGTCTAATTGTAGGAGGTAGGGCATTTATCTATAGTCATAGCTTCTTGCCAATGTGGTAAAATTATCTATGTGTTTTTAAAACAAAATCATAAATTTAAAAAAATGTGTTTTTTTCTATGACTATGTCGCGGATTGTAACTGTGATTTTTTCACTCGAGAGAATTATGTTCTTTGTTTATCGCACATGGAATCTAAACTTTTTTCGTTTAAATACAGGTTTTCAAACACCTGATTATATAATCAACTAATTTACCTACGTGTTTTGAAATATACGGATGTAAACAGAGTTGTTTTTTGAAACAAACAGCAAACCTCGGTTCCGAGAAAATCTAGAATAAAATGTTTTCATGATGCAAACTTAATCTCATCAAAATTGATCACACCTCTGATTTCCTTGAATTTCGGGGAGGGAAAGCTTCAAAAGTGAATGTGCATCATGTGGCTATGCCACTCAGTCACCCAGTACATTTGCTTCTTCTTAACGCGTTGCCTAATAGGTAGTCGCTAGTCTATTCACTGCTCTCATGACGAAGTGTGTCGTGGCATATGTACTTTGTAATTTCTCTTCGAACAAAAAACTACTAGAATTTCGGAACTTTAACACATTATTTTCTTTGTATATTGTTGTAAACCTTTGAAAATATCCATTGAAACCAGGTATTTTGCAAGTCTATTACTTGGGAATATTCTGTATGCTATTTTTATGAAAATGAACTTATTGGTTGAAACATGTCTTCATACGAATTAAAACACTTAGGCATATTGTTAATCTTCTTCGATACCATTTCTGAATCTGTCTTCAGAGATGTTTGTTTGTAAACATTTTTGTCGATCCTTCCTGAAAATTGGATGTAAATTATTATCTAATTCGTATTTCACATAAATATTACAGAGTAATTGGACCTCTATGTGAACTTTGTCAACTAGATCTGCTGTTCCTCTACTTGTAATGAAGAATTTCATATTTCTGCACCTGAAGAAGACCCCCATAATGGGTTGACATTATTAAATTTTAGATTAAACTAATTAACGATTTCATAACTGTTGTTTAACGTGCGTCCACTTTTACCTTGGATTTAATCTATATATTTTAAAAAGTAAATTGATTTTGCCTGTAATTATGTCCTTTAATTGAAGTTAATTCTATAAAG
This sequence comes from Acheta domesticus, assembly GCA_031308135.1. Classification (NCBI taxonomy): domain Eukaryota; kingdom Metazoa; phylum Arthropoda; class Insecta; order Orthoptera; family Gryllidae; genus Acheta; species Acheta domesticus. Next base: position 197,754,018 of record JAHLJT010000631.1, on the reverse strand, counting down.
CAGGTATTTCCAATCTTTTCTTTGCGTCAATACATTTTAAGAGAATTGTTTGCTTTATCGACCTCTTTAAATTTTGCTCTGTAATCTACAGCCAAAATAATCACAAGACAAAATATTACACGTGAATTACTAAAAGATAACAGTTACGCATAACAATATTTTCGTGAATATCTCCATTTCGAATAATCGGATACACTTCTGCTTCTAAGGGTGAAGAGCTGAAATTACAAAATACAGTCAATATTTATCGTTTTGTAACAATTGACTACATTTCCACGGTGTGTATTAGGGATATTTTGTTGCTTTATATAGTAACTTTGTGAATACTACTAACGTACTTCTAATTTCTTGTGTTTTCTACACATCCAACGATGAACGAAGAATGTGATAGAAGAGCGAATTTACAATTTATTATTAGATGATTTATAACTTTATATCGCAAATCGTCAATTTCATATTTTTTGTTAAAATTGGTTTGTTATCGTTTGTTAACATCTTGATTCTATATAGCAGTCGCCGTTTTCTATTCGGCTCCTGATTTTTTTTAATACATTTATTAATGAATGGATATACATAGGTCAGTATTATATATACTACATCGTATGTATTTTTCCGACTTATATTTAACTTAAATGCTAATCTTAAAATTATATCTAACTACACATGAATAGGAAACTCACAGAGCACCTAAGGGATTAATTCAGATCTGAAAAAGTGCTGAGGAATGAATCTAATGGGTATCTATTTTTTATTCTGGTTGGGAGCTGGTAGGTGGTGGCTAAGTCGTAATGGGTTGCTTGGGTTACGGAGTTTATTTGGAGAAGAAATTGTTTGATAGGAGCGCAATATGGTGAACTATAGGGGGTAGATTCAATTCTTTGTGCAGTTGAGAGTTTGAGATAAACCAGGGTGCATGAGTGGCAAGTCTGAGGAAGTGGTTTTGGATGACCTGTAGTTTTTTGATGTTGGTTTTAGAGGCATTGATCCAGATGGGGCATGCATAAAGCATTAGAGGTCGGATTATTGATTTATAGAGGGTGATGGCGTTTTTTAATGATAGCTTACTATTGCGATTTAAAAGTGGCTTCAGTTGAATTAGTTTAGTTTTGGCTTGCTGTGCTTTTACTGTTATATGATTTTTCCAATTGAGTCTGGTGTCAAGATTCAGCCCTAGGTATTTGACTGATTGATTGTGTGGAGTCCATGGAATTGGGTGATTGTTTATTTGGAGTGGAGTTGGTGTTGAAAATGTTCTTAATGAGAATATTTTGGCGGATGATTTTGTAGGATTGAGTTTGATTTTCCACTTGACTGACCAGTCATCAATTTTATTTAGATGTTTTTGAATTTCTTTGCAGATTAAATCATTTGAACAGTTGGACATGAAAATTGCGGTGTCGTCGGCGAATTGGGCGATGTGGGTATGTGATGTTATGGGAATGTCGGCCGTGTATATATTGAAAAGAGTGGGGGACAGTGGTGAACCTTGAGGCAATCCAGCTGTAATTCTGCGGGGGTTGGATGTGTGTTTGTCAACTGTGACTGAAAATGTTCTATCTTGGAGGAAGCTATTAATGATATTGATTAAATAGTTGGGAGAATGTTAAGCCGGGATGCCATACTTTGTCAAAAGCTTTCGAAATGTCTAAAAAGATAACTATTGTATGAAGTTTTTTTTGAAATGCTGTGTGTATGTGTTCCGTGATCCTTAATAGTTGATGAGATGTTGAAACTTTATTAGTGAAGCCAAACTGGTGCATTGGAATGGTTTGAGTTTTGTTCAGATGGGAATTTAGTCTTTTGAGAATTAATTTTTCTAGGATTTTTGACATAGTGGGAAGGAGGCTTATGGGTCTGTAGTTATCAGTGCTGGAGAGATTCGTAAATGGCTTGGGGATGGGTATTACATTTGAATTTTTCCAAATAAGGGGAAAATAGCCAGTTCTAATTATTGAATTGTAAATATTCGTAATATATGCAACTGTAGAATTTGGTAAGTTTTTTAAAATTGTGTTACTTATTTTGTCGTGTCCTGGGGCTTTTTTTAATGGCAAATTCTTAATTAGGTTGATGACTTCATTTGGGGAAATGTAGTTGATCTTGTGTGGTACATTATAGTTGGGTGCTGCTGCTATTTCGAGAATGTTTGAATGCAAGGGGTGGGGTGGGGTGGTATTCGGAGTGAATGATTTGGCGAAGTGATCGGCTAATGCTTCAGCCTTCTCATAAGAAGCGAATTTCATGCCCGTTGGAGTTGTTAGTGGGGGTATTATGACTTTCTTTTTTAAGATATTTTTCGTGAATTGCCACAACGTGTTGTTATTCGTGCTTAGAGATTGGATTAAATCATTGTAAGCTGAAATCAATATTTGATGTAGGCTCCTCATCGTAATTGTTTATTTTGGCATAAAGCTTTTTCGGCCGCATTGCGGCCATCTTCAGTGCTACAAAATAATGATAATAATAATAATAATAATATATCTAAATTACAAAAAATTTAAAACTTTTAAAGAATTAAAAACTTTCAAGAATTGGATTTTAAAGAGATGTAAAATGTGAAATGGACATATAGATTTTTTAAAAATGACAAATGAAAATTAAATAAAATAAATGGAATCTATTACAAATAATATTATGAAGCAAACGAGTGAAATAAAAGTATAATATAAAATGTGTAGATGGAAACATAATTTTGAATAACAAATGTACATTTTGAAAAGAGGTGAAAATAGAAAATGAATAAATATGTAACTAAATAAATGGCTTTATGCCAAAATAAACAATTACGATGAGGAGCCTACATCAAATATTGATTTCAATGATAGCATCGTAAATGCCACACCATTTCCTACTACCATTGTAAGCTGTTTGTTTATGTTCCCTTAATGATTTTTTTACTATGTTGGTCAGTAAATTTAGCTCTTTCTTAAATTGTGGGTTTCTTGTGATGCACCAAAGTCTTCTTGTTTTGTTTCTAGTGTTAATTATTGTATGTTTTTTGGAAGTTTTTTATTGAGATGCTTGATGGTGTGGGAATGAGTATTATTATTAAGGGTGTTGATTGTATCAACTATTATATTGTTCAAGAGGGCTATAGCTTGTTCTATTTCTACGGGAGTTTTTAATATTTTAAATTGGGGTGTTTGTTTTTGAATTATACTTTTAAATTTTTTCCAATGGATATTTTGTGTGTTGAGTGAGAGAGTTGGTGTGTGGGGGGGAGTGATTTGTTGAGTTGAGATGATGGTTGGCAGATGGTCTGAGTCTAGTTCAAAAAAAGGAGCTGAGTGAAAAATGTTTTGCATGTTGGAAATTGCGATGTCTAATATATCTGGGTGTTTGTTATGATCTATGGGGTAGTGAGTGGGTTCTGCTGGTATAATTAGCTGAAGTTTGAGGTCTGTAATTATTTTACTGAGTTGGTTGCCTGCAGTATTGGTATTCCTGCATCCCCAATGGACATTTTTGGCATTTAGATCTCCAATCAGCAAGTGGGAGAATTCATCTGGAACAGCAAAGAAATATTAGTATCGGGAATTTTTGTTTTCGGAGGTTTGTAATCAGCTATTAATGTTAGTAATCTGTTATTTAAAGGGAATTTAATTGCTATAGTTTCAAGACCTGGGGTGTGGAAGATTGGTTTCGATATATGGTATAGCTTTTTCTATTAGAATTAATACCCCACCTCCGTTTGCATTTAATCTGTCAGTTCTGACAACATTATAGCCTCCTATATTAAATGAGTTGTCTGGGTGTAGATGTGTTTCAGTTATGCATGCTATATTGATTTGTTTATCCTTTAAAAAGTAGGTTAGTTCTAATTTTTTATTGTTGATGCCGTTGGCATTCCAGTTGAGTAGATTTATATTATCTTTATGGTAATGTTGCATTATTGTAGTTAAAATAAGCTGAGAGAGATGCCTGTAAATTGCTGACTATTGTTGGGATGATATTATTAATGATATTAACTAAGAAGTATGTAATTGAGTTAATAATGGAATGTATGAAAGAGTTATTATTGGAATTATTCATGAAAGGAGGTGGTGTGGAACGGTGATTGTTGGGTTGGTTGTTTTGATTTGTATTTTGGGGAGGGTTTGGAGCAAAAGTGAAGTTTGGAATATTGTTAACATTGGGGAGATTAGGAAAGTTTTGTGAGGTGAGCCTTGAGGGAGGATTGTTTCTTGATTTAGTTTTATTATTGCCTGAATTTGGGTTATTTGAGGGGGAGTCTATTAGTTTTTTATAACATGGGCATTCTATAGATCTTAGGTCAGCTCTGTGCGATCCATTGCAATGTCTACAGGTCGGAGGTAGGTCTTTCTGAGGGCAATTAACAGAGTAGTGATCCTTTGAACAGAAAATACACGCGATTGAATTGTTACAATTATTCTTCGTGTGTCCAAAGTCCAGGCAACGCATACACTGTACTGGTCCTTTTGGTCTTCTTCTTCTCTCTGGTTTGACACTAATGTTACAGATCTGATTAATTTGTAGCACTTGTTCAATACTTTGACTACCATTAAATTCTGCGGCAATTACTGGGATGGGCACGTTGTTTTTATAAAGTCTAGTTACACTTATGATGGACGGGTAATTGTGTTGCAGGTCTTCGATTATTTCCTGTACTGTGATTGTCGGGTGAATATTTTTGGAGACGACAGAAAATTTTTTATTGGCCGGATCTTTGTAAGTGTGGAACTGTCTCTTGGTTTCAATGAGATATTTGATGGCTTTTCTAAAGTCTACTATTAATTTGAACATGAGTTTGATTCTGTTGCCATTATAATCTGTTGTAAATTGGTTTGTGAGTTTGTTTTTGATCTCTTTGTTGAATTCCGAGATATTATGGATGTTATTAACAAAGATGGGAGGAATTCTTAGATTTTCGTCTTCTTGAGGCGAAGTGACATTGGCAAACTCAAATCTTTTGTCTTGGTCTGATAGGTTCCCTAGCGGAGCAAATCTGTTTCCAACTGGTATATTATATTGCGTTGATTCTGTAGTGGACGGTTTCTTATTTGGAGGGAGGTCTATTTCGCCTGAGTTATGACATCTTTTAGCACTGTTAATATTTAGTAGCGACTCACTGTTATTGTCGGAAATGTCTCCTTGGCCGCTAACTGCGTCATTTGCTGAGCTGCGATTACCAACCTGGAGATTTCCGGCCCCGATGAGGTGATGCGAGCTGCAATCGGTACCTTGAACATTTACGAACTGCCCGTTCTGCGTATTTAAGGCAAACTGTAGATTTTGGCAGTTAGAGTGGGCACCGAACACTTGCTGTTGTTGCTGTGGTTGAATCTCAGGGCTGCTAGTACTGTCCATGGCACTCTCGCTGCCATAGAGAGTTTCCATGGCTCCTGCAAAGCTGTGACCTAGGTCACAGCTGGCTGAATGGGGCTCACCGTTAATTGTAACTGATAAGCTACTGCTGGTTTATGGCGCACTGTATAATCGCTGTTTGTACTTCACTTCACTACACGAGTATTTCACTGTTACACGCTTATGAAGTTCACTACGTAACTGCACTGACTAGGCCGGAGCGAGCGATGTTGTCGCCACGGCGGTTCGGCGCTGAATGCGGCTCCTGATCTCCAGTCGACCTCTTAATCTTCATTGACCCCCTTCAAAACTTCGAGTTCCAAGGGAGCGAAACCAACCCCCATTGGAGACCAACACTCTAAATACATTACATTTATTCTACTTATAACCGGCGCAATTTTTTACTTTCTCGCCCTCAAGAAGGTACTTTATTAAGAAGAGAAAGTTATGTAATGTTGCGGGAAAAGGCGTCGAATTTTCGGTAGAAAAACTAAATCGTTCAGCCGATTTTTTCCATAATTATATTCACCAATCGATCTGGCTGATAACGCAGTGCTTTAAATTTAAAATCGAAATTTTAATTTTGGGGGGTACTTTACATGAAGCTCCTCGGCCATTTTATAATTAAATAAAATGGCTCCAACGGTTTTGTTTAAACTTTGGTACTGGATAGTGTAAAGGACGTTTAAGAGAATGATGTGGGTGTCATTTTCATTGAAAACCCTCATTTTTCCAAAAATTGTAAAAGTTCAAACTTTTTTCGGCGTCTTCCTACAAAATAAATTTCTAAAAATATTAATGATAAATATTTTTACCTTTAATGAAATCTGTTCCTTAAAGATAGTTTTTGCAATAAAGTCATGAACAATATTTTGAAAATTTCCGTTTAAAAAAAAAAGACGAATGAGATGTGTTAATTCGGAGAGAATTCGCGGTATAAATAGTATTATTTCAACTTTCGTGAGGGCGAGAAAGAACGCGCTATTTTAGCACCACGAGTGTCGAGTGCTGCCGCGGTGTTGGTGTGCCCGCAGCCATGCTGGAGCTGCGCCTGCTGCGGCCGGCGGGGGCGGGGCCGTGGGCCGGGGCGCGGCCCCGCGAGGAGGTGCGGGGCAAGGAGGGCGCGCGCTGGCTGGAGGCGTGGCGGCGCGTGGCGGCGCCGCTGGGGCTGGCGCCGGGGGCGTCGCGGCGGGCGCGCGGCGCCGCGCTGCTGCTGGCGCTGGCGCAGGCGGCCGTGGCGCTCGCCGCCGCCGCCCACGCGCTCTCCGGCGCCGCGCCCGCGCCCGCGCCCACGCCCGCGCCCACGCCCACGGCTACCAACGCTCAGGTATGCACACTATACATCGGTGTTTATAAGCGAGTATTATAATATTTGTTACGTGGATGTTTTTCCTCATTCCAACACTAGGGAAACAAAAATATTTCTAATTTGAAAGCAAACGAAATTTTGTCAGTATCTACAGAGCACTGTTGCCTTCATGTTGCATCCATAATTTGATATTTGTTACATGAATGTTTTGTAGCATTCTAACATTTAGGAAACAAAATCTTTCCAATCTCTTCAGCGAAAATGAAACATTCACACCAGTTAGAATCTACACCTGAGCATTGTAATATTTGTAAAGTAAATGTTTTACCTCATTCCAACACTTGAGAAACAAAAATATTTCTAATCTGAAAGCAAAGGAAATTTCATGTCTCATAGTATCTACACCAGAGCCTTGTTGCCTTCATGCTACATCCATAATTGATATTTGTTACGGAAATGTTTTGCCTCATTCCAACACTAGTGAAACAAAAATATTTCTAATCTTAGCGGAAAGGAAATTTCATGTCTATTATACTTCCGTTTTTATAACGTGGCGCGTCAAGATCCGTCTTTACGATGGAATATATCACGGCATTATGCGTCTTTCTCTGTCGTCCCGACAAATGTCGCATAATCGCGACCGTGTCAGGCAATGCAAAGATCATGCGACATCAAGCGGCACGACCGAGAAAGACGCGAAATTCCTCCCCATGTGAAGACGGGCCTTGATGCACCACATTATATAATCGGAAGTATAATAGACATGAAATTTCTTTTGCGCTAAGATAAGAAATATTTTTGTTTCACTAATGTAGGAATATCGCAAAACATTGTAACAAATATTATCAAATTATGGATGCAGCATTAAGGCAACAATGCTCTGGTGTTGACACTAACAGGCATGAAATTTCCTTTGCTTTCAGATTAGAAATATTTTTTCCCCTAGTGTTGGAACGAGACAAAACATTCCCGTAACAAATATTATAATGTTCAGGTGTAGATTCTAACTGGTGTGAATGTTTCATTTTTGCTAAAGAGATAGGAAATTTTCTGTTTCCATAATGTTAGAGTGATACATAACATTCACATAACAAATATCAAATTATAGATGCAGCATGAAGGCAATAATGCGCGAGTTTTCAATATTAGGTGCTAATATTGAAAACTTGCGCATTAAAAATAATATACTAATTCCTCTGCAATAAAAATAATAAAAATAATTTTTTGCTTCACTAATATCAGAACAAAGCAAAACATTCCTAGGAGAACCTTCAAATTATATAACATTAAAAAATTAGAGAATGCACATAAATATACAATACTTCAATAAGAAGGGAACAAAAGCACCCCCCCCCAAATTATTGAAATTGTAATAAGACATAATACTACGCTATTACATAAAAATTAGTATATTAATTCTTCATACGACTGTCTTTCCTTAATTTTGTTTATTTTTATTTTTGCCTCGACATTTTCAGACAGACAACAGTTTTTGTAAACAGAGAGTTGTAAATGTATGTTTCTTAAGTGTTGTCTGTCTGAAAATGTCGAGGCAAAAATGAAAATAAATAAAAATTTGTACCCTGAGTTTTTAATCCTAATATAATATAAATAATGTAATAAAATATTTGTAATATAATATAAATAAAAGAAGCCCCTGAGATTTCAACATCAGTTTAGAAGCTCCCAGATCATCAACGTGGGATACGGATTCATCACTGACTCATTTCAAAGCAGGACTCATTTCAAAGCTCGGATTAGAGGCGATTTGCGACTGCATACAATGATACTTGGGGGCATCTTTTAACATTTTGTTGAAAGGTTTATTTTTATTTGGCGATCTGCAATGCACCGGGGTATAACGGATTGCAGCGCAGCCAGCGTTGTCGGAGTGGCGGGCGGGCAGGTGATGGGGATTGATTGTTGGCGATTCCGGGCGCGTGAGTGTGAGTAATTGTGAGGTCATTTTGCTCGTAAGTGTTGTGCATTTTTTCTTCGGGAGGTGGCGGTGAACTTCCCCCGCTGAATGGCGAGATCCGGCGCCGTCCTCCGACGATTTGCGGCTTGCGGGGTTTTCCCCGACAACCAGCGAGGCACCGCCCAGCCGGGACATGCTCTAAGCCCGAACGGTCTCCCGGAATGTATGGTAGTGTAGGGCATGGTAGTGTGAGTGTGTGTTTAAGGGATGAGGATAGAACAGGGAAGAGAAAGGAAAGATCGCGCGCGGTCCGTGAGCCGTTTGTTAGGCTACATTATCAGAAAAACTAAGGAAAACTACCGATCAGAGCAGCCGGCCGCTACAATTGTCCTCCAGACAGCGACTGAATTCGACCTGACTGACAAGCTAGTGCCGAAAATACTGCCGCCGTCGGGTCTCGAACCTAGGACCACCCGGTCAGAGGAACTGCAATGACATCAGATGATGAACTGAGTCACGTCTCCTGGTATGGGGATGGGGGTGAGGCGGGGACGGGAACGGGGACGGGGAAGACGGAGGTGAGATGGTGAAGCCTAGATTGTGCAATGACTGTGCGACCCTGCAGGGTGGAGCAAGGCGTGTCGGAGCGTGATGGTACGCATTTATATAAAATTACTTCCATATAAAACTAAATATAAAATGCTTTTCTTTTCCTGTTTATGGGTGTAATAAGCAAAGTAAACGTCCGAGTAACGCAGGATTACTTCCGCTATCCTTTGATTGTTGTATGTTGGGTTTCGATTCATTTCTCCATAGAGTTTCCGCATTCGTGGACATTTTACCTAGAATCACAGTAAAGAATATTAAAAACATGTCAACAGATCTGTGGAAAGGCACTTTTAATTTTAAAAGAAATTAACTTGAAGTGCGTTCAAGTAACAAAACTGTTCCATTTTTGAAAGGAGAAATTTCTTTATTCTGTATCTCTTCATAAAATAATTATGACGTGAATCGTCGAAAGAAAGTGATTTATTTTACAGTACCATTTCTTATTAAATAAATTGAGTATGTATTTGTATGTGGCTTACACAAGATCCATTAAATGTGTTAGTCTATTTGATTAACTTATACAAATTATTAATTACTAAATTTCTTGTTTACAGGATAAAAGTCAGAAAACAGCAGGATTACAAACCCATGACAATTTATTGGATCTCGACGATTCTGTATTGTTTGGGGAAGTCCAAAAGGCCGAGAACTCACGTACATTTCCTGTTTTTGAAGTAGAGGAAGAAAAGAACGAATCATTTGGGGACCAAACATATCTTCACGAAATTACCTACAATACACAATATAGTAAAACGAAGAAAAACGCTAATATCAATGAACCCAGCAATTCAGTGTCGACTAATGACTTCTTGGCTGTAGTGTACGAAATATGGGTTCATAGAGAAGAAGATAAATTCAGCCAGTCATCGTCATCAGCTCAGCGAAGGAATGTCTTAGAAGCAGATAAGTCTCGTATGCAGTTATTAACTGACCAACATAATATCATGCCCTCCAGAGATTTAGATTCTGCTCAATCGTTTCAGGTTAGAGAAAATGCATCTTACACATTTCCAACGAGAATAGAAAAGAAAGCTATTACCATGGACATTGGAAACGAAGATGCTGAAAAAGAGAAAAGAGGAACGGAAATGAAAAGTATTTACTTAAAACGGAATGTCACAATTTTTAGGTTAGAAAACACCACAGAAAGTCTTGGTGAAGAGAAATTAAAGGATGGAGAAGAAACGTATGAACAGGTACAGGACCAGGATGATTACGCGGTTAAGACTGCAAACGAAGATCCTCTCTACAGCAATGTCGAGTACGAGACCGTGCACGCCGCCCAACTGGTGGCCAACGGAGCCGTGGCCGAGCTGGAGTCGGAGTCAGAGGCGGCCGTGCGGGCGCTGGAAGGCCTGGCCTCCCCCGAGAGCGGGGTGTCGGCGGGGGCGGGGGCGGGGGCGGTGGTGGCGGCGGCGGAGGCGGCGGCGGTGCACGGCGCGGCGGCCGGCGCGGGGCTGCTGCTGCTGCGCGTGGACTGGGCGGCGCTGCTGGGCGCGTGGGCCAAGGCGCACGCCGAGCTGCTCGCCGTCGCCCCCGCCCCGGCACCCGCCCCCACCCCCGCACGCGCTCGCCCGCGGCACCTCGCCGCGCTCATCACCGTCGCCGTGCTGGCCCTCGCCGCCGGTGAGCCTTCTCCACTTCTTTCACCATTTTAGAAACTTATATATTTACTTATTTATTTTTTAAATTTATTTATTTATTTATTTTTATTGATTGATGTATTGATCGTAAAACAATGAAAACCATACGTGCTGTTTGTAGGAGAGAGATAATCTGCACACGTTTTCTTGACTTTTCAGAATTCCTACCTCATTATTTTACTAAACCCAACTGAACTATGAATAATGATATCAATAAGCATCATAACTAGATGTTGTAGCCTCCGGGGATACGGAAAACTTATTTGTATTGACAAACGAACTACATATATGTTTTTTTAATTATTGCTAGCATACAAATAACATTCCCCTCTCCTACTTCTACCGCACCGACCTAATTCATTTGTCATAAAATTCCTTCAAATCTCATATTCTTTCGGTGTTTTTTAGTAGTTTTAATTATGTAGGATGAAACCTTCCTTCAAGGTTCTGTTTATCATATATTGCGCAGTTATGTAGGATTATCTTTTTGGGAATACATTTGTAAATTAAAAACGAGTGTCGGTCATGAAATTTAGACAACTACTGGTAGTGAAAAGTTTTGAAGTGACATTTTCTGGTGATACGAGAGCTGTTCAAAAAATAAACGGACTAACGTCATAAAACAGAATGTACTTTACTTACAAGTTAGATGTCTGGGCCCCATTGAAAGTACTCTCCTATCTAACGCACGCAGTTATCCCAACGGTGTTTCCACTTGTTGAAATAATCCTGGTGAGCTTCTTTTGATTACAAACGATCCCTCAGCTCCTTCGTCGTATTTACCGTAATTTCGGGAATCGTCTCAAATCTTCTGCTTTTCAAGGGTCTTTTGAGTTTGGGGAACAAAACAAAAGTCACAAGGAGCAAGGTCACTTGAGTAGGGAAGGTGGGGAAGAACAGTGATTGAGCGTTTGGCCAAAAACTCACGAGTTCTGAAGGCTGAATGGGATGTAGCGTTGTCATGATGGATGAACCAGTCATCACTCCTCCACATTTCTGGCCTTCTGCGACGGATGGCGTCCCTCGGACGTTTCAGAACTTCAATATAGTAATTTTGGTTCACTGTGGAGCCTTCTGAGAGATACTCGTAGTGAACAACACCCTTAGCATAAAAAACAACTGTCAGCATCACCTTGACGGAATTTGGCGAGCTTTCTTGGGTCTGGGGGACGTTTTAACCGTCCAGTGTGAAGTCCGGACCGTTGTTTTCATGTTATAACCACAAACCCGTGATTCATCACCGGTTATGATCTTTGGCAAGAATTTTTATCTTCTGATCAAGTAGTTCCTGACAAAGCTGAACACGATGGGCTTTTTGTTTCTCTATCATCAGGCGTGACACATACTTCGCAGCAACGCGGTGCATCTTCAATTTCTCAATCGTGACAAGATCTAACTGATATCCCACACTCTTCAGCAAGCTCCCTGACAGTAAGACGTCGATTTGTTTGCACCAGGCTATTGATTTTGTCGTTTTATGAGTGGTCAGTTGACGTGGAAGAATGACCAGAACGCTCATCTTCTTCAATGTATTGTCGACCATTTTAAAACGTTCAAACCACTTAAAACACGCCCCACGTTTCACAGCAAAATCTCCGTTAGTCATGTTAAGCATAGTGAAGTTTCTGTCGCCGTTTTTCCTAGTTTAACACAAAATTTCCCAGTAAGTCGTTGCTCTTTCATTTTGAAATGCGCTAATCGAAAAACTCACACTTCACTATAACCCACATAGCTAATAAACAAATGAAGATATCAAGTATAAAATGTAGCTTCACTGTGCTCACGTTTTGTTGAGCACTCCTTTTGCTTGTAGGGGTAGGAGTAGAACTGATGTTCGTTACTATTTTGTTAGCAATGCAGAAAAATCAAATCAGCAATTCATTTACCGTTGAAATTGATTTTCTATAACTCGGGAACAACATTTTTTCTAATTTATATTATTCTAAAGTAATAATTTTTTCTAAATTCTTTTCTAGTTTTTCAAATGTTGTTAATTCCGCGCTTTTTTAAAATTCTGGGTCTCAAGAACATGTGCGCAGATAATCTCTTCCCCCATATGTCATATACAGTTTTTACTGTTTTTTGACGAAATAAATAAACAATCGGGAAATGGCGTCATAATCAGCAGATCTGAGAAAACATAGCGCCATCAAGCGGATTCCTCTGGAATTTACTGGAGACGCGCAATTCAGTACGCGTATTTTTCGAACATCCTATGTATAATGTAATACGAATTTACAATTTAACAAATTTAGCTTTTAACGGCTCTAAAATTTACTGATTACTTCGAAGTGTTTTGCACCACATCATAGAATTGATACACAAGTATGTAAACGAAAAATGTTGGAAATTTACTTGAATTGGCTAATGACTTCATGGAATGAATCTAGTGTTATTGTTCACTTCGACTTCCACACGACAATTATTCACTTTGACTTTCCTTCGTCCATCACTAGTTAAAAAGAAAACACTTGTTAATATTTAGATAACCTTCAAAAGTTGTTATACAATTTAACTCTGGACAATGTTTGATGATTGTATGTTTGTAATTCTCAAAGTTTTTCAAATGCCATTCCAGTATTTTCCAAAACACTGGGCAAATGTCTCTGCAATACACCTCGATAATCGTTATCCTCAACTGCGCAATTTCATGACATTGGCTAAGTGGTCATGGGAACTTCCTTTTGATGATGTAAAGTCTTCCTACCTGATCGTAAATATTACCACCTGTCGAGGACAAGACACGCATGGGCTAGTCACAATTGACAGCTGTGGTTATGGACGTCGTGGATGGGGAGGCAATAATGTTCTAGCACCGGCATTTTAACATTGCGCCCTATAGTTATTTATGTGATTTCATGATATGAATGATATGAAATCACTTAACCTCTTAAAACCGATCCCTAAACACCGTATTTGGTGGGATAGCTATTTCGAAATATATTAGGACCCGTACTTGATTTCAGGATCCCACGGTTGCCAATGTGTGCATTCCAAATTGTTTTGGTATTCAACTCTACTTTCTTGTAATAAATTTTCACAGTAATCAATCCATTTTGTAGAAGTTATTATTTGTACTTTACTTTTGTAACAATTTTTACTTATATTTTTAATAGTTTTCCATACTTGGTTGACCTATTATATCCTATTGTACTATCTATATCTCTACACAATCTCTCCCAGTGTTCATTTTTTTCAATTTTTACTAATTATTTACCTTCTTTTCTTTTTTCTACATATTCCTTTCGGGTTTGGGCATTCCTATTTGAAATCCACGACAGATACAATGTTTTCTTTTCCTTAATCAAGCTTTCTAAATTTTCACTGAATTTCTCAACGAACTTCTTTTTTTCTTGTTCCACTCCTAGGGCTCCTTAGCTGCTTCAAAAACATCTTTTAGGTGATAATACATTTCTTCAGGACTTTTATCTTCGGAGTTTTATGGTTTGAGGTTAATTCTGTTTTGGTAGATCATTTCAACGCTGTATTTCTTTACAAGGTATGTTTTAAAATGTATGTTATTTTTTAATTACAATATCGGTATCTTTTTCAATAGATCTTCGTTTACGTCTAAAACGAAATACATGTTTGCTCACTACCATATGATGATCAGTTCCACACTCTGGTTGGCGGTTTACTCTCATATCATTCAGTTTTACTCTTCTTTCTTTCTTTACCACAACTAAATCGATTACTGATTGAATATTTCTTGCTGGATCTATTCTGGTATATTTGTGGATGTTTTTATGACTGAAAATGGTATTCCCTACACATAGCGCATGCTCCTTACAAAGGTTTATTAATCTTTTCCCATAGTCATTAACAGTTTCCTCTCCAAACTGACCAACTACTTCACGTTCTCTGTTATCTACTCTGCTATTAAAATCCACAATTAATAGAATTTCATTTTGATGCGGAATACTTGCTATAATTTCTCTGAGATCTTGAAAAAACTTATTTTTTTCATCCACAAGTGCATTGTCGTTTACCGCATATATCCCTAAAATATTTAACTGATGACGAGAAATGTTCATGTCTATTTTAAGTACCCTGTCATCAATATACTCTATTTGTTTATTGAAATTTGTCCATTAACGTTTAATAAGGAAAGAGTCTCCACTCCTGGCTCTCAAATCTTTGGGCACACCACTCCAAACATGAAGATATTCATTCAAAACTTCTTCCCCTGTCCCTTTTCTCTTCGTTTCCGTAAGAATAATTATGTCCAGATTCGGTTTTTCAATTTCTGAGATGACCTCCCTCCGTTTTGTTCCCAGGCCTTGTATATTCCATGTACTAATGTTCATTGTCCTTTTTCGTAGCCTTTGTCGTAAATTTTATTTTGGTCTGGTCCGAGGCATATTTAAATCGCTTTGAACAAACTTTTTTTACGGAGCCGGGTGTTAGCCGTGTGTCCAACCCCCATGCCCAATCCTGGAGGCAGATGATTTTTTGTCAGGGTTTTCATCCCTTAGGAAGGTTGGTTTCACCACACCTACGGAGGCCCCCCTCTCCTCTTGGTTTTCTGTCAGAGTTTTCCTTCCCTTAGCTCTTAGTTCCCGTTTTAAGGCGCCAGAAACTCACCTTTTGTCCCATCGTCTTCGTTACTCTGCAGGTTCTCACTACTCAGCGCATCCAGGGCCACCACGAGGAGGTTTGGGAAGGGACTTGATGACTCAGCCTTGCTACAAAGGCTCCCCATTACAGGGGGCTTTTCCTGGCATTTAATAGTGTATAACTATGAGCCTCAGAATACCCCACCAGGACCCAAAGTCACCCATTTGAACCCCGAGAAACGCTTTTATACTTACTCAAATCTTCAGTGACTATTTTGATGAAATTTTGAATTTGATCGCAGAAGACGTAAGAAAATTCGACACTTATCTATCTTGAAGCTATCTCACCTGAAGAATGACCTGCTATTGTACTAATATGAATGTAGTAAATATTTATTTATTTATTCATATTGGAATTATAATCCTATTATAACGTTCATTACTACAATGTTCAAAATTTTAAGAACACAATTAAAAAAAAAACAATATTAATGTTATTTACATTGTATTTAAAATAAATTAAATTATTGAACACGATTAGAATATTTTTTTCTGATCATTCAGTCAAGTCAGATTCACAGGCGAGCTATAAAAATTCGATACCTTATGAGTCTTTGCCTTGGTTTTCACAGCGAAGCTGGAGCAAGAGAGGAAAAGACGCGTCCGACTGAAAACAAAATCCGCCGCGGATTAAACGCCGCCATTCCCCTTACGCTCGCCTGTCGCGCAGGTCTGAAGTGCTAAGCCACCACGGGTCGCGGAACGTTCGCTGCGGGTATTTCGCGCCGGCCTGTGTGTTTTGTGACCTTCAGTCAAGCGCCGCTCGTTTGTCGTGTGGCAGTAGAGTTTCAGGTCTTTAGAAAAAGTCCACCACGTCACAAAACCTACCAGGAGATGTTTGTTTACATTTTATATTTGAACCTAAAATAGCGGACAGCTGTAGCTGAAAGATGGCTGACGCGAATTTGGAAAATTATACACCCTAAACATACTCATGTCCCAAAATATATATGCTTTTATATCTCTGTTGATGTCAATAACATAATGGAAAAATAACACATGTTTCTCAGTAATAATTATGGTTATACAAGAGCTTACGTAATATTTAAAGTTTTTCTCTTGAAAAACATACAATTTTCAAGCAGAATTTCAAAAACGGTGAAAACACCCCGCCTATTGGTGAAATATGTCATTGTAAAGAGGAAATATTTCGTATAATAACATTAGAATTACATACTACCTTTAAAGATCTATTTTTAGTAAAAACATCGTAAAAGACATTTATCAAAACATAATAAAAAACTGTTAGTCGGCTGGAATCAAAAACTACCCAGAGGAGCAGTCTACTGCCGTGAGGAAAGAGATAAAAACAAACGCTAATCATGAATGGAGAAGTATATTAGTTCTATGTTGTACTGGTCTTCTGAGTGCTTGACGTTTCAAAGAACACGTAAAAACTCCGTCCGCGGTTTCGTAGTGTCGAGCGATAGCAGTAGCTTCTGCAATGACGTAATCCTCTTTTGTCACCAAGTCGGAGGGAACAAATGAAGGTAATAGAGCGATATGCACATTGCTGTGAAGCGCCGGCTTGCAGTTGCGATCACGCGTCAAAGGTGATAACACGCGAAGCCTCGTGCGAGGTATAGCTGTCAAAGGAAATATTGGTACGGATTGTAGATTGGAAACATTAAAAAATCAGTAGCTCTTTTGAAGGCTACGCATTCAGCAATATCCTCTGAACTTCAAAAAAAGTATTTGTTTATTTACGAAATTATATCATTTTTAACTTCATCATTTACAATTTATTTATTCACATTATTTTATATTCACATCATTTTTATTTTTGTTTTGTATTTTCGTTATTTTTTTTCTTTTTCGTTTTCTGCTCCAAAGGAAATACGAAGACTGGTTTCCCTTATGACTCTCAATTTTTCACAAGTAGCATGACTTCAACACACAAAATTCGTCCAGAGCAAACATGCGAGAAATATTTTAATAGTAACTGAAAATTAAATCAAGGAACATCGTATGTTCTATCTTATCTGTATTTCCTTCAAAATTCTATAGGAAATTCTTAACTTCTTCCTTAACTTTTCTCCACATTTCATTTTTATTTTTATGTATTGTAATGATGTATCACAAGTTAAACAAATTCCATATAAGCTGTAAGGATGAACAAGAGCAACAAACATATTACATGGCAATTGATAATTAATGAAAATATAAGAGAAAACAGTGTGTTTACAACAGTTAATTTACGAAAAGAATCCAAGGAGCAATAGTCAAGGAATAGCTAAATAAAATGCTTGTGTGGTATTAGCCAATTAGAGAAGAGAATGCATGCGAGGAGGGGTGAACGTGCGTAAAAGAACTAAAGAGAAACGGAATTAGGTACTGTATTGCGCGTCGTAAAAAACCAAAAGAATAGCGCGTTCTATAAATAGACGGGGCAGAAGATATTCGGACTCGGTGACGACCGGATGTGATAGAAGGTTCTACGAGCTAGTAAATATAACAATAGGGTAAATTGTTGACCATAGAAATGTGATAAGTGTAACAAAATATAAACCGTGTGTGGAAATGAAGAAAATGCCACGATAAAATTAGACCAGGCTGGAAATAGAAATTTAGAATGGACGCGAGGGCGACGGCCAAGAATACTGAGGGTTCGAAAAGGAAAGTTATGAAATCAGACATGTCAATTTATGTAATGTAAGAAGACCATGTTTTGATTTAGATTTAAGTAAATTTACAATTAGAATAATTATAGGTAAAGACCAAGCATGCAAGGGAGGAGTAACACAAAACTATTAAATAACGGCAAGGTTGTTATTGTTATTTTTCTTTGAGAATTGTCAAATGAAATGCCATGTATGATTTTTTCTTTTGTTTGTGTGTTAAGCAGAGAACTCGAAATGATAAAAATAACAATAATTATTAGTAAAAGGGGACAGGGACTCTTTCCGGGGAATGGGCTCTGGATTCAATCATTCTCATCAATGGAAACATAAGGGTAAACATGAATTTTTATTGATCGATTAATTACAAAAATTGGTGGTTCTTATTCCTTACAAAACATCTGCTCTATCAATTTTCCTATTCTAAATAACCTCTTATTTATTAATTCTTTATTGTCCTGGAATTCCATTCATATCATATAATTTTCACAAATGTGGGGCCTCTACTACAGATCACTGCTTCCTGTCATCTATTCACCCCCCTCCCAATGTTCTCCCGTCTGATCTTACTCACACCGTACGTCCGAACCCGGGCCGCGCCGTTCCGCGACCGCGACAAGCCGGCGAGGCGATGCCTCGCAGCAGCGGCAGCGCCGGCGGTGCTCGGGCCTCGTCGGGTCGCTAGATGCCGACGTGGGGAGAGGGCCCGCTCCGCCGCACGCCTTCGCCGCTCGCCCGCCGCTCCCAGCACAACGCTGGCCACCAAGATCTCGCTGTCCTCCGCCGTTGTAACGGACTTACCACGCGTCGCCCGCCAATGCTTCTCCCTTCGCCGTCCGTAATAAATCTTTTCGTCTACGTCTCACAATTGGTTGTTTAATGATGCCCAGCTATGTTCACTCAATGTTCTCCTTTTGTCCGCCCACATGCTTTGCCTAGTCAACGCCGATTTCACCACTTTTAGCACGATCCAATGATTAATCTTCCCTCACTCCGATTAAGTCTTTGTTCCCATCTGATTACTAAGACACATACACCACACACTAACGGTTAACTGCCGCACAGAAATCCACGAGCCGCCGCTGCTCCGCACTCGCCCATGTGACTGTCTTCATGTACCGATATTATCCTTTCTTTACGACACCAATACAACCGTTTTAGCTCACTACATACCATTTCTCACCGCATTGTCCTTCCCGATGCCTTCCACTCTGGATAGTCCCAGATTTCACCACTATTCGTCCTCTTTCTTCCACACCTCTCGCAACCGTCTTTTTCATTCTCTAGCCATAGCTCCACTGCCGACCTGTCTCGTGGTTCCCTCGCGCTTCGGTTCTCCTCACTGACTCGACTCCGGCACCCGACTCCGTCGGCGCGCCCGCCGCTACCTCGTAGTCCAAATGTTCATCATACTCAGAAACGCATTGTTATCATTGCAATGATAATAATTCGTTTCATCACCCCCTCCGCCCCTTTTTCCGGATTTTTCCACATAAAATCCAATAAAATATTGAGTGGTATCTTCAAGGTCACCCCCTGCTGTAGGGCAGGGTCGCAAATTATGAAAATTATAGCATCCTACTATTTCTTGTCTACTGTTTACTAACTCGGCTACATTCCGATCAGTGACTTGACTGATAACGTATGGTCCCTCGTACAATGGAAAGAATTTTGCATACAATTTTAATTTCGGGTTCGACATTTTAGGGACCCGCAACAACACTGATTGTCCCTCACTAAATTGGTAAGTCTTTTTCTTCACCTTCGCTTTTCTCTCTTCTCCCGATTTTACCAAGGCTTGGTAAATTTGCTCCTTTGTCTTCGGCGGTCCTTCTTGAGATACTTCAGGCCTCTCTAAAGCGTACAAAATGTGGGGCGGTTTCTGCTCAAAGTGTGCCTCCCATGGGGTGATTCCCGTGCTAGTATGGGGAATTTGGTTCAACCAACGGTTGATGTCCGGAATCACTTCAATCCACGCTTGGTGATTGTCCCCGCAGTATGTGCGAAAAAGTCTAGATAACTTTCATCACGCGCTCCACCGGGTTGGATTGGGGATGTCTTATTGTTGAATGGATAGGCTTCGCTCCTATTTCTTGTATTCCCTCCGTCCATCGATCGCTCGTAAACATTGTCCCGTGATCTGAGAGTATTCTCTTGAATGGGCCGGTTATACGAATAAACTTCTGCACCAGTTTTAGACAATTCCTTGAATTCACTTTGTTGGAAGGATACACTTGGACAAATTTTGTGAATACGTCTAATATAACGAATATATACTTGTTGCCCCGGGTTGTCCGTGGTAATGGCCCATAAACATCCAAAGCAGCCAGATCGTTCTTTTCCTCCGGCAGAATCTGCTGGATTGGCCCGTCATACTTCCTGTTAGGATATTTCACTTTCAGACATGTCATGCATGCACCTACCACCTTTCGAATTTGTTTGCCCATCCCTCTCCAGTAACACAATGACCGGAGAGTGTGGTGAACCTTTTTCGCCCCAAAATGCGCCAATGATGTGTGCGCAAACCTAATCAATTCGTTGGTCACGTTCCTAGGCATCCAAATCCTCCATCTTTCCGGGCTATCTTGAACCTTGATCAATATCACGTCATCCACTATTTTCCATCGGTTCCGTTTTCTCTTCAGTGCTACGAAGTTTGGGTCGTCCTCCTGTATCCGGCCCTCCTTGAAACATTTGACCTTGCAAATTTCGTCGTCCCTTTCTTGCAATATTCTTAAATCGTCCCAATCGAAGCCTGGGGATCGAGCAATCCCAAGGTCTAGCGCCATCACCTGAAACTCTTGCCACTCGCATATCTTTTCTCCATATCCGGCTCCTTTCTGCTCAACAAGTCCGGGAGATGGTTCTGGACCCCTTTACAATATTCTACCTCAAATGAAAATTCTTACAGTGTCAATACCCATCTATGTAACATGTCGTTTTGGAGGTGGCATCTACTCATAAATGTTAGTGCCTGGTGGTCAGTCCGCACTTTAAAGTGCCTGCCTTTCAGGTATGGTTTGAACTTGGATATGGCCCAAATAATAGCATTTGCCTCCTTCTCAGTTGCAGAAAATCGAAGTTTTGGTCCCTTCAGTATTGGACTGATAATCGCCACAATCTTCTCCTGATCATCAATCACCTGATACAACATAGCCCCAATTCCAAAATCGCTGCTGTCTGTTTGCACAATGAAAGTCTTTGAGAAGTCGGGATGAGTTATGAAGCAGCTGTTATAAAACATCTCCTTTAACTTCTCAAATGCTTCCTCACGAGATTCGTTCCATATCCACTTATATCCCTTCTTCAGCAATTGATAAAATGGATGCATGACATACGCAAATTTCGGACAAAACCTGGCATAGTAGTTGCAAGTCCCGATGAGCCTGCATACTTGCTTAACCGTTTTTGGGGGCGGTATGTTTCGTATCTCTTCCAGGGTTTCTGGTTTCAAAGATATTCCGTCTGTCGATATTATGTACCCCAAAAATTCGATCTTCTGTGTAAACCAGTTCGATTTCTTCAAGTTGAGCGCCAAATTATTCTCTGTCAATATCTGGAATAACTCCTGCAAGTCCCGAAAATGTTGTTCAACAGAATTCGCCCGTACCACAATATCATCAACGTATACCATTACTCGGTTTACCATTCGTCCCTGCAAGATGCGATCAACGCATTGTATGAGTGCGGCCCCACTGTTGCGGAGACCAAAAGGCACTCGGCAGAATACGTAACATATACCTTCGAACGAAAATCCCGTATATTTCTGGTCTTCTTCCTCGACTTCCATTTGCCAATACGCCTTACTTAAGTCGGTACTCGAGAATACCATATGGCCTCCAAATCCTTGTAAAATTTCTTCCACGGCCGGCGGCGCATCTCTATATGGTACTATATATATATTGCTAGCTGTGTGGTACGAGGAAAATCTACCAGAGTATCAAAGATAGAAAAATTAGAAAATTGTCGCCTTATTACGCCATCGGCACGACAAGTATACTGTGGCGTCGTGGCAACGCTTTCAAGCGGGCGGCATGGCTAAGCCGGAAGCTGTGGTGGAAGGGCGCACCTGAGCTAAAAATAAAGGGACGCCAGAAGGTGGCTGCACCAGGAAAAATCCCACGCAAACACATCTGTTGAGAAAGGTTACTAGCGAGTCTGGGACGATTGTGCAAGGTCTCTGGAACTGGCTAGTCATCGAGCCTGGGGACGCCGACAGCACGGCGCCGGGTAGGGGGGGACGGGGGTGTATGCATAGTCGTGTGCCGTCTGAGCTCGCGGAGATTCGTAGAGCTTCATTATTAGTCGAAGGGTCGAGGGTATCCAGCGCACTCAAGCACGTGGTTTCCGGGGCAGAGACAGGTTTGGCGCCAGGCCATGTAGGTACGTTGGTTACCGGGGACGTAACGTCCGATAGCATCGCATCACGCGTTGTTACCTGCTTTAGGGCAATGGCACTGGACTATAGGCCTAGGGACGGCCAAGAGGTTTTCGCGGCTAAGGGGACGAAAACGGTTGCCGGGGTTTAATCAGTATTAATATATCTCTTTACTTCTAATGTTATTTTGTCAATAAATGTAAATATTTTTATCTTCAACGCAGTTATCTGTCATTTACTTCAGTATGTCCCAATACCTTCACAAATCTTAGGTATACCTCTGCCTATTGTCCGCTTAGTTCGTGTTAGCGTTGTTCGCGTTGTTAGCGTTGTTCGTGTTGTAGCGTTGTTCGCGTTGTTCGTGTTCGTGTCATGTTATGGAATTTGCAACGAATTCTTTCATATGCTTAGGCGTGATAAGGTAAGCAATAAATTTGTTTATAATTATTCTGTGAAAAGAAAATTATACCCTTTTAATCAGTTTTGATGTGTACGTCGTGGTTTGATAATACAACGTGAAATAGCAATGACCATATCACAGCTTTCAGACCTACACATAATAGTCCCGAGTTCCTTGAATGTTTTGAGCGATAGAGATAATCAGCAACGCGCGGTGTTTACGTAGGCGAAGTTGACTTTTTTCGCTGATGTGCTTAGTCATTTCGTACGTAAATGCTGTTGAATTTTTCGCATCCGTGTGCCGTATGAAATACTATCCTCGGGAATTGACTCATATTCGGTGAGAGAATTGCGAATTCAATTCCAATTTGCTAGAAGAATTGTGAGAGCTGATAAGAGCACAGTACAGCAAAGGGTATTATGAGAGAGGGGACATAAATAGCTTTGAAGGAGCATAGCCTACATCACTAGATCGGCTTGCCGGTTTCATTATTCTGTCATCCGAAATCGCCTCTTGTCCAGTCTTTGATTCACACTTTTGGGGTATCGTTACCCAATTAGAGACTTCAAATTAAGTGTAATGTGAATGGCCAGAGAACTCACTGGCACTTAAAGGCGAAAGTATGCGAAGCAAATTCACTGAGTATTGTTAGTTTTCTAGACGCCATCTGCTGTGCGTCTTTTGCAAATTACAGAGAAAAATTCATTTGCTCAAATGAGAAGTAATAGGAGCAAGCATATATCATGCAACAGAGCTACCACGCCCCTTAGCCCAAGTTCTATATTTATTATTCTTTGTATATGTTTGTTTCTCTTTTTCTTATTTTCAATTTTCTCTCTTTTTAATTATTATTATTATTATTGTTGTTGTTGTTGTTTCTCTCTTTTTTCTACTAACCAATGCAAATATGTATGTACGTAGAATTATGTAGTAGATATGTTTAGAATGAAGTATTGTATAAGGATAATTTAAGAATAGTTTAGTAAGCACCCCCACTACACAAGACTGTTACCCAATATAAAATGCTTTGAATTATTATAATATTTATTTATATATTTTTTATGTTTTAGGTCTTTTTATGTTCGTGGTTAATAGCAACCTCAATTACTTCAACGAAAAGTTAATTCTTACATGTTTTACTATTAAATTAGTAAGAATTGATTTAAACATGTTAACAAATTTCCGCTTAATCAAATTTTCATTAACATTAAATTATAGTAATGTCCTTTACGATACAAATAAATAAATATTGATTTGAAGAAATTTTGCCATTAAATTAAATTTTCAAGTAAAGAATCACTTAACAGATGGATAATTTTGATATTTTCTGAGGGGGAGTTATTCAGAGAAGAGAAAGTTTTATTCAGAGAATAAATCCTTTTCGATCCGAAAAACACGTGGTAAAAAATAGAAGTTTTATCTTTCTCTATTTTGTATGTAATTTGATGAACCCAGACACATGTGTTTTTTTCTTCATGCTGTGTCTTTCGTGTGTCATCTATGCACTTCCTTGTCTTATAAGTATGATTCTATTCTTGGGAATGTTTATGTCACGTTCGTTTTATTTTGTTTTTTGTTGACGTTCTCTATCAACGTTCTGAATAGATACAGTTGTTTTTGTCCAAGAGTTTAGACGATTTCATGTTTACGTGAGGACAAGACCTTGTTATTAGTTAAATATTCGTGTAGGTGGCTCTTTAGATGTTTTTTCTTTATCGTATAATGTATCGCATAAAGCTATGTGCAATCCTTTAATTGAAATATTAGATTAGATTAGACATTAGATTTATATTCTTGAAACTGTTCAGACCAAAAATATACCTACAACATAATAATTCTGTTTCATTCTGCTTCAGACAAGTAATTAAATTATAATATTATGTAGGGAATTTTATTTAATTAAATATTTTGAATAATTTGCAATAAATTGGCATAGTCTTTATTATATACCCCAAGGATTTTGTATTTGTTAATGACATTAGGAATTATACAACAATTCCAGGAAATATTTCATTAATAGTAATTCATGTAAATAGTTCAGAAGGTGTGTATTTTCCAGTCGAATGAAATGTTGACTGACGAGACGACAACATGAGCTGACTCTGGCGGGAATGTTAATGACATTTTTTTGAGTGTGGTGCACATTACTTTTTTCTACTTCTCCATAGAAAACTCTTTCTTCCATTGATTGTTTTCGAATGGAAAGTGCTTTGTCGTAGGACGCGTGTAACGTATGAATAAACACCAAACGAAATTAGTGGATTCTATGCAAGAGTGCTGTAAAACCAATTTTTTTTATTTTCGTTATACAATACTGCTTTATAATCATATCGATACCAAACATAAAGACGTAAAGCCGCTCAACCGACGGCCGTTAAGGATGATGAAAACAAAAGTGTTGAACCTAAAGACGTATGAGTAATCCTGTTCTACGAAAATGTATTTATTTATGCTTTTTTCTTATAGGTTGTTTTACGAAAAGTATTGAACGACTTACCGCCGATAACACAAAGACAGTACTCGGATGGTTGCAAACTTCGACAATCGCCTCGGTTCACAAACTTTAACCTCATCCGTAACTTCTTGGCTGTCCGGGAGACGCCGCGTCCCAAATGCATTTCGTCCTGTGAGGGAGATCGCTGAATGGCGGCCAAAACATTCGCATATGTGCCTAGGGTGCAGGTCTCTCGGACAACCAAGAAGGTCCTGTCTCCGGCCGCGGATGCCTACGCTCTCATTCAACCTCGTCTCTATATCAGTCTAATGACTTGCGATCTGCGTTGTTGAAGTGTGGTTGTCGTGTGGTTGTCGTGTGTGCCCAGCGGAGCTGAGCCTGTGGACGGCGGTGAGCTCGGAGGCCAGGGTTGCCAGAAGCTTCGTACAAACATCCACCGTTAGATGGTTGTAAATCCGCCCAGTAACAAAAATTCAACTTTCCAAGCGGGAAATTTGAATTTGTATTAAAATATGTATTTGAAGGATTTTTGAGGAAGTGACCCTACGAAATGTTTAATTGGTAGTATTTTTTGTGAACATTGCTATTAACACTTTATGTAACAACTTTTTTAATAATAAGTTATATCTTAATATTTAAACTGAATCTTACACACGCATGCTTATTCTGTATGGCTTAATTGAAAATGCTGGTAGTGACACTGTACTTCCAAAAGGTGACTCATTTTAAAAGGCGTGTTCTAAAATTAACTGCAAGTATTGCCAATGTGACGTATTTATATACTCATGTTGTGCACCACAAAGACCCTATGATTTTTAGAACACTCTGTATACTAGAGGCCTAAAAACTAACACACTTCTCAAAGTAAATTTGAACGAATTAACAAATAATTAATGAACAATCATATACAAAGTAAAAATCTAAAATAATCAAACTCGACTGTCAATGTCATTGTGGTTATTTTTTTGAAAGTTTCGTCGTATTTTGAAAACTTATGCAAAACCGCACGTTTTGAAGTATTTCCGCCCATTGGGCGGTATTCCTCGAAGTCAAGTTTTGTCCTGTCAGAGAGAGGCATTTTTCAGCCCAAACAGCAGAATTCCGCCCAATCTGGCAACCCTATCAGGGGCGTGGTATTGCATTGTGTATGTGTGTTTGTGCGCAGCGATGAGCCTGTGGGCTGCGGCGAGCGCGGTTGTGGCTGTGTCGTGTGCTGGTCGTGTCTGTACGCAGCGGAGGTGAGCCTGTGGGCAGTGGTAATCGCGGGGGCGGGTGGGACAGCGGACGCGGCACTTAAGACGTGTGTGTGTGTGTGTATATGTGGGGACAAAACTTGAGGGTGCTACTAGAGGAATCGCTAGTGTCGCCGGGAACAGCTGTCGGTTACGCTCGCTGTACTTCCGCTCATAAAAATTCCCTAATTTGTGAGAAATACGAAATGTGTCTTCGAAATGTTAAATTATTTATAATTTATACATATAAGAAACCGCTTAAGAAAGCGCAAACATCGACGCTATCTTTTGTAACATTACGCACCTCCTAGCGTCTCATGAACCTACGCAGCAGCCGCGCAAGTTTGAATTATCGTTGGCAGCCATTCGCATTTTAGTTCCAGTAAGAAGGTGCTATAGGAGAGCGCACCACTGTAATGGTCTCCACCGCGGTATATGGGAGTTAAAAGGCTCTGCTGTGGGCAGTGGCGAGCGCGGGTCTGGCGCTCTTGAAGTATGGTTGTCTTGTGGGCCTGTGGGCTACGGTGAGCGCGGGGGCGTGGCAGTGTTGCATTGTACGTGTGTGTGTGCGCAGCGGAGGTGGGCCTGTGGGCGGCGGTGAGGGCGGATGTGGCGCTGTTGAAGTGTAGTTGTCTTGTGGGCCTGAGGGCTGCGGTGAGCGCGGGGGCGTGGCAGTGTTGCATTGTACGTGTGTGTGTGCGCAGCGGAGGTGGGCCTGTGGGCGGCGGTGAGGGCGGATGTGGCGCTCTTGAAGTGTGGTTGTCTTGTGGGCCTGTGGGCTACGGTGAGCGCGGGGGCGTGGCAGTGTTGCATTGTACGTGTGTGTGTGCGCAGCGGAGGTGGGCCTGTGGGCGGCGGTGAGGGCGGATGTGGCGCTGTTGAAGTGTAGTTGTCTTGTGGGCCTGTGGGCTACGGTGAGCGCGGGGGCGTGGCAGTGTTGCATTGTACGTGTGTGTGTGCGCAGCGGAGGTGGGCCTGTGGGCGGCGGTGAGGGCGGATGTGGCGCTCTTGAAGTGTGGTTGTCTTGTGGGCCTGTGGGCTACGGTGAGCGCGGGGGCGTGGCAGTGTTGCATTGTACGTGTGTGTGTGCGCAGCGGAGGTGGGCCTGTGGGCGGCGGTGAGGGCGGATGTGGCGCTGTTGAAGTGTAGTTGTCTTGTGGGCCTGAGGGCGGCGGTGAGCGCGGGGGCGTGGCAGTGTTGCATTGTACGTGTGTGTGTGCGCAGCGGAGGTGGCCTGTGGGCGGCGGTGAGGGCGGATGTGGCGCTGTTGAAGTGTAGTTGTCTTGTGGGCCTGAGGGCTGCGGTGAGCGCGGGGGGCGTGGCAGTGTTGCATTGTACGTGTGTATGTGCGCAGCGGAGGTGGGCCTGTGGGCGGCGGTGAGGGCGGATGTGGCGCTCTTGAAGTGTGGTTGTCTTGTGGGCCTGTGGGCTACGGTGAGCGCGGGGGCGTGGCAGTGTTGCATTGTACGTGTGTGTGTGCGCAGCGGGGGTGGGCCTGTGGGCGGCGGTGAGGGCGGATGTGGCGCTCTTGAAGTGTGGTTGTCTTGTGGGCCTGTGGGCTACGGTGAGCGCGGGGGCGTGGCAGTGTTGCATTGTACGTGTGTGTGTGCGCAGCGGGGGTGGGCCTGTGGGCGGCGGTGAGGGCGGATGTGGCGCTCTTGAAGTGTGGTTGTCTTGTGGGCCTGTGGGCTACGGTGAGCGCGGGGGCGTGGCAGTGTTGCATTGTACGTGTGTGTGTGCGCAGCGGAGGTGGGCCTGTGGGCGGCGGTGAGGGCGGATGTGGCGCTGTTGAAGTGTAGTTGTCTTGTGGGCCTGAGGGCGGCGGTGAGCGCGGGGGCGTGGCAGTGTTGCATTGTACGTGTGTGTGTGCGCAGCGGAGGTGGGCCTGTGGGCGGCGGTGAGGGCGGATGTGGCGCTGTTGAAGTGTAGTTGTCGTGTGGGCCTGAGGGCGGCGGTGAGCGCGGGGGCGTGGCAGTGTTGCATTGTACGTGTGTGTGTGCGCAGCGGAGGTGGGCCTGTGGGCGGCGGTGAGGGCGGATGTGGCGCTGTTGAAGTGTAGTTGTCTTGTGGGCCTGAGGGCGGCGGTGAGCGCGGGGGCGTGGCAGTGTTGCATTGTACGTGTGTGTGTGCGCAGCGGAGGTGGGCCTGTGGGCGGCGGTGAGGGCGGATGTGGCGCTGTTGAAGTGTAGTTGTCTTGTGGGCCTGAGGGCGGCGGTGAGCGCGGGGGCGTGGCAGTGTTGCATTGTACGTGTGTGTGTGCGCAGCGGAGGTGGGCCTGTGGGCGGCGGTGAGCGCGGGCGCGGGCGGGGCCGGGGGCGTGGCGCGGGCGGCGCTGCCGGGGGCGCCGCGCTGGCTGGCGCTGGCGGTGGCGGCGGCGCTGCGCCCGGCGGCGGCGCTGGCGCTTGCGGCGCTGGATGCGCTGCTGGTGCTGGGCGCCCGCGCGGCGGCGGCGGCGCTGGCGCGCGTCAATGCGGCGCTGGCAGCGGCGGCGGCCCCGCCCCCGGACGCTACGCCCGCCCGCTGGACGCGCCTGCGCCGCGCGCGCGCCGCCGCCGCTCACGCCGCGCAGCTCACTTTCGCGGAGCCGCAGGTACAGTAGCCCGGCTGTTTCGTTAAGACGCGATCGGATGTTCTTACAGTCTTTTTAAATTTTTTAAGGAAATTGGTGATAAATGCAATTTTGCATTAAGTAAATGTGTTTTAAAATTAGTTTATTTTAATTTTACATAATATATCTGACTTTACATACTCATTACATATTCTCGCGGTTTTCATTACATATTTATGTACATGTTTTGACATTTCATGTTTTCCGGTCTCTACTCTCATTACTCAATAAATTTTGAAGTTATTTTATTGCGCGCATTTTCACACGAAAGATGTGCACATCGTATTCTTTAAATGTTTATTTCCAATAATAGTGCCAGTGTTTTTCTGAAATTATGATATGTAATACATCTCTTGAACTAGTATATATTTTGGTTTATATTTATTTTCTTAAAAACATTAATTTGAGTTATTTGTAATTAGTATTAATAGTTCTCATTTATTGCATTCTCTAACACTAAGTAGAGACGTGCGTTAATGTTTCTTTGGTGTGTATGATCAATGCTTATATAGCTGCAGCTGTTTAAATGTGCATTTCCATTAAAAGTTGGCAAAAGTTAATAAATACCTCTATACGAACTACGATATACCAACCTGTGTGATTAATGTAACTTGCCGCATTCGCACAAAGTTTTCTCACCCCTACTTCCCGCCTGTGACCGAGTGACTTCGCTAAGCTGATATCGCCGCGTGCCCCAATCCTTTGCTAAGGGCATTCGCGTGCTCGTTCGTCTGACAGCCCTGTACAGTAGTATTATTTTAGCGGGGCCGCTCAAGGTCGAAGGCTGAGAGCTGCCGGAAGAGTCCATTCCTCAAACTTAGGAAGGTTTAGGGAACGCACGTGTTGACAGCCCTTCTCCATTTGTGTTAACATTGACCCTCACTTTTCGTATCTGCAAGGTCGCAAGCTTTCAATTGCTTTTCCTACGAGAGTGAAGCATTTTTACGTGAAGTACTGTTTAAGTGATTATTGTTGTTTGTGGTTTTGGCAATGTGTCCGGTTCAGAGCAAGTTGCATAAAGACGCAAGTCGTTGCACATGTTGCACATGGCTGCGACAGCAACCAAAGAACTTCTTTGTTGCTGGCTTTCAAGGACTTGTAATGAGATGGGATAAGTGCCTGAATGTATAAGGTGATTACGTGGAAAAGTGTAATAAATGTCAGAAAGTTATTTTGATTATTTTTGCTTCAATTCCGTTTGGCGACTTATTTATTGACTTTCCCTTGTATATCAATTTATTAAGAGACAAACAAATGGAGTTAAATATGTCAAAGAAATTCCTAAGGTAATGGCTGCTACTCTGAGTATTTTGGAAAGACGTATTATCAGAATTAATAAGAAAATGAATTCTATTGAACTGGGAGTATCGTGTTCATTTTGAATTCCTAATAAAGAGAGGAAGGGGATGAACGTGGAATCTGCTCTCGACTGTTTCAATAAGAGAGTGATTCGCTGCACAATGATTAAATGCACCATATCAAAAAATGATTATTTTGTCCGGAAACGGCAGTAATGACAGTGATAGTATGCTAGACATGATAATGAGGAAACAGTGGAAAACGTGTAGATGATGAGCACAGTCGGATATAGTATCTTAAGAATACCCAAGGGCAGTCAGCACTTGTGTCTCGGGAGAGCAAAATGCGGAGCCACGAATGTAAACAAAGATAGACGAGCGAAAATATAAACGCCAAATGATTTTTAAGGTGAGTATTTGCATAAAATGCGTTGGTAATTAGGCGTTGGACAAACTCAAGGTTGTTTTGTGATAACGCGAGGGCCGAAGGCTCGAGCCATCTCCTCGATTCTGACACGCGTAGCAAAGCGTCACAATTCCTTAAGTAACCTATACGAAGACAGCCGAGCGGAGTCGAGAGATCAGAGAGCTTGTGCTCTCCCAAAATACAAGTCATTTACATTGGTTTGGAGTTTGAATCAGAAGTTTTCCCGCGGAATTGTGACGCTTCGTTACGCATGTCTGAGTTGAGGACAAGGCTCGGGCCGTCGGCCCATGCGGTAACATAAAACGACCTTGAGCCTGTCCAACGTATAATTACCAATGCATTTTATGCGAATACTCACCATAAAAACCATTTGGCGTGTATAAGTTCGCTCGGCTATCTTCGTTTAAATTCGTGGCCCCGCATTTTGCTCTCCCGAGACAAGTGCTGACAGCTCTTGCGTGCGGCGGCGCGTGCGCAGGGCGGCGCGCTGGTGGCGCTGGCGGTGGCGGCGGGGCTGGCGCGCGCGGCGGCCGCGCTCTTCGTAGCGGTGCGGTGCGGCGGCGGGGGCGGCGGCGGCGGCGGGGGCGCGGCGGCGGCGGCGGGCGCGGGGCTGGCGTGCGCGCGCGCCTTCGCGCTGCTGGCCGCGCTGGCCGAGGTGCCCGAGCGCGCCGCCGCCTCCCTCGGCGCGCTCTTCGCCTGCCCCTCCGCCGCCTACGGGCCCGAGGTGCTCCCACTTGGGCCTTCTGCTGTGCACTTAATCACGTCGTAGCTCCATCTAATATTTAGCATTTCACTTAATCACGTTGCAGTTCCATCTAATATTTAGCACTTCACTTAATCACGTCGTAGTTCCATCTAATCTTTAGCAGTTCACTTAATCACGTAGCAGTTCTATCTAATATTTAGCAGTTCACTTAATCACATAGCAGTTCCATCTAATATTTAGCACTTCACTTAATCACGTCATAGTTTCATATGATATTTAGCAGTTCACTTATTCACGTAACAGTTCCATCGATTATTTAGCACTTAACTTAATCACGTAGCAGTTCCATCTAATATTTAGCAGTTCACTTAATCACGTAGCAGTTCCATCTGATATTTAGCAGTTCACTTTATCACATTGCAGTTCCATCTGATATTTAGCACTTCACATAATCACGTAGCAGTTCCATCTAATATTTAGCCCAGGGGCGTATCCAGCCGATTATTTTGGGAGCGCTATCATAGATTTTTGTTAAATAATAAGCGTTTGTTATTATTTTATTTTATTTTTGTTGTTGTTGTGTATATGATAATATACAATACAATTTTTTAAAAATAATTACATAATTCTAACATAAACAATTTTTTGAATCAATTTTGCCAAATAAAAGAAGTAACAAACAAAAATCTCTGGGCTTTGGGGGGGGCATGGCCCCTATGGCTCCTCCCTGGATCCGTCACTCATTTAGCAATTCACTTAATCACGTCGCAGTTCCATGTAATATTTAGCAGTTCACTTGATCACGTAGTAGTTCCATCTAATATTTCATTTTTTTTGTACATTCACGCCCAAACCAACCACGTTGCGTTTAGAACACCTTGAGTTGCGTTGTTGCGTGTGGTTCCTATGTCTCCCAATGAGTGTGGTTCTCAATGTGGTCCTTATTTCTAAGTGCAGTTTATTTATGAGACACCATGCTTGTGATCTTTCAAGTCCTCTTAACTGCCCTGTCAGTGCACCACACTCTTAACTAACTGTTTCTATTTTGTATTTCCTTTTGGCGATTGGGTTCATTTTCTCGTTCTCGTACTCCAGCAGAACCAGTTGACCGGGAAGGCCTAGGATGCCGACCGGCGGATTTTCGATACTGGCTTCGTGACTGGATGGAATCCCGCAACTGTCTGGAGGGAAATTCTAGGGGGCAGCTGCTATTTATCAGTAGTTTTAAGTATTGTTATTTCGAACAATACCTGGCGTTTGTCAGAGTGCTACCGTAAAAAACAGGCCACGGAGCCCGCATGATCTTTCCTTCTTTTTTCTTGTCCTATTGTCACCCCTTACTTACACAGACACCTTACATGAACTACACTACCGCACCACACATGTCGGGTGCATACAGCTTATCCCTGCTGATGTGGTTTCCCGCCGTGAGAGATATCTTGAAGGATAAAATACGCGCTAGCGGTAGTGAAAGGTTGTCATGTTCCGGGGGGGA
This sequence comes from Acheta domesticus, assembly GCA_031308135.1. NCBI lineage: Eukaryota > Metazoa > Arthropoda > Insecta > Orthoptera > Gryllidae > Acheta > Acheta domesticus. The sequence goes on along the minus strand of JAHLJT010000631.1, from coordinate 197,720,981 downwards.
GAGGAGAACCTCCTAGGATATGACAGGAATTACATTTGCGGGAAAATAATCTTAGTAGTTGACACTACCGGGATCAAAATTCACTTCGTCTTTCCATCAATCATCCTTGAAGTACGTTTTATCGCATCTATGGTACAGCTCTCTTCAATAAAGGCGTTGAATGGCATCCATGACTTTGATACATAAGTAAAATATGTAATCGTGTCTGCATTTCTTTCTGTTTAAATCCTACCACAATAAACGCTTTTTCCAAGAAAATGTTCGGATGAGTTCACAGAATTTGACCCTATCAAATCTAACGTTTACTATGGAAGTGTCTTTGCTTTTTACTCGTGTAGCATGTTCATGGATGACTTAGCATTTTCGGAAAATGGCTACATTTGCTGGTGACTTAGCATTTCTTGCATCAATTTGACACTCGCACAAAGGATCAGAAAACTTGCAAAGACCTTTAACCAAACTGAAAAAATAGTCTCAAAGCTAACGCCTCCAGATGTGAATATATAACCTTCACATTATGCAAAGAATAATGCATACGTTTTATCGGACGTCCATTCAATAGATATCGCCTGAACATGATAAAATCTGGAGCAGCCGACTAATTTAAAAGTATGATTTTGAATAAACGTATAGAATTTTTATGCATTGCATTGTTTATTAGCGAAAGTATATTTTACACTGTTTGAAAATACATTTTATTATAAAAATGTTTCTGTATCACTGTTCAACAAATTTTGAAAGGTATGTTATGGGGTAAAACACGATTTATAAATATTGGAGTACAGACGATTTCTTCCTCACCTGATAAAAATATTTGTTTGTAACCATTTGATTCCTATTCGCTGCAAACAGGTAGTTAATGAAAACGAACCAAGATGGCATTCAATTTACTATTGCAAAGTGGACGGTTATTTCATAAGTGCTCACACAATATACTTAATCAGGTATCATTTCAATTTAATATTTCTCTTTTTTATATAAACATGTCAACTTCAGCTATGCTAAAATTGCTGTATGTTGTAGATCTTTTTTACTTTCCCGTATACGTACGTATACACGGAGTGGTGTACGTAGTATAGGGAAAGTTATGTAATGCTGCGCGAAAAAAAAGCCAATTTTCGGCGGAAAAAATTCATTGCCGGGCAGTGATAACGAAGAAGTGGATAAAACCAGTTGCTAAATTAAGAAAAATAAATCCTCTAACACGTGGTGTAGCCAGAAATCCTGTTTTATGGGTCCTTGATAATGAAAAACCAATAGAAAGGAAGTCGTCCGTCCGTCTGTCCGTCCGTCCGTCCGTCTGTCTTCCGTCCGTCCGTCTGTCTGTCTGTCCGTCTGTGAACACTGCTAGCGCCTAAATCATACGTACGATTTCTTCCAAAATGCATATTCCCCGGTCGATCTGGTTCTAGTGTAAGCTTTGAGATTTTACATGAAGACCCCCGGGATTTTCAAAATTTTCTCAAAAACGGCTCCAAATTTTTTCTTTAAATTTCTTGTAAGAATAGAGTAAAATACACTTATTAATGTGACATATGTCCGGTTTTCGCGGATAGCTCTGAATTTTCGAAAATTGCAAAAGTTAAAAATTTTTCGGAGTCATTCTGGAACTACAAAATTGAAGATAAAGATTTTTCTTTCAAATAATATTTATTGTCCAAAGTGAGTTCTTTCATTAAGGTCATGTACATTTTTTTGAAAATTTTAGTAGTTTTCGCGGAATATTGCGTGCAATATGTGCAATTTTCAAAAATTACAACAAGATTTTCTTATAAACGACTCCATTTTTTTTCTTTAAACTTTTGGTAGGGATAGTGCTTATTGTATTTTATGAGGTGACGAAACGCCTTATTGCTCTATTCTTATGTTTTTTCAAAGAAGAAAGAAGTTCAAATTTCCATATTTTCAGAATCGCTCAAACGCCATTTTCTCATATATGGCTGCAAATTGTTTCTTCAAACTTTTGTAACGGATAGTGCTAATTACACTCATTAGTATAGCGTAAATTTAATTTTGAGTTTTTTTTGTTTTTTTAAAAATTACATAATTGTAAATTTTTTTAAAGATCTCTCGCATCTTCAATATGCACATTACCAGCAATTTGTAAAGATTATTATATTTGATAGTGTAAGTGCTTCAAATGAATTTAAATAGAGTATTTTCAAAACTCAAAAATATTCTGTGAAAATGAGCTTCAAATTTCGCATTTTTAGTAGCGCTAAAACGCAATTTTCTTTAAAACGGCACATAATTTTTAAAAGAAAATTTGCCATTTAGGACTATGTTTTTGTGTTCTTTAATATTCTAAAATGAATATTTCCGTTCTACCAATAGGAAACCGAAAAATTAAGAAAATGACAAAAAAAATGTACTTTTGGCGGTGCTAGATGGCAGCTGGCAAGAATATGTGGCAATTCCAAATAGCTAGTGGAGACCCAAAGAAATAGAAAACTAATATGCGAAAGTCTGTGCCATTCTGTAGCACCACTATTTCTCTGTGCGATTTATTTAAAGGACACCATGTATGAGATCGTTTCAAGCCTTCTTAACTTCACTGTTCTGTTTTCTCAATTAATATTTCACACCTCGATTGAGCAATATATTACTTCCCTTCCTTTTGCTTCTATTATGTTTTTCCTATTTTTAAACCTTTTCTTAAGAAAACGTCCCTTTAAAATTATAGACAGCAGATAATCTTGAAATATTTTATTCAATAAAAATTTAATTTCATCTTACACCTATTTTTTCAAAACTTCAACAAGGTTTCGGGAGCTTCTGCGCCCCCATCGTCAGGTTTAATGACATAATAAAGTTCATCTGAATCTCTAAATGTATACCTAAACCTAAGTTGGGTTATAGATAATTAACACAAACGTATACACAAATGTACACAAACTCACTGTTTTTCCATAAAACAGGTTTTCAGTTCACAAAAGATAATTCATTATCTGGATGGTAGTGACCCACCACGGAAGTTTTAAATTATGTACAATGTCTAAAATTTAAAAAATGTTTTTAATGCTTTTGGAATTTAAAGATATTTCTAGAGAAGATTCACTTTTAATTTATTAATGGTTAATTTCCTCGTTCTCTTATATCTCCTTACCACCCTCTCATTCTGTTTCTTCAGGTGCGAAATGCTTGACAGAAAGTCTCTTCCTCAGGCTTCCGTGTCCATCTTTGTCGGTGTGTGTCTCTCTCTCCATCTAGCCCATTCAACTTATCATATATTTTATCGTATTATTGATTGATTAATGATTGTGGGCGGGTCATCTGCTAAGGTCATTAGTTCCGTAAGTTTAGTGCATGCTATTATCGCGATAGGTGGCAATGAACTTCCGCTGTCGGATGATGAGATCCGCCGATGCCCCGGCGCCGATCTACCCGTCAACTAGTGGGATTTCTCTAATCAGGTATCTCCCATCAGCGGGGCACTGCCCCAGCCGGGAAATCTCTAAGCTCCCGACCGGTCTTCCGGCATGTGTGGTAGTGTAGTGCATATTAGTGTAAGTTAGTGTGTTTTTAAGGGGTGAGGAAAGACAAGGAAGAGGAAAGGAAAATCGCGCACGCTCTGTGGCCCGTTTGTTAGGGTACTGCTCCGGCATTCACCTGGTGGTGATTGGAGAAACCACGAAAAACCACCGATCAGAGCAACCGGCCGCTAGAATTCTCCTCAAGGCAGCCACTGAATTCGACCTTGCTATACTGCAATTTTCGTAACTTTGTCCCTGACAGGAATCAGCTGGTTCGCTGCCATCCAATCAGGAGCTTATATTTTGCGACAGTGACGTCACTATGGTGACGTTCAAGTTCCCGATTGGATGAAACCGTGAACAGCTGATTTCTGTCAGGGACAAAGGTACGAAAATCGCAGTATATGTATGTATATATAGCTAGTGTCGAAAATCCTGCCACCATCGGGACTGAAACCCTGTGTCCTCCCGGACAAAGAGACTGTAGTGACATCAATCGATGTCCTGATCCATCTCTCTCAGTTTATCGCGTGATGCTTCCGAGAAGCTGTTGGGGAGTGGGCTGAGTGTGGTGGTGGTGCGGGTGGTGCGCAGGTGGAGCAGCTGGTGCAGGCGCTGCTGGCGGAGGAGCTGGCGCCGTCGGGGCTGCGTTTCTTCACCACCACGCGCAGCTTCCTCTTCGGGGTGAGCCCCTCACACTCTCACCCGCTCACCCGCTCCATACAGATTACGCGTGCCAATTCAGGAGCTCGAGATAGTATATCAAAAACACTGTTTTCTGTCAGCTGTCAATTTCTCCTAATTTCAGGATTTTACCTAGAGTCCGGAAGTACAGGAATTTATTTTACCTAAAGTGGGTACGCAAAAGACATTCATTGTTATTAAAATAAGCATGCAAAACAGGCTTTTTTCTGGATAATTTAGGAGATAAAATCACCGGAAAAATTCAAAAATCACAATTTAAAGGTAATTGGTATAAAAAATTAATAATTAAAATTATTCATATTTTTTATTCCAACTCTAAAATTTACATTAGCCTTCACGTGGAAGGAAACTGCCTTTTCTTTGCAATTTTAATTGCACATGAATAGGGAGCGGATTTACATGATTTTGCATATTTTTTTCCGAGCATAGCTAAGTGACATTTCTTGACATTTGGTTAGAATTGGATGCTTTGCAGATTAATATGTTAGTGCATATTTGTGCCTATTTGGACTGTAGTGCTACTAGTGGATCTGCTACTGTAGTGCACGCTCTATCACAGAAGGTGCCGGTGTTCCCCCCTGCTGGAATGTGAGATCCGCGGCCGACCCACACGTCGACTTTCGTCTTTCCAAACATTTCCTCCAGAGGGATACCGCCCCAGACGGAGTAAATTCTGGTCTTTTGACATGTTTCGTAGTGTGAATCATATGTGTGTGTATGTGTGTGTGTGTGTGTGTGTGTGTGTGTATCTGTCGGTGTAAGGGAAGAAAAGGCGGAGAAGATGATGAAGGGACGAGTGCGCGCGATCTGTCTCTTGTTTGTTAGGGATTTGCTTCGGCATTCGTCTGGTATTGATGGGAGAAACCATGTAAAACTACTAATCAGAACACACGACCGTTAGTTTTCACCTCAAGATTGGATGAATTCATCCAAGATCTGTGGCTGGAATCGAAAACCTGCCACTGTCGCGACTCGGAACCTGGGACCTTCCTCTCAGCGATGCCGAGTGGCAACGATATGTCAACTGAGGTATTGCTGACGGTAAAACCTAATAAAGATCGTCAGGAATAAGCCCATTTGATTTAACTATCACAAAACTCTGGATTTTCGTTTCCATAATTTAAATATAAATGGTTTAAACATTTGTGAAAATTTTTTCCAATCACATTTTGACGCGAAATTCAAATTTTTAAACTGATAAAATTGGTTTTCATTTTTTCACTACCGTCTACATTGTTTAAAAATCTGGAAAATGTATGTTATAGAATGTTATGAGACACATTCAAGGAAAAAAAACTGTGATAGTACTCCAACGTTATCATGTCAAGAATCAATTACAATAAATTTTTCTACTTGAATTTGGCGCGAAAATTGGTTGTCAAAAATACCTTCAAATTCAATTATTTTTACCCGTCTCAACAATTTTTTTCAGCGTGATGCATTTAACAGAAGTGGAGAAAAAATAAAACGTGAAAAAACACCTTTCTCATTGTATCTCTGCAACAGACGGCCCTAAGAGGCTGATATTTTGGAAATCTTCGGCATTTTTTTCTTTCTCATATGAGTATCGCAGTTGTAGGTTTGGTTTGGCGGCACTTTTTACCTTCTTATTTAGCTGTATCCTTTTTTGCACTGCAGATTTATTAACACAACACTTTAATTTATTTACGCACGTTTCTCTTTAAAATAAAATTATGACTCTAGAAACAGCTATTTTGATGAATTTATTGCAGGTAATGGGTGCTGCTGCTACTCTGCTGGTCCTCCTGCTTCAAAGTTGAATGTATTCTTATGGTGGAACGGAAGATTCTTTGCATTAATTTTTAAATTGGTATCCTTTATCATAATCACCATCAATTTAATCATTCCATAATCGGTCATCATGACCGCGCGTTTACAGAATACAAGAAATAATATTAATTCCTGTTGAACACCCTGCAATTACTATTCATTTTAGTGGTAAATATAATTTCAATTTTTTATTTACATGTTTATCAGTAGATGTAAATGAACTATCAGGAAATTTATGCAAAACCTTTTGTAATAAATTAATTTGCCACAAACACAACGATGATTTTTAAGTAAATCATTCTCAGTTGTTAAGTTTTTTCGAATGAAATTTTTATTTAACAATTACATAAAAACCAGAAACGGATTCCCATTTATTTTACAGAATAGAAAAAAAGTTGTACAATTAATTTGAGCTCATTATCGTTATGAGATTTGTTGATGAAGCTATCATTGCTATGAGAATGTAAAAGTAGAACAAAGTTACAAAAATATGAATAAACAGCTTCAAGAGAAATTGCGAAAAGTCATTTCGTTGGCACAAAAGTTGTTAATTATCATAAACCAATTATTCAAGTCTGCTACTGCGAAAATTTGACGCCCCATCGAAGTGCGGCAAATGTTTGAAGGAAGCAAATACTAGAACACTTGTGAAAGGGGTGTGGGCTGTCGTTAACACTCAAAGACGTTCGTTACAAATGTCATTATAAATATTAATACATGATGCGAAAAAGAGTCTTTTGAACACGAGATGTATACATTTCTGTTACATACTAGATTTTTATACAATCCTTCTAAAATATGTAAAATAAATGTGTGAGAATAAATGTTTGAGAAAGGCAGAAAAGTATTGAATAGAATTGTTCCTCAATTATTTAAAAATTATCTTTTTAAGTTTGAGAATTACTAAAGACTGTACAACGTGTAACGTAAGATAAAAAGAAAGGCAACAGAAGAACAGTTAGAATACGGAAGTTAAATTAAGAAATCACAAATGTATAAAAGGGTAATAACGTAATTTCTAAATCAGAAGAATGTGTGTTTCTAGGAACACTGATTTCTTCAAATATTCAGGTAATCGAAGAGAGAGGTATTTGTTGTGCTATCTACAATGTTAATTATTTTGCATTATGATATATGATGTTAATTTTACGACATTAATTAAGAAGAATTTTTAATTTTCGTTATTTTTATACTCGTACATTATAATTTGTTCACTAATTGTTTCTTATAAAACATTCAACTTGTATTGACTTTTCATGGACCATGTACTTTATATAATTTAATGTCTTTCTTATATTCGTTGTGACTATGAAGCATCGTGCATCTGATATAACAAAAGAACGTGGTTTTCTCGTGATGTAGTACGTAAATAAAGTGGTGATTTGAAATGTGACTAAAATGTTAATAATTCTAAAAAATATTTTGATGTCAGTCATCATGAACATCAACATTAACATTTTCATCCACTGACCCGATGACTTGAACGTCGTCAGAAGTAAGAAGACACTTCAAGTATTGGTGCTCAACAGATGGAATAAAGGGCAAAAGGTCTACCACATCGATTTTTCGCGGTCCTTTGAGCAACGTTCTCTGAGGTATTTTAGCGAGGGAAACTGGGCGTCAGATTTTTTATCACAATTTGAAGGACAACGTGCGAAAAATCATGTACTAAAAACAGTTTCTTTAAAAAGTATTAATTGTTTACACTTTTGGTACCAATAGAATATTGACAGCGAACTGACAATGCGAAAAGGTGCAGGTAAAGTAGCACTGCACTCAACCACACCTGTTTGCCAGTCAATAGAAATATGAATGCGGTGACAGCATAAACTTGTGTTCTTACCTACACAACTACACCTTTTTTGCTGTTAACAGAATGCCACTTGCTGAACACGATTATTATCAACCTATTTTTTTAAAATACGAAAAAAAGCAGTTAAATATCTTGAGCTTTAGGGGACTCGTATACCCTCACTCAAAAAATACTTGTACGCCTAAGATTTTACATTGTATTTATTTAGAAGAAAATATTAAACCTTTCGTAAGAAGCACATTTGATAAGTCATAACGACAATCATGTTTAAATTTTACATTAAAAAGTATTAATACAATAAGTTTAAAGGAAACTTATTTCTTCGGAACGTCAAACATATTCGAACACGTAATATAAACAAATTAATAAAACAAAAAATACGTCAGTAACATGTAGGCGTTTCTTCCATTTTTACACTTCATTCAACCTTTTGGCATGATTTCTACATGTTTTCTCGTACACGCTTTTAAAATTTTATTCCATTCTTCGCCCAGCCCTACTTTCAATTTTTGAATTGTACTTTCAATTTCACGCATTTAGGATCATTGACCTCGTAAACCCTAAAAAAGCCCAATACCCATTTCTCTTGGGATTCTCCTTGAGCACATTTATGTACTACATGCGTTTGTATATTATATCAACGGATACAAGATTATTCACGCCATTCCCCGCCTTACAGCTCCGTGTTTCACTCTTGGATGCAGATTCTTTTCTTGTAACTGCGAGTTTGTCTTCCTCCCCACTGAGTTCTTCCCTTGGGTCCAAACACATTAAATTTAATATCGCTCGAGACTATTACTCGGATCCTCCATTCAATATCCTTACACATGTTCCTCCACGAACTCTCGCTTTTTCCTCTTGTTTATTTTATTTACGAAAGGCTTTCTTCTAAACATATTGCCATGAAATTCTACTTTTTGAAGAATCTCTTGGATAGTTTATACATGCGTTTCCTCCCCGAGTTATTTTCTCACATCTGCGGCAATATTTGGTGCACGTAATTTGAGATTCTTTTTCACCTTCATGACAAAGATATTTTCTCGACGCGAAAGTTTATGGGAAAACCAACTTTAGCGGTCAGATTTAGCGATTCTATCTTCTGTTTGAAATCGCTTGATTATATTATATACCTACCATTTTTCACACGTTTCACGGCAGCTCTTGTCTTTTGAATTGTGAAAGGCAACTTTAGAACTCACGCTGTTCCAAAGAACAGTTCTTTCCTTTTCTAGGAATTCTTTCAACGCAATTCAAGGAGAGACATTAATAGTTAGATTTTTAACTGCTCTTCTATTCACAGAATTGTTTCAAATTTTTCACTGATGTTAAAGCGGAAATAACGCATTTTTCTATGTATGAGTTCTTATTACTAAAACAATATAAAATGATTACTGGCAGAATATTGTATTGTTCTAGAAGGCTCAGAGCATGTTGAACGTGGGTAAGCTAGTTATTGTCGGAACGTTTTTTGGTCAGTGTATAAATAAAACAACATTGGTAAAATCACATTTTACAATCAAAATATGGATGTTGGTGGTTTAGTCATTAATTCAAACAATTAGTCTCGTTCATTAATTAATCTCCATTTGCGCCTTTGGCATATTCTTTAAACTAGATGAAATACAGTGCATTGCCCGAGTATTTATTATTTAGAATCATCTTGTGAGCAGGAAGAGGAATATTTTCTATTGTACTATACTGTGATAAAATAACGAATGATTTATTTTATCTAATTTAATTTACTATGCCAGCTCAGTTCTCTGGTTCTCATGCTCTCTATACAGAGAAGCCTGGAAGTCTGAAATTATTTATATTCCGAAGGAATTACATACAAAGTGGCACAACAATAATTTTGTTTATTAAGAATGTGATTTGAGATTAACAATATAAAAATTCTCTTGCTTGATTTCGTGTATTAGATTCACGGTACCGGATTGTCTGGCGTTGTGAAACGATGGCCCCGCAGTTCGTAGCCCCTTGACTTCCGCGCCGAAAATCCGTCTTCGCGCCGGTCTTGCTGCTTCTTTCTTGCTGCTCACTTCTTGCACTCTTGTTCCACAATTTGTCCTCCTTATTCGCGTCGATGTCCAACTTAAATAATTCAGGTTACATACGCGCCGCTACCACCAGGATGCCAGTCAACCACCAACTCTCCCTCGTCCAGGGCCCCCTTCTCGCCCGTCAACAACCTTCGTTACCTAGTAACCGCGACCGTCCAGATTGAAGCGCGGCGTTTGTTTTGTAATATTTTTGTATATTACAGCTCCGTCCGTCCAGATTAACGCGCGGCGTTTGTTCTGTAATATTTTGTATATTACAATACAGATGAGAGATGAAGTACTCTGCGTTGCTTGATTGTTCGCGTGTTAATCACAGTCATCTTTTAGACCTGATAAGGAAGGACTCTTTGTATGGACCGCCCCGAAATTGAATCTCCTTCTTACAGTTTTCATGGTTTCGATGAAACTTTATATTGACTTAACAGCGAAACGTTTAGAATTTATTTTCTTGATATTACTTTCAGCCTAACTTGAAATCATTCCACGACTTAGAGATCTGAAGACGATTCTTAATAAACTGGTAATTTAAAATTACTTTTTTACTCATATAAGTTTGTACTTGTATAATAAATGTATTTAAGGTTATTATCTTATGCATTCACAACATAGTCATAATACCCGCCACACGTGCATTGAAATTATTGATAAATTCACTCATCGTTTCAACTTTGCTTTTTGTTGTAGAGACAATAATTACAGCTTACGAAGTCTTAATAAAACGGATATCAAAAGGAGAATACTCTGAACAGAATGATTTGAAATAGTCATTCAAATAAACACCTAAAGTATATATATTGAACATTTATTATTTTCTTAGAATTTACATCAATAATAAACATTTACACTACTAAACAATTATGCGAAATCGATAGAAATAATTTCATTCCTTCTCTGTAGTTTGATAGTTGAATGATTAAAGAAATTTGAAGACTCCTTCTATTAATAGGCGCCGTGAGTTTTACGAGCTGGTCAGCTGTTTTGAGAGTGTGTGGGTGAAGCAATCATGCGAAAGGAACTCCAGTGGAGGTCAAGACTTGCACAAGAGAACCCACTGTGGTAAAAACGCTATCAGTCTTCTGAAACAGAGTTATAATGACGATAAATAAAATACAATTTACGCACCATTCATAACATAAACACTAATTAAGTTGGAGATAATGAATGGATACTCCTCGATAACATTTTGAAGCAAAGAAAATTGACGTTCCTTTGAGAAGCCAAAATTTTGATTGCGTAAGTGTGAGAGCAAAGGTTCAATTGGTCAAATGATATTTCTTGAACTATGTATAAATGTTTGAATCAGGCAAGACATTGTGCATTTATTATTCATTGTAAATTGCTTTTATATTTTGTTATCACTATCAAAATACAATTAATACAATACGTAGTCACGCGAAATATCTATGTATTACTAAAGTAGCATACACTTCCACTTATTGCGTCAGGTAAATCATTTGCTCTTTGTGACAGATGATGTATTGGGAGTGGAAAACTGGGTCCGGCCTTACACATCACTCACAAACCACTGCTGACCTCGCTACCTGGGTTAGGTACTAGACTAAACAATTTCACCGGTTTTGGCAGTTTTCATTTTAAAGGAATGTATTTTCCCGCCAATCTCCCCAAGAAAGCCTGACGAACCAGGGCATGTGTGCGGTGGGGAATAGCGTCAAGAGAACCGCCTTAACGCCTTACGCAGTGCTTCGACTCCAGCAAGACAGGCTAAAGTGACCGTTTTACGGTTCTTGTTTCTTGATACAAAATATCGTGTATCTCTTCTCCATTTTCACCAGTCTTAATTCGGGAGAGGATATGTCTTGCGTGCGAACTTAAGAAGTCGTCTGGGAGAAAACGGACCACAGAGAAAATTTAGACACGTAGATGTCTTCTAACTGAAGTCTAGAAGATTTATTAAAAAAATATTTAAAAAATAAGAAAAATTAGCTTAGTTTTGAACATTTAAAAATCACACTGCGATATTGAATCTTCCTTACTCCGGCGTCGCTTCTGGAAGGGAGACCTTGCCACGTAAAACAGGGCATCTTTGAATTGAATTGACAGACCTGGATTGAAGGCCTGGATTCTGGGCAAATCTAGCTATGACAACGGAAAAAGGCCACGCCTCGCCTCTGACCAATGGCGAGTGAGATGCAAACGTCCGTCTGCAATTCTTCTGTCTGGCGATTCCTGAAAGAATCCGTAACGAATTTTTCCTCCTGAAAATTGATCGTTTCATCTTGGATTGGGTCACGGGGAATGGAGGTTATCGCGAGGGCTCCTGGTGCAATTCGTCAATCGGCGCTGCTTGTTAAGGCGGAACGCGGGTGACATTTGCAACCCCGGAAAATCCGCGAAATAAAAATGATTTCTGAGAATTTACAGACCGACTGAAATCGTAGATGAGGAAAGGATTTTGCAAATAAAAGATTATGGGCAAGGTACTGAAAATCATAAGGGTACGCAACATTCTCAAACGAAACTGTACAAGAAATAATCAAGCCTGGAGTCCAAATTCTCCAATGCGACTCCTCCCGGGTCGACGGTATTAACAACGGCAGTGACAGATATTACTCCTGACGTATGTATGAAGTAAGAGCAAGCTTGTTTGATTTACATGCTTCTAATCTGGCGAGATTATCCATGTCACATTTATCCCTCAATCCATCGGCGCAGACGTCATAAAACACATTTTTCATCTCACGGACCCTCGAAACGGCTTTCATCATCAAAATTGGAATTTTAGACCACTTGAATTTTACACCAATTTAGTATTTTCCCCTCTCCGTCATACTTGACCTCTCTATACAATGTATAGTTGAGAAAAAGTGAATAACTTTCTCTTCTTACAAAGTATTCGTAAGGCGAGAAAGGAAAAAGGAATCATTATCAATAAAAGGTTTTTTTGAAAGATCAAATACCTTGTAGCCAGTGATTATACCTAATAGTGTGAATGCATGTTGAAAAACTTTTCTAACAAATTCAGTGACATTATTATCTGTGGACGTGCATCATACCAAGGTAAAGGATACCTACTCTACCTTGATCTAGTGTCCTTATTTGTACTACGTCGACTACATAACCTCAAAACTTCCCAATAAATTCGAAAAAAATATTGTATCATTATTTACCCAAATGTAGACCAAAATTAAAGAAATATGATTAAATAATTTCAAACTTTTTTTTATTTTATTGTTTACAATGTCGTTTGTACAACAAAGGGAATAATTGTATCGAAGAAACCGGGCCACGTCGTCTCTGCATCTCTTAATTTCCTTGTGCTTCGGGTATTCTTTTTACTTTTCCTTACATCCATCATGTATCACGGAGATTGAATTGTTAAGTAATTTTCATAGTCTTTATTAATTTAAGTAAGACATGAAGGTAGGAGGAACATCATTAACAATAATAATCACATAAATATTATGTGATTCTCCACCATTTAATTTTTTTTCTAAAATAAACTCTATATTCTAAAATAAAATAGGCAATTGCCTGAGATGACTGTTCCTGCCAGAAGGGAAGTACAGTCAAACCATCTCACAAAAAATGTTCTACACTAGAAAATTACTTTGGGACAAGTATCCTGATAAGTGAAATATTCCTCGTTTTCCCTGCATTATTAGCTAAAATATTTTTATTTATACATAACACTACTTTAACACAAGGATATATTTATTTATTACAGATTACATTTGATTTAGCAATATGATTTACTTGAGCAAGAAAATAACTTGAACAAACACTTGTATAACTAATATACTCAGCACAAACTTTTTTTTGTTTTATTGTTTACAATGTCCTTTTAACAACGAAGGGAATAATTGAATCCAATAAACTAGGAAGCGTTCTCTGCGCTTCTCTTGATTTCCTTGTGCTTCAGGTTTACTTTTTACTTTTCCTTACATCTATTATCCATCATTGACACAGATTGAATTATTCAATAATTTTCATAATCTTTGTTAATTAAAATAAGACATGAAGGTAAGAGAAAAATATAATATTTTACACGTACGAAATATAACAAATATTTCTTTTAAATTTGATCATTATTCATTGAAGTTGTGAAATTCATTTAAAATTAGGTTTCGAGAATATACCTCTACGTGATTAACTGTTCTCGCGCGCAATTTCCTTGATGATGAGAATATTGCTTACTTACATTCATCAATATAAAACTTGAGAATTTATAATTGCTTTGGAATAGTTTATTATTTGATACATTCTACTTTTAGGGCACAATGACCATAAAAGAGCGGGCGTGAATATATCCAGTAGGTATTTATTTAGTCAGTGGCGTCTTAAGGATGATGAGGGATGAATATTGTCCACATCATTTGGCTTAATCCAGCTAGATTAATCTACAAACTTACTTCAACATGTAAATTACATTTTAGCAAGATTACATTTTTGAAATTTTAGTTCAGAGTTGCTTTGGTTTGTTTGATACAATTTTGGACTCTTTATTTCTTTTAATGTAAGACATTAGGACAAACTTTTGTCTATACCAAACTATTTCTGAAGGGGTCATACATTTCAAATTGATTTTGCAGTTAATTAGATTGCATTACTATTATATTGTAGGGGAGAATTCCCCTGAATGAGATTGAATAAGTGAATAACCGTGCATGTCACAAATCATTGATTTACTCAATTCGTTCGGCCATCTGCTTCTTGACTTTGATTTGTGAACTTGACTTTGACCGAAAGAAAAGCAGTTGGCATAAGTTGCCAACCCCTCACGCGAGCCTAATCCTGTATCCACAGCAAAATCTCAAACTTTCCAGTGAATACATTTCTAATTATTCATGTTTACAAAACTTAACAAGTCTCTGAAAGTTCCGGATCCCAGCACGGAAGGAAAACCTGCCAAAAGCATTTTCACAGAAAGTGAAAATCGTATTTCGTGGACATCAAGAATAGTTTTCGGCGTTGTCCTTCTTCAAGGGAAAAGTCTGCCGTCGCCTGACGTTTCTCTTGAAAGGGTCAGGGGCCGATGATGGAGGCGTTGCAGAGGTCGGGGGAAGTTGATGAAGAGTTGCGATCGGAGCTCTCGTTCAGGTTGTTGAACTGCACCAGCACGATCTCGTAGGTGACAATCGTTCCGGCGACCTGCAACAGTTCAAATATGCTCTGGATAACGTTTATTTTCTGAATTCTTTTGTTTTTCATAATAATGTTTGTCCGACATTTCAGATTTACTTTCTTCCTAAATTACGGCGTTGATTGGTATAATTTATTATTCTCAGGATTTGTCCTCTTACAGTTCTTATACCCTGTGTTAACTAAAATGTAATTAACATCTTAATACTGCCTTTAGAAAATAAAAAGTAAATACGTTTAAATAATATTATTACACCATATGAAAGGGAGGAGACACTTCGTTTCCTTTTTAGGAAATTTTAAAATAATCAATATTTAAAATACATCTGATGAATTGGTAGAACAATACACAAAAAATGGTATAACTAAGGTACTATCTTCGGTTGATCCTGGGATTAGGGTAAGATTCGTAAAGATCTCCATCAATGGATCTTGAATCAGTTACAGTTAATTGGATGCTACAATGTGCCAACCATTATTTATTTTAAAAATATTTTTAATCTTTAATTAAATGTTACCATTGCAAATATTTGAAGAGTCTAAATCAAATGTTCACAGTTTCAGTACAAATTCGCTGATCTATTACTTATCGAAGTACTCCCACTCGTCTTTGTTCTCTGTCTTCCGCATGAGAATTAGTTCATGTGCTTCTTAAGTGCGCTTGAACTTCTAAATGTTATCACCGCTCTCTATCAGCAAAACCATGTTTTCTTGTCTTAATGGATCACGAACTCCATGCGAACAATGAAGTCTGTTTGTAAGAGAAGAAAAAAATGTAGTTAAAGAACGGTGCAATTCGTAAACATGCTTTTCTTCAGCAAAGATGTACATTACATGAGTAAATACCAAAGAGTTTTACACAAACAGCAGTGTTCTCGCATTTTGTAAAAATACAACAAAAATTATATATTCAATAAATAGGACATTGCCAACCATGTGAAGAGAAAGTGTATAAAAATTTATTAAATAAGCTAGTGTAATTACTAACGCGGCGTACACCAGAGAGGAAAAATATTGAAAAGTTGGGCAATGTAACGCACCTTTTAAGTATATCATCCAAAAAACATTATTCAGTTAATTTTCTGTACGCGAATTTATCAAATATTTTCGTTTGGTAATTCTGCTCTTGGTAGTTTAAATTAGACGTATATTTTTTTAATTTTTAATGCATTATACATCACAAATAACGTTTTGTTAAAATTCTCTTTCCATTATTTGTAACTAATCTGAAAAATGTGCTCAAGAAATAATTTAATAAGATAAAGATAAATTTATTTACACTGCAATTGGGAATAAGTTAGTAGCTAATTATATAAATAAGGTAATATAACTAACGTGCAAATTAAACAATGATAGTAAATAATAAAAGTAATGTATAATGTAATATATAATGTAATGTAATGTATAATAATAATAATATTGCTAAACAATAATAATAATAATCTAAAAACTGTTTTCATAAAAATTAATTTACATTAGGAAAAAGAAGCCTCTATAATATAACTCCGCACTGAATTTTTGTGCAATTATCACCACACTGCACTGACACTGCAATAGTTATATGAAACACCTTAATTTATTTACGGGCAATTCATGTATATTTAACCCAAATTAAATGAATCCCGATACTTCAGAACGATGCTTGTTAAATAGTAAGATGATTGCTCACCGTAAGCAAGAGCGTGCGCGTCACAGCAAAGAAATTGAGTCCAGTAAGCACAACGTCGTCTGTTACCACTTGCGTGAGAAACCGTTGTACCTGCAAAAGAGATATCAATATCAGTTTTATATTGGTTTTCTTTTTCTTCAAAGGACATTTCTAATTTAGAGAAACTGTCACCTATGTTAATAACATTTTAATGTAATCCCCTATTGAAAACCTCGAAGTTTTTAAAATGGAATGAAATACGAAATGATATGGACTTTAAAAAAACATAAACAGATTTTAATTAAGAATGATCTTCTGGGAACATTTGGGTAATGAAGATAGGTGAACTACTGAACAGTATCTTCTTCTCCTGGACACCACTTCTTTAAAACAAGTGTATTGATTTTTGTTTTCAGAATTTTCAGACATCCATGAAAGAGTTCACTTGCTTTTTCAACACACAATAGGTAAATTGGATAAAATATCAATAACTAGTGGTGCTACAACAGCACTTACTTTCCCGTATTAGAGGAAACAGCTAAGTAGTACTGTAATATTGCACTTTATGCGCTACTAACATCTTCGCTTGGAACTCACTATTTCCATTGCAGTGTTGTCAGAACTATGTGAATTCTACAACTTCACAAAAATAGAATGCAAAAGTTTTGTAACCCTGTATTGGAAAAAGAAGCCTGATACCCTGGAAATATAGAAATGCCTTCCATTGGGCCATGATTAGGGAAGAGTATTTTAAAACCATGCAACAAATTCTCTACTCACTACAAATGGTACAGCATTTGGTGCAAAACTAAATATTTGCCTGCAAATATCAACATAAATTAGACAATTATAACTCCTTTTCATACAGCTCCATTAGGTCACAACAATGACACTAATTCACAGATATTCGCGAGCGCAAAGTGAATTCCATTGTTGCAGACCCTGCATTGTCGCTATTCTGAGAGATATTAATTCTTTTTACTTATTTCAAATATTTCAAAATAAACAATTTCTAAAATATTAATGTGTAAGTTTATAACAAAGTTCGAATGTAAGAAACGAAGAAAGAAATAATATACAAAATTGCACATTCTAATTTACGACCCATCCAGCTGTCCAAAGCGCAGTAAATTTACAGCGGCCTATTACGTTTGTCACAAAATTAAAGAAAAACTACTCGTATTTTGAAAAAATTAAGCATGACCGTATTTATTTTATTTATTTATTTGTCAATATTCGGAATTGCCACATACTCTTTCTTGCCAGCTACCATCTATCATCGCCAAAAGTACATTGTTTTGGTCATTTTCTTAATTTTTCGGTTTCCTATTGGTAGAACAGAAACATTAATTTTAGAATATTAAAGAACACAAAAACCTAGCCGTAAATGGCAATTTTCTTTTCAAAATTATGTGCCGTTTAAGAGAAAATGGCGTTTTAGCGCTACTAAAAATGCGAAATTTGAAGCTCATTTTCACAGAAAATTTTTGAGTTTTCAAAACACTTTATTTGAAGTTATTTGAAGCACTTACACTCACAAATATAATCATCTTTACAAATTGCGGACAATGTGCATATTAAAGATGTGAGAGATCTTTCAAAAAATTTACATTTATATAATTTTTGAAAAAAACAAAAAAAACTCAAAATAAACTTCACGCTATACTAATGAGTGTAATTAGCAATATCCGTTACAAAAGTTTCAAGAAAAAAATTGCAGCCATATACGAGAAAATGACGTTTGAGCATTTCTGAAAATGCCGAAATTTGAGCTACTTTTCACAGAAAACGGTAGTGTTTTCGAGAAACTTTACTTGACATTATTTAAAGCATATATACTCGTAAATATAATAATGTAAAAAAATCGCCGATAATGTAAATATTAACGACGTGAGAGACAAATAAAAAAATTGACATTTTGGTAATTTTTGAAAAAACCAACCGATAGACCAAAATGGCTTTTATGTCATTGATAGAGTACATTTACCACTATCCCTAACAAAAGTTTAAAGAAAAAATTTGGAGCCGTTTTTGAGAAAATTTTGTTTTTGTAATTTTTTAAAATTGCACATATTGCACGCAATATTGCACGAAAACTACCAAAATTGTGAAAAACATTTACATGGCCTTTATTAAAGAACTCAATATGCAGAACAAATTTTATTTGAAGAAAAAATCTCTATCTTCAATTTTGTAGTTGGAGAAAGACGACGAAAAAAATTCAAACTTTCACAATTTTCGAAAATTCAGAGCTGTACGTGAAAATCGGACCTATGCCATGTTAAAAAGTGTATTTTCCTCTATTCATACAAGAAATTTAAAGAAAAAATTTGGGGTCATTTTTGAGAAAATGTTGAAAATCCCCGGGGGGCTTCATATAAAGTACCCCCAAATTTTAAAGAATCTTTTTCAAAATCACAAAACTTCGACTAGAATCAGATCGAGTGGGGAATATCAATTTTGAAGAAAATCGACCGAACGGTTTAGTCGCTAGCGTTGACCACAGACGGACAGACGGACAGACGGACGGACGGACAGACGGACTGACGGAGAGACAGACGGAATGCCGTCAATCGATTTTTAAGTATAAAGAAGCAACAAATCATGGATTTTGACCACATCACGTGTTAGGGGATTTTTTTTTCTTAATTTAGCAACTGGTTTTATCCACTTATTTGTTTTCACGGCCCGGCAATTAATTTTTTTCCGCCGAAAATTGGCCATTTTTTCGCGCAGCATTACATAACTTTCCCTATACTACGTATATCACTCCGTGTATACGTACGTATACGGGAAAGTAAAAAGGAAGTGCAATAGTTATTTTTGTAAAATCAACATTCTGCTTCTTGGGAGGCATTTAGTCAATGAAATAAATTTTTTGTTTCCAATCGTTTAATTCGTTTACATCTTACATTTACTGAATGTAGTGTAGTGCTATGATAAGTAGTATACTTTGAAATTATTTGAATACTTCTTGCAAATATTAAATATATATGGTATTAGTTTCTCCTTGCAAGTTTGTCTAATTCATAAACTAGTTCAAGTTGAAATAACTTCAGAATTACTTAATAATTCTGAAGTTAGAAGACTTCAGAAGAACTTAAGAATTTCAAATATTTATGTCACCTCTGTTGAAATCCCTCATCATCACAAACTGTATGCCATTGTTACAATATTCTAGATCAAATGTCTCCACATGTTCAGTTCATTGAAGCTTGATGCCCTTATAGGGGGGCAGGTATAGAGAAGCCTACACAAATTAACTGCCGATTGCTGGATACACTTAACTTTGTAACGGAAATTTATACAAAATGCAACCTTACTCGCAAAAACTAAAAATGTAGCAGTTTGATATGATCTGGAAAAAATGACCAGCCTCAGTTTTGAAGGTGGAGATGTAGCACATACGACTTTCCACCTTGTATCTCATTTCAATCACATATGGACCCAAAGCGAGAGAAGTCGGACAAGTAGTACATAGATTATGGGTCTCGTAACCGTGCCCTAGTGAGAACAAAAATGTGTGACTTCGGTAATTCGGTAATAATTCGTCTGCCTATAGGTCCTCCAGAATTGTTAAGATTGCCTCTGAATGTCAACATGGTGCGTGAAGGCTCTCCCGGGAGACTGCTACCACTTGCAAATTTATATGATCACTTGTGTTTAAAGTATTGAGTCATTGATACTTGAAGCGCACGTATTCATTTCTTAATTCATCACCAACGATATACACATCCATATTCGACCCACATCCGATGTGGTTAAATTATCTGAGCTCACTTACATTGCCAGTATTTGCTGCACTACTACGTGTTATTTTTTAGAATGGGCCTGGCAGTTTTGAAATCATTCTTATTAAAAGTTTAAGAACGATTTTTGCAATTCTGGCCATACATGGCCTTAATGTGTTGCGACATTTTAAGAAAATCACGAAATGTTCAAACCTTTTCAAATTCATAGCCACGTATTCCTTTTTGAATTTTTGAGATACGCCCTTAAATATCAGAAAGAGTTATATTGCATACACGCTTGTTTAAAACTCCACTATGTTCACTCCATTAGGATGTTTAGCTTTTAAGAAATTACTCTCTTTATAAACACGTGTTGAATCCATAAAGTTGAAAATCGTGGACCCAATTTGTGAGTTCACATATTACAATCTCAGCCGTCACGAATGCTACAGCGATGATGGTACAAACTCTAATTCTTCCCTTTAAATCGACCTTAAAAAGTATTGCGACGACATCTATTTTTAGCCGAGTTAATGAAGTCTTATATTGCATCAAAAGAAACTGCCGCTCACTTGGGTGCGATTTCTTATCCACTGTAGATTAAGCATTTTTTAATAATTTTTACGTTACGAATACTGTAAGTGAATCTTTATCGCCGGTAAGTTAACTGCAGGGCATAGTGGTAGGGAAACAGCGTAGTTCCACCGAGCCTTTGAACACCAGTAGAGAACAGGTGATGTACACATGACTTCGTATTTAAATTTATCTTATCAACATTTCAAAATAAACATTTTGAAACTATCACCTTGATATTCTATGCCAAAGCGGGTCTGAATTCGTTGTTTAAATCATTAATTACTATGAGCCTAAGTGCGTGTTTATTTAGATAAATAAAAAAATTAATGAGTTCTGATCAACATAATTAAAACAAGATGTGTATTACAAATATTGCCCAATTACTTTCTGTGCAAATAAAAGTACAATTCAGCGAGGTTTTGAAATTGCGTGTTTTCATACACAATTTCAATTTCACCCTTATTTCAACTATTTCATCTCAATATCAGTTTTTAATTTCTTATTATGTTTACCACGATTACTCATCCGCCTACATCGCTTGCATCGCCTACGTCTACATCGCTTACTCGCCTAACAGTAAAGGAAGACGACAGTGAGGAATAGGCGCCAAATCGGCTACATGTGCGATATACACGCTTTTGATTCATCCTGCTGGCGAGAGCTGAGCAGCGCGGGCGGGTTGCCCGGGGGTTCCCAGGTGACCAGGAAAATCCGCGCGACGGAGCGCCTTCACTTGTTTCAAACAGGTCGCTCGCCGCAATGACGCGGCCTGCCGCGACCGCGGGCGCACGGCGAGCACTGTGGGAGACCGCACGGGAGAGGGAAGAGGGAGGGGGTTACGAAAGCAGGCGCAAGCGCTCGGGACCAGGAAGAAGTGACGCTCACGAGAGGGAAAAACGAAGCAAGGGAAAAAAAGCTCTAGTCAAAGGAAAATAAAATGAATAAAAAACTAGAAAATTCAACGTCAACAATCTGCGCAAGGGAAGGAAAGAGCGACTGTCGACTGAAGCCTAATCAATGTCAGAATCTTTATCACGTGAACACTGAGCAAAGTTTGTCCATTTGGAAAAACCTTTCAAAGGATATTTAATTTATATAGTTTACTAGCAGAATCCAACAGACGTCCTGCTCTATCCATCTTCCACCTCTTTCTCTTTTTCCCTCACATTCTCATCCTCTCTCTTTCCCTTCTCTCTCTTTTTCCCCCTCTCTCTTTCCCATTTCACTGTTTTCCCTCTCTCTTTCCCTTCTCTCTTTCCCTCTTTCTTTTCCCTCTCTCTTTTTCCGCGCACTCTTTATCCCGCTCACTCTTTTTCCCTCTTTTTCTGTTTTTCTTTCTCTTCTCCTTTTTGCTGTATTTCTCTCTCTTTGCCATTCCCCCTTTCCCTCCCTTTTCTTCCCTGTATCTTCTTCCCTCGCTCATCTTCCCTCGCTCTTCTTCCCTCTCTTTTCCCCACTCTCTCCTCTCTATTTACCCCTCTCTCTTTTTCTCTCCTCTCTATTTCTCTCTCTTTCTCTCTCCTTTTTCCCTCTTTCTTTTTCTCTCTACCTCTCTCTCTTGTTCCTACTTTCTTTTTCTCTCTCACTCTTTTCCCTCTCTCTTTTGTTCCTTCTTTCTTTTTCTCTCTCACTCTCTTTTCCCTCTCTCCTCTTTCTGCTCTTTACAGCCTGTTCCTCCTGTCCTCTTCGGCCTCGCCCCACGTCACGCGGCACCGCCCAGCAACAATGAAGTCCAGATGGAATGGAAATTGCATTTGACTGAAGCGCCACCTTGTGCTACAGCGGCATCTAATGGAGGTACAACAAAATGAACAGCATAAAAACCTTCATAAAAAACATCAGTGATGATAAACAGCACGTACTTTCTCACCTTTAGTAATGGTTATGTAATGCTATTTACACCACACTTTCTCTCTGAATTAACATATTAGTAATTTTTTCTAAAACTTATTACAAATTGAAGATTTACTGAGAAAAGTAAATATTTTCAAGCAAATATCAAAACAAATTTTACAGTGTTTTTCATACAGCTAAATTATGTCCCAACAATGAGACGTAATTCACAGAATTGCAACTGCCAAGTGTGTGCACGGAATGTCATTGTTGCATTCCAACATGGTATTTTCCGAAGGCTAGCAATTTTTATTTCATATATTTCAAAAAGGTTATAAATAATTTCTAAAATTCTAATCTGTAAACGTATAACTAAAGCCCAAATGTAAGAAAAGAACAAAAAAATTCAAAAATAATATACAAATTCTAACATACATAGTATCCAACTGCCTGGAATGACCCCTCATGTTACGTTCACGAAGCGCAGGAAATTACTCCAAAAATACTCATAATTTCGAAAAATTCAACATTACCTTACTTCAAGATCTGTTTTTGATGAACACATTTCATTAAGAAAAAAATGTATTTTCATAAATGTATTTTCACAAATGTAGTTGTAGGAAGACGCCGAAAACTTTTAACTTGTTTAATTTTTGAAAGATCCGAATTTTCAACGAACATTAGACCTGCACCATTCTCTTAAGGGTCTAGCGTTGTTTAAAGTCAGACGGACGGACAAACGTTTTGCCATCAATCCACTTTTCGGTATCAAGGATCCTCAAAACATGGATTCTGACTACACCATGTGTTACGGGATTTTTTTCTAAATTTAGCAACGGGCTATATCCACTTTTTCCTTACCAGAGCCCTGTAAATTTTTTCTGCCGAAATTGCGCCGTTTTTTTGCGCATCATAGCATAACTTTCTCTCTACTGCGTAAGCGGTAGCGAGAATGTAAAAAACGTAGATTTGCCAACTTTCTTTGAGTGTGAAACGTTCAAACTGTGTCGAAGTTCATCAGTCTGGAACTTACCAACATCTATTTTTACATAGAAGATTGATTATACTACACAATGAGTTTCAAATGCGAATTTTGAAATGAATATGATGAAAGTTTTTCATTTTTTAAATTTACTATTGACAAATATTATTTATAAATTCGAATTGTTTGGGTGATAATACAATTTGTCAAGATCGCATTTGCATTCAAGGACCCTCACGCTTTTTCTGCTATTTCGTTCTCTTGTTATATTTTCTTCATTCAATACTCTTGGTATATATTCGTCTTATAGTTCTCGATTTCTAATAATTTTCTAATATTGACGATTGAATGAATGAATTGCTAGTAAAGTGTTCTATAGTTTTTAACATGTAATTAAATGAGTAATTCAAGAAAACTGTGGCTATTGTTCTTTGCATGCATGTTTTTGGCATCTGGGGTCGGATAAATTCGACTTTTGCCCGTTAGGAGTGTTTCCATGCCTGGACACGTCTATTGTTCTTTAATTTTATTATTCATTGCAATCTCACATAAAAATAACGTTTTAACGTTCTGAGAAGCAATAATGAAAATTTTATTGTATCATTATTTTCCGCGTCCAGAAAAGGGGATTTTGCTGTAATAGCAAGCGTACTATATAAAGTGGAAGAAAATAGTACATAGATTAATGTTGTAAAACAACTCCAGCAATTGTATGTCAAGTTCTGATCAATTACCAACGTTTGGTATGTGTTCTAGAGAAACTAGGAAGAATATGATAGAGAGCAGGCGGAAATATAGCAGCGTTGATAGTGCGCGTCATATTTGATGAAGATAAGAGAATACTATATCAACATTATTTAACAACTCAAGATAATGAGTTAATGGTAGATAAGACATGACATAATTACTTTCTTGTTTTACAAAATTACATGAAATCTTGATGTTGAATTGATGGCATTTGAACGCAGAAAAGTGAGCGCAGATAGCATTCTAACAAACATGTAGAACGCCTCGGAAAATGTTTTGTTTTTATTTTGAGACGTTTTTTAACTGCAATGGACATCAGCGATCACTGAACAGTCTAAAAATGTTTATAATAATCCCAAAAAGAGAGATTTTTTAGATTCAACGACCGCATATTGCATTAAACTTGTGAGTTACGGAATGAAATGTTCACTTTTCACTCGAGAAACTAGGTACTACGAAGAGGTACTACGAAAATGTGACAGGGTTGAATAGAAATATGTGTCTTCGGGTGTACACGATGTTCAGCGGTGTAGGTTCGGAATCATATAAAAAAAGCAAATAATTAACTTGTGAACGCCATGCACGCCAAGAATATACTGATCAACTTTGAAGGTATTATTAGTGGATATTTCAACCGGGTACGAACTGCTAAGGTCATTAGTCCCATTATGTAATGAAAGTTTTCATCACTGAAGCTCGCAGTCTTTCTCCTCAATCGGCTACTAGGATATAGAATTCTGCTTCAGACGCGACTGAATTCGACCCAGCTATCAAGCTAGTGCCTAACATCCGCCATCGTCATCATCATCGTGGATCCTCCCAGTGAGAATCGCCGCAGAAATAGCCGGTAGAAGAATTGTTGGCATTATATAAATAATTCATTTTTGGTCCTCGATTTATTTAATGTTTCGTTAAATAACCAAGCGGGTGCAACCTCAAGCTGTCTATTGTGCTAGCTCGTGCATGTTTCTTGAGAGGAGGAAAGAAATCAATAAAACTACTTTGAATGCTATACATACGACAAATTCGATTACATGCGACCACTTATGATGGGAGAATGACTGAGTGAATGAGAGAGAGAGAGAGAGAGAGAGAGAGTAGAGAGGGAGTGTGTGTGTATGAGAGAGAGAGAGAGAATTATCTATAGGTTTTGTTTGACCCTTCATGGGCTCCCGCCGGCCCACGGTATGAGTTTGCTCCAAGATAGTCTCTGACCCCAAGATCCTTCCCGCACTGAAACATGTATGTATGAAATGGGGCCCCGGGATACTTTAGAGAAACATCAATAGATGGTAGTTTAAAGGAAGGACTCCTCCTAAAACATATTTTTTCTGCTGGCCGCACGAGTGCTGAGAGATATGAGCGATTACTACTTGAAAAGAGGTGACTTTGACAGTCACCAGTCACGACCCACAACGTTGACAGTCACCAGCCACGACTTTCTTTAGATCATTTCGATTGTTTTCGCGTCGCTTTAAAGGCGGCATAGTTTAAAAATCGATTCAAGTCAATGACCTCGTTTCTACGCATTTTCTTCGAGCATCAAAGGAAATATTTTACTTGGTAATTACATTCAAAGCAAGAAAATTTGCTGGCGAGCCCCCCCCCCCCCGGGTAACCGCCCCAGGCTGACCACCACAGCGGCGGGGGCGTGGGTGCGCACCTCGACGCCGTAGCTCTCTGGCGGGACGTCGTAGAGCAGCTGCCGCGGCCCCCGCGACGACTCGAACACGTCTGCGGCGCACAGCGACACGGCGCACGTCTTGAGCAGCAGGTAGCCGAAGGACCAGTAGAAGTAGAAGTTGCCCACGGCGCCCTCCGACTCCTCCGACGGCCTGCGCAGGAAGCCCCACATGCTACCATTGCCCTGTTTATTTATTTATTTAAAGATTTACGATGGATGAAATAATTTTTCCCAAATCTAAATGAAAAAAATGATAAAATAAATTAATTTCCATTTTCCATTTGGGAAATTTGCCGATTATTGTTATTAGAAATTTTTTCCTTCTCACTTCTCTGTCCTCCCATCATCCTTCTTTTGAATTCTTCTTATAACGTGAGCCTAATGTATTACTCATTGGATCCATGTTTATTTTGGTCTTTCTCCCTTCCTTCTCCTTAGACAACCTTTCCCGAACGGTTCTCGGAGTTTTGTGATACATTTACTTCTCATATGTCCATGTCATTCCAATTTATTTGTTTTTCTTTGTAAAGTATAAATATGAAAGTTTTCCTTTCAGCATAACTCTTGTTTTCTCATTTATAATTCAGTCTAATTTTGAAATTCTTGCCATTTATCTCGAAAAATTATTGTTGTGAATAATGTTGAATTTTTAACGCCAAATTTGTGCTCCATGTGTTATAACACGTTTAATTATAGTATTCTATAATATTGTGTTTTATTTAGTTATTTACTTGAGCCTGATTTACATAAAAACGTTAACATGCTCTAAAACTTTTGATGCTTTTAATTCTCTGTATGGCCAGATTCAGGAAAAGTGATCTTTCGAATAACTGAACATATTAAATATGCAATGTCTGACATTTTTAATAATTTAATGTTTTCACATCCTACAAAATCAAGTAAATTATTTTTTTAAAGAAAATTTACTACTAACCACTTCGTTTGGGTAATATAAGTCATTTGTAGAAAACAACGCATTTTAAAATTGAAAGAGAATGTTCTATCATTTAATTCGTCATACATCATCGAAGCTTTAAACTTAAAGTTTCCTCAAAAATGATTTTTCGCACTGATCGTATTCCCGAGTTTGATAAATGATTAACATAAAAAGTAGCAAACAAATGCAGAAAAGTCAGTCACTCGTTTTCTCGTCTGGAAACCCTCTGATTCAGAGAAAATGCAAATGACACGGAACTGCGCTACCCAAGTTTACGGAAAAGTTTCTTTGGCTACTCCAGTTTCCTTTGCCATTCCACCGGTTTTTGCGTTCATTATTTTTCTTTGATTTATCCTCTCTTTTATTCCTTCAAAACATTTAAAATTTTAACTAATTAGCTGAGTGTATTATTGAAAGAGGCTGAATGAATGTCGTGGCAACAATCAACAACAAATCAACATGACAACAAAACTATTACATTAAACGAACAATTTGTATCGCAACTAAGTGTCATGTAAAGCAAAACTATATCGGAAGTGTATTGACACTTAGACTTGAGGATAATTCAACCCATAAAGTAATATAAAACTTGTATCAACACCCTTGAAAGGCAGAAATGTTAAGCAAGAAGAAATAAAACTTTTAAAAAATATTATAATTTTGTCAGCAAAGAAATCTTTTTTTTTTTGCTCTGAACGCTAGACTGATTTTAATGAAACAAGAAGATGAAGTGCTTATGGTTTTCTAACTTTAATTACAATACATCACGTATATTCTGTTCATGTTCATTGCAATAATTAAGAGAGGATCAATTAATTTTACTGCAAACATTTGCAAATTCAGTTATTGTTCATTGAAAACAATGCTTTTCTTTGGACCGTAATTTTCTCTTTTCTGTCATTATTTTGTTAAATGTTATTCCAAACGTTGTCATTAGGGTCTTTCAAATGTTATCGTTATCGTTATTATACTTCTATTAATAGCTAAGGTCAGATGAAGTTGACTTACCAATTTGAATCACACTATTGTTTCCCTGAAAATTTAGTGCGTACTCTTGATGGCAAGCAATTGCATCCTAACCATCCAAGGCACGCGATCACAAATTTTCTTCATCATTAACATTCTTGACGTAATAACCATACTAATAAAAACTTGAATTTTTACGAATATTGTGAAGAGCTACTCGTGTAACAGAAAAAAATCTTTCATTACATTCTCTTTTGAGAAGATGTAATCTACTGTTCTTCCGAAGTTTAATTTTGATAAATAAATCTTTCCGCTGTTTCTTAAAATAATTTGAAGCTCCCCACATACAAATTATGGTACTTCATAAAGCTAAAAGTGACTGATATCCGGTTCTAATGTTGTAGTTCGCCTCTTCCGTGCAGCTGAGCATAATGTCTACACTTGCTTGCTGTCACTCTTACTTGACTCTTACACCTCCGCAAGTGGTCTGGGCAGTCTGTCAGAGGACAACATCGACATTTATGATTCATCCTAAATTAGATAATGATTCATGCGTACATGTTCTTAAGTTTGCTTCTGTGGAGTAACTACTTGGGGAGAGGAGAGATATGCGATCAGGGACCTGGGTAATACATTCTTAAGAGGCGGCCCTTGTTTTTATAACCCTGCATTAATATTAGCTAGACAAGCTTTATCTGAGACACATTACTCGTAATTCAATAAATGTACAGTGTATTATTTTAAATAACGCAGATGACACTATGTAATTATATGACCTAATGTAATAAGATAATTCATAAGGCAAAAAATAATGTTCTTGAGAGATGACTTCAGATTTTTGGAACCCTTTTCTCATATCCAGAAAAAATATAAATTAAGTACAAATAAACAAATAACATTTGAAAATATTGGGAGATATTTTTGCCTAAAAATACCAAATCTTCACATTCTTTAATAATGTATTTAGACAAAATAACAAAGCGTATTTTTTCATATATCCACTAGAGTTATCACTCAAGTTTTAACTTATATTATAACTTAACTTATAACTTATATATCACTCAAGTTTTAACTTATGTTGAGAATTCAAGGAAATTTCTGTTTTTCCTCTGACTGATAAAAATTACAGAAATGTGGGTTACCACTAAGCTGTCGCAACCTATTCAATTATATTAAGATATCAAAGGAAGAAGAAACTTTTCGAGCTTTACCTATTGTTTTTAATCATGTACCCTATGCTTTTGTCCGACATGTAGCTGTTATGAATGTCTAAATGGAGTTCCTGAGTTGCATAATATGCGTAGGCGCGCGCACAAAGTGTAAGAGGAGCAGACGTGGCCACCCTACAAATTTGAAAGGGGCCCAAAAGCTTTACGTAATAAAACATTGTATAGCCTTAAGTATGTTCAATTCTTGAAGTTTAACGTGACATTTTGGGGGAGTTGTTATACACTTGGGAAGAGGCTCTTGAAGCCGCTAATGTTATTACTTGTTCCATGTTATTATTTATTTACTACTAAAAGATGCAAATTAAAAATGCTCAATGGATGATGGGGCTCAGAAATGTACTTCCCCCCACCCACCCACCCACCTCATCGCCTGTTTCGATAATACATCTATGCAGGGTTGCGTGTGTATTATAAGCCTACGTCTCCAAGAAACAATATCCTACGTAGTTTCCAACGCTTGCAGGGAGAGGTAGTTTCGGTGCATGAAGCGTCTGCGTGTGCAAAAAAAAAAGACTCGCAGAACCGGTCTCGTGCCGCGAATGAGCAAGTTGGCCGTGCGTTTGCTTACTTCATGCTGTGCAGCAACTGCAGGCACACGAAGTACAAATTGTTGCCGAAGGAGAGCAGCACCAACTTAGATAAGGCAGCGTCCAGAGCCTTCGTGAGGCACGATAGACTATTGTAGTCTTCCCGCAGCGCACGCCATTCAGCCTGCAACGACGTAAGATCACTGTGATGTGTTACTTGCGGAGAGCCGTAGTTTGAAATTTCTATCCTGTGAAGCTTAAACATATTAACTTGACCATTTCATTTAATACTTCATGAGAATTTCTCATATATTTTCTTGCTGAGAAATATGAACACCTATGTATAGTTTATTTACGATATTCATTTTCACTATATATTTAAAATTATTTCGTCTAATTAAATTATCTTCTCTCCGCAGAACCACTATCTGCAGAATGAAGAACGGATCGCGAAATATTACAAAAATGTACAACTGTTAAAAGTACAAATCTTTTCAGCAAACGCCTGACCATCAACCTTTGGATCAAGGAATAATTTCACTATTGAGGATAAATGACCGCTTGATATTTGTGAAAACTGCAATTTAAACAGAAGAAAACAACAATTCCATCTTGAAATTGGCTTTACTCGATATACGTATTGACAGTGCAATAACGCAAGTTTGGGATCTGGTGCCACACCTACTTAAGAGAAATGTTTCGAAAAACCTTGGACACACTTCGGTTCAAAAGACGACACTGCGCAGCCTTCTGACGAATTATAACTATAATTATAATTACATAAGCCGGTAGAATGAGAGATGTTCCGCAATGTACATCTCACAAAATCTGTTTACTAGAGTACACAGGTATAGTTGATGACGTTGCTGTACAAGAGAGCAGTGAAACTGTCACACAAAGCTGCAGAAAAAAAATCTTCTGAAGAAACTAACGGAGAAAACAAATTCGACACTCTTCTCCAGGGGAAGTATTTAGAAAATTTTCATTTTTGGGGGTGATTAGCATAAGCTTAAAAACTGAGCAATTACAAGGAGGAGTGATAGAAAGTTATTAAATGTGAATGCGTGCAATAGGTCTGGTATACCACCTCTAGGGCCATGTCAAAGATGTTTTATTCTTACGGGCCATGTAGGGCCATGGATAGATGTTTATTAATTAAAATATTGCCAGTTTAGATTACCGAAACCGATGTCTGTCTATTCAAACTTAGAAAAACTCATTTTTTATTGGGTAACACGAACTTCGAAATTCCCGTTGTTTGGGATTCATGTTAACGAGGATACTGTATACACATAATTTTTAATTTTTCCTTTTAATTTTCGATCTAGTATTCATTTTCTTTCGCTCGCCCTTGAGCGTGAGAGGGAAGTGGCATGAATGTGTGGTTAGAGAATAGTGTTCAAACCTCCTCTCCGAAATTTCCTGAACATTTGGCCCCTACAAGGAAACTGTTGTATGCGGCTGAGAGGGTCTTGGACCCCCCTCCCCCCAAAAAGATCCCGGTTTCCTCATGGGGCGTGGCTACGTGGGAGATTGATTGATTGGTGTTTCCGGGAGCGTCAACTACTGAGGTCATTAGTTACGGAAGTGTAGTGCGTGTTATTTCCTCGAGAGGTGGCAGTGATCTTCCACCCGCTGAATGGCGAGGTCCGGCGCCGACACACGTCGGCTTGCGGGGTTTTCTCCGACCAGGTATCTTCCACTAGCAGAGCACCTCCCCTGACGGGAGAAACTCTAAGCGCCCGGCCAATCTCTCGTCAAGTGTGGTATTCCGGTGTATTAAGTGTAAGTATTTTAAACTAAGGGGTGAGGATAGGGCAAGGAAGAGGAAGGAATGATCGCACGCGGTTCGTGGCCCGTTCGTTAGGGTACTGTTCTGGCCTTTGCCTGATCTTGATAGGAGAAACGACGAAAAACTACCAGAGTAGTCGGCCTCTAAAAATCTCCTCCAGACAGCGGCTGAACTCTGCGTATCTATGTAGGTGGTGTCGAAAGTCCTTCCACCGTCGGATCTCGAATTCTAGGTCCTCCCAGTCAGAAGCACTGCAGTGACATGAATTGATGCCCTGATGCGCCCCAGTCGGTCTCAATGGAGCGTGGCAATTGCTGCGGGAATTATTAGTGTTTCCGGGAGCGTCAACTGCTAAGGTCATTAGTCCCATAAGTATAGTGAATGCTTTAATAGAGATGGTTGAGGTGATCTTTCCCCATTGAATAGTGAGATCCGGTGCCGACCTGCGCTTCTGCATGAAAGGTTTTCCTTCACCAGATGTCATTAACCAGTAGGGCCTTTAACCGCCCCTTCCGGGAAAAATGTAAGCTCTGGGCTGGTCTCCCAACATGTGTGGAAGTGGTGAATGTAAGAGAGTGTAAGTAAGGGGTGAGGACAGAACAAGGATGAGGAAGGGAAGATTGCACCCGTTTGTAAGGGTACTGCTCCAGCATTCGCCTGGTGTTGATCGGAGAAACCACGGAAAACTACCCGTTACAGCAGCCAGATGCTAAAATTCTCCTCCACATAGCGGGTGAATTCGACCTAGCTATCTGGCTGGTGACGAAAATCCTGCTACCCTAGGACCTCCCTGTCAGAGGGCCTGCAGTGACATCAATTGTTGTCCTGAACCACCTCAGTTTGTCCCAAGGTGGCGTGCCCCAACTCGATGAGGTTTTTCATCTAGTTTCCCTGATAGTTTGAGCAAATGCTGAGATGGCCATGGCGATGTTTTGGAGATGGCCTGTTTTGCTTCTGGACGTAAATGTAACTTCATTATCTGTGAACGTCTTCTAGAGTTCAGTAGGAAATATTATTTATTTCATTTCAATATTTCATGTACCATTCAAATTATCGTTCCGAAGAACGATAGAACTGTTCATGTTGTCACGGCAGGAAGCATATTCCTTCACAAAGGACATGATGAGGGACAAAAGCGCAAATCTATAGCTGGCTTTCTCTTGAAATTAGTTCTTATTACATCGAGGCAAATATTTTGATAACAACTTGGTAAAAAACGCTCATTTCTTTCTGTATTCAGTATTCAACTTGTAAATGGCTTAGGGTAGAGATCCTAGAATCAAGATTGCACAGATTCTCTGCAATCTTGATCTGAGCACGTGCACAGATTCTCCCGTAGAATGTCACGTGTAGTTTCTATTTTTGACGAAAAAATAAATAAATAAACAAGTAAATAAATACATAGATAAATAAGGGTCGCGGCAGCGTAGTGGTTAGGACACACGCTTGCTAACCTGAGGAACCCGGGTTCAAATCCCCACACACGGTGATCGGGGTGGTCGTTCAGGTGGTCGTTAGGCTCACTCAGTCTTCTTTCCAAATGAGTACCAATATTTACTAGATTTATTAACAGTAAATATTGCGTAAAAAGTGTCCGGTTGAAGCATGAGGCTTGCCATGCCATCTTCACCTCCACTTCTAGATATACGACAAACTAGATATAAGAAACCCGTTACATTCTTTGAACAGAGGGCCATGGAAGTGGGGAGAATGGCTGAAAGAGGATTCCTAACATCCTCTAACCCTGAGCTGGTGAAACCTGTAGTACTAAAAGTACAAATAAATAAATAAGTAAATAAATAAATAGATACATAGATAAATAGATGGATACCTGCGGGAGGTGCAGGCCGCGCAGCGCGCGCAGGCGCGCGTTGAGCTGCCGGAAGCGCGCGGCCAGCGCCACGCTGAGCAGCATGATGAGCACGTCGACGAAGCTCCACGAGTAGTTCTCCAGCAGCACGACGAGCGCCAGCAGCGCCGCCGCCCACGCGCCCGGGTAGCCCAGCAGGTCGAGCGGCGCGTAGCTGTTGCGCGCGAACGGCGCCGTCCACCCGCCCGCCCCGCACAGCCGCCGCCAGCGCAGCGCCGAACGCACGTTCGACAGCAGGTGCTCCGCTGCGCAACGCCACACACTTGCTCATAGAAAACTACGTGCTAGTAATACTATTCAGGGGAAGGATTGCGGTGATTTTTCAGCTCAACTTTTGGAATTTCAGTCTGTAATGAATATTAGGGGAAAAAAGATTTTTCCCCCATTCTAAGGGTCAAGATTGGATATGCATCAAAATCACTTACTTGCTGAGATAAAACTACGTGCTATTAATACTCTTCAAGTGAAGGATTTCGGTGATTTCAGCACAATTTTCTGGAATTTCAGACGTTAATGAATATTAGGAAAAATTATGAATTACTATTATTTGCAAGGATCAAGAATCAACAAGCATCAATATTATTTACTTCCTAATACAAAAATACTAAATACGTGCTATTAATACTCTTCAAGCGAAGGATTTCGGTGATTGTTTAGCACAGCTTGTAGATGTTTCGGCCAGTAATGAATATTACGAAAAAATATGAAATCCATTCCAAGGATCAAGAATGCATATGTCCCAACATCATTCACTTTCTAATTCAGAACTACAAAACACATGCTATTAATACTCTTCAATGGAAGTATTTCAGCATATCTTGCTGATATTTCTCTGTACACTGAACATCAGAAAAAAAATATGAATTCTTATACATTCTAAGGATTAATAATGGATGTCATGAAGTTTTTTTGGTATGTTGTATGTAGCCTGTTATGTACTTGTACGTATATAGTGGAGGTTACTTGCTAACATACTAGAACTATTAAATACTGTTATAAATACTCTTCAAGATAATGAATTGAGTGATATTTCAGCATACCTTAGATTGATTGAATGTGTATTTTGGGATTATATCGTAGGCGTCAACGGGTGTGGTCATTAGTCCCCGTAAGTGTAGTGCAGGTTATATTCCTGGATATGGTGGCGTTCCTCCCCTGGGCTGTGAGATTCTGCGCTGAGTACAGATCAGCTTGGGGAGTTTCTCTCCTCCAGGTACCTCCGCCAGCGGGGCACGGCCCCAGACAGAACAAGCTTTAAGCTCCTGACTGGTCTCCCGTCGTGTGTGGTAGTCGAGGAGCATGTCAATGTATGTGTGTAAGTGGAGGGAGAGGGGGCAAAGAAAAGAAGGAGGAAAGATTGCGCGCCACCTATAGACTATTTTTTAAGGAACTGCTGCTACATTTGTCTGGAGAATATGGAAGAGACCATGGAAAAATACCTCTTAGGGCAGCCGGCTGCTAGCATTTCTCGAGCGGCCGAATTCGAACTAATTTATAATATCTCCTTCCTTCGCGCAGTGGGATGAAACACCTTTATAAAACGACTAGCTGAAATAACCCGGCTTTGCCCCAGTATTAATCGCACGCGTGAACCAGACAGGAAAGGGATTGAATTCTGCTTACACTGTAGTTCTACAGAGTAAAGTGGAAGTTGTTTTATTTACATTTATGCCACGCCCCGCCGTCTCACTTTCAGCCGACTTGCTCCCCTCGCCCCGCCCCCTGCCGCTCCGCCCCGCTCGGCCCACCCGTTTCCCGTCCCGCCACCCCCGACACGCTGTGCTCCTCCCTCTGCACTTCCACTACTTTTGGATGTGGGCGCCCCGAGACTGACTCCCCGGCCATCCCCATGAAAGTTTGTGATATCCGTTCGTGCTAGAAGTATACGTGCTGTTAAAAAAATGAAGTCGCTTTTTAACTGCTAGGTCACCTAGCGACCACTTGTATTATTTTACATTGGGGGAACTGTAGGGGGAATACGACATGTAAGGACAACATAAGCATACACAAACATGTAAGCCCGAGGCGGGATTGGAACCCGCGACTCTTCGAGCCAAGGAAACTACAGCCCTACAGCCTTAGCGACCTCGGTTATCCAGGCCAGGACGTGCTAATTTTAACCCCAGCGGTAAATAAATAAATAATAAAGCCATTGATCCCAATGTTGGGCTAGGCCTCCCACGTAAATAGTAGGGTGGCTCGAAATTGAAACCACTTTCAGGTGAGCTAGTCCAGGAGAGCGTACCCCAGCAGTGCCAAGGTATAAATGATACCGTGTATTAGCAAGGGAAGGGCACTAAGGAACCCGCATTAAATTTTGATTTCATTGAGGTTCTGAGGAGTTTGGTAAGTTGTGTTAATTATATAAAAGTGCGTTAATTTAAACATTCAATTCCGGTTCTATTAAAGAAAATAATATTGACTTCTTCACTTCAATGTTCGTATTTAATTATACAATGGAATAAATGTTTATGTCAAAGAAGGCCGATACATCTTCATAGCTTAGTTAACAAAGTAATGTATCAAAATATACTCGAATTATATTGAGTCTTCAAGTACTGCAAATATTTCTAAAATTATCTTCTATATATATTCGGAATCTTCAGCTTGCGAGACTATAATAGACCCGTAATCCATACTCAGAGGTACTGTAATAACTGAAATTATAACAAATACAGTTAATAAATTGTATAATATATTGAACAAAAACCACTATAAACAATATAAAAGATTTTCAGCTTTGTAATAAAATCAAAACCTATAAAAACAATCATCTGCGGACCATTGAGTCCCCGTCCTTGATAATGCCAGGGTTAAATAGCATGGATTTCTGCTAGAAAGGATTACCAATGTTTGTGACAAAAGTCTTCTCTCACGCGAATCTTCCATTCATCAAGTTTATTCGTTCTTCGTGAGCACGTTACTCGGTATTGACGACTCTGTGGTGCAAACAAAGCGATCGGGAACTGATGGGACATGCATAATGGATTACTTCCTCATGTCCTATCTTACCCTATCTCCTCCTCCTGATTTTGAGATCACTAGTTCATTCTTTAGAAAGCTTTCTGTCTCCTATCCTATAAAGATAGCTATTCCAAAACTTTCCGTTTTAATTCCTTTCCAAATCACAAAAAAATTTTTAAAAAATATAAAATAATTTAAAGTTTCATAGAAAATGTAACCTTCAGTTATATTTCTAAACTTTATAATCACTTTATAGTAATCCCTCAACATTCGCGAGAGTTATGTTCCCAAAAAACCTCGCGAATGTTAAATCCGCGAATGTTAAGTCTATCTTTTAATGAAAAAAGGTGGGTTAGGTTCTTGGATATCGAAAAACTGTTTAAAAAAGAAAGAAAAATCTGACAATCAATTAAAGTACAATTGATTAAGCGCTACTACAAACAGAATTCACAATTAATATTTTAAAATGAAGAAATAAAATAATGTTTGAAACTTATTTCGAAGTTGAAAATGATTGGATATAAGATTTGCTAATTTTGTTTTGTTTCATCATCTTCCTCGCTGTTCTAATATCCAAATATGAAAGAGTTCCTGCTTCTATTCTCTCTTAATTTTGAAGTTATTTTCATGTTTGGATCCCATTTCCCAATGCCAGTTCCATCAGAGCTTGTTGATTTTAGAACGCCATCAACAGTTTTAACATTGAAGTTTTCTGTTCATTTGGCCAAAATCCTCACCTCCAATTTGGCGCAACTGAATTGAATTATTTTACAATTGTGTTACTCTATAAATATGAATTGACATTTCATCTGTGTAATTTTTGAAGAAAGTTATACTGCGAGCATCGAGGTCTGCTGAGCTCGTTTTCGAGATGATGATGATGATGATAAAGGAAATGAAATGGGCTCGCTTTCAAAGAAAATGTACGACCAAAAGACCCGCGAATGTCGAAGTCGCGAATGTTAAAACCAGAAGCATTTCTCTAATCGCGAATGTTCGTAACTCGCGAATAGCGAATCCGCGAATGTCGAGGGATTGCTGTATTGTCTTTTCCTCTTCACTCTTATTCATCTTCACGTTTTTCAGATTTATATGAATTCATTATTTGTATCGAAGGGAAACAATCTTAGGGGTGAGTAATAGTATCTGCCACGTGAGTTTCCTTTCCATTTACTCTCATGTTGAGAAACAGAATCGCGGGCGCTCACAAGGGATGTGCATGACCTCGATCGCTCAGAACCACACGGCAATGCGTCTAAAACATAGCGCTCAACCCGACAATAGTGAAACGAGACATTCTCATGTAAACCATATCTGATGTCTGATAACGCCTTTCGACGGGGGCTTATTGTACCTGCACTAATAAGTACTTTCTTTAGTTGTGTGACAAATATAGCTGGTCTTAGGAGGCCGTCTTTTGGAGTGATTGGTTATTGGTTGTGGGTAAACAGTAGCATCACATCGGTATTATGAGGCGAATTAATTCCATGAATGTTGTCAAAACTGTAGAGGAAACGTTTGCGACGTACTGAACATGGAAACTTAAGTGGAGATGAAAATATGGAGTTTTCGAATATATTATATCGCATAATATTTCACAAATTCAATAGGAATAAGTAGAATTACATGATTATACTCTGAATAGATGATGTGATTTTGAGGGGGAAGAGCCCGTACTTGAAGTAGGCTCTTCAAACAGTTCAAGACTTTCATCTTCAAAGCAACAGAAACCTTCATGTGCATGTGAATGCGAAACATCTGTTCTATAAATGTTGAGGCTTAGTGTATTACAAGATCTTGTTCAGAACATAGAAGAGAGACATTTCGGAAGACTATTACAATCGTAGCTTCATTTCCTATTGCAAACTTATGAGGCGCTGTAAGTGGATTCGAAGTAAATTAAATTTTAAGTTAATTTTAGATTTTGTGACCAGCAGAAAGCGAGTTTGAGCTCAATTCAAGAGAAACAGGAAGTCACAAATAAAAACTAAAATAATATGAAATGTTACAATTTGATCGGGCAAGAGCGTATGGATATTCAGTTTACAATTGGCTTCTGCAAATGCGGGGAATAAAAGCAGAGGAAATGTAGCTAGTAACAATACTAAAATATGTGTTTTTGACCTTATGATATCGACATTTGGTTTTTCGCGTTACCAAAATTCTTCTCTCAAACATTGAATAGGTGATCATTCAAATCTCCCTCTGGTAAGGCTTTTAGATTTGCGTTTGACGACTCATATCGCTGTTTTTAGGTTGAGTGATTTATATTTTAAGCAATTTTTTATGCTGTTTTGAGCGATCGTGGTCACGCGCATTTACTGTCAGTAGTGTCTTACTAATGTTCTACTACGGTAGCCTGGAAACAATCAGGGAAAATCTCTTATGGTTGAGAATGGATTATAAATGCTAAGCTCTAAAAGTGTTTGGTCGCAGAAGTTTTTGAACCAGCTGTATACTTGTGGAGGAAAATCTATCTCCGCGGTGACGCCCCTGATATTCTCGTTCCCTGAGTTTCACTTCAGAAAAAACCCAATGTGCTCTTGAGCAGCCACTCGACAAAATAATTTTGGAAAATGAAAATACTCAATATATAATGCACATCAATTAATTTTATCTGAAACAGTGATATAAATTACTCATGCAATATTTAAAAATTTCGAAGGTGTTTTGAACCAATTCCATTTTTTCACCAGAACGTGATTTACAACATAGTTTTCTAACTTCAACATTGTTTCGCAATTCATATTTTTAGGCATTTATAGAGTTGGAAAGTTAATTAGAAACTTCTAAGAACTTCATTAGAGACTTTTCCAAAATAATTATTTTGAAAGTTTTAAGGAATTAGTTTGAATTATTAGAGTGACTCTACATCCAGTTCCAGTACTCTTTCTGCTTCGCGAACACAAGTGACTCTACGGGATCGCACAGCCTGCTATATAAGAAGGGGTACGTTGGAAGTTGTAAAACTAAATAACTGAAAGTGTCTGATGACAGTATCCGAAGAATAGTATAAGAACAAGTTGCCTCCAATGATGTCAGAGACGTTATCAAAAATAATAAGTGATAAGGTTTAAAGGACTTTTATGAGAGCGGTTTGAAGGAGAGGATTGTTTAAATGACATCTCTTTCAAAACAAAGATGGATTTGAACAATCTTACGGCATCAGTCTTATCTTTCGTAAATTCATCTCACGTCGCAAGGTTTGTTTGCTTCTTTTCATCAAGAGTAAACAAGGGTTGCAAACTGTCAGACTGAAGGGGAGTGGATGGTTTAATCTCACGAATCAAGTATGACTTATGTTCGATTTCCCTGTGTGAAGAATTAAAATGGAGGCGTTATTTTAATAGTGGTACAAGTCCATTGACACTCATTTCGAGATATTGAGCTCTAAAGTTAAATGATTATAAAAAAATCGGGGATGGAGTTAGACAAAAAATGGTGTGTTTTTCTCTTGTAAGATATTTACTTGTTCGGCTGAAGATGATATGAGTAAGCATACTGTATGCTTCGCGGAATATTGAGAATGTAAAGGAGTTATACCACCATAAAAATAAGGTTGGTGGACCAAATCGTTAGATGTTGTTCTAAGGAAAGTTGGAAATGAAGGCAATATCTATTTATTAAGACAGATTAAATATTAATTTAATGTTACTTTTGAGGCATATTTAGTTTTACTTCATCTTCTTGAAATCGTCCGGTCCCTGCATGCAGATCAGTGAAACAAGTGTGATTAACGCTTGAAATGAATAGAAAGAAATCAAGTATATTCTGTTTCTTCTCATTAACCTTCCTTTGCTATGATTAAGCGGGATATTTAAGTTTTGAAAACTTTAGTTTTTTCTCCCCCACTGGGGTTTGTGTGTAGTGAAGTTTACTGTGTAGAAACCAATGTCTTCATTTAAGGTTTACTTGTACATAATTATAAAAGACTTCTGTTTGACAAATTTAATCCATCTAATTTTTAGCCTATTATAGACCTCATTTTGTTCATTTTCTTCCTTCTTTTTACAGGCTTTTGAAGGCCTTTTAACATGTAAACCATTAAGTTTAATTTCTGTAAATAAAAAATGTGCGATATAATTATATTATTTTGTTGTTCCTAATTCTAACTCTAGATCAAGCTCTTTATGTCATATCAATGCAGGCGCTATAAACATCTTGAAAAATCACTCATCACGAGACTTGTAGAAAACCACGTAGTCGTACCTCTGAGTTGCACCACTATCAAAATATATAGATTGCAATCTTCTGTGATTAACGTTTATTGTGATGAGCTATGTCGTCCACAGAAAAAACTTGGGGTTCTATCACTTTTAGAATAAATGTATAACACCTGCGCGAGTCTGAAAATGGAATTAACCCAATTTCTCAAAAAATGGGAGTTGTACCACTATTAAAATAACGCCTTCAAATCTTGTATCGCTGGATTGCATTATCACTCTCAACCAATGGTGCACTGAATGTCAATCTTGCAATTAACTCCATTTACCCAAAAAATTGACCACGATTGGACCACTATTACTCCTTGGACCGTTATTCAAATAGCCTTTCATTTATCAATGTTACGTAAATTGATGTTTTTAATTGAATATTTTTATCTCGTGTCTTTTTAAATATTCTCATTAATTCCGTTGAATAATTGAATGAATTTATACACTTGTTTGCAATAAATGTCAAAACTGCAAACTCACTCCTCAATTGAATAATTCCAATGCTTTTTAGCATACCTGAGAGAATTTTACACTGTACTAAATAACTAGAACATTTATTTATCTCCAGCCATTATATGCCATTTATTGTTTGAAACAGTAACCACATACGCGAAAATTCAGTTGTTATAAAACAATTTGCATTTTGCATTTCGTTTTTTCTTCTTTCGCATAAATTCTACACGCAAGTTATTGTACATTTTGTCAATGACGTCACAGAATCTCCTCCTTTTACTTCTTTCCTTCGTCTAATTATATCTTATAAGTTTGAAAGCTTGAACAAATACTGTAATAGTCCCCATTTAGCGCTATTACTTGAACAAACGAGCGCATTATACATACAGATATTTCCAGAAAATTTATCAAAGTTTTATTAAGTACAGGAGTAAAGTAAAATTTGCCTTTTAATAAAATCTAAATTGTTTTTAAAATATTACAAATGTTTTGTAAATATAATATTTTACATAATAATAGAGTTGTATGGTTCTCCTGTAGGTCGTGCTTCTCGCACAACCTGGCCCGAGTGCGCCAGCACATGCGAGTCGCAACTGAAGCTTCACGTACTGGAAATTTGTACGTGCGAGTCCGGCGATGATAATTTTGTACATTATTCGGGTAGCTTGGTTCGGTTTAGGTATCTATTTAGGTACCTGGCTACGAAGAGAATTCTAGAGGCTTGCTGCCGTGGACTTGCTTTTCTCCGATCTGATGCTGAAGCTGTGTCTTAGATAACGGGCCATAGACCGCGTGCGATCCTTCTTTCCTTCCTTCCTTCCTTCCTTCCTTCCTTCCTTCCTTCCTTCCTTCCTTCTTTCTGTCCTTACTCCCATCCTTTGATCCTTGAAATGCTGTTCGCTCTTCTCTGTATTGTCCGTCCCCATTGATCTAAAGAAGATTAGTGAAGTGCACCTAGATTGCGGATGGCTGTGCAAATGGAGAAATGCTGATCACTGATTCATACAAAGAAAAATGGAAGAAAACGGATTAGAAAACCCTTGGCTGAAATATGCAGCGTTTGCCCGGCTTTTATTAAAGTATCAAGAGAAGGAAAAAAAGGAGTAGTGAATGACACAAAGAAGAGGAGAAGGGTGGGAAAACAAGAATAAGGAGGAGGAGGAGAACAGAAGATGAATAGGGAGGAGTAAAGGAGATGAGAAGGGTAAGTAGAAGAAAGGGAAATGAAATAAAATAAAAAGTAATGAGAAAATAAGAAAAAATAAGAGGAGATGAAGGAGAATGGGCGAAGGATAAGGCGAAAGAACACCAAATGAAGGAGAAGAAAAACGAGAAGAAAAAGGCGAAGTAAATGAGAAGAAAAAGGAGGAGCAGAAGTAAAAAAGTAGGAGTAAAAGAAGAAGCAACATGAGGAGGAAGAGAATAATAGGAGGAAGAAGACATAAAAATACGAAGAAAGTTGATGAGCAGAAGAGGATAAGGAAGGAAAGGGGAAGTGAATTAAAAAAACAGTATAAAATTAAGAACAAAAACGCAGAAAAAGGAGGAAGTTGAGCGAAGGCTAAGGAGAAGGAGGAGATGAAGGAGAAGAATTAGAAGTACAAGTAAAAGAAGAAGCAATGAGAGGGGAGAAGGAGAAGAGGATGAGGGCACAAAAAAGAAGAACGAGCGCTAAAGAAAGAAGAGGAGTGGAGGAGGGCGGGAATAAATGAAGAGTTGGAGGAAGAGAGGGAGGAAGAAGAAGAAGAAGAAGAAGAAGAAAAAGAAGACGAAAAATAAGAAAAGGAAGAAAAAGAAGAATGAGGAGGAGGAGGAGAGGGCGTTACCTGCGGCGACGAGGAAGACGGTGAGCGCGAGGGCGCGCAGGGTGCGCGTGAGCGAGGGCAGGGGCCCGTAGCGCCGCGTCAGCGCCGCCTCCGTCGCCTCCCAGCGCCGCATCAGCGCCGGCCACTCGCGCGCCAGCTGCAGCAGCAGCAGCGACGCCACCACGTGCGTCCCGCAGAACACCGTCGACGCTGCACACACCCCACTCTCCCTCAGGCAATTCTCTGGCAGGGATGCGAAATCGATGTCCATGTTTTCAAAACATCGATGTTTGTGTTGAAACATCGATGTATTAACGCCGATGTTTGTTAACATCGATGTTTTGATGCTTTTCCTTTTTCCTTGTTTTGTTTCTGAATGAAACATTCACATGATCCCTATACTGTAAAAGTTAAAATATGAAATAATAACTGTTGGTTCATGTGTTGAACCAAAAGAACATTGTTTGTACTACCTTCTTCGATTAAACTCTCTCGCCTGAGATGACCTCCATGCCCTTGTATTTCCTCTTTCTCATGTTCATTTCGCACATTGAGATGTGGTCAACGAATACGCAGTAGGGTCTGTCCCATCTCATACTTCGGCAAATTGAAAAACACAAACATTAAAATTTAACGCACACGAATTTAATGTTAGGGGTAACTAAACCGTCCTTAAATATAGATGTTGTAAAATATCGATGGTATTTAGTTGACGTATTTTTAACATCGATGTTTTAATGTTGAATATTTTGATTGCTAACATCGATGTTTTGTTATCAATGTCACATCACTACTCTCTGGCAGGGAGGAAGGAGGAGACACGGCCCCTTCCTAGCAAGCATTTAGCCCCAGAGCTCAACGAATGTAACGTTTTTCTCTGTTTTTCCACATACGACATTGCTCATTCTAATCTTCAATTTCTTAGACATTTATTACATAATGGATTTTGATCTCGAAATGCATTCCAATTTATCATTTGGTCGCATTTTATATTATGACATCAATTAATCACATTTCACCTGATGATGTGAGCTACCGCTCACGTTACTCATGGTTTTAAACTTTAATAAGTGTTAATAAAAACACAGGATTACGTTTGTTCTGGTTGTTTTGCACTTCAATAGTTTCTGCTTCGTTACAAAACAGTTAGTTTTCATAAGACCTTCAATTTCCTGCTGTAAAGAGTGCGATCAACATGGAAAATATACAGATGGAGAAAGTTATAGAACGAACAAAATAGAAGACTCGTGTTGAATTAGACGATGTGGAAATGTTTCCATCCTTAAATCGATTAAAAAAGTAAGAAGTTCAAGAAGGACGTGAATTACTTATCCATACGTTACATCAATATGTGATAAAGCAGGGAGATTGAGGTTTAAGAGCAACAAGGAAGATAGTACAAAATGAGTAGCAAACATTCAAAACGCGAGACATCCACTTCTCTCTTTTCCAAATTTTACACTTTTTGACATCGTCTTTAACTCGACGAATAGATTATTACTTTCTGTATTGTATGACATTTCCCTTTGTTTTCTGGAAATAAAATTCTAGGTAAAAACAACAGAAGAACTAAATGTTTGCCAATTGGAGATGTCAGCTTTTGAACGATTGCTCCTCAATATTTCCCCGTTTCAGTAACAAGGGAGATTTTTCGTAAATTCACAGTTTTTTTTTTTAATCATTAATTGTTGAGGGCGTAGGGCTGTGGCGGTCTACTCACAGCTGCGCAGGAAGGAGAGGCCGACGTGGGCCAGGCGCACCACGTTGCAGGCCGTCATGAGCACGGAGGCGAGCAGCGCTGCCAGGCAGTAGGCGGTTCGCGGCGACAGCCAGCGGAAGTGCAGCGCCGTCGCCGACGCCGCGCCCACGCCGTGCACAGGCATCGCCGCGAACGCCTGCGCACGCGCACGCGCCCGCACGCGCTCTTAGACCCGGCACACGCGTTCCGGTACGCCGGTGAGGTTTACCTGTACAGGTCACCTATACAGGTAATCCGGAACGTGTGGGCCAATAGATGCAGACCAAACTGCACAGGCGTA
The DNA here is from genome assembly GCA_031308135.1 of Acheta domesticus. NCBI lineage: Eukaryota > Metazoa > Arthropoda > Insecta > Orthoptera > Gryllidae > Acheta > Acheta domesticus. The sequence goes on along the minus strand of JAHLJT010000631.1, from coordinate 197,676,042 downwards.
GCGACCCTGCTCTTAGGCCCGGCAGACGCGTTTCGGCATACCGGTGAGATTTACCTGTACAGGTCACCTATACAGGTAATCCGGAGCGTGTGTGCCAATCAATGCAGGCCAAACTGCACAGGCGTAGCGACCTGCGCAAGCGACCGGAGAAGAATCGAAATTCAATTCATTCTACCGTTTGTTCCGTTGCAAGTAACCTCGAAGTAGCTGTCAGTCTCTCATGGGGAGAAACAGAACTTATCATAACTATTTATTTTCTTTTGTATTTGAGGAGTTACAAGTGACAATATTTTTGTTAGAATTCTTCATTCATCTGCAAATAATTACGGTAATCTGTAGGATCTGAACTTAACTCTTTTAGTAATCATGTATGAGTGACTTTATTTCTCTTTATAAGCCAATCTTTACACCAGCCTTTGCAATTTCGCTTCTTTTTACACTTCATGGCCACTAACAAACCGACAAGAGCGATCGCATCTTTTTATTGTTTGTTCTCCATCACTCGACTGAGTTAATGCTTCCGGTTTACCCTAGCGTGTGTGGTGCTCTAGCCTGCACTGCAGGTATACCTTCTGGTTTACCTGAGCAGGTATACCGTAACATGTATGCTGAGCCTTAAGCGGCGCTTACAATAGAACCGATTTTGCCCGAAATTTCGGTTGGCCGATGTGGAAAGACATGAGTGAGTTACTCCGGCGCATCGATGTTTGCTCCCACCATGCCACCACGTCGCGTCACGAACGACGTGACCACAGCACGTGCACTTTGTAAAATCAGACCTGACGCTAGCCACCGTGTTGCAAGGAGATCGGGAAGGGTTAAGAAACATTTTGAAAGTGGTACAAAGTGACAAATTTCAACCCACCAAAAATAACATGATGAATGTCTACAGGGTGCAATATTTAAAAGAAATGCTTCCTAAATATGTTTCGATGTCTTGTAAAGAGGTGATCATTTTGGTATCTGTCTGCATTTAAAATTCCAGCTAATATTGTGACGCAAACTGGTTTCTGTAGCTCATTGGCTGAAGTCGGATACGAGGCGCAAGAGCCCCTCCTGGGTTGGCCCAAGTCGGACGAACAAAATCAAAACATCTTCGTCCGACAGTCGAGGTTTTCGAACGTCATCGGACGAGGTCGGTTCGCTATGACCGTTTAGGAATTGAATTACGAACGTGTTTGAACGAATTCGGTACGTCGGACAAAAAAGTACTATGTTGACCGAAATTTCGGCCAAAATCACCTGTACTGTGACAGGCGCTTTACGCACATATGCAGTGCATGGCCTCCAAGACTTTACTGATAGATAGACCCGTAACTGTAGTGCTTGTATCAATGGAGGTGGCGGTGATTCCCCGAAATAAAGGGCGAGATCCGGCGCCGACTGACACACTCGGCTTGAGGATTTACTCATCTAGGTATCTCCCCCAGCGGAGCACCACCTCAGTCAGAACAAGCTCTTTGCTCCCGACTGGCTTCCCGGTATGTGTGGTGGTGTAGTGCACATAAGTGTAAATGTAAATAAGGGCTAACAAGAGGACAAGAAAGAAGAAAGGGAGATCGCACGCGGTCCGTTACCCGGTTTTTTGCTATTGCTCCGCCATAGGCCTGGTGCTTATCGAAGAAACCACGGAAAACTACCAATCAGAGCAGCATGCCGCTACAATTCTCCTGCAGAGGGCGGCTGAACTCGGCTTAACTATCGAAAACCCTGCTAGTGTCGGGTATCGAATTCTAGAACCTCACTGTCAGAGGCACTGCAGTGACATCAATTAACGCCCTGTGGCATCTAAGCCGGTGCCTCCACACGCAAGTGCTGGTGTATTAAGTGGAATACTCAATGGTGTCAAGCGCCGAAGGCACTTCTTAATTTTGGAGGAAGTAATGAATCCGAGAGTGTAAACTACTGAGGCAATTGATTCCGCAAGTGTAGTGTATTTTACATTCTGAAGTGGGATGATCCTCACCCGATGGAACATACAAGTTAGCTCGCGGATTTTCCCTCTCCAAGATTATCCCCAGCGAAGCACCGCCTCAGTTGATACAAGTTCTATGCTCCCGACTGGACTCTCAACATACGTGAAAGTATAGTACATGTGTGTAAGTAAGGGAAGAGGAGGAAACAAGAGAGAGGAAGGAAATATTGCAAACATTCCATGGGTCGTTTATTACAGAACTACTCCGGCATTCTCCTATATTCATCGGAGAAAACACGTAAAACTAAAGATCTTAGAGTTTATACCTGCTGCGGTGCCCCGCTTGACAGTGCAAGATGTTTGGTTCGGGAAAGCCCTGCAATCCGACGTGTACCTCGGCGCTGGATCTCGCCATCCAGCGGGGAAAGATTACCGCCACTTCCCGCGTTAAAAATATGGTCTTTGCTTACGGTGCTAATGGCCTCAACTGTTGACGCTCCCCAAAACTAATCATTCAATCAAATGGCTGTCATATTCCCGTTTAGCAAACGTCAGATTCGAGTTATCAAAAAACAATTTTAAGAATATTACTTAATTACAGAAAGAAAACAATAATTGTACTGCAGTTACAATCTTCAGTTTTAATAAATACGTAACACTCCCGTTCTAATACCGTTCTAACGACCGCTGACATCAGTTCTCATGCATTGTAGCTGAACGAAAGCTTTATTAAAATGCTTCTCTGTTTAAATTATAATTTAAATCCACAGTGAAATTTTGCTATTGCTGTAGCAAATTGGATTTGGCTTATTCTTGGTTTCGTAAATATGTTTATGATTTATTCTTTTGATTTTTAATTAATTTTTTCAACAGTTATAATCTTGGTCTTTTTCTGAGGGGTAGTTTTACATACAGTTTATTGTATATAAAACTTTACTAATGTCATAATTAGGAATAAATATGAAATTTTATTTGATGATGAGAATCTAGTGCAAAATTAAATTATAAACAATATAGATAAATGCACTTTTTGTTCTATCCGTTGCTAAGACCTAAGACGATTGGACTCATCGGGTCAATACTTTGAAGATGGACGTGTTTTCGTTGTGCAGTTCGGCCACAGACAATTAATAGACTGTAATTTAGCAAAACCGTAAAACACGGCAATCAATAGCATCGATTGGAGTATATTTTCACAGCTGATTCGAGGTTTTACTGGACTTATTTTATGCAGAATTATGTACGACTGACGATCATCCTTTATTTAAGATGTAATGCAGGGAGAAATGTAATTTCAAATCGGTCAGTGTTCTTTCTTCACACTTAACCTAAATTTAAATTAACCTGAAATGAATGACATTACCAACGTTATTGCAATGTTTCAGGGAGTAATCCTCTGTAAAATTAAGATCGTTTGTTTGCGACTTGGAAAACCTCAACATAACTCATTTGCGTTATTTTATCTTTGTGCGAAGTAAAACAAGCTCTTTCTTTAACTACATTCAGTAATGACTCAATTTGTTTTCGTGCATTTAAAATGTTTCTCATACACTTCGATATCTCATATGCAGATATCGTATGTATACATGTATACAATTGTCAGTTTATTTTCAACCTGTTTCATTGATTTACTTTGGCGGAATAATTCGAATTAACTACTTACTAACTTGGAACCACTTGTATAATGAACGTGAGAACACTTTTAAACCGAGTCACGCCATGTTTAAAATATTTGAGATATTGTTGACGTTGCAGGTTAAGTTTATTAAAATCTGTTTTTTGCTCTATGTAATAATATGTGCATAGATTCGTTTTTATTTTATTTCGTATTTATTTTATCGCGCTGAGAGATGTCAGTGGCGACCCTTTTGCTAAGAGCAAGAAAGGTAAAGAAATAAATTGCACGAAATTAAACAAATGAAACATAAACAATTTGGATTGCATGTGTCGACTTGCGGATTGCGGTCTTCCTTCAGTCTAGATTCTGAGATGTTCGGGTATTAGCTGCTTTTGCCACATCGGAACGTGTCCTGGCCTCCTGGCTCACGTCCTCCCCGGAAAGTGACATCGCTTTCGTCTCGTGGTGCGTTGATGTATCTACATGAGTGTAGGTAGCAATTCACGAGAGGCTGTGTAGTTCCGTTAAAAAATATCCTCTTTTGGTCGCAGGAGCGCTGTCATATATGAACTATTAACCCTCGAAATGCGGAAAGGCTGATAATTCATCTTCACAGTAATTAAATCGCTTTTCCAAGGCTTAAAAGCGCGCGTTGTTTAAAATTCGATTAATGTAAATTTCTTCATAGCTATCAACTAAAAAAATTCTTCAAACATCAAATCAAGTACATTATTTGGTAATTATATTGAGAAGAAGATGTATGTGAGGAGACATTTCTTCTCTCAAATACTTTACTTCCTCTAAGAAATCGCCCCTGGATCTTCTGTGAATAGAGCAGTGCTCTTCATCGGGAGGAAAATACCTAATGAGGAGACATGGTATTTAGCTTTACTCTGCATCAGGATTGAGAACAATATTGGAAAGAAAATATTTCCACTGGCAGTGCGTGATTGAAATCAATGGAAAACATCTGCATACCTGTTGATGATAAGACTTATCAGTATTTTGATGTAAAACGCGTTGCACATTTTCCATTGACTGATCTCAAGGTTGGTTTGTTAATCGTGAAGATCGCAGATTCGAATCTCGCCGTCAACTTGGAAGGGCGTGAGAGAGCCCATATTGGTCGCATCGAAATAGCAGATTTTACTGAGCTAAACTTCACCCAGCTATCTTCACACGTTCAACTTTCAAATCACCACCTACAGAGTGACTGATATGACCAACCTGCTATGGCCATTAGTCGCATAAACACCGTGCTTTGGGAGCTGGCGGTGCTCCTCCCCTGCTGTAACGTGAGATCTGGCGTAGACCTACTCGTCACTTAGCGCTGTTTGTCTTTGGAAGTATCGCCCCCAACAGGGCAGCGCCCCACCCGGGACAATCCCTAAGCTCCCGACTGAACGCCTAACATGAATGTTAAGAGTAGTCTACGTAGCCTGCATGTGTGTGGGTGTGAAAGGGAAAGGAGGGGCAAGGATGTGAAAGGATAGATTGCACGTGATTCATGGCCCGTTTGTGAGTGTACTGCTCCGGCGTTCGCCTGGTCTTGATAGAAGAAACCACGGAAAACTACCGATCAGAGCAGCCCGCCGCCAGAATTCTTTTCCAAACAACGCGTGAACTCTACCTAGCAGCCTACCTACAACAATAAGCACACCACGTATACTTGGGTTTTTATTTCTTGGCGCGTGAGAGCCTGTCTTGACGATGACTATGATGGCATTTCGCGTCTTTCTCAATCGTGCCGCTAGATGTCGCATGATCGCGACCGTGTTGAACAGTGCTGTCGATCATGCGACATCCAGCGGCACGACTGAAAAAGACGGAAAATGCCGTGAGATATTCCATTGTGAAGACATACACTCACGCGCCAAGAAATAAAAGTCGAAGTATATCATACAGAGTATTCCGCCCGTGTATCCATGGGTTGCGTTTGCCCGTGAGACGACCGTCCGCGTCCCGCGCCCTCACCTGCGCGCTGAGCAGCAGCGGCGCGAGGGCGCGGTGCAGCGAGTGGCGCTGCGCGAGGTCCTCCGCCCCCGCCGCGTCCTCGTCCGCCGCCCCCGCCAGGCGCGGGGCCTTGAGCGCGGGGGCGGGCGCCGCCGCCAGCCCGAACTCCTTGGCCGGCAGCACCCACAGCGCGGGCTCGGCCGGCGCGCGCGCCGCCAACCCGCGCATGCTGTGTCGCCGCGCGCCGAGCGCCGTCTGCCGGACGCGAGCGGCCACCGCGCACGAGGCGCCGCCCCCACTGCCCCGCCCCCGCCGCCTTGGCCCTCGCAGCCACCACTCCCGCCACCCCGCCCCACGGCCACCGCCCCTGCCGCCCTGCTCCCACGGTCCCGCTCCCGGCCCATCGCTCCCGCCGCCCCCGCGGCCTCGTTCTCGACCCCGCCCCCGCGGCGCCGCCCGCACCCTTGCAGTCCCGTCCCCATGCCTACGATCCCGTCCCCACCCCCGGACCCCCGCGACCCACTACCGCCGTCCCGCCCCGTAGCTCCGACCCCGCCCAAGCGATCCCGTCCTCACACCCGCGGCCACGTCCCCATCCCCGCGGTCCCACCCCGACATCCATAGTCCCGCCGCCATGGCTCCGTTCCCATCATCGGTTCCCCGAACCCACCCCCGCGGCGACAGTCCTGCGACCCCGTCCCCGCTGTCCCTCCCCCGAGGCCCCACCCCCACGGCCCCACCCCCGCGCCCCCACCCCCGCAGCCCCACCCCCACGGCCCCACCCCCGCGGCCCCACCCCCGCGGCCCAACCCCCGCGGTCCCACCTCGCGGCCTCAGACCTGCGACCCCACCCCCGCGATCGCTTCGCGCTTCCGCCGGCCCTGGCCCCGCCCACATGGCTCGCCCGCCTTTTCCTGTTGTCGATTGCGAGCAACACCTGGCGCCGCTCCCGCTGGCAAGGTCGATCTCGGGCGCCCATCTCGCGCTTGCCCTATCGCCCTTCGCAGCCCTAACCTCGGAGTGGCTAGCCAGCCCCGCTTTCACAATAAACACGGGCGAGTTTTGCGTGTCTCTTGTTCAACCCACTCCATTTGGCATCTCCATTGACATCCCCTCAGAAATTCGAATCTTTTCGGTGCCACCTCCGAGGCTCTTTCATTGCCACCTCGCTACTTCTCCGCTTTTTTATTTTCCTTGACTACACGCAGTACAGAGGAAACATATTGTATTAGTACAAAAAATCGAGGGCGAGATTTTGGCATTAAAATCCATTTCGACGGTCCCTGACGCGAAAGGGCGTTTTTACCATGAGGTGTGCATGATGTGTGGATGGATGTGTCGTGCATATTCTAGAAAGAACAATGCTTGGCACCTACGCCAGGACTATGTTACTATCATTCCAAAGATTTTTGAAATTGCTGCAGCTTGCAAAGAGATACATCATTTTTGTAATATACTTGTAAAACTGTGGGAAAAGAGTAAAAATTACATCCTTAGTCTAAAGTACGGTTTCAACGATGAGTGAGAGGTTATATTAGTTTCCCTCTCCCCATTTTTCGTCTTTCGTGTCATCTGGCCCAAGACGAGAGGATAATTGATGGGGAAATCAACACAATGCTTTACAATGAGAAGTTCGAGTAAAATTCTTCAATATCACCTCCCCTGTAGTAGCGGTGACAGTGTGATCAGCCCTTACACCGATCGTATGTTCGTTTCACAATCCCTCGATCACCAACCCCATGTGATTTACATAGATGCAATAGGTGTGAATACAGATATTACTTTTGAATATAAAGTTTCAAATACCGGAAAATTCTTCAGTTTTACCTATTCTGTGGTAGTGGGGAAAGTAGTAATAACCGATTTTAATACTGACATTTGGGAAACCTTTGAAATAATCAGTAGATAATTGTTTCATTTCTACCAAATCATTAAAATTTTGAAATTCTAAATTTCACAAGACATGAGGTAAATTTTCGGTATGCTACGCATCCCTTAGTTCCTTATCTACGGTCGAATCACGGCACCATTACTGTTGCCAACCCACCCTCTTTGCCTCTTAACTCACTGCTGAGTTTTGTTACCGTGTGTGATTCCTCGCTGCCTTTCGGAATCCTTACATTTCAAGAGAGTCCATGGCACGCTCCTTTGACTTATAAGCGTTTTTAATCTTTCCCGCATTCGTTGCGTAATCTCATGAAGTCAGTGCACTCTCGTCAATAATAATTCTGTTTCGAAATGACAGTCAGATTTTCTCGTCTATGGCTTTTTCCCTTCCTTGTCACCTGTTGCAGCTCGTCTAGCGTCTGCCTTTTGAACTCCTGTAACTAGTTAGGTGGGATGATAATCTTCCCTCTTCCCTCGTGATCTTGATTGCTTTCCTCTCCTGATCATTCTCGTCTACACCATAATTGCCTGAACCAGCTTCATTATGTGTGATACTCTTAGTACATCCCAATTCCTGTCAAATACCTCTCTTACATTACCCTGTCAATCTCGATAAGTGTTGAGGAACAAATTAGACTATCTACGAGAAGATCTGAGACAATATATTCTAACAGGCAATGAGGTGGTTATAGTAGGGAAATGAAAGAGTGTGAGGAATAGGCACTGATGAGAACAGAAGTAGAGGAATTATGTTTGAAGAGAGGAAATGAGTAGAAAATATGAGGTAAATGGGAAATCCGCTTGCGCTATAGAAGTTGTTTTTAAACTAGGAGGCGATTTTTTCACTTCTTTCACCAGAAATTTAACCCGTCTCCCAACGCCCTTGCGATCTTCCCCTCCATGTCAACATCAAACTTGCAGTTACATGCCGGTTATCCACCGCAAATGGCCACTAACCAGTCAATTTAATTTAAAATTATGTTTTGTTAGTCACGATTTGCTACTTCATTCCTTCAATCGCCACATTTACCATTATAAATACTACAGAGAGTCACATTCACACCCACTTTAGAGATATTGGCGTCACTTCTGTACGTCGCTTTTTAATTCACTGCTTTCTTATTGTTTCTGTAAAAACTAATATGACCATAACCATTGCAAAAGGTTTATTAATGTTCCATTTGATTCATCTTACTCCTACCACTAAATTATCCTTTACATTTTTTTGAATTTGTTTTATCCCTTTTTCCATCCCCATTTTACCCTAGATAATTTACATTTTCTCTTGTTAATTGCCTTTTATTTTGAAACCAGTTCACATCCGTGTTCCCCTCGTATTTTTAAAACCTCTCTTTTCATGGTATCCATCCATATTCCTCAGTCACAAGTAACGTCACCATTCCTTCCATCAACCTCTTCACCGTCTCTGCGGGGTAGGCGATTCATCGATTAGGCGCATCTCGCCACTTAATCGGCCTTTGGCGAGCGCTGCCTGAGATATCCAACCACTCGCACCTGCGTGCAGGGGTACGCAGGCAGCATTAAGTCGTCAGCGAAATTTCCTCACTCGAAATCGAGAATAATCGTTCCCATCTATGCTGTCAATTTTTTGCTTACCACCGTATCAAACAGCCTGTAATTACACTTCAGTGAACAAAAGTGTTTGTTTCCTTTGCCGAATGAAAAGAGCCGTACATAGACTTAGATTGCACGATACCCTATATGGAAAACGTTTTGGAAAACATCCTTTTAATAGTATATATTTAACATAATCGGCGTTTCAGTACTTAAAAATTCTTGTGATACTATTTTCAATGAAATTATTTATTTTTTATTAATTAGTATGGTAATATTAATCGTAACCAACTATCGCAGCCCATAATTGTTATTAATTATGGATATTTCCAGAATTTTTGAGAGAATTCCTACTGTTAAAATATATATGATCACATATCGGAATGTTTCAGCAATATATAATCCATGTTTTAGGAAAGTCATGTTCTGCCAGTCCTATTTAATTTCCTTCTGAATTGCAAATGAAGGGACTTCTAGATCTGATGGTCTATATTTAAACTCAATTTCTGCATTTGCTGAGATATTGTAAAGCTATGGTGTTATTAAAGAAATTAAAGCAATAAAATTTGGAAGAAGTGGAGACATAAATGAAACCGAACAAAGGGATAAAAGACATAGAGAACTGGGCGATACAGAGTAAAAAAAATTTACCATTTAATCCACCACAAATCTATAAGGTGAGAAAGATTTGAGCTGCTTTTTCTCAAAGGTGAAGCGTATGAACACTTCTATTTGTATCACGAGTGGTCTTTTTTATTATTTCATTTTTACTCAAGCTTCAATATAATTGCTTTTAGACACATCAAGATCCAACTTGCTGATCATTTCAACAGACGTCTGAAAATTCACTTCGAAGCCACAAATAAAATATGCACTACCCTTTCGTCTTTGGAAGTTTGACATTATGCATTCTCTACTTTCTATTCAAATGTCTTTAGTGAGACTGACATTAAACACGATGATAATCATCGCAGAAAAGATCATTCTATGAATTTGGTTTATATATCTAACAATACACAGAGGAAATGAATGTGTTTGCATGAATCATAAATTTCGAATAATGTATACGTCTTATATTTATCTGATAAGTTCTTGGGTAAGTAGATATAATAAATTAGTTACGTTTTTGCAACAGAATTGAAAATATTTGAAATAATGCCAGTAAGTGAACAGTTTTCGTCAGTGGCGAAATATTTTAAATAATTGGAATGCATCTAAACCTGTACAGTGTTTTGCAAGAAAAATTTACTTTTTGATTGTTTCTCTATTCATTTCCGAAGTACGTAGCTAAGCAAGAACAATATTGGATTAAAAAACTAAAGAATTCTACACAAATGCCTTAAATTTGAAAGAGACTACTGTTTTTTTATAGTGATAGATGTGACGAAATAAAAACATGGACTTAAATATTGTCCTTGATATATTGAATATAAATGATACAGAATAATATTTTTTATTTTAAATTAAACACTTAGATATTTGTTTTCATATTTGCCTTATAAGACTTACTAATTTATTACTGTGTTTATTTGTTACTTAAGATTTTTCTAATTTATTACTGCGTTTATCACTTAAGATTTTTAATAATTTATTACTGTGATTCAAAGCTAAAAATAAATACTAATTTCTCATGTCTTAACTCAAATGAGAATTTTTTATCATAATCGTTATTTAATTCATGTTATCAATAAATTGTGCTTAGATATATTGTGATCTCATGACGACAAGATTCTAGCTGAGCATAGCACAAGAGAGCATTTTGAATGTATGGAGGATTCAAATGAAGATATGTAAAAACTCAAATGGGACTATGCCATTTTGTTCATAGGTTTTCTGTAAGGCTGGTTGTAAATCTGTATTAATGAGTTGTGAATATGACAATAGAGGGTTCCAACAAGTGAAATCATAATTTTCCCCAAGAAAATCAGAGAGAACTTCATCACACTAGTCCGCGCTGTTTTGAAGAGTTTGCAGAGAATCGATAGCGCAAATCTTCCTTTCTTTCCATTCTAATTCATTGCTTGTTTATCGTATTCAGTTCGATTTATACTAGTATATGAGTACTATAGTGGATAGGGGATGTGACGAAATAAAAACAAGGACTTAGGTCTTGAACATCATATATTGAGTATAAATGATGCAGATAAATACATTTAATTTTAATTAATAATTTTCACATTTAGATAATGTTTTCATATTTGCAATATAAGACATACATTTTTACTAATTGATCACTAGGGAGCGGATTTTAATGAAATGTTATATTCTTTCTCTTCGCTTTGGAACAATGCCTTTTACTGTACCTATACAATAATATTATGTTATGAAAAAAGTAAATGACACTTTTTATTTGACATTTTTTTTTACATTTTTTTGCTGATTTCATCAATTTTAATATCATTTTAATTTGCTTCAGATAACATTAACGAGATGCAACAAATGTCCTCTATAGAATACCTGAGTAGCCTATTCGATTTCTTCGCTCAGTAATTGTAATGGCAGCCGATGTGAATATGTAACATAAGGTTCCTGTGACGCCTATCAGTGCTATTGTCGGTTCGGTCGATTTCGGAATAACTGAAGAGCAGAGATTTCCTGGTAAAGAGTCCAAACCAAAAGGTTTCCAGCTGAGTTCACTTGATCGAAAGGAAGAAGCCTGGATTGCGTCAGTTACATATGCAACAGCTTGAATTGATCATCTGAACAGGTTTTGATGACTTTTTTTGTCCTTTTTATTTGCTTCTAGGGCATTTTAAAAACTTTTAAGAACATTTTATTGATAATTTTTGGCGATGTTATAGGTCATCAAAATCCGCCCCTATTTATTACTATTAATTCGCTTGAGTTGCAGCAGATCGCTTGCGTGCGTGGCCCAGAAGAAGCCGGCAGCGCCCTCACGGGCAGACGTCGCTGTGGTTGGACGAGTGCTCCTGCGTGGCCTTCTGCTTGGTGCTGAGCCCGTCCAGCTGCAGCAGCACCACTTCGTACGTGGCCACGGTACCCGCCACCTGCGCACACACGCACCTCTGGGACAAGGAATGGTGGTCTGGTGTGCAGGAGTGCGTCGTAGAACTCACTCCTCTATATCAATGCTACCTCTGCCTCCCTATACTACACCGTCAGAAATTTCAGCGTTACTTTAATGTAAATTACATTAAAGTAATTATCATCAACCCACATTAAATTTAATGTAACATGTACATTAGAATGCGATATTAAAGCTTTATGGACCTATCTGGAAGGAAGGAAGGAATGATCTTAAAGGACAGGTGATTGAAAAATATACAATATGAATGATGAGAGGCAGGTAAACGGGAGAACCTCTACATTAAATCTACACTGATTTTAACTTGTGTATTAAATTAAATGTGCGAATATATTAAGCTCTTTTTAAAGTACATGGTTATATTAAGTTTCATGTACAATGCATTAATCTACATTAAATTTAATGATATTTCTTACAGTGTACAGTACAGGGAAGAAAAGTTTTGGAAGAATGGTATTCAAATCGCCTCAATAATACGATCTCGAATTTTTGGTAGTAAAATGAGTGTTTAAAGATCTTTTGTCTTGTAACATCGCTCATAGGTAAGGACTAAGGACTCAAGTAAGAGATTTATTTCTTAATGGAATTAATCCCTAAATTTAAGATATTTATAAGATGACATGCACTTTTTGTAACATATGAATAGTTTTGGGTAATAACACTAAGCGGAGGAAAGGTTTTGATGTAATGCGCATTCCCGCCACTTTAATATTGGAGTAAACGTTTGACTGAAGTGATGAGTGTTATGTAAAACGTTTGATTTTATAAACAAGAATATGCATTACTGCGCAAACAATTTTTTAAAAATCATATGAACTCAGAAAATGCGGAACTTTGAAGTTTTGAAAATATGCAAACGGTAAGAAATATTTGAACAATTCAGCCATAATATCACAGGAATTCAGGAACTAATGATCTGTTTTTACCTTTTCTTTCTTAAGGGGCAACATTCTACATGTAAGACACAAAATTTTGTACTGAAATTTCGAAAACGTTAATGAGCTGACAATTAAAAATAGTATACGACATTAGTTTTAGTATGGAAATACTTAATTTTGGATTAATTGCAGTTTTTACTAATGATGTTCCCTCAGAATGAAGTAGAGTAAGAATAGAAATACTCTTACGGTAAAAGCATGAAAACATTCCCGGTAAGTTCAATATCATTGAGTATTACATGCACTTACGATCACTAAATATTATTTTTTCATTATTCTAGGATCAGAAGAGGAAGAAGTGTCTTCATTCCTTATCAAGTTTTTTTATCATAAATAATATTAATAATTTTTCAGGTATTATTTGAATGATGTATACTATATTTTTCACATTACACAAGACAGATTACTACCGAAATACGATGAGGTTAACGCGAGAAAATATTATAGATAATTTTTATATAACAATAAACATATCGAGCTGTTTTAATTGTTTTAGAGAAGCACACCCTTACCTTAACGTATTCAGAGGTGTAACAATTTCCTTAATAAAATATATATCATTCTTATAACTTGATTGACATAAAAAAAGCCACGAAAATGGGCGAGATTTTTCCTTCCTCTTCTTGGCCCTACTATCTCCCCTTGAACTCACACATGCATACCCTACACTACCACACATGCCGGGAAACGATACGGTTGTTCCGACTGAGGCGGTCCCCGCAGGGGAGATGCCTTTTTGAGGAAATCTCTTAATGTGAGTGTAGTTTCGCGCAGGATCTCACCATTCAGCTGTGATGGAACACCGCCATTTCCAGAGTTAAAACATTCACTACACTATTGGGACAAATGACCACGAGCAGATGACGTGCACGGAAACACCAATCAATCAACCAATCAGCCTCAGAGCGCGGGATTCCGCGGTCGGAATCAGTAACTACTTGGCTGTTCGTGAGACGCCGCGTCCTGGGCACAGCTGCCAATTCGGCCGCCATCCTACGATTATCCACAGGATGATAGATTGGAGTCCATCTACGCGCCTGTTGCCCTGAGGAAGGTCGCGAAATGGCTGACGAAACGTCGGCTCCTGCGCCTAGAACACGGCGTCACCCAGACAGCCAAGTAGTTACTTAATCAATCAATCGAGTTGTGTGTATGTCTGCGTTGAAGGTGCCAGTGCCACCGAGGGAGGAGAGCGCGACGCACCGTGAGGATGAGCGTGCGCGTGATGGCGAAGAAGCGCAGGCCCGTCAGCGCCACGTCGTCGCCCAGCACCTGCGTCAGGAAGCGGTGCGCCTGCGCCACGCCCCCGCGCCACGCCGCCACGCCACACGCCGCCACCGCCATGCCGCACGCCGCCAGGAACAAGCGCAAGACGGCGTCAGCCGGGAGAAGGAGGCGGCCTCAAACACCAGATTACACACGCAAGGATGTCGTAGAAGGAGGGGTGTTTTAGAAAACGATATTGAGTTTTTAGTGATTCACTTCGATTATCAGGTCAATTGATCTTGTAAAAATAATTATTATAACTCAAGTGTTTTAATAATACGTTGCCTACCTAGTAACTATAATCAATTTCGTAATAAGTTTAGTAGAACAAATAATATAATATCCCATGACATACTATCAGTAACTACTTGGTTACTCAACATCTGTTACACTGTATATAACCTACGAGAGATATTATACGCGCACGTTTTCATGAGCCACGGAATACTCCTTTCCTAGCATTTGTTGATTTAAGAAAAAAACTCAGCCTAAAGGCCTCGTTTGATAATTCTCCAATCCATACTTTAATAAGATGACACAACACTTATTTTGTCAATAACTATTAAGCTTTTGGATAGACTTCTTTTTAGACTTCTATTCTATTAGAATTTCTATTAACTGACTTCAAAACTATGAAATTGTAAGAAAATTTAATAGTTTCTGGAAATTGCAGCAGTTATTTACACTTAGGGGTGAATAACTGTAATTTATCCTCATGCCTTACACACATTTCATGAATTTAAATGAAAATAGGATTGCTATTGTTCGATGCAGCCAAGTGCTCTTCACTCCATTACTACTTTCTACAGTACTTATTCATACAAACTGTATTCCAAAATAAATTTCAAATTCCTCGCACATGAAATTTCATGCAATTGTGCATTAATTAGTTTTTTAATTTTAATATCAGTTGAGACATACTTGTATTAAGAATTCTTCATTGAACTACCTTGGCATCTTTTAATGCCAATCCTTTTCTCAATTTAATTGTTCACAGTAGTAGGAAACAAATAATTTTAGGGTAGCAATCAAATTATGTAAATTGTATGAGTTTTAATTCTTTTGGGAATCAATATTAGAGCGTTGGGTTTAAAAGTACTAATTTCCGCGATTTCTACTGGTCTCCATTCCTTACTCCGCGATCGTGATTCGACACGATTCTGTCAGGGCTACCTCAAGTACATTGAACAACAATTCCCGTTGCCCAGTCTCTTGTAGAATGTGACCTTCGTGTGAATACGTGAATTCATTGTTATTTAAAAGAAATATCAATTACAAATTCCTATAGCTTTCTCAACAGTTATATAAAATTATATTTTTAATGCATAATCTCGACTAAATGAATGATTAATGAATATGTTTCCAATATTCATTTCAGTAACTTATTAACTCTGAAAAGTTTCATTCTAGGATATTTTTCTTTTTTGACAATTACTATTTTAGATAGTATAATAATAATATTTATTATTATTATTATTTATTGTTATTATTATTCTTATTATTATTGATGATGAGTGAGATAGCTAAAACGGTTCTCAATGTGCTTCATTGTTTGAAGACTATTCAAGCTATTAAGACGACTAATGCTGGCTATCGACAGCTAAGACAGGTGATAAAAGTTGGCTATCTAATGACGAATACGTAAGAAGCGAAAGTAAGTGACAGCAAGACATTTCCTCCATTCTAGGACAGACACCCTTGGAGAAAATACGAATTTGGTACCGAAATGGCAAAAATCTTATGAGGGTAAAAGACGACCTTACCAATTGATGCACTCAAACATTATTTTATAATTCATCTTGCTCATTGCTAGTTACTTGCCTTACTTCGACCGCTACCTAAACTGTGAATAAAAATTGAGAAGGGAAGAAATGTCATATGTAGTAAGTGCGAAGTTTTTGAAGAAACTTATACTGTCGTGGGACAAGGGTACTTCTAAAAATGTACTACAGGGTTATTTAATTAATTAAAAATCAGTATAAGGTCTTAAACCATACATGATGCACCAATGCAGTGACCATTGTACTACAAATTTTGTGAGAGAAGTTAAACGGTGTGTTGGGCATTATAGCACAATTATCAATGTCATGCACAAGACGTATTTTCTTTCGCATTTCATTACACGTTAGAAATTTCATAAAATTCATTTCAAAATTAGCAATTTCAAATTTCAAAATTATATGATTCGGTAGTGGTTGAGAATTCTTTCGTAAATCTAATGCGTGCTCCCTTAGTACTTACAAAATTATCATTAATGATATTTTGTATCTTATATATTAGTATCTATAGTAGACATTGTCAAAATTGATGTCTGAAACATGGGATTTTTAATTTTTATAGAGATCTACTGGTATATACATATACTTATAGGCAATGTAGTAAAGCAGGAAATGTATTAGTGAATACCAATTACAAAAAAGGAAGGAAAGAAGAAAGAAATGCAGGAAGGAAAAGAAGTAAAATCTACCTTGAAATTGAAATGTTGATACCTGTCAGTCAAATAGAAATTGGGGAAGCATTTAAGTGATAATGACAAATGTCATTAAAATTTTTAATTTCATTTTAATGTCATTCAGGTTATTACTAATACGCATTTAGCTATTATGAACTTTTAACGAACTTTTTACTGAAAACAAATAAAGGGAAATCAATATAGCTTTCATAAAAAGGAATTAAAACCAAAGAGCAATTGATATTTTAAGTAGAAATCCTTTATCAGAAAATATATTATTGGTACTTCAAAAAGTAACAAGAAGTTATTTTATAGTTTGATGAATGTAACTGAAATTATAATTATTTATGTTACTTCTTGTAACATTCCTCCAATGTGAGAAAAGCAACAAATTTGTGAATTTTTCTCTTTAGAAGTATCAAATAATAAAAACTATGAGGACTCCTGTGTTTAAAGGAGGTTGTTAAACTTATTCTGCAGTTAACGTATTAACATTCGACGCAAAATGATAGCGTTGTTTTAGAATACCGATCATTCTCTGAGTACCTTTTTGTAAAACAAGAGGTTGTGTATAGATAAATATTGAATTAATATAGAAGATAAAAAATTTAAAGATACAACTTTGCAATGAGAAAGTTTTTCACAGATTTTTGAGGAATGATAAATAATATTTTGTAAAATAACACGACCGTATGTTTTAGGTTGAAAATAGGGAAAAACCAAAATTGTGTAATTTTGTCTTGTAAATATATAGTTCTTCTTTTGGTAAAATACCAGGCGGTCCTAGGCGGATAGTCGTAGATTTATCACTAAATCATTATGCAATGTTTCTTTCGTTTCCTTCAAAATATTTAAACGAATTATTTGCGCAACCACAAAATGGATATGAAGGTGAAACATCACATGTTGGGTCTGCGCATTAGACTAATTCTGTGAAAAGAAGATAACTTCAAGGAAACAGGAAACACGCTTTCAGTTCAGTTTACGGACGTTCAGTTTCATCAAGTCTTTTTATCCGTTTTCTCTTGTCAATTGAAGTGAGAGAAACAGTTATATAAAAAGCATTCCGTCAAAAGTGTAAATGACTTAATCTTTTACTTGCAAATTAATAAATGCAAATTTATGTTATCATAACTCTATAAAATCACTACTACACCCAAGGTTCGTGTGTTGATTGTGAAGGAATATTTCACATTACGTTGACTTAAAATCTGAGCTTCAAATTTCTTCAGCTTCAGAGATTTAGAATCAGAGATTCAAATATATTGAATAAATTTGCTTTAGAATTATTTCCATCATTTTTACAATATAAAATGTCAAATTTACGGGCATCAAACCGAGCAGTTTTTAATTAAAATTATTTCACTTGAGAAACGCGGAATTCACTATTACACAATTTAAATAATTTTCATCTTCTCGACAATGTCACTAATTGATAATAATGATGTTAACAATCTTCAAAATTTCAAATCGAACTTTTCTAGGGACAATACTTATGCTTACAGATAGGGAATTTAAGGAATTAAAAATAAGTATGGACGTGATAATTTAAAGAATTAGTTTGAAATATTTTTGAAACGAAGTTGAGTAATTTAAGAAATGAAAATTTGACATGACAAATGCGAAATTTATGACGACATTAATGTAATTTCAGTTTTAAGTCATTAATGTAAGTTCTTAGTGAGATAAAATAGAAAATAGTATTCTTTATAGAAACCAACAAATTTTATTTCTCAACTCGTTTCGTGAAAATTCAAATGTGTAAGGTGACTGAGTTGCAAATTTCTAAATGGCGACTCGTATACAAGGTCTTCAACTAAACATCAAAGGCAGATTTTATCTGTCAAGGACTGTTCATTGAGGACTAGAAGAGGTATAATGTAGTTTTGTGGATTAAGCCTGTGCCACAAGGGAGCAATGATAGCATGACTCACTACAGACGTGGATTAACATGTAAAATTAAATTTCTTGATAAAAGTGTCCAAATAAATTTTAGGACAATCATTTTTCTGTTTACATAAAAAAGTAAAATTAAAATTGGAAAAAATTAGGATATGTATAAAGGCAAAGAGGAGGACGAGAAATCGATGAACATGGTGGAGACGTCAGAAGAGGCGATGATGAAAGAATGACCTTTTGGTTATAGCAGCTCTTGACTCAAATGACCGTACCTGTATCGCTTAATACATAAATGAACTCAGGGAGCGAGAATCATACGCCAAATTGATGCAATTTCGATAATCAGCTCGTTTAAAGTTTGATGAACCCATGCAAATCAATAAAGAGCTAAAAAATCTGTCGGTTGTTATACTGCCATATTGCGAGAAAATGGAAATCTGATAGGAGAGAAACTTGATTTAGTCCATTTCAACTCCTAATTTTGGCTTATGACTCGCTCTTAATGACCCCTTCACGTATAGAAAGGAATAACATGACGTCAATATTACTCCAGTTCCATAAGAACGTTTTAGTTATAATCTTTCTATTCCGAGCGATGGCAAGTGTGCTGCTCGGACCTTAGCTAAGCTTCTGAGTGAGAGAAAATTGAAGAGTGGAAAGTTATAAGGAGCTAGCTATGTATCACTTAAAAAATACTGTTCAAGCAGCTGGGACTATGTATCAGGGCCAATGACCTGCATAAGGCGCTATGTTTTACAGAAAGTGGAAATAGCTCGAAGACGACTTCGAGAAGTAGAGCTGGAGCTATGTTCAGCAACGCTTTTCTCAGAATGTTTCTTTTTATTTCAATGCCAGCAAAAACTTTCTTCATACCCAATCCTTGTGAAAGAAGAAGAAGAATATCAATTTTATATAAAGCACAGTATATAATATTAAACAGTATGACAGTATAATATTATTATTTTTAACATAATTGATTCAAATTTTAATAAAATGCTATTTTTTCATTTTATTTTACAGTACATTTATATTAGAATATTTTTTATCTACGCAGTGCTACAGGCCTCTGGTGCAATGTATTACGAACCAATCTGCTCATAGCGATAGACGAAAAATAATGATCGTTGTGCATCTACCAATATATTATTTAAAATATTTATTTTCCGTTTTTGTGTTGTATTAATTTTGTTCAAACGTTTCAAAAACACTACAACAATTCTGAAGAAGAGCCTGTAAAAATTTTGTATATATTCCCACACTACTTTTTGTAGTATCGATGTAGTTTACATGTCGTTGAATTCACTTTTATTAAGTACATAGATTTTTCTTTCGTCACTTAGCTCCCTTATGATTTTCCACTCTACAATTGCAGCATGGTGAAGCAGTGCCGGAGCTAGACAAATTTGGGCGTGAGACAATGCTGAACCCTAGCCCCCCCCACACACACGAAAAAATTAAAAACGTGAAAGTTGTATCAAGAAACTATATGTTATGTTTATGAAACTATATGCATTTTCGAAATCATATTTTTAATAATACATGTAAGAAAAGTATTAAGTGATAAAATAATACAATCTATTCAATAAGCTTAAAACGCTAAAACATTGTTTTGTTTAGTTAGTGTCTCATAAAATCACTTGTTGTTCTTCATGAAATGAATATGAAATTCAGTAGAACCTATTTTAATGTTAGCGTGATTTGATTCATTTCATAGAGTCCCTGTAAGTAATGACTATAATTAAGGTAGTTATTAACTATTTAAGGTAAAAAAGTAATGAAAATTATGAAATATCAGACTGCTGTACCGCGACTTACAAAATTACTATAACGATTTTCTTGAGAACTAATTTGTTTTTCAATATTTTTACTAATTTTTTCCCATGAGTCTCATCATCGGGCCCCTCGATTTGCGGGGCCCCGGGCGATCGCCCGGTCTGCCCTTGCGTAGCGCCGGCACTGCGGTGCACGCGGACTGGCGGAGGACTGACCTCGACGCCCCAGCAGCCCGCGGGCACGGCGTAGAGGGCGGCGCGCGGCCGGCGGCTCTCGGCGTGCACCTCGGCCGCCAGGAACAGCACGGCCGCCGTGCGCGCCAGCACGTACCCGAACGACACGTAGAAGTACAGGATGCCCCAGTCGCGCACCAGGCTGAGACACACGCACGCGCGACGGCGGGCGGACGGTCAGAGCAAGGCTGCACCCTGGCGGCGACGCTGAGCGCGAATGCCCAACCCCCCGCTCAATGCCATCCCCGGAGAGCGCCGTTATGTTTAGATTTATTCAGAGCTGCGTCTGACGTCAATCAGCTGTTACGGTGTCATCCAATCAGAAGGTTGAACACCACCATAGTTACGTCACTGTATTGGCATGCAAGGACCCGATTGGATGGCACCGTAACAGCTGATGATCTGTCAGAGGCAGCTGTGAATAAATCGCGGTATAGCACTGGGTGTGTTGCTCTGTCTTTACAGTCGCATTCCAACGCCATTACGGAATCGAATTAATAAGGGGATGTGCAACGACGGACCCCAGAATAAATTGCAAAATAACTGAAGGAAAATATATTTAAGGACGAATGGTACATGTGTTTCGGTAAATACATTGCAAATATTGTCTGCAGGTTAATGTTAAATTGTGTGTGTGTGTGTATGTGTGTGTGACAAGGGATTTTATACTTTAAATATTTTCTGTACTTGCAGTCTTTTCCGTGAGGATGTAGATGTTCACTTCTTTTAAACAGCCAGTTCAATATTCACTATGTTTATCCAATTGCGCAATTGTTATCAACATCGTCAGATACTAAATTAAGGCTGCAATGTGTTTATGGGCAGACCGCCGCAGTTTTCACGAAGAGATTACGTATGGCAAATATTATTCCTTTGTAAACATATGATAAGCATTGAGAGAAGAAACTATTACTGAGGCTGAGGGAAGATTGTAATTAAACTACTGCTAAACGAAGGATCGTTAACTCCTAAACTAAGGTAGAAGGAAAAAAGCTGCCCTGGGGATCGTCGTTGGCACCCCCTTCACACATATTGGTATGCGACTGTTAAGATGGCGCCACACATGCGCTATTCGGCAAGAACTAAGCGACTGCTCGCTGAATTCCGATTAGCCGAGGTTCCGGCGAAAGGTTGCTTCCTTTACGTGTCACAAGAGAGCGACATGCTAGGGGTAGGTCAAGCACAGAAATTTTGGCGCTCGACAGCGAGCTAGCTAATCATCCCCAATACCTGGCATTCAGCGAGTAGTTGCTCAGTCCCGTAGTGCTTAGTCCCGTATGTGCGGCGCCTTTACAGCCTCCCGCATGCGCGTGTGTTTTAACTTGGCATCTGGGCGGCTGAGGTCATTATGTACGAAGGCTGAGCATATGAAAGACTTTTTCAAACGTTTCTTCATGTTTCATGCTGATTTTGAAAACAGGTTTATCATTATATGAACACTAAAATATGTTTAATTTCATTTCAATCAATATTGGCTATTTATATTATTGTCGTATAACATGGCTTGTTACCGATATTCTAAATAAATTACTTTAATCGTAAAATATATGAAAAATGTTTTTCTAAAGAAATGTGATGAAGGTTCATGCAATACTTCCTAATTTGCTTTTCACATAACCTCATTTTTTTAAAATCAAAACCATATTAAATGTCATTTATGAACAATAATTTATAAGAGATGTTAAACATTTCCGAAACTTTTGTAATTTTTGTAATTTATAATATATGTAATTTAATTTTTTCAGATAATGTTATTTTGCTAGATAAAATTATTTTCAATCGGATGAAAAAAAAAAAACTGTTAACGATCTACAATTAATGAACTCCTCCTTCTACCATTTTTGCAAATAATCAACGAAAAATTATTACAGTAAATCTCGACGCCCTGACAATAGGCTCCCTTAGATAATGTATGCGGTGGGCTACCGTTCTAAATGCTGTTGAATATTTTACCTCCAAATGCCGCATATTGAATAAATTCCCTCAATTTATTAATCATAATACTGTGAAATAAAAATGGTTTATCTTAGTTTCCAACATTTTTAAAATATTTTTTAATTGTAAAAATTTACAGTATTACTTAACATTTTATTAATCAAGGAAAGACTTTTGACAATAAAAGAAGCGTAAAGTTAAAATTCCTTGCAGTGTTTGTTTTTCACTGTATAAGATAAAATGTTTAGTTTATGTTCATTTAAAATCATTGTTTTCGAACAAAGTTTACCTAGTGAAAAAGTATCATTGACGAGTATATGATTTACTATTTCTTCTGACGATGTTGTTTATAATTTTTTAAATTTACTTTTTAAAATGTCACCTCAATATTTCAAAGAAGATAACTCAGTGTTAATCGTTCGTAACCAGCATTCTGTTGTACTTTGATGATGCTTGTTTTGTTATTATTAGAGAAAATACTAAAACTTTTGAATTGTCATAAATAGATAATAAACTGAGATGTTTGCACAATTATACCTTCCTAATTCCCTACAGGCAAAGAAATGTGATGTGTTAAAATATAATTTCTGGAAAAATAAAATATTTAAAAACCATATTTTTAATTTATTTCAAGATTGAAGTTTGACCCGAGAGTTGTAATTCATACAGCCAAAAATAAATTTTCCTTAATTGATAAGAGTACCACTTCGTCATAAATACTATTTTGAACTGACCAAAGTACATCAAATGGGGGGGGGGGGGTTGAACCCAACTTCTGGCAATGAATTTTACTTTAGCACGTATTTTCTAAGTAATCGCAAATATCTGAATCTTGCGTGTGACAATGATGATCCCTTTTTACGACGGGGCACATTCTCCTTTTCTAGAGAAAATAATAATTTCGTGCAAATATTATCTCTAATTAATATAAATTCACAGGACCAGTACTCAGGAATTATCAAATCAGAT
Organism: Acheta domesticus; assembly: GCA_031308135.1. Classification (NCBI taxonomy): domain Eukaryota; kingdom Metazoa; phylum Arthropoda; class Insecta; order Orthoptera; family Gryllidae; genus Acheta; species Acheta domesticus. The sequence goes on along the minus strand of JAHLJT010000631.1, from coordinate 197,652,583 downwards.
ACTGATTTTGACATTTTAGCGGGGAAAATTCACCTCAGACTGCGGAACAACTGCAGGCAAATGAAGTAGAGGTTGTTAGCGAAGGCGAAAAACACGAGGTTGCTGAGCGTAGCGTCGGCGTCGTGCGTCAGAGTAGCCAGCCTGTTGAAGTCCTCTCGAAGTTCGCGCCATTCGCACGCCGGCAGCACCTGCAAGACAAATGCCACAAGGCCGTCAGGGCGCGGGAAATTCAAGCGGGCGGAAAGTTCGATGCACCCTCAGTAAACTACAGATACTATGCCATACGTCACACAAAGTTTTTATTGTAAGGAAAATAAATCAACAAAAGTAAATAAGTAAATCTAATTTATAATAGTAATGTATACACCCAGGGCCAAACGCCCGCGGACGTTTTGGCATTGCTTGATCATTAGAACCAGTTGACGCCCCTAATTTTATTCATTCAGATGTAACTTGACTCGGTTTGTCTTTTCATATTTCCTTCCCAAATTCCCTTTCATATTCCCTCTCATAATTCCTTCCGTAAGGGAACATGTAGCATCATTCAACTGTTTTCGTATTTCCCTCGTAACTACGGTCCTCTCGTGCCACGTACGTTATGCAACGTAAATTGAACTTTGTATCGCACGCAATAACACGCTATAATGTATCAGTAAAAATAAATATTATTATATAATTACAAAATCAATCTACCCAACAGATGTTCTGGATTCCTTTACTGATTTTACAAAAACACATGCATTAGTACGATGGTTGGGGCAGAAGTTATGGCAACTAATTTTTTTCTAAAAAACGTGTTATCGAATCGCAAAATTTCATTTATATCTTGAAAGAAATGCTGCAGGAGTGTGTGTTTACATCAACAGATAGCTCTGCAAGTTTCTCTATTAGCATAGAGAGCAACTTGAAATCAGTTGTCCGTCTACCGCAGTGCGAGGTGAATGTTACATATTTCCAGCAGCGCTCTTACTCCAAGGGAGCCATTCACCATGAAAGGAATTTCCGAGAATGTCACAGGGAATTGGTGAAAGCTCATGGAATAATGCCCTTCCATACCGGACAGCCGCGAGATGCACAGGAGAGTTTCTGCAAAGATGCGTAGCAACCAGTGATCAGCAACGCACGTGATGATCTGTGAGTGTGCGGATCAATGTGATGTACGGTAATTGAGCATCTACCTAATCAGAACGCGTATGTAATGCTCTTCGAATTTGTGAAGCCGTATTCTCTAAAATGTCTTAGAACATGAAACGAGTACGGTCATTTCAAATACCTTAATAAATATGATAAATTCAATTTTTGTGTGTTGATAAAATGTCCAATCAGTTAGTTTAAACCTTGTCGTTTCATGTGCATATCTGAAATTTTCCACCCCTACTCATATTCTCACAAAAAATAGTTGCCATGACTTCTGCCCCTACCCTCGTATTTAATATTATTATCATCTGCGAATTGGTAATTGAACAATGGAATCTGTTTGTAAACTACTAGCTAATTAGTGAACTTCAAATTCGCTTGTTTTATTGCAATCGATAGATCATAGACATACAACAGAAATTATTCTCAATATTAATATTTTTGGCGGTCATCATCCGCAGCAAAATGCGCGAATTTTGAGAAATGATTCTGACTTCTTGGAAATTTAGGAGGTGCAGAATACAAACAAGCCAAAAAAACTCAAAAGAATTTTATCTGTGCCTCAAAACTTTGATGGCGTCTAGTAATTGTTTATTGCAAAGGGAAGTGACTGTCGCGGAATACAACTTTTTATTACATTCCGTAATACAGCGCGACAATTTTGTTAGTGTGCCGAGATCGTGGAAAATTCTGCTCGGCCGACGGGCCCGTACTCGCCGGGGAATGCTGGGCCGAACCCCCTTGGGAAGGTGGTGTTTCAAGGTCTCGCCCTGCAAAAGGCATGTTTTCCAGTCTGGGTGAATACTTGGTTTGTGATGGATCACGCGAAGTTCACTCTCAAAAAGGTGTGTGTATGTGTGTGACACATACGTAAAATGTGTCAAATCGTCATGTGCATCATATCCTGGAGCCTTTCTTCCAAATTTTGACAAATGAAGATCGTATTTACGGTCATTTTCAACAGAACTCCGCAACCGCACACGCTTCTTCAGTTTCCTTAAGAGATTCCATGCCGTTTTTGGAGACAGAATTATCACACGTGGTTTGTGACATGCACGCTTTCATGCTCTGACACCCTGCGATTTCATTCTTGGGGGATTTCTGAATGATCGCGTACATGCGACAAATCCCTACACGGAAGAAGAACTACGGCACAACATACTAGAGGAATAGGTCTCTGCACTACCACAAGACATCCTTTACTGAGTGAATCAGAAAATGTGTAGATATCAAGAATGCGTCAGAGCCAATGGTGGTCCCAGGATATACTATAACGTGAGTACAATTTAAACTTTCCGATAGCGAAAAGCCAACTTCCTCCGCCCTGTCTCGATTTCCCCGACATCCGTGGCCTCATTCGTCGAGGCCAAATCCCCGCGCGACCGTCACATTTATAAATTGGTAGCACTGTGTAAAGATAGAGTAAATGGACAAACTATTTTGTTTTAATATCCAACTAACATTACAAAGCAAAGTATTTTGAATAAGGTTTCTGTGAAGTATTGAAATAAGACAAATGATATTCTTGTAGCTCTTGAATATCTTGAAGCTTGTAAGTATTCTTAATCTGTGTTTTTGTTGAAACTAGGATTAGTTAATTTCAGAAAGGAATAATTATTTCATAAGTACGGTAGAGTTGTTTACGAATGTGCAGGTAGAGATAATAATTGGTTTTCCCCCCACCAAAGCTTTGTGGTCAATTATGAATTAATTATTGAAGCAAAACAGAATTCCGAAATCTCGTGAAACCAATCATTACAATTGCACCTAATGACAATTTTTTAATTTTTCTACTAATTCCAAGAAGGGACATGAGAGGAATCCATGGGCAAACAATTGAGACGAAATCGTTTTGGCAGCCGCCGGTTGAGCCTTCATCGAGTAAATAGGCGCGAAACAATCGATGGCGAGTCATCGGGAGTGTTTTTGGTGTTGACGCCGCGCGGGGCGGACGCGTTGACGAGCACGCCGCGTGAAACAACAAACGCCGAACGGACGGCGTCACGACGCCCTCGCGTACAGAAGCTCGAACGCAATTAGCGCTGCCATCTGGCGGATCCCACGACAGCCACGCGCCGTGGCTCTTGCAAATGGCCGCCGAGCACGAGAGCTAATGGCCGGCGCACCGAGGCAGGGACGGCTGAGGCGTTGGCCTTCGTCTTGCAAGAGGCCCGTGAGGTACCTGTTTTGAATTGATTGGAAGAACAAAACATCGTGGATTAATCGGGGAGGAAACAAAACAAATGTCTGGCCCTCGCTTCCGGAACGATTCTGTGGAGGTCATTCCTCAGAGGTCTCGTTGGATGTCTTTGAATATTTATTAGACTGGATTTCACGACCCTTCCCTATCTACGACTATGGTCCGTAATTTCACTGTCAACAACTCTTAGAATTAATGGGCCTAATCTATAAATAGATTTTCAGACCTAGTTTTCTGGATAAAAATCCATCAGAGGAGAACCAGGTTCTGAACTCATATCATTTTCAGAGGAATATTCTAATAAACAATAATTTACAGACTGTTCTCTTTCAAATTACAATTTCAATTCAATCTCTTTTATCGATCGCTAATCCTGTGAATTCATTTCTTATTTCCGAGGTAATTATAGTCAATTTAAATACCTAAAGCAGTGAATAGATAAAGTCTGCTTCCTACCCTACAGGTACCAATAAGGAGGATTGATCTCTCTCTCTCTCTCTCTCTTAGGAAGTTGTAACGTTCGCCAATCGGACAGAAGAAAAAAGATGATTCTGATCTGTATAACCATTTGCATGTCTAAAAAGGTACATCATATCCATACCCAAATTACACAAACAATTTTCACGATGTTAAATATTATTCATTACAGCATTTACAAGTATTATTTGTTACATTCATTCAGCATTTACAAGTATTATTTGTACAATATTTTTTCTCAACAAATGATGGTTTTCCTATCCAGTTCCCACCACACAGCCATACGACGTACCTTGAATCTTATGGCGTACATTGTTCATAAGACGCCAAGGACAATGGTTGATAAATAAATAGGTTTTAAAGAAAAGGGAAAAAAACCTTAAAACCTATTCAGTTTTATATAGATTTTCGGCTGACACTCCCGTCCCACGGACCACATTCCCCATTCATCAATCATCAGGCCCTTAAGATTTACTTGAGTCAAGAACTGGAACTGTAATTTGTTTCAGTATAAGCTAACTTACGGTAGCGAGGATAGTGGGACGAGATATGGGTAGGGTGACACTATGCACACCCGACACAAGTGTCTCTGGGCCATGCTATGCTATGTCGCTGGTTCATAAACACTATTATACTCCTGACAATTTTGAAACTTTTGATTTAATTGTCTAAATTGTTACATGCAAATAATTACAATATTTAAATTCCGCATTTCCAAAAACCAAGTCGAAGAAAATTTTCAGTATGCTGCGCTTTTCGTCTTTTAAATATTTTTTCCGTTAACAATAAACCCAGTGAAAAAATCCAAAAATTACAACTGCTAGAATTTGAATAATTATTATAATTGCTCATTTATAACATGAGCAGTAATTGAAAAAAATTACGCAGACTCTGGCCATGTGAGAGATGTCTATTGTTTTGCTGAATACCAAGAAACTCAGGAAAAACCCAAAAGCAATAAAACAGTTTCGACTTTGACTGAAAAATTCAAATGCGTGAATGTGTTATTCCGCCGATTCTCCTACTGAGCGTACCAGCTGAATTACCATACTCAGTTCGTCGCTTCTTCCGACATACCTGACGTCATTTAACAGCAAGGCTCCAAGGAAGATGCTACCAGTTATTAAATATTTGGTTTTAACGTTGAGTTATGGAACAGAAACTTTTTTTTTATCTTCTTGTTAGGTAAAGCATTGCTGTACTATATTCACTTCAGAGATTCCTTTCGAATATCACTATGTTCACTTCAGAGATTCCTTTCGAAAATCTCCTTAACCGTTGCAGATATTGTTGTGCGATTTTCGCTAAACAAACGTACGCAATTAGATGATGTATATTAGGTGATGTATAGTATCAAACTATACATATTTTAAATTGAAAGGGTATCGATACAACTCTCATTTTCTTCATAGAACCCTATAGATATCTTTAATCTGTGATAATGAGTGTGAAGGAACAAATTCATACATACGATACATACGCTCCAAAGATATACTTCACATATGAATAATTTGAAGTAATTTAAAGTTTTTACGACCACGCATACTAAATATGAGACACTAAAAGGAAATAGCTTATAGATGTATGCTAAATACACCATCAAAGATAGTTTTGATGGTGTATATATTAAATTATATTTATATATATAATTTAATATAGATCAAAGATATATATTAAATTATATATTAATAAAAGTATTATTTTATATGTGCCTTACCTCCCGAGAACGAGAATACTTCAATTAGATAACGACAAAAAAATTGGTTCTAAATTATATTTCTCATATGAAACTTCTTATTGTGCAAAACATATACAGTTAAAATTTGTAGTAATTCATTCCGATGGAGCAAATAAATGAAATGATCGCCGAAATGACCCCAGTGAATAAAAAATATGTTTGAAGTAGGAAAGAAATTAATGTTCGCATTTATTTCTCTCTCGCTCTGCAGAGGGAAGGGGATAGCATTTCTCCCATGCACTCTTCAGAATTACTGCACCGGACCGTTCAAACTGGTGATCCAATATAATTATGTGTTTGTGGCCACAGATTTAGATTTGTTGTGTTAACATTTTAACTGTTATGAATACTTAAAACACATTTTGGGTTATATTTTATGTTTTAGATCGAGGTTTTTTAATGTTTTACTTTACTTACTTAAATGCTTACGTTCAAAAATTACTAAATACCGGTATAAAGAATTCTTTATATTTCATATACCTACAAAAGCCTTCTAAAATGTGGAAAATTCACATTTGCCAAAATAATCGGTAGTGGTTTTAAGCAATTAGCAAATTAATTAAGTAATCACTCAACCTTCTTATTTCAGGGTAAAGTAAGTAGGTAAACAGTTCTGTTGAGCATTTCTAATCATGAATCCGCTTTGTCTCACCTTTGGGATTGCTGAAGCTGTCAAAGGTTAATTAGGTAGTTTCAAGATAAAAAGAAAACAACAGCTTGAATCAATGCGCGAAATACCATGAAATTCTTTCTACTAATAAAGGAAATACAAGTCAAAAGTACACATTACAATAGTATATATTGTTTTCAGTATTATTGAGAAAATATAAATACATTATTTTCATAAATATGAATTTAGTTTTTAGGGTTTACTTTCAATGTATAAAGTCATTAACCTATCCTTACCGGTTTATTACGAAAACCAAATGAAAAATATTTAATTCAAAGTACTTAGGAACGTAGTAACGTTGTTAAGAGCATTAGAAAAATTAACAAGGCATAATGTTATCCTCTGATAGTAATAATGGATTCGGATTATTCTTTGCCTACTAAAGACATCTAACAAATCTGATAATACCATTTAACGTGGACACTAATGATGGTTCTATGAAGATCAATATCTCTGCAAATGACAATACGTAAAACGTATTTACCCAGAAGAGGGAGTTCATCACTTATCTCGCCTCACATGGCAATCCTACGCTTCACATGAGCGAAGTCATGTTGCGTGATGTAAATGGATTTGCAGGTTAGGAAGGGCTCGTTAACGTCGCTTCAAAGCCTTTTTTGGTTATCTTATTCTCAATGCTACGATTTCTTGTTTACCAATACTTTTCTCACTTGTTCTTTACATCCATTTTAATTATGTGATCCTAGAAGGATAAATTTTGACTACCAAAGAAGCGAATTGGAAAACTTATTATGCATCAAAATAATTTTCAACATACTATTGAGGATGAGATCGCATAGTCATAAAATATTTTATCCATTGCATCTATATAAAACATCATTGATTAGATGTGATACGCAACGCGAACAATGGATTTATTCTCTTGAATTAAAACTAATTCTAAGAAGTTTTACTTTACTTCTCAACAATACATAAATATACTTTACTTCTCAGCAATACATTATATAATAAAATTTACGTAAATTGCAATCGTTACATATATTTACGGTCTCTTGCCAGCGATTTATTGTAGTTATTTACATTACTAGTCTTCTAAGTGACTTTTATGGACAAGGACGGGAAGTTAACCAAGAAAGCGATAACAGGGCCGAGTATCTATCAGGTCATGTCCTTAAAGATACTTAGATGACGCGTAGCATAAAGTTTTTATTTTAAAATTGTCGTAACGAAATTTCAAAATAAACATTTCGAAATCATCACTTTGAGGAAGTTCCGTGATGTTCTGTGGCAAAGCCTTGTCCGTGGTTTAACCATTTTATCTGTGGCTAAATAGTTTAATGCCACGGTAGCTAATTATTTTCAGAAATGTCGGGCAATTTCGAAGTAAACATGCTATAAATCTTTTTTTTGTGCCTGACGACATTCTAAAAAATGCAAAACCTCGTACTGTACTAAAATATCTCCACAACCCGGATCAACTTACGAGAAAACTCACGATTTTTTAATAAAATATTGGGTACTATCTTAAGGCCTCCGGCATTGTTAAAGCATTTGTTTATCAAAAAATCTATTAAATAGCAGATGTACACGGCGTTGCGTGAGATTTTCAAAAATATGTGTAATACTAATATAAACAACTACATTTTCTTCACATTTAGGTGAAAAACAAAAGTGTTTCACATTTACAAACTTTCATGAAGATGTATTTTAATCTGTTACAATCAAATTTAAGTTCCTCGCGTTGAATGGGAATCCATTTATCAAAATCATCTGATTGTTTGATCTGAAATAAATGCCTCGCCCCGATTCGCCAAGAAACAATCACTCACCGGGGGCAATATTCAATTCAGATTTTCAATATCATCTGTAGTAATACTCTTTGTTAATTACGTCTATTACACATTGTACTTCTATTAAATACTTCCGAAGTACACGTAGAAAGTATTCTGCTCTTAGTTCACTAGTTTCATTATTTGATTTTAATAGTGAGAAAGTTTCTTTTGCTCAAAAACATTTTCGTTTTAAGAAACACATTTTGGGCCGATATCTTGCATTGTAACTACGTCGTGTTTGATATTTGGTCGCTCAAAAGTATTCGCAACAAATTTACGAGAGTATTTTTTGTATCGCATTCCATTGTAAACAATTTCACCTTTTTAGAAGAAAAATATCAATGAAAACATTGTGAAAGCAATTTACACGATCCATCAAAGAGAGTGAAATAAAAAAATCGTAGTCCTTTCCTAAAATGCAGAAAAAATATATAAGAAAATATATATAAATTTAAATAATATTTTAGCAACGTGATAATTTTGAAAATTGTAATTTTAATACCTGGAACCAAAACAGGAATTGATATACATTATGTGCTGCATTCTGGACATAATTACTTCTGGACTTAATAAATACTTCTGTATTTTAACGAATGCTGCATGGCCGCGGACTTTATTTCTTCGTTGTTTAGATGGTTAATTGTTGTGGATCTAAGAGCATATTTAAGTGATTAACAATTAACAATGAAAGACATGTTCCATTGGAGCCTGTTTGTGCTATTTTGCTATTTCATTTAAGCTTTCTAGTTACAATAGCACTATACAAATAGCATAATGCTAATGGTTAAATTAACCCTTAGTTACTCGCGCTGGCGTACTTAGTACCCCACTGGAACTGTTATCGCCGTAGTTGTCAGATAACATCAGCGCGCGTTCTGACATTTGACCTAACCTCGTAGAAGGCATTTAGCTACATCCTCCTCGATACTCAGTTGCGTAAAATTTACTGAATTGGCTTCACTATTTATTTCCGTTGGAAAGCGTTCGTTGGCGTACTTTCTACGCCGCGCGGGTACCAGTGTGAGTCTCCATTTTTTTTAAATTATCACTTAATTTTTTTATTTATAGACGTAATTAAATTAATTTATTTTGTTTTACATTAAAAACAATACAGAAATATATAATTTAACGGAAATAATTGTTATACATTACAAACGAATTATTACATGGGGAATCGTCAGAAGACGAAATCTGCGATGCTGCAAGTGTTTCTGAGAAAGCAGTAGTGGTCGAGACTGAACATGACACATGTTCTTAGCTTAATTTTGCTAGTGAATATTCAAGCAGCGATTTAGAGTATAGAGATGTTTTCATTGTCCAAGACTAGGTTACAGAGTGGAATAAAACACAGCTTTGCAACAAATTTACAAAAACTGGAAGTCGTGATGATCAAGAATAATTACCAACAAAATTAAGAAATCACTGTCACATTTGCGAAAGGGCAACAAAACGCACTACTACAATTATTACTACACTTACTGCTAACTGGTGCAACAAATTCGCATACAACGAAAATATTCTTCAGATGCAAAAAGTCATCAGATGCAAAAATTGTTCTGAAGCTTAATATGCTATATTTGTAATCATTATTATATAATTAAAATTTTAATACGCATGCATTTCAAATAAAACTCAATAACAATTATATCCAAATTATTCAAGCCTTACAGAGCTCATTTTCCTAACAAAATAAGCTTGGCGTACAAAGTACGCCGCGCGGGTACTTATGAGACAAAACATAGCGCGAGTAACTAAGGGTTAACGTGCTGTATGGCATTCCAGATGCATTTTTTTCTATCTTGCCCTGGAAATTACTATTACATCCTGTCAAAGTAAAAAATTAATGATAAAGTTGAGTAGCGTAAGCGGGCGGGTTGCGAGTTCCAAATTTATGCCATATAGGTCACTTTGTTCACAGGGGTGCATTTGTAAAATTGTCCGGTACCGGAATTTGGATTTTGTGTTAAAGCAGCCAGCTTACTTCCATAACGCGGTACAACCGATTTTTAAAAGTAGTACCGAAACGTCATTTCGGTGGGCTCCATTACCAGAGAAGAAAAATTCAGGAGATTCTAAATAAAACAAAAGCATTTAGAGAGTTTATATGAAAAATGTGTAAAGACTGATAAGTACACGAACATTAAATGGAAAACAGATTATGTAATTTATGTAGCATCCACGTAAATCACATGGACTTGGTTATTGATATGGTAGGAAGTGATTGGAGTGGGAAAAGCCTACCGACCAATGGTTAAGTAAAACCGAAGAAGTGTTTTTTGGCACCTTTCATTTAACCTTTAATTGGTATCTCTTTTCAAAATCTTTAATTGGTATCGGCGGTCTGTCATACCGCTCACGCTTAATTCCTATAATTCAACGTATTATTTGCCAACATTGAGCTTATCTGCTAGTATAAAAATTAACATTTGTTTTATTAAGGTTTATGATGATGCAAAACTTCGAGTTCGAGTCCCGGTCATGGCAGAATTTTTCACAAGGTCACGACGTACACATTGGGGAAGCGGGATAAGTCTCATCGAAAGCGAATGAGAGTCAATGGGCGGAGTGAGAACGAGTGAAGTGGAATATCACGGGGTTAGTGAGACACTATCAAGAAACGAACGGCTGAGGTGGCACAGGTCTTTAATTGATGCTACTGCAGTGCCTGAGGACATTCTAGGGTTCTAGGGTTCTGTGACATTCTAGGGTTCGAGTCCTGACGGTGGCAGGATTTTCGATACTAGCAAGATAGCTAGGACGAATTCAGCCGCTTTCTGGAGGAGAATTCTTGCGGTCGGGTTGCTCTGATTGGTAGTTTTCCGTAGTTTCGCCGATGAACACTATGAACACCGATGCAGTACCCTCACAAACGCGCCACGGACCTCACGCGATCTTTCCTTTTCCTTGTCCTGTCTTCACCCCTTACACACTTACACTTACATGCACACCACAACACAGCAAATGACGGGTGACCAGTCGGGAACTAAACTAGGGCAGTACTTTGGTTGGTATTGGGAAATAACGGTTGGGGAAACCCCCTATCCGACGCGTAGGTCGGCGCCGAATTTCATTATTCAGCGATGGAAGATCGACACATCCCGGGAAAATCATTCCCTACACTTACGGGACAAATAACAGACGTTGACGGGCCCGGAAACACCAAATAATCAATGTAGGGTAGGCACACCACTTGAAGCATTTTTTTCATAATAAATGTGTTTATCGTTGGTAGTATTTGAATCATTTTCGTATTCATGTTCATTATTTTGTTTCTTTTCGGTTTTAAAATAATGATCATGATCTCTATAATTACATGTTATCTCGTAATTTTAGTATCACTAAGCGAAAAAAATACTTAACGCAGTTGGTTTCGGCGGTATCTCATACCGCACCGCACCGCACAAAAATATTACATAACTCTGAAAAGAAACCACTTGTGAAGCTCTAACATTGTTTTGAGATAGATCTACACAAAGAAGGAAGGTACTGAGCCGCTGGACGCCTAGACACTACAATCAGTGATTGTTTCACAAGTGTCAACTTGCCGGCGCGGTATGTCAGACCGCGATACCAATTAAAGGTTAAAAAGAAGCTTCTACTATTTCCCCGCCTATTGCACCTAAGAAAAATCTTATGATTCAGGAGATGTAGGTGGTAAGATCTGAGAACAGGAGAAGGAATGACAAAAGATCAGTTTTTAAAACATCGAAAGTTTCAAGCAGAAACATCGATATTATAACATCGATGTTTTGCTGTCGATATTTTATTCATATCGATATATTTGCGCAGAAATACCAATGTTTTTAAAGAGATTCTCAATTTCCAATGCCTATTTTATTTGTGGAGGCGTACCATTGACATCCGTCACTATTGTCGATCCCCAGATGGCACGAAGCCGTTTGCAATTCGCAACCTTTTTTCTCTTTGTGATCTTTTTTTTTATAATTTTGTACGTGGTAATATCGTTAAACTGTAATTTAAACTTTGTCTACATAGAGCATTGGTTAGAAAATTAATATGACAGTCAAATTTTAGGCAGAATGTACTTTAAACTAATAATGTGTTTTGTATCACATTAGAATCAGGGCACTTTATTCGAAACGTTTCATTGTAATTAAAATACAGATGTTTTTGTCGATGTTTTCATCGACCTCGATAACCTTTTGATGATGTATTGAAGTCTCGAGGTATTCTGGAATTTTTCTTTCTTTTCTTTCCCACGTCCTATCTTAATTAATTAATAACCCAAAAATGCCTCACGATTCCGCAAATATCCTCCGGAATTCTAATCTGGAATTCCAATTCGTCTATACACAAATATTTACACCGCCTAGATCTTGACGTGGGAACCTGACTATAGAATAAATTTATTTGTGGTAAAGAGAAAAATAAAAATAATAAAAAAAATAAAAAGAGAAAAATGCAATTTAAAATTATTTCGCCCCGATTGAATTGTTGTTCATATTTCTTACCAAATAATAATAAAATTAATAATAATAATAATAATAATAATAATAATAATAATAATAATTTTACCGTCCTTTAAGCCCGTGGTGCCATTGTGCAACAATAGCACGCCTTTGCTCGCCCTGTAACTGACGGAACACATACAACACTCAAATAACAACACAAAAGTAATTTTCACCATTAATTATTATTCTGATTAATATTTAAAATTTCAAGTTCCCTCCCCTCGTACGTACTCGGCCGTTCCTTTTTATAAACATTAAATTTCAAATCAATAAATTTTAAACTATTTTTTTATTCCCAAAACTTGAGCTTCATACAATTAATTCGGGTTTGGTATTCTGTATTCCAAAATTTCCCCCGTTACTTGTTATCGGTGTGGCAGACTTCTTGACCGATGCCCGCATCCATTTGCATCCTCGTTCCAGCTTCTCTTTTCCCACGACGACCATAGGGAACACACTCACGATATATTACGTCAATAAATTTTATAAATTTTGTCCATGTTCGTTCTACCGTGACAACGATAAGACCGTGCAAAGTTCGCCTCGACCATTCGCCTCGACCGAACACCGTCTGGCATGCGTGCTTCCCTTACTCCGTTCAGAGATCATCTCCTCACAGATTCATATTACCCGCCTGTTTAATGTTTTTTCTCCAACATTTGCCTTCCGCTTGTCTTCATTGGTTGATCGTTCGTCCGTCTCAAACTGTTTACTCCCTGAACTTTCCCAATATTATTTCGATTTACCAATTATTTCTCTATCACGGAAATTCCTTACGTGTCCATTCCTATTCAATCTTTATCTCTGGTATTTTAAATATTCCATCACTATAGTTATTTATATCTGCAATCACGCGCAGGCTTACACACTCGCGTCATTCATGTACTTTTAATCACCGCCATCGTTGCGTCCCTATGAATTTCCAAATTCACATTTACGTTCATTTTCTACTTATGACAACACATGTGATAAACTATCGCAGTATCGATGTTTTCCTAAACTTTGCCACCACAAGACAGGAGGACCAGAAAAATTGCCATTCTCACTCTTACCGCAAGTATATGTGAGGTAAAACCGAAGAATTTAACGGGTTTGAGCACTTTTCATTTGACAAGTAGCTCCTATTCCACCCAAGGAAATCATCTTGAACAGTACAAGTGTGTGTTGGAGACGGGGTCATGGGGAACGAGGATCATTTAAAATGGATTTATCTCTCACCCAATTTTCCTTAGATAAATATTATCCGCCAGAGAAAGTGTATGGTGGAAACTGTGAAGTGAGGCCGTCATAACACTCTATCCCATTTTCTCTGCTCCTTTTCTTTAGGACAAAGTGTCAATATTTACGATATTTTCACTGGTTTTTGGTGTCAAATTATATCTCATCGCCACCCATCTTAATTATCTTCAAAATGTCAGTAACAGTCTTTACTCCTGGAGACTGTAGTACGTTTATGTTCAAAATCATCTAATCTGTCCGGGGTAACGTGTGACACACACATACACAATCATCCATTTAGGTATCAGGATATAAACTAATTTACTTGTCTCGACCATCAAAACGAATTTTTCCATCGACATCTCAATATCGAATTTTTGGGCCAATTAAAATAATTTTCCTCTGGACAATATGTTGCCAAAGAAAAGTAAACAGTGACAATGTTCTTCAAAAATGCATTATGCACAAAAAAACAGGAAGTGATGCAGTGTGTATGATGTTCTTAAAGACGAAAATATGTCAATTGTAGATTCGTTATATTTATTTAACCGGAAAGCTCTGAAAATGGCCTTATTGTGGCCGAAACATATTCTGATATATATATATATATATATATATATATATATATATATTTATATATATATATATATATATTATGGCACGACACCTAATATTTTATTTTCAAAATATTAGTCGATTATGTGTACAAATCTACATTTATCGATATTTGTATGAAGCTAGTTATTTATCAACTTGATAGTTCTACATATGTAATTGCAGGAGGAACATGGGAATTATTCTATTACTTCTCACTTCACACCTCAAACACTAACCACTTCAAACGTTTTCCCTGAGATTTAACTTTGTAATTGACTTATTTTAACCTTGGAAAGGCATTATAAAAAACTACCACACTACTAAAGACAGTATTCTAAGAATTCTCTAAATGTTGCTGTAGTATCCGAAAGCAATCAAAATTGAGCGTGAGAGGAGTAATACATTACTTAGTATTACTTATTATTCAGAAGAAAGTTGTTACAAAGGTGCGATACTCAGGTAAATTCCCACAGACACATCTTACGTGAATGATGGGTTGCCTACCTTCCAGGCGAAAGCTGTATGGTTTGTTGTGAACTAGGATGATAAAACTCCAAAACCCCGATTTTCGACTTGAGTATTCCAGATGGTACGTATACGAACGTGTAAAAGAGGTGAAAGTATGTCTATACTAATTACTTTCATAACTTATAAGACAAGTTGTTCTGTTTAACTTTATAAATTTCTTGTGTAACTTTGAAACTACTATTTCCTCCTGATGATTAATTTGAGACTTACGACACCCCGATTGTCAACAGGCGACACTTTGTCGAATTCCTTTATCTCAATTCGAAAGTCCTTAAAATTCAGTCAGAGGAACACTCTCTGTCGTATACTTCGGATTGGTAAGATATTTCAGAAACATAGTTTTCGCAGAGTTAAGGTGTTTGCTGTTTGGGCTGTCAGCTGATAATTATGTGGAAGGCCGTAATTTTTGATATGGAACAATTTCATTATTAGTGTAACTACTTTATTTGGAAACTTCGCGCTCGCTGGGTTTACCCCACCCAGTCAGGTCAAAGTCTTAAGCAGGACCAAACCAAAGAAAAAATAACACAGAAATAAAAAGGCAATTGAATTGTGTGAATTGTGTATTTTTTTATTTTTGTGTTAAGTTTTCTTCGTGAACAAATATATTAATTTCTTTTGTAAGTATTAAACAATTTTAGTGTATTCTATATCCCGCTAGGAAGCAGGATACATACTCAAAGGAAAATGAGATTCGGCGCCGACCTGCACGTCCGCCCTCGGGGGTTTCCAGTCCCCAGGACAAGATCTAAGCTTCGACTGGTCTCCTAACATGTGTAGTGGAGTAGAGTAAGTGTATGTGTGTGTGAAAGGAGTTGAGGGGACGAGGAAGGGAAAGATCGCGCGTGGTCAGTAGTATACGTTCGGTAAGTTACTATCCCGACATTCTCTTGGTATTGATCTGAGAACCCACGCAAAAGTACCATTGTGATTAGCAGTCTGCTAGAATTCTCCAGACAGCACAGCGGCTGAATCCACCTAGCTGTGTAGGTCTTGTTGAAAATACGCCCCCGTCAGGACTGGAAACCCAGGAGTTCCTTGTCAGAAACGAAGTGGCAACATTCATCTACCCGTGCTCTCTCAACCGGATTGAAGTGCAGGGTGGCACTGACCTATCCGTGCCATCCTGCGTGTAGTTCTCTGGGCAGTGTCTGAATTGGACCTAGCTGTATAGCTCTTGTCGAAAATACACCATCATCAGGAATCGAGCCCCCAAGAGTTACCAGTCAGAAACGCAGTGGCAACAGTGAGCGCTCTCATCCGAGGCGAAGTGCAGACCACGGTGTAAGATAAGTAGGTGTGTTCATTCCTAGTCTAAAACTGAAGATTATGTGAGGCTAGTTCTCACAGTTCTCGCATATAAGCGCTGCAATCTTTGGGTCTCATTTCGGCAAGGTCGTGATTGGTCGTGATCCTCTATGGCTAGGTGATTTCTAATTTCAAGTCAGTGATTTGTCGTTTCGTGGTGGAATTGGTAAAGTCTAGAGTGAACAGTGACAAAAACAGGTAGGAAATGTTTTGTAAAACTGTGTAATAGCCACAGTTTAAGATGTCATCTTAAGATGTATATCTTACACCATGACCCAAACCGATCGTGCGCACCGTACGAACAAGCGAGGAACTAGCTTCAAACTGGCTTCAGAAAATTTGTCCCAATGGCGGCTAGTTGACACACCTATATATCGTACACCGTGGTGCAGGCGCAGGGCGGCACTGACCTGCCCGCGCGTGTCCTCGAGGCGCGCGTTGAGCTGGCGGAAGCGCGCGGACAGCGCGGCGGACACGTGCATCAAGAAGAGGTCGGTGAAGTTCCACACGAAGGTGTCCACCACGTTCACGTAGAGCATGGCGAGCGCCAGCGGCGCCGAGTAGGGCACGCGCGCGAACACCATGCGGAAGGCGTTGAGGCAGTAGGCGCGCAGCCAGCCCGCCACGCCCCCGCAGCGCCACGCCTTGCGCGCGCCCGTCGCGTTCGCCATCAGGTGCTCCACTGCGCACGCGCGCATGCGCGTACGGCTTCACAGAATGCGCTCAAGTGAAAAGCACAACGATTACAAACTAGTGGTGCTACAATAGCACGTACATTCTCGCATTGTTTTTAAATTTGCAGTTTTCGAAAGTTGAGAGAGTTCAACGAAAATGAGACCGACGCCATTCTTTTAAGTCTTCCTTCTTCTATTCGTGGAAAAATATAAACAAAAACATCTTGGAGATTACACCAAGGGTTGTACCAAGACCCCCAAAAATTGCACTTTTGCAATTTTCGAAAATCTGCAGCGTCGCTTTGGCGACTTCACAGAATGCACTCAAATGAAACGCATCTTGACGATTAAACTAGTGGTACTACTGTTACACATATTTTTACTTTCTCGCATTCATTATAAATTTGCAATTTTCGGAAATTCAGTGAGTTCAACGAAAATGAGACCGGCGCCATTCTTTTAAGTATTCCTTCTTCTTTCCGTGGAAAAAAAAGAAAAAAATATTCAAGATTAGAGTTGTAGCAACACGCCCCCCAAAAATTGCACTTTTGCAATTTTCAAAAAAATCTGTGATTTTAGCGAACATGAGATCTGCACCATTCACTTAAGCGTCCTTTACCCTATCCGAGGAGAAAATTTGACAAAA